>CM072894.1:30090944-31298028 GCA_037013685.1 Acridotheres tristis
GCTTCACCTTTGGTATGACTCCTCTCAGAGAAATCTGTAAAACCAGACTTTGGAATCAGGAAAGAGATTTACACTTGGAAGATCTTGGTACAATTCCTTATTCTTTCTAGGACTTTCTACTTCTCAACCAGAAAAGATTTGCCAGCCCTGATGCCTCAGGAAACCCTTCTCAGAGCAGACACCTTCCTGTTATAAATAGGTCAATAAACTCCAGGTGTCAAATGTAGAGACACTACAAGTTCACACAATTCACCAGCAACATGCAATGTGAAACGTGACTACACAGACAGAGATGGATTTATTGAAGGCCCTAAGAATGATGCATTTTCCATATGAGCAAGCCCATGAGAGTGCTGTGCAGTGTGGAAAAGCAGAGTGAACCTGTGAACCCATTTTCTTCTTCCCCCCATGCTCACCACAGCTCCAGTTCTGCAACTACAACCACAAAAAGCCAACAAAAAGCTTTGAAACTATAATATTCTTTTGTTAGGATCACAGCTATATCACACTGCTGCACTAAGAATGGTTTCCAGCACAAACCTGAAGTAAGACACAGCCTCTGGCCCAGCCCTGCCCGGGGCTGAGCATGTCCCATGGATCTTGGCTGCTGCAGAGGTGCATGAGTGGACATCTACAATCCTGGCCTCATTCTGCATGGAGCTCACTGCAGGATTCAGTCCTCTGTCCTTATGATGGACATCCAAACCCATAGAAAGACTTCCTATCCACTAAAAGCAACATTTTGCAAGCCATGCTGTTACAAACTGCATGATGTCCCTGGCACCTAAGAGAACAGGCAATCAAATCTGATTCAATGTCAACTTTCATCAAGGTAAGCACGCTTGGTCTGAAAAACCCAATCCAAATATACAGGACTTCACACCTACACTTCATTCAGCCAGGCCCACAGACAAACCAGTGACTGCCACAGCCACCACTGAGAGAGGCTGAGAACTCCAGAGCACTCAGGCAACCATATTTCTATATTCAGGATAAACCTTAACATTTAGTATTCTTTAAATTGATATCTTACTGCTGTTCCTCATTATGACCTAAAAAAGCAGTCAAACTGGTAATTTTGTTCATATAATATTAACCCCCCTTTGAAAAGACTTCCACCTCCAACAACAGTTGCCAATTCAACACCTCTGAATTGAATATAAAGAAATAGAGATTGGTTAAGTTCAAGTACTTTTTATTACATCTAATAGCAGTATCTCTCCGAAGCAAAACAGTGTCCTTGAAATTTATGAGCTCCATGAACCTCTGAGCCTACTTAAAATAATCTTCACTTTTCCATAAATTCTACTATTTGCATGGAATTTAAGTACTGATGGAAGTTACCCATCTATTTCAGATCATGTAACTTACACAGTTAATATATTCAAGAAGGATCAAATGTATTATTTTATCAGCATTACATGAAAATGTGCCGTAGTGCATACGTTTCTGAGAATGAGCATACATCTTTAAATTTATTTAAATGAATGGCTTCACTGGCACTGGACAGAGCTGAACGTGCAGCCTGGGTGTGCTTGCAGGACTGGGTACTCAGACTCGGGCTCGCTAAATCACATCTGAGCCCAGCAGCTTCCACTGCTGGCGTTTTTCACCCAATGCGAGAGTATCGAAGGAAAATTAAGCTCCGTGGATGGATGTAGAAGAGAATGAAAACGTGAAAGGCAGCTCCCCACGTCCTGCCAGCCCGTTCAGCGTGCCGGAGTTCCGAACCAAAAGCGGTGCGCACGGACAATGTGCAAAAAATTCCCCTCCGATGGAGTTCGCATATTTTCAGGTGCTCGGGGAGGGGGAGAGCTGAGCGCTGCCCGGGGGCTTCTCCCGCCGGGTGCCGAGGGCAGGTGCGAGGCTCCCGCTCCGGCGCGACCCCCGCCCCGCCCCGGCTGCCGAAGGGTCCCCCGGGGACAGCCCCATCCCTCCCGATGCCTTAGTTCCTGTCGCCCGGGAGCACCAGGCGCAGCGATCTGGTGATGAAAACTTCGATTCTGTAAGGATGACATCCAAGTTCGGCTGCTCCCCGGTACCATCTCCCATATGCGGACACCGCCCGAGACTCTCGAAGCGAGCCGGTTCCGAGAGACGCCGGTACCGAGAGGCACCAGCACCCCGAGAGCCTCAGCCCCGCCAGCCCACGGGGCGGCACCGTCGGGCCAAGGGACGTGACTGCCGCCCGGCCGCTGCCAAAATCCCCCCGGGAAACCTCTCCGGCCTCCGCGGCCGCTCCCTGCCCGCCCCGGGCGGAGCGGGCGGCGATGAGGAGCGCCCCGCACCGCCGCAAGCCCCCGCCGCTCCCGCGGTGCCAGCGCCGCTGCCCGCGGCCAGGGCAGCATCCCCCGCCCGTGCGGCTCCCCCGGCGCGACTCGCGGGAAGCGGAGCGCAAACTGCTGCGGGACCCGCTGCCGCCGGGGCCGGGCTCACCGACACCCCGGCCCCGATGCGGACCCGGACTAGGCTGGGTCCCCTCCGGGCGGCCCCAGCGCATCCCCGAGACAGCTCCGCCGGGCTCCCGCTTCCCCCCGGCCGAACCGCCCCGAGGGCGCCCGTGTCCCCCGCTCCCCTCCCGCACACTTTTCTCCAGCTCCGCACAACTTCTCCGGGACGGCGGCCGGCCCCCGCCCCGTCCATCCCCGGCCCCTCGGCGCCTCCCGCCGCAGGTCGCACCTGGTCGGGCTGCGGCGGCGGCGGGTTCCCCCTGCCGCCCGGGTGCGCCGGCTGCTCCTTCATGGCTGTCATCGCAGGGGCTCGGCGCGGCGCCTCTCACTGATGCTGCGGCCCCGGGCACCCCTCCCTCGGCGCCAGCCGCATGACACCAGCCTCCCCTGGAAGTGGCGCGGCGGAGGAGGAGGAGGAGGAGGAGAAAGAGGAGGACGGGCGGGGGGCGCGGAGCCGCCGCCGCGGCAGCGCCGCTACCGCAGTGCCCCGGTGTTCCGGTGCTCAGGGGGCGCCCGGCCCCGCCGTGCCCCGAGCCGGGGGGCGGCCGCGCATCAGCGCCGGGCGCGGCCGCGGAGCGCCCCGAGCGGGCACGCTCTGCCCGCCCGCCCCGCTCCCCCCGCTCCGCCCGCCGTGGGCCGGCCCGCCGCCGCCAGCAGGTGTCACAGCCGCTCCCGCCGGCCCGGGAGAGACCATCCGCGCCCCCGCCACGGGGGCGTCGCTGCCCGCTGCGGCGGAGTCGCGCCGCCCAGAGCGCCCCGCGGGGACCGGCCCCCGCCGCCGGCGGCAGAAACCACGAACGGGGCTAAAGGGAAGGACAGGGTGGAGGGAGCACAGCTGCGCTGTTCGTTGGCTGTAACGCTTCTGGTGCCACACAGCTCCGGACTTGCCCGGCAGGGCAGGAGCTGTCCCGCCGCTGTCCAGCCCCGCCACCGCGTTCCAGCAGCGAGCAGCTACAGGCGCATCTCCCCGGCTATACTCGGAACGGATGTTGCCAGCCCCGGCCTGGGAAGCTCGGCATGGGGCAGCACAACCCTGGTTTGCACCAAGACGCTCACCTTGGGAAGCCCGAGGCTGTGAAAGGGGTTCCAAGGACCATTTTAGATTAATTCAGCATAGGAGGCCCTGACATGGAACTAGGAAAAAGAACATCAGGGAAGACCACAGGGACCCAGTCTAGCCTGTGTCCCAAAGCCATATCATCAGATAGTTTCAAGGGGTGTTCTGCGTAAGATGAATGAAGGAGACCATCTCCAATTTGATTCTAACGATCAAGAAGGAAATAGTTGAACTGTGAAGACAGATGCTGACTCAAGGCATAGTGAACACAAGCCTTTGCAAGGGAAAAGAACCTCAAATCCAAGCAGGTGGAATACCTAGGCTTGGGCTGGGCTGGGTTGTTTGTTAATTCAGGTTGGTTTCATGTCCCAGCACTCAGGAGGATGGAGGACACAGGACTGTCTCCATGCAGGAGATGGAGCACTGGGATGGGAAAGCATGGCTGGCAGGATAGAGAGCCCCAGCACTCTTAGTCAGCCTGGGTCTCGGGAGGCTGCAAGGTAGAAGGAAAGCTGTCAGCACACAGTGAGAGGAGCTTTTGATCATTTTTAATATATTTTGCATCAAACCTCACAAGAAAGGTCAATTCTGACTGGATGGTGAGCATAATTAATAGCAGTGACAGAGATCGAAGATTTCAGCCTGTGCTGGGAACCGTTTAAAAAGGGACAAGAAGATGACATGGGACTGAGGAACTACATATCAGGCAGCCACAGAATAGAGAGAACTAAGTGTTTCCACCTTACACTATGACCCATCGCTGTGTTGACTCCTCCACCGGTCAAGAGGCACAAAAAACCCCAAGCAAATGAGCTTTGCAAGCACCTAGACAAGAAAACAGATGATGACTAATAGCCACCATTAATTTGTCAAGAGTTTATCATTTCAAACAAACCTAATTTCTTTATTTTTAAGGTTAACAAGCCTGTCAGTAGAAGAGCAATGAATGTCATCTAGATTGACTCACAAGGGCTTCCAGCTCTGTCTTCCAGGACAGTTTCATCTGGTACAGAAAAATAGCATCTGAGTAGAACTAAAACAAGAATGCACAAAACTTTCTCCAGCCTCATTGCTATTTGCTCTTGCCAGTACAGGAGCCAAGGTCAGGAAATGCACAGCACCACAGACATGTAGCAAGGAGAATCAGAAGTGTGGCAAGCACGTGCTCTGAAAATAATCCAGAAAATAATCTGGATCAGTTAGTCGTAGAGAACTGGGAGCTGATATGGAAATTATGTTCAAATGCTTAAAAGGTGCTACCAAAGAATGAAAAGAATTGCTTGATTATTGTCTCTCTGGAGCAAAATTATACAACTGGTGATGCCTAGAGCAGAAGAATTATCTATATTAACTGACTCAATCTCTTTTTGTTGCTGACTTTATGATCCTTTTGCAGCACAACATTGAGTGCCACCACACAGCCCCCTGCATGAGTCCCAACTACAAGATTGTTCTTGCCTGCACAGCTACTTTCTCTCAGATCAGGAATCAGCAGTTCCTGTGCTTCTCTTCTCACCATCTCTCCCCTTACCTCCCCCTTTTCCATATCTATTTTCTCTCTTATAATTCATTATTTCCCATCCTGCTGCTGTCAGCCCTGTCCCTTTACTTCCTTGCCCTCTGCTACTGTCTCCTTTTGTTTAACATTTGCATTATGCAAAGAAGAAGCAAAAAGGGCAGCAAAGGTGGCATCTTGGGCACTCCCACACCTATTGCTCTGCTGTACTTCCACAGAGCAGCCTTCACTGCCAACCCTGCCTTTGTTTAGGCTGCATTCTGTTGGACTTGGGGTCTTGTTTGCACTGAGCAATATATAACACAGGGAGACTCAGATTTTGCCTGTGGCCTCTAGGTGCTACAGTAATACAAATAATAACTCTTAGAAGTAGACATGTTCTGATTCATGCTGTAATGGCACAGGTCTATTGCAACTCAGCTAATTATTGGGCCCTCATCAAGCTGAAGAATTCTAATGATTTAGGGTTTGAATAGGAATGTTTCAATCAAGATTACTTTCAGCTTGTTTTCAATAACACCCATTGTAATGGAGTTCCACTGTTAATCAAGAAGGAAAAAGACATTTAGCTGGAGCTTGTTTATTCATTAACAATATATTCATTGTGAGGTTTTAGCACAGTAATGGACTGAGATATGCAGCAAAGGTTGTGCATGCTGGGTTAGGTTATAATAAATCAATTAGATTTATGGGAAACAAGTATTTTTGGAGTAGGACTTTGGAAATTGGTTGTATACACAATGATTCTTATCTAAAGCTTCCTAAAATCAAGGCTAAGACTCTTATTTACAGCACTCAGTCTCACCTTTTGTCATTATTTTTGAATGTCTGTTCATTGGTTTATAGTATTTATGCTTTGGTGATATTTAATTCATTCACCAGTTTTCACTAATGCCCACACCAACTTTTATTTAGGTCTTTTTTAGTAAATTACTGTTTAAAAGTCATTTGATTGGGCTGTTTAAAGGAACAGACATTTTACAGCCGTTAATAGAACACATCTTTGAAACTGGAACCTGGTACTAAAACTGCTGCCATAAGGGTGAAGCAATTAAGTTGTATGGTGTTTATGGTGGCTCCTTGTACCATTTCCACCCAAACAGCAGGGAAAGCTTCTAAGGCTTGGGTGAAATAGCTGCAGAAAGCAATAGAATTTAAGTCTGGATCAGTTCTTCTACAGTTGCATTACAATAATCCACCTTTCAATGGCAATTTTATTTTACAGACTCCTTGTAACTTGCTCCACCCTCACACACGAAATTTGGATGCATGAGTCAAAACACAACATGAATATTTTATCCTCTACATGAGCTGAATATCAGCTCCATCAGAGTATTACCCCATAGTTCCAGCTCGCATCACACCATGACTCCATTACATATATGTTGTGTTGGCACTGCACACTAATGTGCAGTAAAAATTTTGGACAAGCAGCCAGGAAGTCAGGAAACTGTTTGAAAAGTAAAGTGCAAAAAGAATACAGCACAGGATGCCACATGAAGGGGAATTCTCCCTTTTCTTCCTGAAGAAACCCTGGTGGTTTATGGCTCTCCTGGCCTATCACCCTTCCAGGATGATGTTGGGAGCATGCCCAGGTACCAAAGGCTGCCTGTGTTATTCACTCCAGAGCCCTGGGACATGGGCTGGGAGCTGCAGGGTCTGAGTACAGCAGATAGAAACCTGGTTATGATCAAGTCCTGGTGATCAAGTGATTTCACTGCCTTGTGTCACACTGCTCTGTGAAGCCACCCTGGAGAGGCACAGCATTACTGGCACAGTGCAGGTCCTGGCCCTTCCTTTGGCAGAGAGCTTCATGTTCTGCTGCTCCTCCAGTGGTGGAGTTTCAAAGAACAAATCTGTATCAGTTTTGTTCTCTGTATATTTTATATGGCCCTCTTTACTGAGTAGTTGCCGTGAAGGTGTAAATACTACCTATTTATAAGCATTCCCATAAAAAAAGAAACTACTTATAACTTTTGTTATACATCCAGTTGAGCCATTCCTACAAAGAGTCTCTGGGTTTTGTTGAGATCAAGTCAAGCACCAAGTGTGACAGAGTTCAGGAGGAGTTTAGACAATCCCTAGGTGCCCCCCTTGGGCAAGGGCCCATGAAGGGCCAGGAGATGGATTTGATGACCCTTGGGGGCCCCTCCCATCTCAGCTTATTCTGTAATTGAGATCAAAAGACTGCCAATCACATCTAGCCAAGGACTTCAGCACTCAGGCTCTTAAAATTGAGGGAAAAAGACTCTCATCAGACCCCCCCCAGCCTCAGTGCAGTCCAGCTGATGACTTTATGAAAGCTGAAAGGTCATGGCTTGAGAGCTTGTCGATGGCTTTTTCAAATCAAATCCTATGAATAAACTCTGATTATGGATTTCTGAATCATTTAAAAGCTCTGGCAACTGGGCTAAAAAAAAAAAAATCCTTGAAATTATAAAGGTGAATTTAAAAATCAAACTAATGTCACCAAAACCCAAGAAAAGTTAAGATGATTGTTCCTCACTTGTGTTTTAAATGGATTTGTGGGCTTGCAAAAACTAAAGATAGTTCTCCAGAAGAAAACCACTCTGAGTCACATAAAGCTGAAAAACAGACGGATTATGGTTTTGTACAGAATGCTCTTTAAATTATGACTTTAAATAACTGAATATTTGAACTTCGCTTCTTAAGAAATTCTTTGATAGAGGGACAATTCTGGGCACCTTCTGCATTTAGAAACACTTTACATTCTAACACCTGCTTCAGTGAAAAGCTATTTTCCTTGTGAATAAATTGTACTCATGTTTTTCTCTCCTTGTCTTGTTTTAGATAAAACAATCAATGCAAACACTGAGTTAATACAAATAAATGCAAATATATTCCAGCAGGAAAGTTACAAGACTTATTAAAATACACATGCAAATGTTTCAGTGAAAATACAAAGAACAACACCAAGTACAGACAAAAATAACTCTCATTATCCAACAAACATCCTATTCTAACAAGAGTTCAAAGTTCAAGGGGCAGGCCTGTCCTACTCCCAAAATCTCTATGGAGCATCTCTATCCAAATGTATTAGTGGAATTTGAATCCTAATGGCAGCTCTCAGCAAAAGATCCAGATCTCACAAGCTGTTCACTAACATTAAACAGCATTAATATAAATAATAATACAATATAAAAATACTTGAACTTATCACTAACACTATTTTTACTCAAGAAAGCAGTTATACAAATTATGGAATAGGCTGGGAAGAGGCAAGACTAGATTTTAGATTTTGAAACACGCATTTCCTGTACTTTGACCCGTGCACTGTATCTTTAATCTGGCAAAAGTTACTCTAAGAGCTCCTCACCCATGAAAATCTGTTACAGCAGAGTTTGTATGTAAAAGCTTTCAGCTTACTTTGTAACTCCTAAGAAGACACACCTGAAACTGAGGGAGAAAACAGTACAATTTGTACTGAGGATCAGCCTGTACAGCAGAGAAAAAAAAAAAAAAAAAAAAAAAAAGGTTCAGACCTTTAAAAAACCCTTGATAAATATTTGTAGTAAAATATATGAATCCAGAAATACAGTGTAATCATATATATTTTATATATTTGCAAATCTGTCAACATTTTACAGATTAAATAAGTTTAAATTTGGAATTTGGTCAACAAATGACTGATCTGGGAACTCTGAATTCTCCTATTAACCTAGGTATAAATCAGAGATATGTCCAGAAAAAGCAAAAATATTACTAGAATAGCCTCATGGTTAAAACCAAAAATGAGAGGCTGACTTATATTTCTCCTTGAGGGTTGCCACGCAGCTGTTCCTCAAAGAACTTCACACTGCACAGATATTCAGTGACAGCTAAAAGCTCCCTGAGGATCCCCTGTCAGTGGTGAATAACTGATAAAGAACTGAGATTAATATGCACATCCAGGTCATGACCTAAATCACAGGTCACAAAAATGCAATTGGCCTACTCAGGAATCCAAGATCTCCTTGCTGCTCCTGGAAGCCTTGCCAGATTCACAGATATTTAACCATGAGGGATGCAGGAAAGAAGTGGGATATTAAACAAGGCCTCAATAGATTAGGCACTTACTACTACAAATTACCCAGATTGAATGCTTAAATTAATTGAGCAATTTTTAAAATGTTGCCCTTGTACACTACATAACAGGATGGATTAGGAAGACCAAATTCCACCTGCTAATTTAGAAGGTGGAAAGGAGGAAGAGTAGAATGAAAAAAAAAAAAAAAAAGGAGTAAAAAGAAAAGGGAGAATTATGTGAGTTAAAAATCAGAATAGAATCACAACAAAATGCCATAACCTACAATAAAATTAAATTTAGAGAAAAAAACTAAATAAATTGTTTTAATAACATTGGATTATTTACATTTCTTACTACTAAACAAAAACAGACTTTTTCCCTACTATATTATTTAATTTTGTTTTATTACAAATAAGTAATAATAATGTTAATTTTACTACATTGCAAAAGTCAAAATTAAATTCAGCTAGAAAGAAAACATTCTAATACTAACAGAAATTATTCTCTTTTCCTATTCTAAAATCTTTTTAAAAATGTATATAATTCCCCCAACTCTTTTGATCAAAATTCATTTTTGTAGGATGATCTTCTTCTGAAATATTTTCCATCCAGCTCCAATTCACTCTACAAATAAACCAAAAAACCTCATGAAGCTGACAGTGATTAAACACCAAATTTCTATTGAGAATTGTTTTCCTTTGAAACAGAGATATAACTACATTATGCTGAAAATTACAAAAATCTTCCACCACGGCACGGTTTGGGTTTAAAAATAGCAATTCCACTGGCCACCATAATTCTAGGATGCCTTAAAACATTGAGGGGAAGCAGTGGAGAACAGCAGTGCCTGTTCTCTGTTCAATGCCCTTAATTCTGATTAGCAGCCACTGGACAGAGCAGATCTCAGCATCCCAAAAGACTTATGACTACATCAAAGGGAAGGAGAAGAGGTTTTGTGTAAAATTGCACCACCGAGTTTTTTCCATGCTGTTACTGCAATATGAAATGGAGCTGTCACAGAAGTTTGTGCTAAGAGCCTGTTCATCCACTGCAGATGTTACATAATGAAAGGCATCAGGCAGTTGTACAGTGATACATGCAACCATTAGCCAAGATTTGTGTAATACCTTTTCTTTCCCAAAGGATCTGAAAATGTTTTACAAACTGATATACAAATTATCCACACAGAAAGCTATTCATCCATCAAGGAAACACAACTACAGCCCAAGGCAAAGCAGAACAACTATGTGAATACACACACATACACAAAAAAACTTTAGTAAATGAAGGAAGTATTCTCCAGTCAAGGCTGTGAGGAAAATATTAAGTATACAACATGTGAGTATACAAGACTTAGGAAGAATTTTGCTTTTATAATGCAAAGTCTTCAGTAAAATTCTGTAAGATCTCTCTTGGACATAGGCAATTGCAACATTAAGTGAAATAAGCAAACATTTAAGAATATTAAGTATATCAACAAGTTCTAAGACTAGTTTATTGCATGTCTTCCTTCATGTTTCCAAATACTGGTGCCACATTTAAAAAAAAAAAAAAAGAAAAAATCTGTTGATGTAGTCTATCCCAGAAACAGAAGTATCCGGAAAAGAGAGGAATAATTAGAAGAAGAGTCAGCAATAGTCTACTCAATTCCTATCAGCACAAGTTAATGCAACCAATCATTTCCAAAATAAAAAATATCACCCCAAATGAACTCTGTGTTTAGACTGCATTATGGCTGAACTCTGATTTCAGTCCCTGTTCTGATTATGGTGACCATACATTTCATTTGGATCTTATTCTGCAGCTTTTCAGTTTGGCAGTCACTTCAGCACTTCTGCTCAATAAAGAAGGTGGCAGAGATACTTAAGAGTACTTGAAGTCATGGAGTGTGATTTGAGTCAAAAGAGAGCTCTTTCCCTTTCAGTACTGGTATCAAGAATCACTAATTAGAAGCAAAGTGTGTCAGGAAAAATGCAGACAGTGGGAAAATAATACAGTCAAAGACTTAGGAGGAGGCATTGAGAAGTGTTACAGAAAGTTTGGGACTATTTTTAACCTTGAGAACTGAGCACAAACCTCAGATTTCCCAAGTGTGCTGACAGTGTCCTCTCAGGAGACTTACACAGGACCACATATTGACACACAGGTACTTTGATTCCAAATAAATATCTCAAACCCAGCCTCACCATCATTACTCATCTGGGAGCTACATTCAGAAACCCTCTTGACGATTTCAACAGGCTATTGGGCAGGAGAGGCAGATAAAGAATTGCTGATGCTTCTAACCCTGGAGAATCCAGTAGGTTTGAGAAAAAAAAAAAAAAAAAAAAAAGCCATTAAGGAAAAGAACTATCCTTCACATTGCACCCCTAAGCTAGGTTGATACAGTGAAAAAAATCACAGAGATGGGCAAAAAAGGGGATATTATGAAACTGAAACTCTCAGGCCAGCTATTTGGTGGGCAAAATGAAGCAGAATTACAGGAAAGGAAAAAAGGAAGCCCCCAATTAAGTATCTAAAGTAGTGATATGTAAATGCCTTGAAAATTAAAAACAGCTGCAAGAGTTGAAATTTTTGCACACGGTCAACAAAGTAAGCAGCACTAGAGCATTAATGGGATGTGTTGTGGAAATGGGATTTTGCTGTAAAAGGACAATAAATTGTTCAAGAGGAGCAGGACAAGGGAAGAGGGAGGCGTTGCCTCTCTATCAATAATTCGTCTGCTGGTTCTGAAGTCTGCAGTTCAACCAGCCAGAGGGAATTAATGTCTCCTTGAATGACTGCATAAAGATAAAAGGAACCACGACTAAAGGTGCTGTACTGTAGGGAGTCATTCTTTCCCTCTTTAACCTTGAAAATCAAGCACAAGCCTCAGGCTCCACAAACATCCTGAGATTCATGTCCATGTATCGATGGGAGTAATGTGCAGACACACCCTCAGGATGGTTCAGGCAGCAGGAAGGATTTTTATTATACAATTTATGTCAACTTTCTGAACACACCAGGGACAGTATTTTGTCTTCCAGAAGGAGAAACTACTAGAGAAACAGAAGGAACACAAAAGAACTGGTTAAGAATCTAAAGTTGTAAAGTTATTCCAATGAGAAGATTAGGAAAAAATGAGAGGAAGGTGAAAGAGTCTTCTGCAAAAGCAAACTTCAAAAGAAGAAGAAAAAGAATAAGGCTGATGTTTCCAATACTCCTGACATACACAAAAACTTGAGACTAGATACTTAGTTAACTGTATGCTCACCAATTATGAAGACCAGATCATGAGAATACAAATATAAAGGAAATAAACAAATCAACAAATCAACATCGCAATCCACAAATCAATCTCACTCAGAAATATTTGAGGCTTCAGCCATCTCTGAACTATTTAAAAGAAATCTATGAGAAGTTCAAAAAGACAGGGTAATTCTGGTGGATTGGAGAATTGCAAAAACTCTAAGGAAGGGGAGAATAAAGAACACACAAGCAGCTTAATTGTTATGTCTCAGAAAAGGAAAAAAAATACATACAAAATTTAGTTTTATAGACAATAAAGTGATAAAAAGTCAGCATTAATTTTTCCAGACAAGATAATATCCAGACCATCTAGTTTCCCTTAACCAACAAACTAGGGATAATCAGGACAAAGTGCTGCAAGACTTCAAGAACAATACCACATGATTTTTTTGTAAGAAAATTAGATTTAGATGAAATTATTATTGCACGGCTATTTGACAAGCTGTGTGAAATGTCAGTTCTTAATACTGAATTGTCAAAAGGGGAGTAGTTTCAATTAGGAACTCTTAGGGACTTTTCGTGCAAGTCCATCACTATTCATCAGTATTTCAGCTATTGGAGTGTTCTTATAGACAGTTAACAGAATCAGAATTGGAAACAGACTGTAAAAATGATCCAAAATCAACAATGTGAAACTTAATCAAGAAGCGTGTGAAGTGCTACCCATGGAGAGCTGAAATCTGTGCAGAAAAGCAACAAGAGGAAGAATTGCAGCCCAGAGGCAGCACAGGAACATCGTCCCATGCTCTGTCTTGCAGTGGGAATCACAAAACCATGGAATGTCCTGAGTTGGAAAGGACCAACAAGGACCGAGCCCATGACAGGACCCAGCAGTCTGATGCTGTCACCCAAAAAACACTTCTCAGTCCTGGGAGAGATGAAGAGCAGGGCTTATGTATATTCCAGTAAAACCAGCATTTGATCTGATTATTATTGATCTTGTGGGTCTGTTGTCAATTTTGATTGCTGCATTATCAAGAAAAAAAAAAAGGAAAAAAAAAGAAGGTGGGGAGCAACAAGAGGAGTAATTAAGAAAGTCTGAGATCTGAGGAGCAGTTAAAGAAATTTGATTTTTGCAATCAAGAGAAAACATGATTAGCTTTAAGTTCCCTGAATCTGGCTAATCTCCCAGTATGTGAAAAAGTGTTAAAAGATAGTGGACACCTGGGTTTTTTCAAAAGCCTCTTCTGGAGCAGGACAATCATTTTCACTACAGAAACCACAGGAATACTTCAGGAGCATGATTCTTTCTGATTAACTTCCCTCATTACCAAGTGGATCTGCATTCACCAGGTACTGCCAGAGGTGGTTTTCAGGCACTTCAGGGAAGGGGCAAGAGGAATTTGAGGATTTCCATCAAACTCTCAGTTTCCAGGTGCTTGGCATTCCCTTCCCTTTCTGTCTCACACTCATCTCTGCATGGCAGCAGGATCCAGGCCTGAATTCACTTTTCAGCCACCCAGATTGCTGTATAAATAAACCCAATGGCACTTTACCACATACCTGAAATTAAGCACATGCTTAAGTGCTTTGCTCAACAGCAATATACTTTAAGCACATACTTTAAAACTCTGCAAACTGTGTCTTTATAGCTTTCCAAAGTCGTTACAACAGTGACATGGGTCTAAATTATTGCTACACAGAAACGTAAGTGCCTTCTCTAAGAAAGAGACCTGGAAAAGGGGAGAAGAATGCAAAACAAGACTGCTAATCTTAATTTTCTACCTTCACATTATGTTCAGAGCAAACTGATGAAAATGATAGATTTCTGCATAGTCCTGTTCTTAGAGAAATCTTAGAGAAATCAATTTTGGTGCCTATTTTATCTTCAATCACATTCACCCAAATAGAGGTGACTGCAAACTGTAGCACTCCCATACCCACATGGGAATGCAAGAACAAGCTCCTTACACCTGATCAAAGCAGCTTTAATCGATGTACTCAAATGTCATTTTCAAGTAGAATGAATGGGAGGACTTTCTAAAGATTTGATGGTTTTCAACCAAAAAAAAACCCAAACCACTAAATGGTTGCCTGAATGTTACCAGATACAAGTGGTCTCATAAAAACGTTTTCTTTGCAGAGATGAAAAACATCCATGAGTCCACATGCTTTTATATTTTCTTGCTGGATCCCTTTTCCACTCCTATGAAACATATCCTTATTTTGACCCTTGGGTTACCACACTGACAGATATTGCAGTTTAGTCAACATTAACTGTCTGATCAAAGGACCTTCAAAAAAAGACAATCCCTGTGTGTGCTTATACAGTAGCAGGTAAAAGACATTGTAGGACTGCAATTTTCTACATTACTTGTCAGTATGCACAACCTTTCTTTTTTTTTTAATTGCATATTTTATGATATGCTTAAACTGTGTTTAATTACTTGCTGCAGAGTGAAATCTTCACAAGGTTATTCTGTATCACACCTTTCAACTTGACTTTATTTAAAGGAGATGTCTTATTATCTTCCTAATCTTGAAGCACAGTCTACCATGTGAAGAAAATCATATTTAAACACAAAGATATAGACACTAGTTTTCCAAAAATCTGTCACCATTGGATTTTCATGGAAAGAAAGATAGGACAGGAAAGTCTTTATCTAAAAAACAGACTGTCAGAAAATTATTAGTAATTCTTAGTGTTCATACAGTCACTGTTAAAAGTGACATTATCAGTGACGTGTCATCAAGAAGAAGAATTGCAAAGCCACAAAGAAGACAAAGTAATTTGCAAAAGCACAGTAGCCCATCACAATGATGCCAAGATAGCTTTAAGTGATAGAAATACTATGTATGTTCATGCACTAAAGAGTCTAAAATACCACTGGGGTCAGATCAAAATTTGACATAATTTTTAATACCTTAATGACATTTAATGACTAAAAATCAGTGTTTGATAACACATCCAAAATGATTTATTTCCCACTGAGGACTTGTCCTTGTTTATCATTTCTTGCCCTATAATTAAGGAAAAAAATGACAGTTCTAACAGAAGTAACTATCTTCTACTTCATTGAACATTAACAGTTTGAAGTCACATTTTGGAGGTGGTTAATGAAATGGTTTCATTAAGGTTTACACCACCTTATCCAGCAGCCACAACATTCTCCCACATTTACCCCTTAAAGGAGAAAGAAATAATTCTGAATAATTCTAAATAATTTTGTTCCTAGTATCTACTCTGGACAACAACCACCAAAGTTAAAGCACTTTCCAGACTCCTCCATTACTTCAGGGTAACTCAGCTCCAGCCTCAGCCAGCATAACTTGGGAAGCAACATTCAAATATTCAGTCACTGACACACAGAAAGAATCCCCAAATGCCCAGCAAAATATATTTTGCATCCATGCTTATGTCAGCTTTCAGATGCAGAACTGGGCACCTCGATACAACAGGAATTGTAAGGCTATGAGTGCTAATTGACTGAAATTATTCAGATTAAAGGGGCCTCCAGCTCTCCACAGGTTTGGGTAAACAATTCACAGTTCCTAAGAACATTACTGAAGCGTTAACTTACAGTGCTTCATCTGGAACCACCTGACAAGAAGTACAGTGGCAAATGTGCAATATGTGGATTTTTAAAGCAGAATTATCAGACTTAGAGGCTCAGCAGTCAGTAAGTCTGAGAGCTGGACACGGCTTGGTGCCCTTGCAGCCCTGGCATCCCTGGGACACCAGCAGTGTTCCACAGCCTTAACATCCTGTTACACTGCCAGAACTGGGGCCAAACAGACCCCTCTTTGCACAAAACCACTGACTTTCATACCAAAAGACAGAAGAGGTGTGAAGTTCTTTTGTCTTCCTAATCTCCACATAAAACAATCCACCCCTCATAATGAAAAGCGGGAACAAATGGGAACAAAACTTCCTGAATTTCCATCTTTTCCTCCTGTTAGTGTTCCTGAAAGAATACTACATTTATTAAACCTTTCTTAAGACTGAGTAGAGCAATAATCACATTAGAAAATAAGGCTGCAGATTCAGGATCAATTGAAGTTCTCTTAGTTTTGTTCTGTTCTAACATGAGAAGTTGTCTGCTGGGTTGCCCTCCCTGGCACTAAAAGGTTCCCATTTTTGCTATAGCTCAGTTGTTTCCCATTCTCAGAGAATAAAGAGAACAAGCAATGTTAGCCCCTCACACCATCCCTCCAGTGAATGTTCCAGTGAGTGAATGCTCCTGTTCATTTTGTGGTATTACAAATACCAAATATTGAGCTTGCTTTGCTGTTCTCCTGCATTTTTGGCAATCATTAACATCTCTGTGAAACATGTAACATGTACATTTATGGTAACTCTTCCTGTGAATTCTGAAAGGTGTAAACAAGGGGTAATCAAACCCACAACCTAAGGTTATTATACTTCCCAAATGGCTCTATTAACTTCTAGCTTCTTTCTAACCCTGAAAATTATTGCTTGCTGATAGAGAATTCTACTTCAAATTTAAAAAAGGACAGCAAAAAAGGAACAATCCAGTCTTTTGGTAGCATGTAAAAAACATAAATAATTTTATATTTCCATATGAAGATCTGATTACATAACTCAAGCTTTATCAAAGATGAGAGAGAAAATCGACTGAGGAAACCAGTATCTACCACAAGAAGAACATTAAATCCTAATGGGGAGAGCAGCTACCAACTTATTGTACAGGACATATTATAAGGTGTAAAAAAGGAACATTTATTTTCTAAGCAAATTCCAAGCCAAAAAAAGGCAATAGAAAAGCAGCATTATGTGGATAAAGCCTTTCCAGATCGATGTAAAAAATAGATTATGTCAGCTCACTGACAGCAGCCACAGTGTATGGCCATAGAGCAATAATGATACAGTCTAGGTAAACCCAGCCCTCTATGAAAGATGCATGCTGTGGATTTTTATTGATAGGAAAAGAAATGTGGAACAAACAAATTGAACGCATAAATCTCCAAAGACCCTGAAAATTTGGAAAGCATCAGCAGAGACAACGTGTAGAAACTGAAACGAGTCCATACGAGTCACTCACTACAACAATGCCATCAAACCCTAAGAAAGGGTGACAGCACCAAAACACTTCATGTGAGAGCAATTTTAACTTCCTAAAGAAGATTTAATAAAAGATCATTTGACAACAAGTTGAAATTAGTACCATGTACCACAACCTTTAAATAAACCAGCCAAAAAAACCCCAAGTTTCCAGCACTAGAGTCTAAAGAAATAAATACCTGTAGGGATGTATATGGTGAGCAGTGTATTTTTGCCCTGACTTTAATGGAAGCAACACTCTCTGGGACATCATTATGGGCACAGATATGTTACACAGCAGCCCATGAAATGGGGTGGGGTTTAACCTTCCTTTCAGTTCTGTAAAGAAGGTTAATAGTCCTACATTTTCATGACCAGTCTCAACAGACAGGGGCCAAACAAAGAAAAGAGAAATTGGAAGCTAGAGCATGAGATAAAACAATGTATCTGATGAGCTGTGATTTCATTTCAAAATAATGACAATAGTCGACTTCTGATCAACGAAGCGACTGCAGGAAATCAGCCTGGAAATACCACTGTTGGCACAAAAAGCTAACAGAGCCTGTCTACAGCCAAGAGAAAAGAATTCTGCTTTTATTTATAGTGACCCTTAAATTAGTTACTGAATGCTCAAATCATGGGAAAAGAAATAAAAAGATGCATTTGGTTTTTTTCCTCTAAGGTCTGAAGATACAGAATGTCATGTGGGATAGATGTGATGTCCATCATACAGACATGCAGGTAGATTTCCTTTTATGAAAGAAAATGCTCTAAACCAACAGATACATTCCAAGATTTTCTAGCAATGTGCAAAACCCACCATTAATAGAACCAGATTATACAAGAAATATTTTCTGAGTATTTTTTAGACTAAGGGAGTAAAAAAAAAAATTAACAGTTCACTTCTTAACACACAACCGAAAATACTTGTAAAATATTTGCTGCATCTGTACTTTTTCATCTGCTCAGTGAAATTACAGTTTCACAGGTAAAAATTGTCAGAGATGGCTAACTTCATTCCCCTCAGAGGAAATCTCAGGTAATCACACCAAAATATCAAAATAGAGTAGCAAAAAGCCACACCTTGATCACTGTAAGTCTGAGAATGATGCAAATGATGGAAGAGCCTGAGCTAAACATTGTGCAATGAACTCCAAGTGGTAACTTCACAGACCTTTGCCTTCTCTTTTACTCTGAGAGAGCCCCCCCAGGACTCATGGCACTGGTACATGGAGGGGCCATTTAATAAAGAGAAAAGAAAAGCAAATATTTCCCCTTAAGTTACTGCTTGGTCACAAACACACTGCAATTCTTTAACATAATTTAATGTTCTTACTAAAGTTACAGGAAATGGATGATTGTGTGAGTAATGTTTTTAGTTTTGTTTCATTAAATAATGTTCAGTATTTATCTCCAGATGGGTTAGGTAAGCACATAAACAAACCACAGTGATTTATATCATCCCAACGTGAAAAGAATGAAAACATCAGAGGTCATTTGATAAGACAGAACATGCCTGTGAGCCCAGAATCACAAATAAAACTACTTTCACACCATTTACATCAGATATAGTACTGATGTCATATAGCGAAGACAAAGACTCATAAAAGAGCATGAAACACTCTATTCATAAAGTCATTTTGAAGTTAACCATAAATGATATAGAGTATTTATTTTCTTTGCAGGTATACTGATCTCAATCAGCTGATTATGGTTTCTTGCTTCTGAATAAGTTGATTTATCCAAGGGGACACTAGAAAAATGAATAAATATCTCACAAATTTTAGCTTTCAAGGAAAACTTATAGAGTAAACGTTAGCATAACAAATTTAAACTCGTCAAAACCTTATTTTTCAAAACCAGTGACATCAAAATAGTTGTCACAGCTGTGAAATTATGCATACACCTTTCAGAAAGCAAATCCTGATTTGCACCTCTTTCCTTCCTGTCCCCTCCCTTCTCTTTCCTTTCTCATATGACACAGCACAAGCTCTTAATCTAACACACTTTCCTTTGGAAGGGGTAAGATTTTTAAAACCAAAGTTTTAATCCCAGGTATACCATGAAAATTCAGAACCAATATTTTACAGAACAGGATAACACGAGGTAATAAAGATGGGAATAAAACTCATCATCATGTCTGCATCTTCTGTGCTCAGAGAGTTTCAGTCATATTTACTGTAATGGATTTCAAACTTCATCAAAACATTTGCCAAAAGCTCTTTTGGTTTTGAAATTAATTTGCCACACGTATTTCTTCCTAGAAATATGTTGATCTTCCCAGAGATTTTGTTAGGCTAATGGAAAAATGTGCTATTAGTGATAAAGATCCCTCATTAAAAATAACTTAAAAGAATGACAAGATGCAATCTCACTATGATCTTCTAATGTCAGAAATATAATGGCACTCTCTAAATGTAAAACACAAAAAAAAAGAGCTAAAAGAGTCAAAATAAAAACATTATCTTAGCATTTCTTTTTACTTAACTGGAACAAATAATTACATTTGAGAAAAAATTACGTCTAGAATTGCTACTGAAAAGGTCATATTCCTATTGAAATTATTTTGTTCCAACAAAACTGCATTTTCTGATTAAAAATTGTCGTTTGGAAATATTTAATTCAATCATTCCTAGTTCAAAACCAGCAACCTCTACTTAGATATCTTCTAAATGCTTTGTTTACTTACTGAGCTAAGGTACAATTTTACTGATCAAAGTTTATCCTGGGGATATTCCAAAGAAAATAAATAGGGAATTAATTTATCATGCTGTTTATAATGACAAAGTGTTGGTATTTGTGCCAATATCACCTGTGCATTTCTAGTTGTAGCAGCTTAGTTATAGCTAATAGATACTAAAAATATGCCATTCATCAATCTTGGATAGCTTCCATTGCTATACACATTTTATTCTCTGATTAAAAAAAAAAAGAAAGAAAAAAAAAAGCCATATAGCATTGCACTTGCTGAAAGCAACTGCCTACTTAAACGATTCTCAAACTTATTCAATATCTTTTATTATTAGGAACTCATTATGGAAACTATTCCACAAAGTTTAAAACTTCTTTAATGTTTAATTGCATTTTTGATCATTAATTACATTTGCAGATAGACAGAACTTTTTAAATCTTAATTTTCTCATTTAAGTTTGAAATAGAGTTTGCTGCCCAATAAATTTTATTTTAGTGGAAAGACAAGGCCCATGTATTGATGAACCTTTTAAAAGAAACCTACAGTTCAATCGGAATAAAATTCTATTTATCTACCATTTCATAATACGAGCATGAAAAAGTCATCTTTGCAGCTGAAATTTTGAGTTCACTGGAAACCATCTTTAGGATTTATTATTTATACATTTTATAATAGAAGCTATGACACGAAGACTTTTTATTTAGAAATATCTGCTACAGAAGAACAGCCACTGAACTCGTAGTGAAAGACGTTCTTGTCCTTTATGTCCACTACAAAAAAAACAACAGTAAGGGGTACAATGCAAACATCGGCTTATGAGTATAACTCCTAATAAACTTTCCTTTTTCATTTTCTTTTCCCTCCTTATCTCTGTCTGTTACAATATAAGTAATCTGAACTACCCTATCTGATCCTTGATTAGTTATCTTCTTTTACTTGCAGAACAGTGTTATTTTCCAGAATGGCTTATTTAGGAAGTTTAGGCTTATAAGCAACAGATCTGAAAATATTAGAAATCACATGACCTTAATTAGGATATTAAAAAAAAAAGTACTATTTATGACAGAAACTATTCTGTTAAATTTAGATGATTATCTGAAAGGTTCAGATATAAGAAGTTTAGTTGGTAGTAGATGGATAAAAAGGGAGACCAACTTGCTCAGTCTAGAGATGGAAGAGGTGATGAGAGGGCAACCAATTGTGTAATTCCCTCTCCTGTGGTTATGATAGAAGAAGAAATAAAGCCTTCGTGCATTCCCAAGGAAGGAAAATTATAAATAACTGGCTGACATTAAAATAACAATAATGAAGGATGTTCAGTACTAGGAAGGCTCTGCTGTGTGTACTTGGTTTTCATGTGCCTATTTAGGTGCCACAAAATGATGTAAGGTTTAAAGATGGACATTGTATTTACATTTGCACTTTGGAGGTTTTTTATTATTCCTAGTCCTACCAAACTGTAGCATTATTTTCAGTGTTCCTGCTACTGTTAGACTATAAAGATAGAAGACTGGAAAAATAAAAACATCCTTCACTGAATATTACTCTGGTTGTTGCTTTACTTTTTAAATAAAATAGAAAATTTGCACAGTCAACTCCAAGGGACACCATTCCATTTCATCTATAAATACAAAAATATTTTGTGCATTTTTACCAAAATGTATTTGAGAAAACAGCTGCCTCAAGTCAGACAAACATAGACTTCATTTTTGATATGAATTAATCCAAAAATAGACAATTATTTTAGATAAGAGCATTAAAAATTTGTTCAGGATTAGATAAAAAAAAATAAACACACCATTTTTGATTTTTAGCTTCAAGAATATTTTTGTGACAGATATGTAATTCCTTATTTTGTGTGCAAAAGCCCCCATGGCAGATAAGCAAAATTAAGGCAGCCATGTACATCTTAGTCACAAGTCTTTCCCCCTGCTAGGAGTACCTCTAAGAATATTTCCTTTTACTTATCAAAAAGTTTTTAGGCAATTTGACTTATTTTGGCAAGTCTGTTACTTTCTGATATTTTCTGTAGCGTCAGAGCTCAGACAGCTCAAACTTACTGCATTTAACAGAAATATTAAATGGTTCACTGAAAACCACAAAAATCTCGGCTAAATCCCTCTTGAAGCTCTTCTGTCTGTAAAGCCAGGGCTGCCCTTCCTTCACTGTCTCATGCCCCACACCTGAGCACTCCCAGGGCTCTGATTGATGTACCCAGCCCTGCACTCTGATTTTGCTCCTTTCACCAATCCCGTGTGTTGTTTTTCCCTTGACCTCCCTTTTCAAGTGAGCAAGGACTGCTTATCAACAGCTCCCAAGCTGCTGATCCCGCTGTCTCTGACAGGCAGCCTCACACCACTCCTATCATTTATCCACAGGCATTAAACCATGGAGTTTCCAGCTGCTGCAGCAGCACTTTGTCCTAAAGAAATAAACAATCTGTTTTCAAACCCAGCGCTGACTGGGACCTGTCCTGACTAACAAATAGCATTTCCTTGGAGGTGGCATCTGACAGTAAAACAGGGATAATTTCTGAAGATCCTGCTTCATTAAGGATTATTAAGAGATTAACATTTAATCCATTCTAGTACATAAATGATGAGGGTGTGGATAAAATATTGAATCTCATTCCTTTGGGTACAATTCTCTTTCAGTACTTGGGGAGAATAATTGCTGGTAAAAGGGATTGGTTAATGGTGCACCTGCCTGCTATTTGTTTGATTTTCAGTATTTAAAAAAAAACCAACCAAACAAACAAAAAAATCAGACTCAACTGAGTAAGAAGTCTAGAGTTTATAAACAAAAAAATCTCAAAGGTTGCTGATCTTTCTCACACTTCAGTGTTTATGGAGATTTTGAATCCTCAGATGGTCTTCCTGCCTTTCCTTAGGAACATATCCTACCCCTAATACAACTAATGATTTGGCTATTTAAAAACATTTTCCCTTGTTTTTGAGTTTAAACATGACAGGTTAGGCATTGGAAAACACTGTCTTGAATAAGTTTTGCTGTTTGCCTTGTGAAAGTAAAAAGAAATATTGAACTGATATTTGTACTCTTGATTCTTTTAAAAATGAGGCTGTAAGAGAAGAATAATGTCAGTTGGATTCCTTCCAATGGTGTTCAGCATTTTGGCACAGTGAGATAACACTTTAAAGAGAGGAAGCAATGGTAATGATTCCATTTGCTGAGGAATCTCAATGTTATTTGAAAGCATGACTCCTGTGTTTGTAAATACACTCTGATCACGACTCTGGGCTCAGACCCAGCACTTCTGAGTTATGCTTTGCTTTAATACTCCTCTCCAGAATTGTTCCACAGCCATTCCTACCTATCCATCCTCCTCATTTTAAATTACACACAGCACAAGATGAAACGAGCCCCAGATGACTGCAATAAAACCCAGGTGGATGCTAAGTAAATATCCTGTACACAGTGTAAGGTAGGTGCACTTGCAGCTCCTGGATCAGGACACAGTTTGACAGAGGCAGTGCAAGCACTGTGAAAACCTTCTGGCATGGCTGCTTCACCTGTGATGAAATCCAGGAGCTCCAGGCACCTGTACAGACATAGATGAAATCTGTACCACCATATCTTCATTACTGATGCCCTTCTAATCGGGTCAAGAAGCTGCTGTGCCTTCCATTGCTCCATCATTTGTGTGAGTGAATGTCTCGGGCTGCTTCTCACGGGAAGGACACGCAGGAGTGAAGGAATCCCAGCCCTTCTCATTGAGAATAAGGTAGAATTTGGTTATTTAGCCTGGGGGAGAGGAGACTCAGGGGACAGCTCACTGCTCTCTACAACTACCTGACAGGAGGCTGTAGCAAGGTGGGGATCGGTCTCTGCTCCCAAGGAGCCAGAGAAGGGCCAAGAGGAAACAGCCCCAAGTAGTCCCAGGTTGGGTTTGGGTTGGAAAAAATTATTCACTGAAAGGGTTGCCAGACACTGGAACAGGCTGCCCAGAGCAGTGATGCAATCATCATCTCTGGAGGAATTGGAAAGGGGTAGATGTGGTGCCCAGGGACATGGGTAGTGGTGGAACAGTTGGACTCGATGATCACAGAGACCTTTTCCAACCTAAACAAATCCATGATGGTATTTTAGGATATACTAGCAGGAAGAGTCATTAAGCCCAGAATGAGTCCATTCACAATCCAATTTCTTGATCTGTAGGGTTTGTGTTGCATTTTATTATAATTCTCTTTTCCTTAGTTCCTGGCCACCAGTAAATATTGCTGCCCAGTTTGTCACCAGAGTTGTGTTTCAGCCACAAACTTTCACTGTCTGATGTGTCAAATCCTGAGATTCTGGAACCCTTTTAAAGCTCAAAGTTAAATGTAGCAAGTGGGGAATGCCAACAGCTGGTACCAAAGTCCTTCAGACACAAAAAAAATTCAATACAATGTTATCTCACTTATATTTAGGAAGATTTTTAGTATCTTTTAATGTTTTTAATACACATCTTTTGTATCCACAACTGGAAACTCAGTGGAAAAGACAGAAGTTTACCAGAAACCCAGGAAAAAGGGAAGGAAAACTTCCTTTCAAATGTAAAAGAAGAGTGGCTATTACTGTCCAATGACCAACAGTTGGAAACAAATGTACTGGAAAATGACAGAAAAAAATTCTTTATTCATCAAACTTAATGCAAAATTCCTTTTTTTTCCAATATAATCTGCATTTTTAGTAAGCCAATCAGGTGATTTCTGATACAAAGATGATTGAATAATAAAAATGCTCAATTTCAGCCAGAAATACAAGGAGGCATTTGAAAAACAGAGTCTCAAGAATATTGAGCAGAACATCTTCACAGAAACCTACCCCTCGAGCTGCTGTATTTCAAAGGGAAAGGAATAGTATCCCCTCTCAAGTATTAGAAAAGGTGTGGGAGTAGAGAAGGAGAAGGAAAGAGACCTTTCAAACAAGAACACTCTCAGTGAGTCACTGCTGTGGTAAGGGGTAGAAAATATCCTACTCCTTTTCAAAGACTTCAGAAAGGCATTTGTGTGTTCTGGGTCCATTTATCTGCTTGTAGGATCCTGGGAAAGATGAGAAGTTGTGGGCAAAGAAAAACTGATGGACCTTCAGGGCCTCTTCTTACCACCCACTCTTGTACAGCTCATAATACATAGAACATTCTTTACTACATGCTCTTCCTATCTATTTTGCCAGTGCCAGCTAATAAACCTCAGTCATTTTCTTAGCTGACTACCTGGCAAGATGAAGAACAGTAAAAGCCTGCACAGGCACTGTCAGACTGAGTGAATAGGTGGGAAAATGATCATGTTTTTTTGTCAGAACTGAATTTAAGCTTCTACCAAATCTGAAACCTCAGGTGAGATGTTGGGATGATTTTCTGAAGTCCTTTTCTTTGAACACCCACCTCCCACTCGGTTATGCTGAACAGATAATAAATCACTGTCAGTCTGCACAGCCTCTGTAGCACTAAGGAACTTTTGCATATCTACACAGAGCTCTCTCATGCAAAGCTGGACAGGAGAGTAATTTGGTATTCCAAATAATTTGGTAGGCCTTTTAATTATCTGCTTTCTTTCCTCATTTGCTCTTCCCAGCTGAGAACTGGATCTTCCTCAAATAACTTATCTGCTACTTCTTAGGCTTTTAAGAGACCAAATCAGGTTGAGGCAACACAAATTAAGTATCAGAAAATAAACAATAAAACTCCATTCAGTTGAAAAAGATTTTGCCCCAAATTCATCTGCTCAGTTACTCACACTCTCAGTATGCTCCAAATTCATCCTATACTTTGGAATTTCTTGTGCTTGATTCTAATTTATATGGACCTCATATGGGCTGTAATTCAACTCTGAGCAGCTGCTCAAGAATTTTTTTTGAGATCTTCTGAAGCACTTTTTAGCTCAAAGACACCATAATCCTTTCTATTTTGGACACATATATAGGGTATTCTAAATACTTCCACAGCAAGAAGGAATTGACACAAAAAATAGCGGTTGGTGCAAAGGCCAAGGTATAAGCTCACCAATTGTATAAACTCATCAGCAGATCACAACAGCAATTCTCTTATCAGTTAAAAAAAATAGAATAAATTCTTTCATGCATAAGTACTGTTAGGAAAAATAATATGCTTCAAGAGGTAGATTGCTTTAAATCACTAAACGCTGAAATTAAACGTAAACTACAAACTAAGTTTTGCTTTATTAAAACATATAATTAGATCGCCATTTCAGCTGTCCTTTCTGGCAGCATCCTAAAGTTAGAAGCTGCACAGAACGGGAGGGGTCAAGTGCCAGTTCTGAAGGAAGGGAAAAGGCAAAAAAGCAATTTCTTGTGTGGGCAGAGAGATATCACCAAGAAGACATAGCCAGTGCAAACCAGAATTCTACAAGGTGCTAGTTCATGCCCTGAAGGCTCTGAACAATTCCGTTTATTTCTGTCAAAATATAAAGAATTAAAACCTGACAAGAGCAGAGAAGAACCATAATGAGGGGAAAGTCTTCATTCAAAAAAGCCAAGGCTAAAACAACCTGGCCTGTTTAGCCTAACAAAACAAGAACTGGAGAGAAGTACAATTGCTCTTAGAAAATACTTCAGAGATACTCCAAGAAGGGAAAAGACATTTTTATGGGTAAAATATTGGCAAAGGAAAAAATGGGTAGAAACTTCTCTGCATATATTTAGGCAGTGGAGATGATAATTCTGACCAGAAGAGAAAGGTCCTAGAATAGTCTCCATGAGAAGTAGCTGACGAAACATTTTGTAGATGGGATATATTTAGTTTATTAAAGGATTACATGATATATTTGCACACCAGAACAGAAAGCTGCTTTTGACGACCCAGAATCCTTCCTTCCCTGTACAGCTGTATTTGAAAGCAGGAATTCAATTTAACCAAGGTCTATCCAGTCTTAAGAAACTTCATGTCTGATTCTGTTCCAGACTGCATCTGGCCATGTAAATTTTCATGTAAAAAGAATGGGATACCATACAATTACTGCAGCTGAAAAATATTATCAAAGGCTACCCTTAAATGCAGTGTCTAGTTAAATCTCATATTAAATGATGTCAATGTTAGCTCTTCCTCATGCCAATCTACAGGCACTTTAATAATTTTATTATTAAACTGCTATTAATATGATAACTATTAATAAACAAATTTAGAAATTATGAACCAACCTTTTCATACATTCTTACAATTTAAAGCATTTATCAGACATTGAAAAAAAAGCTGTCACCTTAGAATTAAGAATTAATATTTTCATTTTATTCTAAGCAGTGATCAAAAACAATAGTCTAGCTCTTGTATTTTCATGGAAAAATGCTAAAGAGTAACACTGAAGTTCATGTTTCCTTATGCTGACTGAAGATCAGACATTTACAAAATGTGAATAATATTTGCATAGTAAATGAGCATCTAATAACATGCAGTAAGACATGTAATGTCAAATTTGCATGAGATATTAGCTTTTATAAACAGCTAATGTCTCTGTCATTATCCCCTTTACGAGTCTGTTGTTGAGGGGTTTTTAAGAGCCTCATAATTTTCATTGGATGGGTTATAAAAATAACAACTTGATTTGGATAGTAGCTTAAAATGTTAATCACATTTCATACCACAAAAAACAGAAATCAGTGCTATCAGCATTTATACACCACACACTGCAAGAAGATGTGTCCAATTTTAAAGCATTCATGACATCAACTTTGTGTAGTATGAAAAAAATTGATCTGAAATGGCAATGTTGGGAGGAGCAGATGCTACTAAATCTACTTAATGCATGAAAACTGCATCTGTGTTGTGGGGCAACTTCTGGATATCCTCTCCTGGTCTGGTGTCCAACCCTGCATTGTCTGTTCCTGTGTCCATCAAAGTATTTTTAAAAACCACTGTGAAAAGATTTAACTTTCTATGAGATCTTCTGGCACTGCTATTTGTTACTCATGTTTATATCACAGAAAGATTTTTCTGTGATTAATGCTAATTAACGTGATGCTCTGGCTCTGCATTTGCTGTACACCAAGGAGCAGTCATATTTTAACTTGAATTCCTGGATTTATGCTCGTTGGAGTTTTATCTCCTCTGACAGAGCAAACAGAAACTGGCAGTTTTCACTTCATATGTTTTTGCAGATTCAGAGCGAACAGTGCATTTTTCTGTCTGTGTTTGAAGCAGAGCAAGATCCTTGCTCACATTCATGAGGCAGGAGTGAACAGAGAGGGCTCTATTCTGTCCCCCCTCGCCAGGTCCAGGCTGGTGTAACTTGGCACTGGCACAGTAACTCCTAACTTACCCTTTTGTAATGCAAGCAGGGTACCAAGTTCTGGGATTTCCCTCAGCTGAAGCTGCTTGAAGGGCACACAAACCAGTCTGCAATATAATGGATGGCTTCAGCACTCAGCCCTCCTTACTGCCTGGACACTACATGAACCCATCACAGTTGTTTACAGAAATATTTAGGAAAATATTTCAGATATTTCCTAAAGTATAAAAGTTTGTACTGATATAACCGTCTTTATTTATATATTGCAGTCTAAGCAGCTGCTAAAAGCATGCATTAAACTCCTGCACATTCACAAGTAACCAGCTGCAATAAAAGATGAATTGTGTGTAACTATGTGTTATTGTTAATTTTGAATTGATTTACTGCTGAAACAATGCTTTCTTTCTAAGAACTCCACTTCTGTTCTCACACTAGTTGCACACTGATGTAATTTAAATGATTTTGGTACAGAGATTCCTGGAATAACTGTAAGACATCAGATTAAAGTCTGAGGCATAAAAAGAACATGGAAAATTCAAAGGGTTATATATATGTATTTTTTCTTAGGCTGTCCAGCTGACTCTCCAACCTCACAGGCAAGTTTTCTGTTTTAGCAGTAATCTGTCAGCTGTGGGGTATTTGGAAATGTGAATTCTCACGTGTGAATTGTCTCAACACCGAGTTTACTCCAGCCCAACCCACCCTGAACACTTCAGCTAGAGCAGGCGCCCAGCCCTGCTGCACACGGCAGAACAGGCTCTGTGCTTCTCATGCACAGTGGTTCTGCCTGATGGAAGCTTGCACTGTGGGATGTGCATCATTTTATGCCTCACATTTACCACTCATAAAACAGAGTCCCTCACTGCAAACCCCTGTTCAGAGATGGGTGCTGATGCTTCATCTCTAACCAACTGTGAAATGTTCTTTTTGTTGGAACCATATAAATTCCCATTCATGTTATACTTCAGTGAATGATTTCTTATAACTCCTAGAAATAAAGTCATTAAATTAGTTTTATTCTTTCATTTTCATTTTCTTTGCAGCTGAAGAGATTGAAAAGAGAGGCTGGTAAAACTCTTTAAGCTGATACAGGTATTGGCCACTGTTTCCTATTTCAGTCATTTTACCTCACCATTGCTGCCTGAGGTGCACAGATCATTCAGGTACCAAATCATCATAACACAGGCCAGAATGCATTTTATGAAGCTAGGAAGCCCTCAAGGATACCACCAGGGTTAAATGACAGCTTTTGTTCAGCTCTCTGCTTTGCTGCGCTGGGGATCTGGCAGCAGGAGATGCACAGGTCTCTGAGAGTGCCTTACTTACTGATTTGGAAGAAAGCACCAACATTTCATCCTGCCTGCTGGATTTAACTTAGGTGGATAGACAGAAACCGAATACTAATAATGGTAGGAGAAGAGAAGGAATAACTCCACATCCCTGCTAGCTGAGCTTTCCTAATTGCCAGCCTCAAATTTGGGAGTTAGAGCAGAGCTGAGTTTTGTGAGTTGCTGTGACTGCTGCACAAAGAAAATCCTTTCTCTGCAGAAGAGTTTCCTTCTCCCCTTCAGAGACCAAGTGATGCTATGGGTCACTAAACAAGGAGGATAAAAAGATATTTTGGCTTTTGGCAGTCAGAACAGGTATTTCTTGTACAAAAGAGGCTTGCTATAGTTGGAGGCCGCCTGAAGAAGGATTTCACTGAAGCTGGAAGGAAAGGACAGAGACTTCTGACATCTGGTGCATGAGGAATGACTCCTTTTCACCTCCACCCTCCCCTTCACATCTCCTCTGTGACCTCCTCTCCATTAAACACTTACACCTGAGGTGTCACACACATCCACACGAGAGCAGGTTACACCAGAGGAAAACAAGGTGTACAACAGCAGAAGGCAGAAAGATCAGGAAGAGACTGTTGGATCAGGTCAAGAAATTCACTGCCACATAATACTCCTTACTAAACTGATAAATTGACCCCACCACCCAGCCTACCCTTTGCTCATCTGAAAATTGGCATGACCCAGAGCCCACTGAGGCTGAAGGGCAAAGCACTGGCTTTGCTCCTGGCCTTGCCCAGAGGATGGAGAAGTCAGATCTCTCTGGAGAGGCACAGAAGGTTTCACAGGGGCTGTGCAGGTGCAGCAGAGGCTCCTCAGGAATGCTGGTGGTGACAGAGGTGACCCACAGGGCACTTCATGATATTTCCAAGGGGGTACCTGGAGATGGAGGTAAAACTCCACAGCTTTACCTTCCCCCCACTTCCTCTGAGTTTTACAAAAAGGTGCATGACTTGTAACAGCTTAGAAGACTGAACCAAATACAATTTATTACGTATAGTCATGGTGTATTTTACGGTCTGCTGGAACCATCCCACGAAATGTTAATTCTGAGAGCTGTTTCCCTTCAGTGAAAATGGGATAAGCAACAAGAAATTACATCAAAAGAGACCCTGAAGTATACAAAAAGACAGGAATGGTTTGCACATTCCAAAGTTTTGGCAGATCTACTTTCAGGAAATTATAGTTCTGCATGAATTTCAGGCAAAATGAGGAAAGGAAGAGAACCTCAATATTTACTCTGACTCTCTTAAGTATTCCCAGTTCTTAAAGCTACTACTTGGCTGTGAAAATACAGACTCACCTCAGTAAAAGTGCTCTGATCTATGTTGTAGAGAATCTCCTACTAAAATTTCTCATTGATCCTGAGAGTCTCCAGATTAAACTAAATCCTAATACATGCTTACATCAGAGCAGCACATTTTCAGGCTCTTTTTCTTTTATGTAGGAGGGTTTTTTTCTCCCTCCACAGAAGCAAGTTTGGCCCAAATGCCTGAAATGCTCTTGCAACAAGCCTCAGTGCACATTCACACAGCAAAGCAAATAATTTCGGTATTTTGTTTGGACTTTTATACTCTCTGTTTTTATTTAAAAGTTTTAAGAGGCATTTATTGACTACATAGAGAAGAAAAAGAAAAACTGCATTAGCAAGACAGTGCAATTACATCATTGCTGAGTTCACAATGAACTGCTGTCAACTCTTCAAGCCCGCACAAAATAGAAGGGGGTTTTACAGCCTGTCACCATCTCCTGACAGGCAGGTAAGTCACTGCTAATAATCAAAACAAAGCTCCTTTCTGGGGTCTAACTTCTCCCAGGAATCCTCTGCAAGATGACAGTCTTTAGTTAATTCACAACTAGAACATGCTTTTGCTTCCAATGTGAAAATTTTGCTGCTTTCCCAGACACAGCCAGAGAGCTGAGCTCTCCCCTTTGAATTCCTTTTTGCACCTGAGCCCCGTTTGACACAGCAAAGGCACATCCCACATGGATTTTTACCAGCAAATGCCACTGGAAGCAGGTACTTCCCTCCTATTTGTGTCTTGAGAAGCACCCATCAGACAACTCAGCAGGATCCCCTTAATATCTTCGTATCCAATAACATTTCTGAAATGTTGAATATTTCTGATTATATTGAATGAAATTTTGGAAATACCACCACACTTTAACCCCGGATTGTTATTCCAGGAACAGCCAAACGGAACCAAAACACAAAGACTGAGATGGATGTAGGAGATCTTTTCCTCGAGTTTGGAGCACACATTAAAACTGCTTGTAAACAACAGGTGAAAACAACAGACCCCCTAACTACAGTGCTAAGGTAGCTAAATGAGGCAGATTGAAAGTGAGGCCTTCAGACACATTTAATGAGGGAATGTTGATGCTTCCAGGCCTACAGGCCAGATGGTCCTATTTCTACAAAGCCTAAGGATGGAAAAAAGTAAAACCCTCCAGGTGTCTACTGTACATTTCAATCTGTGATAATAGTCAAGAAATGACAAGTCTGATAAATTAAAACCCCAGGAGGCAAAACCCAAACCAGGGAGAATTTATAGAGAAAATACAATTTATGCAGCAAGTGGTGGAAACAAAATGAGAATTAAAACAGCTTCCTATAAAAGAACTTTAATAATTTTATTTAATCCAAAGCAAGTAATGTTTTGGGGTTTTTTTAAATGCTAACCTGGAAAAGCTGTTCTTTGCAAGCCTCCACCTCTACTAAAGTTTTCTTTCTCATTCAGACTTACATCACTTGTCCAGCCCCACTGTCAGTGCCTGTCATGTTGTCATGTTGTATTATTTATACTTTGTACTAACATTATGTGTGGCCTTGGTGCTGCAGTCAGGCTCAAGCAGATGCACCTACAAAACCTGTCACAACAGGAAAGGAACAGTGCCTGCACACCAGGCTGACACAGAAGAGAACCTGTTGCAGAATAATGATCCGCGTGAACCTTAACCTGTGCATACAACATTTCAGACACCACTTGAGACAGCTGTGATTTTCTGGGTTCAGTTTAGCTGCACAAGTTCTCATTGGGAATGCATTTACATCAGTAATTTAAGGGGGAAAAAGGCTGTTGCTTCTTTGATTGAAGATAATGTTGCTTGAGCTGTGACATACCTTATTCCAAGTAATGTAAGAGAGATGCACCAAAACCAAGAAATTTATTTTCTCAAACAGGCAGAAAAACACACTATTGAACTTATTAAAAATACCCATGTGGATAATTTTATCCCAGCTTTGGTGTTCCTTAGTTTCAGTACACCAAAGATTTTACAGCACATCACTTTTTTACCAGACAGCATTTCATTAAAATTCCACGTCCTTAGAAAATGGGAGGTTCATTATTTTTCAAATTTACCTACATTTCAATATACTGAAATCATTTATCACCAGGAAGCAGAGGTGTTTCTATGAAATATTCACTAAGTGCCCACGTCATTATCTCATCCAGGTAAGGCACTTGAAGCACGAGCCCACTGAATTTGGTCAACGTTACTGAAAAATCAAGGTGAAACACAAAACCTCCTGATGCTCATTCAACAGATGTGAACTCAGATTCTGACTTGTGATATCCTATATAGGAATTTAGAAAAGTGTGCCCAAACCAGAAAAGTGTCATTTGAAAATAAGACAATATTGCACACTTTGCTCAAAACAAATTACCTTTAACTTGCATTATCCAGAATCCATTTGCTTATTTCAGAAATTTGAGCATCAGTTTATTTGATGTCATGATACAAAATCATAAAAGTTATTGATTTTTGAGACTCACAAGTCTTTTCATATTAAAAATGTTAACAGTGTCTTGTATCCATATTCTTGGAAAGTAGCATATCTTGGCTATATAGAATAAAACTCTTACTCCGTTATCTTTATTGAAAAGCACCTAACCATTTAGTCTAGAGTTACCAGATTAGTTACACTTTTCACTTGCTCATTGCCTTCTCAAAACAATGCAAACAAAAAAATCCTCCATAAAAAGGATTTTATCTTTCTTTGGACCTTCCTTCTCTCAAGGTCCCAAGCAGAATGAGAAGTGGAAGCTGGGATGCATTTTGAAGAGGTTATGTAGACTGCAGATTTTTCACTACTGTTAATGCTTAAATAATCCATTTCTTTCTCCTTGATGTATTTTCAGTCTTTATAGACTAAAAATTTCCATGTTGGCATTTCCTAACAAGCAGAAGCATCTGTATGAGAATCTTGTAAACAAAATTCTGAAATGCTTTCTTAAATGTCTTTTTTCACTAAAACACTACTAGCATATTTTTTTTTTCTAAATTAGAGCTCTGCTATGTTTTTCCTGGAAACATTCCAGCCCAAGAATGTAATCCCTGCAGATGTATCTACATGCATTTGGCAATCTGAAACGACAGCTGATGTGACCCTTCATAGGCAGGTATCTCCCACATCTCAGAATTATTTAAACAAAAAACATCATCAGATAATCCACTGCACATCGAGGCACAGAAACATCACTTAGTTCTCTAAATAATCTAAAAGTCTGCTCACAGTCAAATATAATAAATAGAATAAAGTCCTAACAACCTACAAACCTTATCCTAAGAATATTCTCAACTAGAAAGGGAGGCATCTAAGAGCCCAAAGCATTTTGCCAGCTTTATACTGATTGTACCTCCCTGTACATCCCTGTATCCAACCATCTGACGTGGTGCCTTTGTTTGATCTGCTGCTAAGCAATGACAGCTGAGATACAGCTCTCAATATTGTGCTCTAATTGCCCATCTTGCAATTAAGGCAGGTAAGGAAAAAGCCTTTGGGGATCCCAAGCACCTGCAACATGGACAGGAACTAATGACCAGGGAACACATTTAAATGCGTTTGCCACGTGCTTAGGTAAGTTTTCATACATCATAGTAGTAGAGTATTTAGGCTCCTCATCTCCAATAAATCACTACAGCTTTCATGCAACCCCTCTGTTCTTCCAAACTTGACCATCTCAGGAAGATATGTGAGTATGTAAGTTCACCTCTCTGGCAGGGCAATCCTGATTTTGCATATGGTTTGAGGAAAATAAATACTTCACATACATAAATACATTTCATCAGGACAACTTAACTTTCTCAATATAGTTACATCATTGTCATTAGACAGCAAGAATTCAAAATTACTTGCTAAGAACAAAGGAAATCAGTGTTGGTGCTATGAACTAAAAGTGTCTCCATCTGCAGTGAGAACAGAGAGAAGGAAGACTAAGGCTTGGCACCCCTAAACAATGAATTATGGGGCTATATGGCAATAAACTTAACACTTAGGTTGTAAAAGAAACCATAAATGGAACCACAAGGTCCTGATTTATGTACTAGATAGATCCTGCTTTGAGATCTAGATTAATTCTTTAATAAAGATGCTATCTATCACTGGAAAAGCCTGCCTTGGTTGTTTATTTGCCTATCATGAACAAAGAGTGTTAATTATGTTGTTTCAGACATAGTAGGTCTTCCCTGATACTTACAGCCTGCCACAGAGCAATATGTCTTATGCAGGAATGCATTATATTTTCAATTGAAAACGACTTACCAAATTGAAAACATAATTTTTTTGTCATTGGAAGCCATATAATGTATTACAGCTTGCACTGCTACAAGATAGCAACAGAAGAAAATATCATATATGCCCCTATTTTTACTGCAGAAAATAGAGTTGTATATTGTTTCAATTATCAGTTTAAAAAAAGTGTCTCTAGGGATGAAATAAAGCTAAGGATTAGTTTCAGGAATGTCAAAATATCAATAACTGTTCTGAAAACATTTCTGCCTACAATACTACAAATGTAATAAGTTGAGGCATTCTGGCCACTTTCCTATCACCTTGAATAGAAATGTCATCAGGACAGGTGTTCTTACACAATCCTACCTCTTACTTATTTTGGCATGGGTCTTCTCAGACGAATCCAAACCAAAATTAAATTAAGAAAAGAGGATTGGTCTGACCACAGCCCCAGTGGAAGGTGAGCTGGTACGTGGCTGGCCCCAGTTTCACTCTCTGTTTTTACTTTTGACTTTTCCCACACTGAAGCTGAATGCCACAAAATCAAAACTTCCCCAAATCTAAAGCATCCAGGCCAAACTGAGACACTTAGAACAAAACCTCCAGGGATTTATCAACTCAGTCTAGGACAGAACTTTAAAATACTTACAATTGTCTCATTATAACCCACTGGCAAAATTAATCTTGATCTATTATTGTTACGAAATTAAAAGGTATGAAAATATGGGCTAAAATCTATGACAGTTAATCAAATAGAAACGATATCCAAATTGTTTACAAATTTTGTTTGATTTTAAAATAAATAAATAAATGCAAAACACTAGCTGCTACACTGCCTTTCAGAAGTGGGAGAACAGGTTTTGATGCTAAAAATAAGGATTTCTGATTTGAAATGTAGATTAAGCCCATTGCAAAGGCATGTCTGTTTTTAGTTGAGTTCTTTGTTTTAGATCTCTGTATTTTTCCAGCAATGAAGCATCAGTACAATTTGTTGGGTCAAGTAAGCCATCAGGAGCTTAATTAGGTAACATCAGCTCAAGCTGTTGAGCCTTGCTCAAATATCACTGAAACCAGTGAGTATCTTCCATTGATTTCAGCAAGTTTTGTTTCAGATCCATACTCATTTCCTTCCAGCCAATAGTGCTGCCATTTTCTCAATATCCTTTCTCAGATCTCCTTATTTGTTTCCCCTGTGATCACTGCCATCTCTAAAAGAAACCCATAATGGATTTAACTTTATTTTTTTAATTGAAAACAAAGGAAGGAAGGCAATACTTTTCCAATATTTCTATATCTTTTAATCCAACTTCTAACAATTATCTCCACAGCCACTTTATTCTGGGGCTGGCATTAAAGTATCCAGTTGTTAGGGTTTCTGTAGCCTCTGGACTAAGAATCCTGTGATGACAAAAATAAAAATTTCTTGAGCAGTTCTTGAGCAGAAAAAATAATATTTTTAAACTTTTTCCATTCCATCTGCAATCACAAAATGCAAGCACTCAGTCTGATCAAAACACACATTACTGGAACCTGAAATTTCTTCAGTCTCAGCAGCTCAGTTTGGGCTAAAAAAGTGTTTTGGACAAATGTTCAGATAACATGGTGGGTTTTTCCTAATTCTTTCTTTTAGTCCTGAAAGCTATATTTCTTTATCTCTGTTACTGGTTTAATCTAAACATTTTTATTCCTATTCCTTCCCAGGCTCTCAAGATTATGTCCCTATTTACATTTTCGTTCTCTTGCCTTCAAACCCAGAGTTTAAATCTGTGCATGTTTTTGGTAAGCTTAGAGAGCAATATCAGTGAGTTTTAGTAAATCCTACTTTACAGATAACGAACTATGCTTTTGATTTGTAATTTTAAAACCATGAAAGTTTTCTAAATATATTGCAATGCCCATTAAAATTTATCTTCTTCAATAACTTCCATTTCCTTTAGACTTCCCCTCTTTCTCGGAAAGAAATTCCAGTCAGTGGCCATGTACTCCTGATTGAAACAAGCACCATTTTGACCTTTTAATTTTGTTTTCATTTACTTTAGAGACAACAGAAGACTGATGTTAATGTTTTGTAGTCGGGACACCTGTATGTTGTCAGATCTCCTTTAACACACGGTGGTAAAAACTGTGTATCTGATGCTCAGCCTGTACTCTCACTACCCAAAATGTTTTTCCTCCTGGTTTACATGATTAACTTATTTAATGAGGCAGAAAGAAGGTCTCATCCATTGTAGTTAGTCACAACCAATGCAGTACTGAATAAACAGCAACAGCACATTAATCTCTCTGACTTTTCATTATTACCCACTAACAGGAATACATTTGTACCTGCTTTCATGGTTAAATGCACTTATTTGCTGGTTTTAAGAAGGGACAAAAAAAAAAAGCAACCTCAAAATTATGACACAGCATATTAAGAAATGCATTTTGGATACTGCAGGAAGTGCAGTAAAGGCCAGAAGGGGCAGCTTGTCCACAGCCACGGATAAGAGGCCAGGGCAACATCTGGCACCGTGGGAAATTTAGGAAAGGAGAGCACATGAAATAACTCACCCCCAGGGAAGGGAGCCAGCACATGAGGGCTCACTCTCTTCTCCTTTCAGCAGGAGTGAAATAACCAGAGGTCAGTAACAGATCCCATGTGTGAGACATGGAAATCCAGAGTCTTTTTTTTCCCATGTGCACAAATGCATGGGGCCTTTCTGTCCCCTGCAGCTGGTGGCCCATGGTGGGCTCCTCCCACACAGAATCAGTTTCCTTAGGGGCAGAAGACACAATTCTATATCATGTGTTGTCTTTTCCTACCATCCCATCTCCAAAGAGGTAAATAAAAAGGGGCATTTGGTGCTATCTATAGCATGGTGCAGCCTGCTGACCTTACAGCGTGAGAGCACTGCCAAGCAGAGATCTCTTCCCAGCCAGGAGATCATTAGAATGGTTGATTGTGGTTAGGTCCTGTCTGAACAGCCACTGTCCAGCACAAAGTCCATGTGGTCCAAAGAGAGCTGTGATGATTACAGTAGGACCCCTTCATTAGAGTCTTGGCCGGGTTTTTTTGGTTGTGTGACACCTCAGCTCTGGGACTGCCCTGTGTCAGCAGGACTGGTGTGCCAACATTAAAATCCATGCACTGGGAACAGCGTCTGACTCAGCAAGACAATGGTGGACACACAGAACAGGAAATTCCAACAGCACTCCCAGAAAGTAAAAGCCTTGTAGCCTGTCCCTTCAGTTAAAACCACCAGAGACTTGAACCACTGCTCATCTTGAAACACTTTTTTTGTCCACTCCTAGAATGGTTGGAGCAAATAAACATGATGAAAAATGCTCCTTTACAATCATCTCCACTAATGCCCCATCCAGGGGGCACTTCCAAGGATGGGGCACCCACATCTTCCCTGGGCAACCTGTTCCAGTGCCTCACTGCCCTTACATTAAATAATTTCTTGATAATATCTAATCTAAACCTGCAATCTTTCAGTTTAAAACCATCAACCCCTGTCCTATCACTACATGCTCTTGCAAAAAGTCCCTCTCCAGCTGTCCTGTAGCCCCTTTTAGGTGTTGGAAGGCTGCTATAAGGGAAGATATGAATATCACAACCAGTACATTCATCTTACCCATTATGCAGAAGGCTTTGTATTCTAGGAATTAAATATTAGCTAGATCTATCCTTGTCTGCATGAAAAGATCAGTACCATTGGCCAGCAGTACTTTGAAGGTGCCAACAACTTTAGATCAGAATCTTTCCACACAAAGGTTTTTTGATGGGTTTTTTTTAACCTTTTTTCTAATGAACCCACAGGCAAACTTTGAAGGAAGGAGTATAAAAGGCAGTGAACAAAGCAAGGTTTCTATCCATTTTTGTCTTTGTGGAAATAAAAGAATTTGTCTGGGAATCAAGATTTTGTAATGGGCTGAGCTGCCATTGCTGCTGTTTGTTCTGACCCAATGCACCAGAGCAGAACCAAAATCTTCCTAATCCAGTGGATTAATGAAGGAAAGCAGCAGATTTTTGAAAGATGAAGGAGCTGTTTAAGACAAAAGGAGGTAGTGATCAACAGGAAATAGATATTTCTAAATGTAGAAAACCAATACGAGAGGAGAAATAAGAAGACAGAGAGAGGAGAAGAGCAGAAGGACGATGCAGATACAGCGAAGGTGGGTTTTGTTTTTGCTTGTTTTCTAAGATGCAGCAATAATACAAGTCTATGTGAAGACAGGATGGTAACACTTCTACCAAAGGCAGGGAAGAAGAGCTCCGTGGTTGCTTCCCAGCCATATTTGGAAAGAAGATGTGCAGACCTCTCCCTTCAATAGCAATCAAAGTCCTTAGCAGACAACATCTACTCAGGATGACTTGCCTGTACTCAAAATTCATAGCCTAATAAATCTTGGGACCTCTCAAATGTTCCAGAAGACTGAACAATTTTGTAGTTGGAGTGTTGTAAAATATTGGACTTGAAAGGGGCAGGGGTTACAGTCCCTAACTATCCTGAATAAAGATTTATATTTGACGGTTCCTAACCAGCATTAATCAAGCCAGGGATTGCACTGCATGCAAATGTCCCCAAAGATGAGCACAGGAATGTTTTTTAAAAAACTCAATGGATCTAGTATATAAATTTAAAATTATTATAAAATTATAAAATATTATATAAATTATAAAAATAGAAATATAAAACATATAAAAATATATGCCTTATAACCTGAATCCAGAAGATAACAACCACCTATTATTACCAGTTTACACAGCTGCTCTTTTTGTTTCAGAAATACAATACTCTGTCCTGAACTTCTAAATTCATTTCCTATGGATGACCTGAGGAAATGCGTATTCAGGAAATGAACAAAACAAAGAACCACACAATTTGCACAATAACCCTAAACACGTTACATAACAATACATCTAAATTAACCTTAACTGCATTGTATTCCAAAAGAATTTTGCATTAATTTCTGATTTGAAGAGGTTTATTTGTCACTCTATATATCTCACATATTCTTCCCCAACCCTTCTAAACAAAACTGTTCTCTAGCTCTAATATTCCATATTAAAACAGTATTAGAGACAGAAGAGATTTCATATTCTGGAGTTTTTCAATATTTTTGCAGTATTCACAGCTGAAACTACAGTTAGGGAAAAAATGAATGGAATAATTTTCCACAGAAGAATTTGATCAAATCTGATCAAATCAAAAACCTCTTTCAGTGGAAATGTATGAAAGGAATAGTTTTATCTTGTCAGTTGAAGAAGGCAGAAATGTTCTATCTCAACTTTCACTTTGAATAATTTAATTTCCATTCAATTTACATTTATATTTACACATAAGCAGAATAAGCATAAATGAAAGGAATTAACACATAAAATTAAAAACATTTGACCACAAAAACGTGCAAAGTGTGTCTTTCCTTCCAAAGGCATTTGAGGACAACAGTCTGCTGTCTTCACAGGACTCCTCTACATGCAGGGAAAAAAACTATAAAACATTTGTAGAAAACACAGCACAGATGATGTTAATATCAAACAACGGGTTATCATAGTTCACTCATATCTGCTATTCCATCTGTACTGGTCTGATCAGGGGATGTCACTACAGTGACCTCACAAATCTTCATTAACAAAGATCTTTCTTTGTGACTTGATCAACTAAAAAAAATCACAACTTCAGAGCATAAAAGAAAAAATATCCCGAACCATCTATTCCCTCAACTGAGAGTCCAGCCATGAGCCAGTGTGACTCAGGGATTTTCAGGTGCCTGAACACAGGGGCTCCTTCATCTCTATCATGATAACACTGCAATGGCAAATAATCCATTGAACCAGATGTGCTGATATGCAATAGACATCCACACTAAAGGTTAGACATTTCCCCTGCTGAAATCACACAGTCCTCAAAAAATTGAAAAACAGTTGAAGAACAGAAAAGCAGTGCTAGAAAGACTCCTCAGGGGCTGATATAGTTGGCATGGGGATGCTGATACCTGCCTTTGTTACGTTTATTAGAAGTCAATAACTAATGCTGTGATTGTGAATTCAGCATTAATATAAAACAGATGAGGTTTCACCACTATTCCCTGGGACACTATTTCACAATCATCTACCTTCACTTTGCCCTCTGACAACTACAGAGGCAGATCTGCCTACAGAAACTGCAATCCAACTCTTTGGTGCTACACATTCAGTGAAAGGAAAGCCCTGCACACGCTCTCTGCTTTTCCAATATTCTATTTTGTACCAATAGAGAAGGACAAGAAAGAGTTTGGTTCAAAACCATTGATATCAATTGAAATAAAAAAATAGACATGGGAAAGAAAGAAAGAAAAAGTAGGTAAGGGGTAACACAGCAAGGCACAATCAATAGAAATTAGAATTGAGAGAGACTATGACAAAAGATGAAAGTTTGGAATAAAACAATCCACAAGTCCCATTTCCTCAGCTTGCAGCTGGTTCTTTTATTGCTACAAGCTGTGATTCTGGGAACACGAGCACCCTGCAGCCTGATAAACTGCTGCATCAGCCTGCAGCTCTCCTGAGCTGGGGAAGAGGTTACCCTGTTGCTCACATCTGTAATGAACCTCTTCCTTGCTTTCTGTATGTCTCACAAAACTGGGATGCAAGGGCAGAATCAGAGATATGAATAAACAGGCTAAAATAGACACACAAACCTCCACTGTCACACAGGTGGGTGAAGCCCATCCCTGCCCCACATCTGCCCCCAGCTCAGAGGGTTCTCTCTGCCCACAACATCTGGAACACCCCAGCACTGGAGCCCCACTGAAGTCACAGGGACTGACAAGGTATTTCTAAATTTTAAAGTTAATTACAAAGTTCCAATTCCCAGTACAAAGCAAGGAAACGACTTCTTTTAACTTGCCACCACAGCTGCCCAGATCCACCTCAGTAGTTTTTCATTTGGTATTTTGGATTAAAATTCTCAAGACATGAAACAAAACAAAATAAAAAAATTCTTAAAAAACAAAATTAAAGCAAATCAAATAACAGTGACAACAACAAAACTTTATGATACTTATTGGGGGTGCAATATTCCACTTCTTCATGAATATTTTAGTATTCAAGCAAAGAACATGAAATATACGAGACAAAATTTATCCCAGCTCTGCATTAGACACAGAGTATCCAGACATGATACAGTTATTATGTGCAACCATTTCAATTACAAAGACTGCCAAAGCATGTAATTCAACAGCCACTTCATGCAGTATCTCTTCAGCTGATCTGGCAAGAAGAAGCAGGACTTGCAGATTAAGTGTCAGCCTCCCAGCTGCCTGTGAATGCTTCCATTTACTTAAAAATGTACTTCCTCATTTTAACTGCATTGTGCCCACATGCTAAATCAGTTTCTTTCCATGACAAGCATCATAGCCCAAATGTGTTGTTTGAAAGAGCCGAGTTACTTAAAACACACACTATTGCAAAGTGTTTTCAGCCTGTATTTATAGTTTTCTACAACACCATGTTACAACATGCTGTACACTGCTTAAAAATTAATTAACATTATGGCAACAGAAGTGCTATCATGAGACTTGTTTACTCTTTGGAATTTTAAGAATATTCAATGGCCTGGTCAGCATTAGTTTCTAGAAATTAATTTGGGAATCTGATAGTAATAGTTAAGGTCTGCTGCAGAAGAGCTTTCATGATGTGACACCTAATTATAATACAATTTTAACAATCAAGCAGATAAAAGCTGTGTCATTGATCCCAAAAAATGTGTCTAATTAAATGCCTCCAAAGGGGAAAATGCAATCACTTAGTAGGCTTAATTTTATATTACTAAAAAAACTAAAAAATCCGGTATTTTTTCACCCCATAGTTTCACATGTATGTGTTGCTTTGAGATGTATGGAATATCTCAGAGAGCCAGTGGCAGAAGCAGCCTGAAACATCCATCTCTTGTCTATAGAAACCACATTCCCAACAAGAAATCATACAGTGCAACATTTTATTTTCCAAAAGACATTTTTTTAAGAAGACTTCACAAGATTTTCAGCAGGAAACTTTCATCGACTCAGTTTCTCAATATCAGGCATTTTTTTTCCACGTATTTCATGAGAAAACAGAGCTGTTTGTAACTGTTGTAACTAAGGGAACATTTACCAAGCCATGTTTCTTGGCATAAACAAGTCAAATTATTGTAGTAACAAAACAGATATTTCAACTCTATTTCACCTCTAGCAGATATTTAACCACCAGGACATGGTATTAGTCTTATCTATTGACCTTTGATTATACTGCAGATATGAAAGAGAGCAGTGGTGTACTTTGTATTTCATTTTTATTTCCTGATTTTACAAGATAGTGTAAAAGCACTTCTCAGAGGAATTGTTATACGGAGAAAATATCAAGAGGAAAATTCAGCTTCATATTTGTATAATTATGAAATGCTTTTTGCACTAGTAACTAATGAGAATTTAAGCATCAATTAGATGAAATAAATACTTGGATCCTACAACAAAGAGCAAATTAATGCAGTAAATTCACCCTCTGTTCAAGTTTTGTGTGAAAACAGCACAGAGTAGGGACAGGACATAAGGCCAGCTCTTTTCTGTGATTTCTTGAAAGCTGGTACACAAAGATCTTCAATCAGGTAATTGATGAATTTTGTACCTTTGCAAGTAATTCTAATTTACAGCAAGCCGTGCAATCATGCCCATAACCAGAAACAGAACATGCACCATCACCTGAACACAGGCCATAATTAGAGAACAATGAAGCATTTCTCTGGGTAAATTCTTCTGTGTCTCTAAAATTGACCTTTTCCTGGAAATTCCTCGCTATTCAAACTTCCCTTGGTCTGGCTTTCACTTCATTGTGTATTCCTCTTCCCCATCTCAACAGTCCATTAATGTTTAGTGCTGTCTCCCACCTTGCCTGGAGTCTGTTCTAATATCCTGCAGTGCTCAGTGTTCCACACTTCACCCCTCTGCACTCACATGGTACTTTGCTCACACACAGCTTTTTATTTACAGTACTAGCTTAACCCAGCAAACTCAGCAGTCCTACTCTCTACTGGGGCACTTTGTATCAGATCCCAGATATCCCCCACTCTCAGCAGCACCATCTCCAGCTTTGTCATCAGCTTGTCAAAACCTCGATATTTTTCAACATTTTCTAAAAGCTTCCTTGCTCTCGCTCTCCCTTATCACAGGTGAAAATCATGTGATTTTCCCTGCTGTTCAACTTGGTAATCTCAGGTTTGTCTCTGATGTCTCACACTGTGCTTGCTCTCTTCAGCTGTGGTAGTCCACTTTACCCAAACAAAGGTGAGGATTCAGGTGTTTTCACCTGATCCCCAGGCACTCAGCAACAAGAGAAGATGGAAGTCACAGGAGGCACCTCTACCTGCTCTCTCTTCACCAGCTGAAATCCTGCTCCTATTTCCAGCCATTTACACCTTGCAGAACTACAAAAATCATTTCATTACCCCTACCAGAATGCCCTCAGTCATACCTCCACTCCACCCCAATGTAGCAGAATAGTTTGTAAGGATAGTGCAGAGGGTAATCTTTCCCAGTGAATTACAGCTGTACTGATTGCCAAGGAGTGGAGACAGCCTTGCCTGCCCAATGAGCATGGGGCACTCATAGAAGAGCGGGCTAGGGCCATGATTTGGAGCTTGAGACCCAGAGTCTGCTGTAGTTTGGGATGTAGTCTGCTGGCTGTGAGGAGGAAGGGACATGTGGCTGTGCAAGGGACAGGTAAGGTAAGATGCTGTGTGAGGAACAGACAGGGTCAGGCAGATGGGAAAGGGACAACTTGGGTTTAGCCAGTCGTGAAGGAAACTTGCAGAGACAGAAGGAGGAAAGGAGTCAGTGCTGTGAGGAGCTGCCTGAGAGAAGGCATGTAAGGTGTTTAAATAAAGGACTGGTGATGATGCCTGCTGTGTCTGTCTTGACATAATTCCTACATCTCAAGGTACTGCCCAGTGAAAAAGTTCTGAAGTGTTTCTGGCTATTAACCACTGAGGATTGTCTGCAGCTAGGACCTGCCTTGTCCAACTGAAGGCAGCAGTTATTATTTCTGCAATGAAGAAAAGAGGGGAACAGCAATAACTATCCCATTCTCAGCTTTCACTCACTATGAATGCTGCCCCATTTCATGGGAATATTGGGGATCAGAGAGCGTGAAAGGACACAGTCTTTGGCAGGTTGGTTAACAGCTTTTGAGCCAAGTCTCCCTGATAGAGTGATTTCCACTTGTACTTGGTTATGTTTCCAGCACAGGACAATGAGATTTTTTTTTTTTTAGCTCTACTGCTTGGCTAAAGACACTGGAATAACTCGCTGTGGTGTGGAATAACCATGCCAGTAAAGATGACATTTGTGATGGCTATGGTGGGTTTTTCCCTTTATTGAACTGACATTCACCTTCTACACTTTTAAGCTGAAAAATTCTCATTTGGCCAAATACTTATTTATCCAAGGCCTCACCTTTAAAAAAATCCTCCCAAAACAATCCTCATTCTCAGTAAAATTTTATTTGCAATTGTTATAATTGTGATTATTATTACCTTTCCTAATCACTTTCAGAATTAAAGTATTGTCTATGGTGCTCCACAGCTCCAAACTGAGCCTAAATGTTTCCTAAAATATCTTCTCTCCCAACTTGCTCTGGCAACCCATGAAGCAATAAAGTCCAGCTATTTTAACACTGCTAAACCCATCCTTTTCATTCCAGAAAAGTCATCTGAAACTCACTGTTTCAGTTTTCAACCTATTTTGAAATCTCTTTCAAAAAAGGTTTGGAAGAATTTAAGCCAACATTGTGGCAACTCCTCCCTTTTCCTTAACACCCCATCTAACGTTGTACCTGACTGCTCACTAGCAGTTGTTTTCTTACAAAAAAAGGACAGCCACAAATGATTCTCACTCTTTGCATCTAAACCTGGAAAATTATGTTACAGGCAGGTGATCCAACTCCTTACCTTACAACTACATGCACACCACCAATTGGTATGTTACTGACATTTGTGAATTCATACTACCAATAAGTAATTGCTTAAAACAAAGATAAATACTTTTTTTTTAATGGCCCTGTCCAACTTTATTTTCTGCATTGCACCTAATACAGTTTGTGCAGTCAAGAAGAGAACACCCCCTACCAGCCTGGTTTTTGCCTCTGCTTCCCATGAACACCATTAAGTGTTTAATGGAGCTTGCTTTCCATGGAAGTAAAGCTGGGAGTGAGTAGTTAATGAGACTGAGCACTGCATATTTTTTTCTGGAGAGGGTGAATGATGTAAGTTTGGGGGTAAAAGGGTAAAAAAAAACCCCACAGTACTCAAAATTATATGCCAAATTCATAAATGCCTATTCCTGCATAGACAACATTTTTCTTTACTACTTGCTGATGCTACTTGTTCCAGGCTGATGGTAGAGCCAAGCAGACTAATCCTGTGGTGTAAATGGTTTTAGAAGTCAATTGAAATACATTAAAAAAGAAATCCAGATTTTGCCACCACTGGGAAGCCCTGGCTCCCCGCACATTGCTGCTCTCAGAGGAGCTTTTGTGATGTTGCTTCACCACGCAGAACTCACTTTATGAAACAGCAACTCTGCAGCCATGCAGCACCTAGAGCTAAGCACCACACTGAAAATCTCTGTGCATTCTTCCATCCTCCTTGGTGACAGTTCCCCAGCAAGACCAAGGATGCATAAAGAAACTCTAAGTTTCTTTATCAGCAAAAGGAGACAGCCCACAGGAGTGAGATGGGGCTCCCTGCAGCTGGAGCAGAGGGGAATTCACCTCCCCATCACCTCTGCAGGCAAACCCGGGGCAGAGCTGTTACTGCATCTCTGTGAAAATATTTGAATACAAAAAGCCATTTATAACATTTGCATTCCTCCTATAGAGTAACAGTCCCTTTTCTTTTATCATTTCAATTGCAGTAATTTGTTGTTGCTCATACTCCTTTGGAAAAGTAGGAGTTTCTAGAGACATCTGCAGCCAAAATGCTTGGTAAGGAGTGATGTTTGTGCAAATGGCTTTTGGTCCATGACCCTATTGGAAAGCTCAGAATGCACCACCTCTAGGTACTCCCACCTACTTTTAAAGATGTTTTTAAACCTTTATTATTAATATATATTTTAAATAATTGACAGTAATATTCCTCAGATATTACCAGGGTACTAAACACACATTTCTAGAGAGCTCAGATTATCCCTGTATGTAGCAATTATGTATATAGCTTTTATCATGCATTTCAATTTGTTTTAGATTATAGTCTAGCCTGGCAAAATGTTTTCAGTACAGAAAAATAAAAGGATTCAAATATTTCCACTAAAATGTTTCTACCAAACTATTTTCACTAGACAAAAAAACCCACAAGCTGTATAAGCAGCAAACATTTTTGCAGCCTCTCCTCAAACTCTATTTAATTTTTAGGAATGGGGAAAAAAAAAGGGAAAGGTAGCACAAGTAAAAAAGTACTTCTTGGAAACAAAGCCAAAACTGCATATAAAAGTAAAAGCAAACTATAATTAAAAAAAAATTGCAAACTACAGGGAAAAAATACCATTTCTGTAGAGTACGAACAGGAGCGAGTTTAGGTATGAACAATTAATTGAAACATTAGTGTATTTTTTAGAAAATATTTGTATGATATATTTTTTCTAAGTAGAATATTTAAATTTTCAGATAACCCCCCGGTCTAGTCTAGTACAGGTCTTCATGTTTTCTTGCTATTTGGTTCAAGAGTTAATGATCAGTAATCTAATACAAAATTCTAATATTTAAATATTTTAGAGGGGATCAGTATTCTCTCAGTAATTGCTGCCAAACAAGTCCAATACTACCTGAATATTTTCAATAAAACAAGCCTCAGATGCCAGGTGTAGTGTGCTTATCAGTGCTGTTGCTGAGGAAAAGACAAGCAGCACTTGCAGAAGACAGCTGTACTGCTCAGGTAGCAATTACAATAAATTATATTCTTTTCCCTAGTCCCCAGCATCCCTGACATCCCACAGGATCCTGGGTGTTCTGCTCACTCTCTGTCAGTTACATTACAATAAAATGGAGACATTGTGCTTCCCTAAAAGTTTCCTCCAAATCCCTCCCTCACAGGAGGTTCCAACAGCCCCAGTCCACAGGTGACTCCATGTGTGAATACAAAACCTCAACTGATAAAAAAAGTAAGAATTTTGGAAACAAGAACATAAATAATAAATGTCAGAACACGTTATCTGTGTTGTTATTTTTTAAATATCCTTTGTACTTCTCGATGTTCTAGTGTCTTTTGAACACCAACCAAATTATTAATCTCCTCACAAACTGCTATAAAATGAATATTAACTGCAAACCTGCATCTCTCACCTCCTCTCTTGCATTTTAAATGAATGACTAATTCAGTTCTCCTAAAAAAAACCACAGAAAAAAAAAAAAACCCTAAAACATAAAAAACCTCAAGTGACTGCCAAACTTAGCAGGGTACCACAAAGTACAAGACATTCACATTTATATTCATCTGTGCAAATGGAAGATGCAACACTGGGAGGACGCAGTGGCTGCTCCTTCTAGATAATTATATTTTGGAATTACAATGAAGCAAGCAGAATTTCTTGCAGCTGAAGATCCCACATCTTACTGGTGTGAGCAGATCACACACAGGGGCTGGGAGAGCTGCCTGCACGGAGAGGAGCAGCCTTTGGAGCATCCCCCAGGGCATGAAGTGATGATCCACAGTGCTGACCCCGAGACTCTCCACAGAGAACTGGTCTGCTGCTCCCCACACAAAAACACATCTCTGTCTCAAAAGTCAGTACCTCAGATGTAGAGACAGCCTGAAACAGCACACAGAGCCCTTGCAGGGCAGGGGAGAGGTGGGATGGCCCTGCTCCTCCTCTGCCACTGCAGCAGGGAAGCTGTGACAAACAGGAGGAGCTGTGCCCTTGGTGCAGGTGTGGCTGTGCAGGTCCCTGCCACAGGACCCTGTGGCTGCTGATGCTTTACGGTGGCTCACGGACACGGTGCCCAGGTCGGGAACACAAATCCTCTGAGGCTTCTAAAGACATGAAAAGCAGCTCCTGCCTCAGGAAGCCTCTGCTGTCAGAGGCTCAGAGATCTGGGAAGGGGCAGCCAGGATTGTACATTTTATGGTTTTTAACACATTTGCTCTGGGCTACCTTATAAAAGTCCAACTGCGGGGAAAAAAAAAGTGTAGGACTCAAAAAAAAAAATAGTCTATTAGTCTTTCCAGCAATGACAGTCCTGGTTCTTGACCTTGTGTTGTAGTTACTTTTTTAAAAAGTATTTCACACTGCTGCCTTCAAAATATGGTTGTCTTAATTCAAAAGCAATCACATGCAGAAGATGTATTAGCTTTATACAAACTTCCTACAAAAGAAGGCAGCAAATACATGCATTAAAGCAATTCCTAGAAAAAGAACAGGTTTTTTAACTGTTAAGATGATTTTATCTGTTGTGAATATTCAAGGAGGAGTGGAAGAATGTGAAACACAATTAGTGGATATTCAGCTACCAGACTTCCTTGCACCTTGACTTCACAGATTAAATGCTTAGTTATGTTCCTAAATGCAAAAGAAATTCTCAAATTTCTGCATTCTGAGTTTGGAGAAAAACACTCATGCAAGCCCCAGAGAGGGTAGGAGGTGTCAGCTTGTCAGTTGTTTAGAAGAGGGTTACAAATTAAAATTGGGCTTGTACTTGCTGCTTATGAGAGAGAAATAAACTGCACAAGAAATCCTGCTGAAAAACAGATAAAGTGATGAAAAAATGACTAAGAACAACTGAAGAGTCTTATGCACAAGGAATTAAAGTAGGTATGGGCACTGCAGTGCGAGACAAATCTGGAAGCATGAAAGAAGGCATTGGGCACAAACAATACTTTGTTCTAATAATTATTCCACAGGAAAGTACGAAACTGCGATTTTTTTTCAATAAATATTTCTTCTCCCTGTCCAGCAATGTAGGCTTTCAATGGATAGACCTGCAACCCAAATTCAGAAAATAGTGTAATCATGACAAGACTTTATTCAGAAAACTTATTCCATATTTCTAAATTTCTGATCTTTGACTTCAAAATGCTCTTTTGGCCCCAAAATGAAAACAAATTTAAAAAATAAGTTAGTGACGGAGAGACACACAAGGGGTTGGAGACGATGTTAAATTACCAGAAAAGTAATCTCTCTTATTTTGCTCTTCAGCCTTTTGGTCTTTACTTTTTTGTGACCCCTGTGATTATTGTTCTGTTAGTCCTCTATAGTTTCTCCATGTTTCTCCAAGGCTATTCATCTAATTCTAATGATGAAGAAAAATCAAGGTATATCAAATATAAAAATTCAAAACCCACTACAGACCCTATATTTGCTGCAGAGAATTGAAAGCAATCATGAAGAAGGAAAACTGAATTTACATTTAATGCTCTCCATGCCTGAAAATGCAGGGTCTCATGGGTTTTTATTTTAAAATAGAAAAGAAATAGAATTCTCAAATGTGTTTTGAAGAATATACTAATTTTTGGTTCATTTCTTTACTGAAAAACATAACTGACTTTATTCATTACCAGAAGTCTTAATTTTGAGTTGTATCTGGAGGGTATTTTGCAAGATTTGCCTGTATGTGCAGTACAGTAATTATTTTTTGAAGTGCACTGGAAAAGGAAATGAAGTCAGCAGGTTTATGATCTCAAATCTTTTTGATTTAATTAGAAGTCATTAGCAGCAACCCTCACTATTCAGTGACTGAACATGCCCAAATAGAGATCTTAAAACAGAAGCCATAAAGCTGCAGGTTTTACAGCTTGCTCAGGTTGAATATATGGCAAAATTCAAGGTTTTTCCTGTGTTATAGTGGACTGGAAATGTGATAATAGAAAGAATATCACTATAAAAAATTAAATGCTGAGCCTGATGTGATTAAAAGTTAAAGTTAGTAGAAGTAAAGCACAGTAACTTATATCATGTTCCCCCCATGAATGTGTTGTGTATTAGCTCTGTCCTTGATTTATGACACTGGAAACTTTTCTGAGTCCCTGTTTTAATGCACACACTCAGTCACAGCTGAGCTGCTCACTAATGTGTTGCAGTCCCTGATGAGCTGCCCAATTTCACACCAGCCTGGTGACAGGAGCTCTGCACAATGAGAGCCCCTCCACTGACATTCTGCTGTAATACCTATTAACAATTAGATTCCTTTTGCTTGCTATTGTATCTTGCTATTGTCATTCTAACAACAGATGCTTTTCTTATAAACCACTGAATTTACTCAAATTTAAATGTCAGGCAGACCAAGTGAATGCACACTCCATGAACCTGCACTGGGGAAAATGAGCTCACATCTGTCTCATTATAATATATTGTATTTCCATTTCATTTACTTTCCATTCTTAGCAGAGTTTCAAGCAATTTTTCAATTTCCAAACCAAGCAGCATCTTAGAAAAAGTGAGGTGATTTTTTTTTCCTTTCTATGGCAGAAAATATATTGTTTGTTGGGATATTTTTGTGGTGTCACACAACAACCCAGCACAATGCTGCTCTCACAAATACATGGTTTAACCAAACAAAACAACATGAGAAAAAACACTACATAAAAGTTACCAAGGCAGAAATTCTATGAGTAGGTTTCTTGATGAACACTTCTGCATAATTCCAGGTATCACGGACATAAATGAGTATAAATTTTATACATTGGATAATTAAATGAATGGGACTTCACAGGGGAAAGTAACACAGGCTCTGACAATCTGCAATTAAGTGGGTTGTAGTGGTGGAGTTTTACAGATATTTAGTAATGCAGGTAATGTCTCAAGGAGTTTCTAAAGTACTTCAGTATTTAGGGAATTAGTTCCTTTGATGTTTTCTGATAGATCTCATTAGTTGCACCTAAAGGTATGTCAGCATGTAAAATAAAAATCTTGTTACTGAATTCAGTATCTGCAAATTAAAATAATGACTTGTAGGTGGCTCAGTCTCTGTATAAATCATTTAATGTAAGCAATATTAAATTTTAAGAGCAAGTTGAACAATTGTCTTGTCTGATATGATTAAAGAGGTGAGGAAGAAAAAAACTTCAACAGTAAATTCTGAAAGTCTAAAGTTCAGCTAACAAGTGTGAAGGGCAATTCAATTTGTCCTAAAATACAAAGAAATCAAAGTTGCTATGGTTTTATCATTATTTCAAAATGATGGCCAGTCTCTTGCATATTTGCAAATGTAGAATTTTCAGACTGATTCATCCAAGGTTAGATTGTTTATTCCCAGTCTTTCAATATTTTCTTGCTGTTAGGAATTTTAAATGAACATTTTATTATTGAGTTCCTTGGCAGTAGTCCATATGAGTTGGGACTGTACTTAGAATACAAATGAGAAAATTAATTAGGTGATGACAGTTTAGAATATTAGTTTTCAGCTGCCAGTTTTTATTAGGTCTCTTTTTCTGGATGCTCATGAAGTGATTGACAGAAAATTTCAGAAATATATAGGATGTTTTTAGAAATTTCATACTGGAGAACAATATATTCTAACTTATTTTTTGGGGGGGAGGAAAAATCCAAAATACCACATTATATTTAAGCTGAATAAGTACACTGCATGGAAATTCAGGGGTTTATCCTCTCTTCTGCCAGATTCCATCAGAAATCCCAACCCTCACACACTGTAAAGAGTTTTTAACACAATAAAATAATAAATTTCTTGTTCTTTTCCTGAAAGTTGCTACACAGCATTACTGTCCAAATGCTGTCCTACAGATGTGATTTGTATCTCAGTGGCACTGCTGAAACCCAGTGGCTCTGTGAACCACTGTAAAGTTTGCATTAAATGTGGAGTTAATTACCTCAGGAATATGAATTTTACAAAAGAAAAAGAGAAGACGTGAAAGGTTTAATTACTTTGAAGAACACATTTAGTGTAAAAATCATGTTTTTGCAAAACTAGATGAATATTTTAAACTTAACCCTAGAGTTTAACCCTAGTCAATGTAATGTAAATATGGCATCGTGAAAGCCTTCTCAGCACTGTGCTTCTACTTAATATTTTTTATTATATATCTTCAGCATTCTAATTTCTCATCTTTCTCATTTATATTCTCCTGACATAAAATCAAATTTTAGATCTTTATACAACTTTTATAGCTCTAGTATATTACTATTCAAATCCAAGCACACAGATCTCTTATTAAAATGTCACTGTTTCAGAGACATCTTTGGTGCAAATGTTGTTATTTAGATGAAAACAGATTATCACAACAGCAGAGGCTCTTTTTATGTGAAATTTCATTTTAGTCCAGCCTGTTTTAGAAGCCTACAGCTGTCAGACCTCGTATCTTTCTCTCTGATCCCTCAAGCTGAGGAACTTTGTTTGTTCCTCTAAGAAAACACGTGCCTGTCCTTTAGCTGATTAGTGCTTCAACAAGAACATAACAAGATATTCACTGTTTCCAAATGTTTGCACATCAAAGACAACTTTAAGCAGCTTTGTCAAATGAATTTGATTTGTTAAACCCTCAAAACTGCAGAAGGATGGAGCTGGAGGAGTCTGTTGATTCCTTCCATCTTGAACAATTAGAATATACAAGTGGTCCAGACTATGCATCTTTGTCCACAAAATACTTGTGGTTTATGTATGCCAAAACTTTGCCATTCTAACTTCCCTAAATAATTGCTTTCAGAAATATAAAAATATTTTACTTAATTTACAAAAATGCTAAACTTTGCAGTAATTATAAAGGGCATTACATCAACCTGCACAGCCGTGGCTTCTTGCCACCCAGATCACAACTATGTGAAATACCACACACTTTCGAAAGTACTTAAAATAGTTCTTCTACTCTGCTACTTAAATAGCTAGATTTACCTTTAATAAAAAGAATTATTGGTGCTCATTTGAAAAAAGGACCTAGATTTCTTCTGCCAGGTAGAGTTCAGAATAAGTTTTTTGAAATGAGAATATAGCTGTGATAAAATAGGAAATCAGAATCAGAGCGAAAGTTAGAGCAGAAGATTATTTTTTAAAATGAATGCCAAATGTCATTTTCATTTATTAAATTGAATTCTATAAACTTCTATAAATTCCATGACACAGAAGACTAAGTTAAGCAATTACTCTTGAAAATATTATCCATTCCTCTGCAGCATTAACAAAAAAAAAAATTCATAAAATACATACAGCAGATAGTCTAAATATTCATGATAATGAAATGCTGACATTTATCGAGTGGGTTAAATAACAATATTGGGTTAAAATTACACTTATAACAGCCACAACAGCAGGGAGGTGAAGAGGCAGGGAGCTCTGCAGGCATCTCTCTGGGGAATTAGCAGCCTCCCCTCCACAGCCAGCAAAGTTCACTGTACTCCTGTGAAATCGAGGGCAGTAGGCAAGGTAAAAGAAGAGAGGCATAGTGAAGCCTTTCCTATCTATATGCCCTACTCAGACTGCATATGTAGATATTCATGAATGTAAAAATCAGTTTAACATACCTTTTACATTATTTATTTTAGTCTTATAGAGTTGAAGTAAATCTATTGGAACAGCAGCAGGCTCCTGCCATCATTTGGTCTAAGCCAGCTGGATATGAACACTGTTTTGAAAAGACCTATGCAAACAGTCAAGAAAAACTTAGAACAGCAGGCAACAAAATCAAAGGAACAGGCCAAACTGAGATGAGAAAACAGGTATAAATGTCAAAACAAAACAGCATCTTCATTAACAGCCACTCAACCATCATCTCACAACCAACTAAAAGTCCAACAGGTCCTCATGGATCCTCCTTGCTATGAAAAGTAGGAAAATTTTATACTCAAAACAACCAAGAGTAAGAAAATTCAGATCTACATTTCTGCCTAAATGTAAGAGAATATAGTATAAGAGAAGGTTGTACAAATTAATACTGCCAGAAGTCTGACATATAAACTTCTCCTCATAAGGATCCCCAAACAGTGCTGTGCTATCCAAGCAGCCATATGGCCACTGAACCTGATGGCAGACATGAGCTGACTAAATGTACACCCTGGGCACTCTGCAGGAAACACAGGGCTTACATTAAAAGGTCAGCAGTGATAATTCTCTGTAAATGTCTTTTGCTCAAACAGGAATTCTTAACTAATCCATGTTTCACGACCACCTCCTTCTCCTACAACTCTCACCCCAATTTTAGGGTGAAATGAAGACCTTGTCATAGAGCAGTTTGGTTGGTATGGACCTCTGAAATTTGCTCAGGCACTTGGTAGAGATGAGAAGCCAACACAGGCACTGTAGCCACAGGAGAACCAGAAACCACAAACCAAACCCAGCTCATGTATGTGGTGTCTGCAAGTCCAAAGACACACCATGGCCAGCTCCTCCTCTATGTCAAAGGACCTCAGTTAATTAATCTAAGCCTCTTAATAACCAATGTCACCTGCACGGGATTTACCTACTTTTGCTGAAAGTACCATTTGAAACTTTTAAAGAATACACACATTCCTTTAAATTTTTCCTCTCTTCATCATTTGTATTCTGCTGCATCACCTCAAAGGCCAGGTGCTGATGGCTTTCTCTAAGGCAGTAATTCAAACCAACTGCAGGGGAGTGAATGGGTGTCCTGCCTCTCTCCACAGCGAGAGCAAGACATGACCTCCACCAATCTCTGATTTACACTGAACTGACATGTGCTCAACCAGTTCAGCATTAAATCTCCCATATACTCCAATGGTTGCTGCTCCTTCAGGACTTCACTGTCTGATTAGAGAAGTTATAAATGCAAACTTGGCTTTCTGATTAATGAGTCATGAACATCACAAGAAGGCAGCAAGTGACCTTTGACGTTCATTTTTTTGCAGCCTTCCTGTAATCAGCATCACAAATACTTTGGCAGAGTTTGTTTATTGACTCTGCACTGGAGCAAAATCAATTTTCTATGCTGTTTTCTCCCAATTTTAGTTCTTCTACACAAAATAAAATAGTGTTATAGATGTCTAGAGTTAATAGCTGTGTGCTCCGATTCAAACTAGGTATGGCTATATTTAACCCAGGTTAGTTCATCTGATCAGATGAGAGCAATGATTGCATGAAAAAAAATATTTAAGGAATACTGTTAAAATACTGGGAGAAACCCATCAGAACTCAGAAATGACAACTCAAAAAGACAATTTAAAAGTTCTTTATAAAGTAATTTCATGTATTAGTTTACCAGGTATTGCTTTAAAAACAAAACAAATATAAGAAAGAAATAAAAATGATGATGCAAAACCCATTAAAAGCACCACATCTCTGCTTATCATCCTTCCCAGACTGTACTGTGGCTAGCCAAGGAAGGAAGTCCTCAAAGGAAGAACCTCTTCAGGGTGCTAAACACATACTGCTAAAATTATTATGCTTAGGTTCCATACCACCTTTTGGAATAGCACCAAAGCACAGAACAACTCCAGGTCTCTACATCTAAGGCTGAGCTGGGGATTTCATTATTGGGGATTTTGCACAGTCAGGCACAAGCCCTGTAATGCTGTTACTTTACCAACTGTCCATCAGCCACAGTGAGTAAACTGGTAGGGTCAAAGGCAAAAAAAGATTTTTTTTTGAGACTAGATACAGGTAACTCATTCTGTCAGCTGAGATTAAATCTTGGCGCTGGAGCAGGATGTGCAGAGGAAAAGAGCAGCACTTACCAGCAGTTTTTTAAAAACAAGTCAAGTAGATCTGAAGGAAACCCCAAGAAGTTTTATTTTAACTAGTCTCTTAAGAGTTTTTGCAGGCTCATTCTGGTGATCATGGGACTGTGAAGTATTTACAACAGCCAGGTAGCTCCATATCCAAACAATGCTCATGGGCAAATCAGTTGTGCAGACAGAACAAGAATTTAAATATTTCAGAGGCAGGAGTCAGCCATGTAGTAGACTTTTTCACAGTTCATTAGAAGATTTAGAAGTGAAAGTCTATTAGCATTCTTCTGCACACAAAAGGCTGATTGAGGAGAGACTAGATGAATTAATAATCAAATATAGTGATGCATATTAACTACAGAAAAACCTGCTCTAGAAGGTACAGACGTGGTTGCTGAAGTATGGTTAAAATAAAACCAAGTACTAGTTGTCCTTAGGAAAGAGAACAAACACCCTTGAAAAATGTTATTTTTACGTTGATCCAGAGCATGTGGTCTTTACTGATTTATTTTGTATTAAGACAAGATAATATCTGGGGGCCTGTTTCCATCACTAACAAATATATGAATGAACTGGCTTTTTGCCTCAACTGGTATTTCCTGAATGAATAAGAATGTTAGCTCTAAGCAAGAGACATTGCAGCAGCACACTGCACCAGACTCTGTGTTCTCTTCTGCGCCAGCACAGAAAATCAGTTTCCTCGTTTTGCCACGCTGTTGCTTTTCCTAGGGATCTGTTGTGCCTGTAAAACCCTGGAAATGGTAAGAATATTGTGTGCTGAATAGAACCATTTGTGACTACCATGATGAGAGGAAGATATGACAGGAGGATGAAGCATTTTTCAGCTCTCACGGAGCCCCTTCCCAGCCCTGCTCCTGGCTGTCCAGATCTCCTGTGGTGGAACAGGTCATGCAGCCACTGCCAAGCAGGAAATCTCTTAATGGCAGGGACAGCTCCCACAAGAGGAGGGTCATCATTAAATGCATCAGAAGGGCTGGCACCCTCCACCAGACCTGCAGAGTGAATTGCTCTCTCCAGCTCAGTGTTTGATGAAGCTCGGTGGTGCAGGGATGAGGAGCCTGCACTCACTCAGTCAATGCTGCCCACACTGCACAGGCTCTTGGAGTAAAATATAATTTCCATCACCACTGATCTTAAGATGAGTTCTCTCTCTACTGCACCTGTAAAAGTCATGGCTTAAAACACGGGTGCTTCCAGCAGCCATCCTAAGGAGAGGTGCTGCTTCTCCCAGCTGGGATTCAGGAGCAGCTCAGCATGGCACTGTTGTTAACAGCATTCCAGAAAAGCAGTCCAGCCCTGTATCATCACGAGATTCATAAACACGGGTACAATTTGGCTCTTATGCATGCTCCTGTGTCATTCAGAGCTCTGGTGGGGGAATACTTGCACAGAAAGGCTTTGCCCATTCCACAGGACTCATCTTCACAGGAGGATTGGGGCCAGGAAGGACAAGGGCTACAAGAGCAATGCAGGCAGAGCACTGTCGTGATGAGTGTCAGTGCTTGAGCAATACAGCAAAACTGCAAACCTCCAACCAGGCCAATGGGGGAAAAGGAGGAAGGATCAGAAAAGAAAAGGTGTGCCACAAAGTCACAATTACTGTATCTCCTGAGGAGAAAATGGTGAAATTATGTCAATTTTCAGGAACACAGTTTAAAACAGTTATTTAAAATATGAAATACTGAAGAGCAAGCAAACTGTTTGAAAATCTAATATCAACTTCACAATTACCAAATGGGAGAGGTTTTCAGTTACTTTGTGCACTGAATACAAACCAAAGTTTAGAGATTAAATGTCAACAAATGAAGGCAAAGCAGGAATCTATAGTGCCATATCACCTCACTCCCAAATCACTAACAAGCTACTATCTATCTTGTCTGTGCTTCTCTTATTGACAATCTCCATTTGTTTCATCAAGAAAAGGGACAATCCATTCTGGACTCAGCATACATCATCCTAAGCAGTAATAAATACTTTGCAATAAATGGCAGCCAAGTGAGAAGCAGAGTGTGCTCTGCTTTGCCACAAAAGTACACAGCAGGAAAGTATGAAGTGCATTATTTCCTACCCTTTGCATATTCACATCTCTCAAACATTCACAATGAACCTACTCTCTCTGAAGAGCAGGAGGAACTTCTCCTTTTTGATCCCTCAGAAAAGAGAACCAAGTCTGAAATTGTTCTTTCTCAGCCAACATCAACACACCCAGTGGCTCATGTCAGCTGTGGGGGCAGAACCTTCCTTCTCTGCACTTTTGGGTGAAATCAGCACCCTCCAGGACAGGGAGCTCTCCTGGCCACTGTGGCTAGCAACAAGGGCATATTTAATGGGATATGCCTTTTGGGAAGAACAGGCTTTCAAGCAGACAGCAGCATACAGATGTAAGAGCTGTATTTGAAGAGATTCTCAAGAGCTAAATTGTATGGAGAAGAAATACAGTACTTATGTGAGGTTCCTTACAGGGGAACAACAGACATTGCTCTTTACAAGCATTACATTTTAAGGAGTGAAGAGACAAATTTTTTAATTATTCATTTTGTATCTTCTTTTAGAAAAGCCTTGTGACTGAGATATCTGCCCTCAACAGACAGAAGGTCACAAAGTAAACAATCTCTAAAAACCTTACACAACTCTTCAAGCTTAGCTCCCTTTTCATCTGTGAGATGCAACACAAGAAGCACATAAAGCACAGGAGCAGAAAGGTTTTCTCAGCAAGAACTTGCAAGGTACCTGCACACAGATCATTTGCAGGTGAAACAAAACAGTGAAAGGATTTCTGTCTCTTGACCACTGTCACTGCAGTAGGTGTGATCCCTAAATAGAAGAAATTAGATGTTAAGAGTCAAAAGAAAAAGCTGGATGGTGTGGTCACAGTGATACATATAAAGTAACGATTACATTTTGAAGCCAAATGTCCCTGAAGTGCAAAGATGTTTTTGTTGCTTTACAATACCAGCAGGCTCACACACACAGAGCTGCCACAATCTACCTTCTGCCTGGATTCAAAATTATTTCTAGGTAACAGAAAGCCCCAAACCCCTTTTTTTTTTTTTCTTTTTAATTTACATGAAAGCCAAAGTTTCTTAATGCATTCGTGCAACAGGATGCTTCTCTGGCAAACATCAAGGCTAAAGCCAAAACAAAAATATCACAAAGTACACAAGATCCCAGGTGCAGGTCACCACTGAAGATGGATAATAGACTTGATGGACCATTAGTGTGTCCCACTGTGCCTGTACAGAGCCAGCACGGAAGAAGGAGGCAGTGAAAGAAACAGACTGCAGATTAGAAAGGAGGAAAATTATGTAGGGAAGTCAGCTAAAAAAAGAAGCTTCTTACTGCGTCTCCCACTAATATTTTATCACAGCGCTATGGCCCAAAAGAAATAGTTATGCCTTGCCAGGTTAAATACTTTGCAAACAAATATATTGCAGACTGGGCTGAGGAGATGTAAAATCAATGCTATAAACATGTGTCACTGCTAATATTGGCTCATATTTCTACTGTTTACAGCATTTAACCTGTACCTCAGAGAATCCAATAATTATTACATCAATAATGAACACTAATGTCATTGTGGCAACTGCAGCTGGGGAAATTTTGTAGGTTTGTCATGACAAAGTCTAAAAGCCATAACACTTGAAAGCAGACCTGGACAGTTTGGCCAAAATTCTGCCCTGCCTACCTGCACATTTAACAAATATAAATTTTGTGCTGCATTTATCGCTGTAAATACAACTGCAGGGCTGCTGACTTTAAAAAGCAATGACAGAACAGGATGCCAGAAAGTTGACTAACAGTGAAGTCCTGATAAAAGAATTAGTTATAACAGAATAATCAGATACAATCAGAGGGGAATAAGTTCACTGGTAAATCTGAGAAAACATTCTCACAAATGCAATTCAGCATTAACTTCCTAATGCACGACTCTGAACTGTCTAATATAACTGCAGTAAAATTAGTGAAAATAATAAAATGACAAATCCTGTGTGTTTACCAGAAAATGTATAAAGCAAGCAGATAAAAGTGCCTCTACCCTGTAATATTTCAAGATTGCTCCAGTGTGTACCAGACACTCGCAACAGTTTACATCCATGGAAAAGGGATAGACTGTTGATAAGCACAAAATCAGAATGATATGAGCCTGGGCTTAGTCCTTAATGCTAAACTCTGTGTAAATGTGAAAGCTGGGCTCTGGAGATAGCAGCCAAATGTCATATTTGAACAAGTGATATTGGGAAAAGCTAACTGGAGGTCCCAGAAATAGAACTAGAGGGAGGAAGCAAAACCACGGGGGCAGTTAGTTCCCAGATAGGATCTATCATTCACTCGGAGCAAGATGGAGGGACACTGATTAAAGACATCTCTATGTTGCTCAGCTGCAGAGAGAAAACCTCCTTTAATGGAATCATAAAAGTTCGAGACACTACAGGGATATCTAGGTCACCCAGGCCATTCTCCATCTCTCCTGGAACTGAACCACACCATGTGACACGTGCCTTTGATTAGCTTTAAATGGCAGAAGGAGGCTGGGAACATGCAAAAAGAGCATAAGCATTCATTCCACTGGCTTACACTGAGTTGTTAAGGATGGCCAGTATTTTGGTATTCTTCAAGGGACATGGGAGCTCAAACCACTGCACTCAAACTGTTCAACATTTATATATTTTTTTCTACATTAATCGACACCTTATTTTCTGACATGCATTTCAATTTATATTTTAATACTCAACACAGGACATTATTAGGTTGCAGATTGACCCTTTTCTAGGTAGTCCCACTGGTTTGTTTGTCTATTTAAAGTGATGTATAGGCACTTATATACCTCCCAGTTTTAAAAATAGAACTGCCTAAAACAAATAAAAATATCAATGGCATACCTAGTTAAATTCCTACTGGGAGCTCTGATATGTTTTCATCGTTGTTGCTACTATGTTTACATGCAAATACACACTTCTCAGTTTTCTCACTGTCACCAAGTTTCACCATTGCTCCATCAGTGCCTCGTTTCTGATGCAATTTATTCATACAGCTATTTTCAACCACTTTAGTCTCATCTTTCTTCCTTTATTAAATGTCTGCTTCCTTATGAGCAATGTTTGATTTTCAGGACTAGTGACAAATGTACTACTAATTCATACATATGCACACCAACCATTCCTCTGCCCTGTGCAGTTAAAGCAGACACATAGATTAGAATTTACTTGATTTGATATTTTTCTGTTCTACCCTTTCCTTTTCAAATCAAACGTGATGATCACTCTTCCCTAAAACATTTAAATGCTGTTGAGTGATGTTTGCTGTTCCTTGCTAGAGGTCAGTTTAGAAACAAAAGGGTTTAGTAAATGGCAGACATGGAGAAGCACTGCTGCAGTCAGAGCACAGAAATGGCACAACACAGACTCAGAACTGAGATGAGTGAACTAAATTTAGAAAGACAGAAAGAAAAGTAAAAATAGAATGAAGTTCACAAGATCAGAGCTAGCTGTATTTTTAGGTCCAGGGAAGGCAACACTAAAAAAATAGGAGAGTAACATCTTGGTTCAGGAAGCAATGCATGCTAAAACCTAAAATCCAGCGTCTCTTAGGGCAATCTGTGCCCTGCCCATTGCCAGCAGGGCAGAGCCCTGAGCCCTTGGCAACAGCACAGACAAGCACATCCAGGTTTGTCTTTCTCCCCCAGCCCTGTGCACACACAGCACAAGCCCTGCAGAGCTGCAGGAGAGCCCAGGAGCACTGCAGAGGTGCTCAGCAGGTCTGGCATCTCTTGAAGAGAGAACTTAAAAAGAAGCAAAAATATCTGAAGAGCCAAAGAAAAACATCCAGCAACAGTCGGCACAGCTGCTGCAGAATAAATGAGGTCTCGATTATTATTTTTAGCAGAAGTCACACACTCCAAGTCCTGGTCCAAAATAAAAGATTTCCCATTATCTCCTACAGCAGTGGGAAGTTATTTCCTACATAGCAACCCATCCCGGAGAGCTGCAGTACATCCACAACTGAATATAGACTCTCATTTATTCCATACTTCCCAGTCATGATCATTTACAGAGCTTGAATATCAGAGATTCAGCATTCCTGGGCAACAGATGCAGGAACTTCCACAGAACTTCAGTCCTGGGAAAGCACTGATTGTATCTAATATTAATGAGTGGGAAGCAATGATAAAATTACAAAACAGTTCTTGTGGGACCACCAGCAACTTCTGGTATATGGAGAACACTACATAAAAGCTGCTGCTTCACAGAGTCTGGTACTTAATTTAGAGAGAGCTATCTGAAAAATAAGATCATGCTAGAGTAAAATACTTTATTCAAAGAAGTGAAGCCTTTCATATGAAAAACACACCAATGGATTTTAAGTCATAAGCTTTCCTCCCTTTCTTTCATAACTTTCTAAACACAATCCCTATACAGGATAATCCATTCAGGGTCACTCCTTTAGAAAACTGCTATAACAGCTTATATTTCATTGCTTTACTGAGCACTTTAATATCTATTTCAGCCCAAGGCACAGGACAATTTTGCTATCCTGAACAGCTGAGCAGAAAGCACGTGATATGATTTAGGAAATCCCCAGAATGTCAAGACTGGGCTTTGTAAATCCCTCATTGCTATGTCTGCTTCCCACTCCACCTGTTTCATTTGACTCCTTTAAATATTTGTAATAGAAATGGAACTGCAGTCATCGTGAGTTGATTTAAAGGACAAAATCTTTATTAGCGGTTCTAAATTCCACCTCACTAGGTACCCTTAAATATACAGTTATAAATCTGCAACCATTTCTTCAGTAACATGTGCAAATGTCTCAAGTTTCTTTTCCCATTTGCTTAAACTATCATCAAACATTATGGAGACAAAAACCTTGAAACCACAACCCACAGAAGAGTAAGAGCCCAGATGAAAACCAGCAGAGAAATGGAGAGAGGCAGGAAATTTGTCCACGTTAGACCACCAAGCCTTCAGGATGCACAGTCAGCTGGCAATGACACAAAATCACATCACACCATGGTGACAAGTGCAAACAACAAAAAAAGAAAGTGCTGCAGTTGTGTTTTTCTGCACAAGGCTGCAACCAAGACATAACCACGGTACCATGTCTTAAAACCAAAATAATTAAAAATTACTGTATTCCAAAGCAAAACATGGATGACCCCAAAGTTAATAAATGAGACCTGTTGTTTTAGGATGCACAGATTTAGAGGAGTGGGTATAGCTACAATAATCATGATGATCTTTGACAGCAATGAATTTGATTCAGAAAATATTACTCCTCTCTTATGTGTTCCCAGTGCTGTACCTAAGTTTGCATTGCTGCAGACATCTGTAATAACAGCAAGGCTTTACTTCAAACAATATCAGGAAAAGGATTTAGTTCAAAATCATTGCAAATTTTTTGAACTGCTTTTTATGAAGGTACGTTTCATCTCAAGTTTTACTGTAAATTCCAACTCCTTTATTTAGTATTACATCAAAAAATAAATAGGACAGACTTACTGGTTTTCACACTTTTAAGCAGTTTAGAGAATTCCAACCTTATAATTTAAGGTTAAAGTCTTCTTGAGAAAAAGCTCATCCCTGGAAAGGTGAAACAATTTGCCAAAGTGGCAGCACACTTTAGTGGTGGTTCCATTCTCACGTTACTCCCCACGTTCCTCACCACAGATTCAGGAGGCAAATATGATTTAAATTGTAGTTTTAAATCACCACAGGTTTTAGGATTAGATTTGTCTAACTACAGCTATGCAGCCCAGAATGTGCAGAGGAAGTCCCCATGGTGGGGATTAATTTTGCCTTCCCTCTTCTGAATCCCATAGCTCCCTTTGGGTAATTTAAAAGAAAAGTACTCATGTCCCACTTTAATTCTTTCTTTTTCACTGCCACATCATTTGAAAACTTTTCAATTATAGTTCTAACTTCAGTTGACTAATTTGTCCTTTAGGTTAATGAAGGAAAATCAACAATGTGCCCCCCGCAGTAATACTGGAGAAGAAAAACAAATTCTCCCTTGACCTTTTCCACTACCTGAGCCAAATCAAGGTGCTCACCCTCACCACATCTCATCAACTTCTATGAGCACATCTCACCCTGCCTGGGCACCTGATTTTAAACAAAAGATTTAACCAAGTTATTGAAGTTCTGTTTTCTTTACAGTGTTTCCCCAAAGAGCAAAATTATATTTTAAAGTGAATCTTTAAAATCCAACAGACTAGATTCCTTTGGGAAATAATTGTATCAACAGGAAGCAATAAAAGAGCAGCCTTTACTACTTCAGTAAAAAATTACTTTTTGTTTTGTTTTGTTGTTTCTCAGATGCTTATTTTCTTCTTAAGAAATATTTTCATTATTCACATCCATCAGTCCATTGTTTTTATCCTACAGTTAGATAAACTTCTCTTGTGCTGGATAGTGTTGGTGGAATTATATATGACAGTACTGATACAGCTATTCACTTGCATGTTCAAGCCTGCATCAGTAATGAATATTTCTCAAGCTGCTTTGAAGCTTTGGCTATGAAAATAGAATGAAAATGTGGTTTCTGTCACAGTAATACAGCCAGATTTCTTAATGAGACAATATTTTTTTATTTTGTCTCAGACAAAATTTTAGAAATAATACAAAAACATGATTAATACAAATTAGGCCTTGCTGTATTACATTATAGATTAAGTTTATGCAGATGTGTCCTTTCCCCTCATCATTCACACAAACTTTCTTCAGATACCATCTTCTTGTTAGTCTGGGTACAAATTTTGAAGGCAACACAACTGAAAAAGCAGTGTGAATGATGCCCTGGTTTGATGACATGGATTTTTCCTCTCCATCTCTACAACAAACACTCGAAGCCTCTTAGTCTCACAAGAGTTTGCACTGTTCAAAAACGACAACTTTGCACTTTCATTTCACAATTATCCAGGTGAGGCTGGTGAGTCCCACCTCAGTCACTGGCATAGGACTGTCTTGCCAACCACCTCAGCTGAGTTCCAGGGAAGGACTGGCAGACCCAGCTTCCCTGCTCAAGGAACAAAGAGGTCATTTGAGTTCTGATTAATTTTGTGGGTACCGCTGCTTTTCAGGCTGACACAGTACCTGTCCGTTCACTTTTAAAATTCTGCAACATCCCTTTCTGCTGTTTCCAACACGTAAGTCAGAGAATTAATAAATCCCTTTGTCATGGCTTTGTGCTGTTTGCTTGGCAGGGAAGGTGGGAAGATGGAAGACCAGGTGGGCAATGACAAGGACATGAGCAGAGCAGCACAAAAAGGAAGCTCAAGGTACAGAGCTCACTTAGCCTGTCTTGGGACTGATTGTGATGTGTTTGAAACTGCCTAAAATGATTCCTTTTCCAAAGGGAAGATGTTTGGTTTGGTTTGTTTCCAGCACTCCCACATTCTTTGTTTTCCTTTCATCAATTTACTAAACTTGGATTCTATTCTCTTCCTTAATTTGCCATTATGTGCATTTCCTGTAACTTGTGGCTTTTCTTTAGTTCCATGAACCATTGAGCCCCATTTCAACTAGAAGTCAGAAAGAACTTGATTGGGTTATCTGCCCAAATTGCAATAAGAAGTTGGCTTGAATTGTTGTTATTTACATTCCTCCTCAGAAAATTTACAGGAAAAAAAATCGCTTGAAATTGAAGTAAAATTATTTTCTAAAACTATGTCAAATTTCTGATAGGATAGGTAAAGGATGAATGCCTCTATTTAAAGGCTCGTCTATTAAAAAAAAAATGGAACAAGAAATAGAGAAATAAAGAATAAAATTTCTTCCATTAGCTTCTTAGAAATCAAATCAGAGCGTGTTGATTCACACAGTTTCCAGATGAGGAATCATGACTATGTGGTCACTTGCTGGTATTTTGTCTCTGTAGTAATAATAATGAGAAGAAGCATTATCACGCCTCGTATTCAATCAGACCACTTGAATTACAGCCCCAGATTACAGCCACTAACTGCTGGTGTTTGAGGTTATATGGATGCCATCAGTACAGCTATCAGGATAAATTACTGTGACCTTCACCTCCCTGCCTCCAAACAAGACCAGCACACTTTAAGGCAGATGCTACAGTGGTAAAAGTCCAGTTTACTACATGGCATTGAAAGACTGACAAAAATACCAAACCCTAAAATAACAGCAAAAGAACAACAAACAAATCCATAGCATCCTACAATTTCACCTAATTAAGAGAATTTCTCATAATTTTTTAGCTCTTGCTGTTTTCATTCACCTATTATCTCATCTTACACATAAACTCTAAGATATTTAACAGCATATGGTTTTGTGATGTGTACAGACTGTGGCTAGAATAGCAAGGTCATAACTGGCCTGCAGGTAGCCCTGTAATACCAACATTAATAAAATCTAGGCAGGAAAAAAATAACCTAAGCAATTACGGGAACAAGCTCATCAAAGGAAGAAGGATTTTGCAGAAGAGAAAGGCTGCTGTTACAGCTGGTGTCAGCAATATTAGGAAACTGAGGGACCAAATGTTAGCTGGGACATTCCAAATGAATCCTGAACTATAAACCAAATGGTAATAAACAAAGCTATTTGTCAGCTGACCCCCCTTGGATGTTGTTAACAGGCACACAGCATGCCCATAGCCTATGGCAACCTGCAGACTCCCAGTGATAAAATCATGACAGCTAACAGATGAATCCTTTCTGAATTCTATTAAATAAATTAATAATCTTAGCAACATCATTACAGCAAAACATCCATCTTCTGCAACAGCTGTTCCTCCACTGCTTGTTGCATTTATTTTCTGTGCTCTTGCCATGCCTTATGCAGTACAACTTAACTCAGAGACTGAACTTTAGCACTTCAAAGGCAAACCTATAAAAGCAGATTATTTGCATTTTTTTATGCAGTTTGTGCAAAACATAAGCTTTTCCCTGAATAGAAAAATATGTCTAACTACTCTGTCTCTAAAGTAAACAACAATAAACTTTGGTACTTTCTGACAAGAAACAAATGCAAACTTTACAAAATAGGCAACGATGATTCATATAAAACCTTCTCTGCATATTTCAATTCATCAACAAAGTTATTAAATTAAATCTAATATGCTCTTGTTCTGTCTTTAGCTGACTATGTAGCACTAAACAAAACTTGGTAGAAGTTAAAGTATGCAATAAAATTGCTTCTGAATTTGTTTCACAGTTACAATCTGCACCTCTGTAACTTGAAAAGAAAAATGTTCCTGGTATTCTTTTAGAACAATACAGCCAGGATAAGCAATAATCATGTAGCTTAGGAAACAGAAATAACAAATAGGAAACATTTCCCACTTCACATTGAGTGCTGACTTTTCCATGTCTCCACATCCAGACGTGTAACTGACTGTGGTACATAAGCACTTGTGTGTAGTTCTGGACCTGGGCAGTTCTGTTTTGCATTACCCACTACGTGCTCTTTCTGCATTGAGAATTTAATTAAACACTTACAGTTCTATACCTCAGATGAAACTACAGCACACAGAAACCTTAGTAAGCCTGGAATCATTAAAACCACACTTCACTTTTTGGTGACACCTCCCATGCTACACAACCAAAGTTACACATTGCAGAAGTTTCCCAAAGGAATAGAAATGCACAGACCATAGGGACTTTTCTTCTAAGAGCTCTTTTGAGACCACTGGTACAGACATGTATTTGCCATTAAATAAACATGTTCAACATCAGATATGTTTTTCTCAAGTGCATTTAATCTTGTAAATCAGAGAAGTGAGACCTGTGAGAACACTTGTTGTGCCAGTCTTTCTGTGCTGCGATTTCCAATTGCTGTAGCAACAATTCTTGTAAATTGTTTTTTAAACCCTGTTCTTGCAGAATGGCATAAGTCGTGGTATCTCCTCATGCTTGTTCTGTAAAAAATTCTTGTGTAGTTTACATTTCCACTTACATTACAAACATCCATTGGATAGCTCAATCTAACGCAGAGCAGAATTTGCCTCAATTTTTTGTAGCACAGCTTTCATGTTATTCTCCCTCTCCCTGAATTGGTCTTGGCATGTTCTTCAGAACCTACTTTTGTCAAACTTCACACTATTTTAAGACTAACCCCCTTGAAGTGTGATGTGCCCTGCACATAGATGGCAGTATTCCTATAGGGCTCAAGATATACAGAAAGTGCCACATTTAGCAGATTTCTGACGTATTTACAATTAATTTCTTTAAAATTTTCCTTCTCCACTGCAACATTGCTGTTCCCTCAGCAGTTAAATTACCTAAAAAGTACAATAGTCTGTATTGCAGAGATCATCTCAGTGGTACAATTGCAGCAGAACTAATGGTAGAAGCATCCTGGAGCTTTGGAGAAGCCTCAGCAGCTGTATCAAATGAGGAACATAAATCCACAAAACTTGTGTTCTGGCGTTGGTTCTGCTACTAACTCACTGTCTCAGATTAAATTCAGCTCCTTATCTTAGGCCACAGGTATAAACTAAAGACAACAGTATTTTCCCACCAACCAGAGAACAAATTAACAGTTCTGCCAGACAAAGTACTGGGCATGGATTTTGCAGTAAGACTGATTTAAGTTCAGATGACAGAAATCACCCTTTATACATCCTTGAAAAATCACACAATACAACTGCTACAATATTATTATGGTTGCATTTTCACTTTCTTGTCCAGGTAATTTACACAGAAGGAAAAAATGTAGAAATATTTTGTGGAAAATGGAATTGTGTATAGGAAGACACTTCTACAAAGCTTACAGTCCCCAAAGTAAAGACCAGGCAGGCTTAGTATGCTCTGAGTGGATTGCCTGTGCACTTCTCTTTTCAGTGGTGGACACTGTTCAGGTTCTTCTACTGCACTATTAGGATGTAATGCACAGTAAATGGCAAACATTTATCTCTGAGCATCCCACAACATCCTTATGTGTCCCCCTTAAGCTGTTTCACATGGAAAGGATGCCATGTGCCACAGTACCTGAGCTGGAGCACTGAGGGAGGAAGGTTTCCCTGACAGCTGGGAAGAGCATCCAGCTCCTGCTTTGAGAATATTTGCGTGTTTGATTTAAAGAGGATTCAAAGTGAACTATATCATTTATGCAAAATACTAAAAATAAAAATAAATAAAAATTCTAGGAGGCCTTTTTCCTGAGGAAGAGCACTTTATCTTCTTCCTCCAGTTCCAGAGCAAGGAGAAAGCCCTGCACAGGCTTTCTTCAGGAGGCAGAGCTGTTTCTCTGTCTGCTCTGTGCTCGTGTCCCCATCACTGCTCTGAGATTCAAGTGCACAACACAGACACACCAGGGAGCTGGGCAGGAGCTGATACAGGTTGAAGGTGACAGGGAGACACCTGAGTGCCCAGCACTGACAGAACTTCTTCAATCCCCACAATATTTAAAAGCTGCGTTCAACTTCCAGCTTGATTCTTCCAAGCCCTTCCCATGATGTGTTTAGGAAGGCAAACTCCTCAACACAGGGTGGCTGGAGAAACCAGGGACTGAGCAAGAAGACATCAGTACACAAGTTCTTCCTGGAGAACGGCCAGAGCATTTTACAGTGCAAGATAAAATTTAATTAAGCTTCATAGGTTAAAAACATTTCCTATCTGTTGTTGTCTGCCATAATGGTTTAGAAATGCATAATCAAGTCTTTTTCTCTCTCATCCACACATTTGTTATTAGATTATTGCCCTTGAGAGCTCAGCTGCAGACACTAATTCCTTTTGTACTTTTTAAGTGACTATGAAACATTTATACTGAGGAAGAAACAGACACGTGGTACAAAATGTGTGGCACCAGAAAACCACACAAAATATGCAAAAAAGATCTATGAAAAAGGAAGTTACTTTGCATTACTGTGAAGGTAAAATAGAGATATTTATTTATTCACTGTAAAAAAAATCATCCTTTACAAAGAATTATCAGCTTTAGATGAGCTCAGTCAATCATGAGACTAATCCCTCTGGGAGAGGCAGAATATTCAGGCTCTATAAGAATTTATACCCATTCTTGATTGGGAATATGTATACTAATTCCCATATGGATAATATGGGAAAATTTGGTTTCAAAGTGGGAAAGTTGAAAGGATGTCTCCAAAGCTGAGTTGGATAATGGAGAGAAACAAGCTCTGACCCATTTGATGAGGTTCCACAGGAATCAGAAGCCTCAGCTGCTGCAGAGCCACTGAATTGCCACCTCAGCAACAGAGCAGCTCCTTAGAACCTGGGGAAACACTTCTGTGGGTTTAACTCTGCTAATTAATGAAGATAACATGTTATGTCAAGACAAGAGCCCTGTGTGGGGAACAAAACACCTGCCTTTATTCTAACATCTCTTTTCATCAGTGTGGCCACTTATACCTTGCATCAAAGGCCATCATGGTCACCCTCCAAACACATCTGGTAGCATCAGAAATGACAGGTCAAAGAGCATGAACTGCAAGCATTGTCCTCCAAATACACACAACACAGCTCTTTATTTGGGGGCAGGAGGGCCACCTTCTCCTGCTTGAGACTTTAAAAGCACCACTGGTTACACGGGTTTGTTGAGTGGTGACTCAACTAAGGAACAAAACAAAGATGATGCAAGAGTGCCTTAACTAACCTGGAAGCTTTTAATCCATTTTAGTCCATTCCTCTGCTCCCTACTGCAAAGTCTGGGCTGCATGTGGAGCAGAGAGCAGAAGCCAGCCTTATTCATCTCCAGCTGCAGGAACAAAAGTTAAGGAATGGTGCACCCCAGTTGTCCTGCCCTCCGCTTTCGAGTTTGCTCTCACCTGGCGCGAAGCTGCTCAAAAGAAGTTTCTGAGTCCCTCCCCCCATTATTACTGTAACAGGCTACAAAGTTTCCCAAAGCCCTTTTCAGTTCGCTGGTCTGTGGACCCAGCTTCTCATCCTGAAGAGATGAAAGTAGAAGAGTAAACCATTCAGCTCAGAAAGTGAGGCCTAAGTGGCCTAAACAGCAGGAGTTAATTAAATTCAAGATACATCCAACCCAATTTGAAGTTCTATTCTGGCTGACCTGTCCTGGTGATCAGGTCATGCCCTACAAGAGTCAGCCATTTACACTGGAACAGGAAGCAGAAAAGAAACCTGACAGCAGTCTAATGTGGTATCCAAAGCTCTTAGTCAAGAGATGCTTTAATTCCTATGGTACAGTGTTAAAATGAAAGAGCTTGGGTGTGATCAGTGGTTGCTGCACTATTTGTATCAGTGGGGTCACCTACCAAACGTACATGTGATGGTATTTAGGAACAGGATTACTCTTCACTGCTGCATGAAAGGAAGTCATCCAACTCAATTTCACGCACCACACAAAGAGTGTCCCCAGCTGCCCCATGTTCCAGCTTGGTGTGAGGGGCCTGAGTGAGGCACAAGAGAGGGATAACCCAGACTGAACTGCCCTGGAGCAGCCCTGACACCTGATTCCACCTGCCCACATGGCCACGATGGCTGTGCCATCTCCGAGCATCAGACCGTCCAGAAACTTCACTGTTCCTCGTGACTGCTGATCCTGGGGCTCGTGTGGATCCACAAGGGCCTTGTGGAATCCTCTGCCCCTTATCCACATCACCACCTGCCACAGCAGTGACGTGGGATGATGAGGAGTTGCCACTTGCAGACCAATGTGCCAGGAGGAAAGCTCTGAAGCTCTGTCTGGTTGGCTTTGGAGCAGTGAAGACACTGATATGGACACAGAGCAAGAAATTTGCAACTTTGGCTTGAAATCTGACTTCAAAGCCACTTCTGCACCATATGCAGCCCATGCTCCCACAACTTGACCCTTTCTGCATCAGCTATATTTAAGACGGTAGTGAAAACTCTTAGTCAATGTTCACATGATACACTATTGTAATTCTGAGGAAGAATTTAAATTGCAGACCTTAATGCCCCTAAAACTAAGAAAACATAAATGATGTTTCCTTGCTATTCAGAAATCAACTCAAAACATTCAGATATAAATTCTTTAACAGTACAGGGCACAACTGCAGAAGTGTTCAGGTATCCTCCCTGACAATTTGCTTCCTGGCTCTACAGCTTTTCCAGGTACCAACCAGTGCTTCCAAGGAAAACTGGTACAATCTAATTCATAGTGGGAGCAGCTGTTTGTTAGAAAAACATGGCTGGGAGTGTCCATTTGTGTTATTTCCCATATAAAAGTCAGGTTTGTCAAAAATTTACTATCCATCACTCCAAATTACAGCAAACAGCTACACTAAGGTTTTCTCTAGTGTTGCAATAATATGATCTAGAAAATAAAGAAGAAAGACCAGTCACTGGTTACGTTTATTTGGAAATAAATGATGTTACCTAATTCTGTTTTACATCTTGAAGTGTTTTGTAGTCTCTATTTGACTCCCTAGGATCAGTTCAATTTTGTCCAACCATGATGCAGAGGGAGGATATTTTGGACTCAGTGACACATTTTCCCTGTAGCTCCAGGGCTCCATAAGGAGCCAAGTGCCTCTCAACTGCAAGAACTTCAGTGTTACTAATTCTGGCAATGCCCAGTTTTGCAACCATCCTGTGACCCAATTCTTTTCCTCACAGTTCTCCAATAAAGAAGTCAGTTTCTTGTACTTTTGATTAAAATAGTGAGAAATCATAGAGCCTTTGACTATGAAAAGTTATTATGCTTTCTTCAAGGTCTTAAACAACTAAATTTTTCTGACCAATAAGATTGGAAAGAAAGTTGGAATCCTTATATTAAAAATATATTTTTTTCAGATGAGAAACAAAAAAGATAATCAGTCCTTATGATCAAAAAATATAAAATAATAATTAAATGCTTATGTGTTTTTCATTCACAAAAAATGGTCCCGAAGTGTCAACAAATAAGACAGGTTGTTTTAAAGATGTCTAAGAATTTTACAGGAATAATAAAAAAATCTTTTAGAAGAAGACTTAATAGCTGCTTTCCAGCTTTATTAGACAGATTTCCAATTCATAAAAGCAGTTTTAATCCAAGTACAAAGACTTCTTTCTTTTGGAAAATATTGAAGGGGCACATTTTACTGAATTAACCAGAGCTTTGAATCAAAAAATGTTTCCTTTCTTCTCTGATTCTTTGCTCTTTTATCCATTATCCCCTACATTTAATCCACAATTACAAAAAGAGACAGTATCTTTTTCATTGATGGACCACAATGTGGTAATCAAACAGGTTTTAAGGTAAAATTCACACTTTTCAGTGAGTCTTGTATATGTTATGTGTTAACTCGTGACTGCTGATGAATAGTTGTGTGATTTGATCAGACTGGTACAGCATTCTGCTGCTTTTTTCCTCTCAGATGAAAAAGTAATAAATGCCATGAGTGTGATATACAATCTATCCTTCAGGCAATTCCAGCAGTTCAATCGTGTAATTACACAAAGCAATTCTCATCCTTCCAGCTCGAGTCAATAACAAACCGTGGAGGAAAGTCCTGGAAACACAAAGGCACCGACGTGGCCACGGTGTCCTTGACCCTCTGCACAGAGCACAACAAAGGTGTGCCTGCACCCACCCATGGGAATCTCCAAACCCTCCAAAATGTTTGAAGCCCGAGAAATCAGCCTTCAGAGGCATGACTGATGATATGAGGATTGATGTACACCTGCACCCTCCTGGTGCTTTCGGCGTGTCTGGCTGCATGGGAACAGCCTTGAGCCAAAAACCTGCCAAATGTACAGTAAAAGTCCCTGGAATGAATATGGTGGGACAAGGCCTGGACTTCTTGCTCACATATAAATAGATCTAGCTAAATGCTCAACATTAAAATTTTATTTTATTAAAATAAAAGTTGAGTATTATCTAGGGAAATACATTAAATAAATTAAGACAGAAAAAAGTGGAGAAGAGAGGAATTACATGCAAGAAACCTTTCCTGATATGAAGAATGTTTTATGCGTAACTCTAGCATAAAGGAATACATAGAAATCAAATTTTGCATAGGGTTTAATCTGCTTCTGCAGGCTTAGAAAATGGTATAGCCTCTGCTAAGACTGAGATGCAATCAGATTTTTCTTTTAGTTCCATTTGCTTCACAGATCATGTACAAGTTGCCCTATAACACAAAGCCTGTAGCGGGTAATCTATTGTTCGTGCCAGAGATAAAATAATTGAAAACAAAGCATGACAATGGCTGTGCCTATTAGAATGTCTCCTTTAAAATATTACTTCATAGTATCAGATCCCTTTTCACACCCAATAATTTGTAATAAATTACTTTAATCACAGCTGCATTAACAACATGCCTAGGGCAGACAGGTAGATACACAAATCTAATGGCCTAATTCATGTGGCAACTGATTGCAGGGAAGAAGGGGAATTTCATCAGCTCAGATTCTAATCAAAGAAAAGGTCAAGTTTCCTGTAGCTGTAAGTCAATTGTAGAAATGATTAAAAGTGCATCCACCTGCCTGGTAGGCACTCCTGCTCAGCCACCACAGCCCTCCCCTCAGCCTGGCTCCTCTCCTTGGCCTCAGAGGGAATCAGGTGTCTGCCAGCAATTAGCCTTAATGAGCCAGTAGCGCTTTCCTGAGAGGGATGTTGAGAAGCCTAATTGCAGAAAGCAAGAGTGGAGGCTCTGCCTGCCTCCACTGCCTGTAACTCCTGCTCTGCCAGGGAGCCTGCAAAGATCACCCCCAGCACAGCCACACCTGCAGACAGGAAAATCTGGGGAGAATTCTGCAGCATCCTGGAAACTCCAGGGTGCAGCTCTTGAAAGTGGTACATATCCCCAGCACAGGCAGCTTTGTCCAGATTTGGGGTGCTGATATCTGCTCCCAGTTTTGAGACTTGCTCTCCAGCTGAAGCATTAATGTTTGCTGGGAAACCAACACCTTGTATTTCACTTGTAGATAGGTTGTGATGTAGTGACATAAATTACACTGTAGTTAATCTGATTACAATATGATTCTAATTTTGATGTCTGTAATTACTACCACTTCATATAGCTAGAAGGTTAATTTAATGCCTGAATTACTTTTAATTACCTCTTAAGTTCCTTACTTTCATATTTAATACATGCACTTACTGCAAAACCCCACTATCAGAAGATTAACTTAATTACTTTATTTCAAGTGAACTTCTATTCCTGGGCAATTCCTGGTGATCTGTGTGCTCACATCTTTAATTAGTCTCTAGCACATTATGCACGTCTGTGTTAAGAATGCACCCCTTTAATTGCCATCTTGTATCTGGTAATTGCAACCAGTTTTCAAACTTCCTATGTGCCAGGGATAACGGGGTTCAGTTTTATACAGAGTTCATCAGGTGACAAAGCCTGACTGAAAACCATCAGTAAAGCAGTGCAAGGATTTTATCACACTCATAATTTCCTGAGTTCTGCAGAGTGTAGTTGAGAAATAAATCTCATCCACACAGTTCCACCAACCCGTGTTCGTGATGTTGTGCAGTTTTCTCTCACATTTATAAAGTTCAATAAAGTTCACTGGTCGTCATCTTAGGAGCATTTGTATGACATAATCCTTCCAGTAAATTAAATGCAATGATTTGTCCCAATCTCAGGGTCAAAATCCACGTCTAACACACTTCACCTGAGAGGACCTGATCACGCCAACTCAGAGGTGGCTTAGCTCCAAATCCAGCAGGGTCACCAATGAGCATTAAATGAAAGTCTTTGCCAGGCCCCCAAAGCCACAGAGAGTTCTCTTCCATTGCTGCAAGGACAGCAACACCAACGAGCATCCTTGTGAACCTGGCATCACAATGATAATGTCAGCCAGGCATCAGAAATTTTGAGATGGTAACAGAATAATTGGATCTGAAACTCACTGTTATCTTTCTGATTAGGGAAAGGGCTTGTTATAATCATTTTTGACTGGACACAAAGTAGTTTTGAGAAATTAATGCACTACAGGTTAAAATGCTGTAGGCACTTTTGAATAAGAAGCCCTAGTTCCTATTTAGTTCAGCAAAATACTTTTTCATTCATGGGGATTTGGATTCACCTTGCTGTTTCTGAAAGCAGAACATGGGAACAAAAGGCTAAAACACTGTAATATAATCCAGGTCCCTCATGGTGAAGGCTAGTGGGTGCTATGAATTTTTCTATGTATACCATAGTAAGCTCCTATTACATATGAGGCCCTAGAAACAAACATAGGACACAAAAATATTTTTCATAACATGATATTAAAAAGTAGTAAAACACAAAAACAACTCAGTTTTATTTTAGTAGAATTTTCCAGATGGAGATAATTTTTAAATAAATGCTTAAAAGCTGAATAAATTCTTTTAATCTTGCCAGTTAACTGCTGGAAAAACTGGGATGAGCTGCATCAGGCACTCCATGTGCTCCTGCTCCCAGGACAGAGTGAGGTGTGCTGTGCCAGCTGTTCCACTGGCTTTGGCAACTCTGGCAAATGGCCAGTCAAGCACCAGCTCAGAACTGAGGATTCCTCATAACTGCTACTACTAAGAGACGTGATAATGGGACACATAAAGAGAGATTCAAATGTTACAAACCACTACAAAACTAAATGAGGCTGGCTTCTTGACACAGAGAATACCCTCAATTCTGAATGAGGAACAGCAAGTGCTTCTCCCTTCAGAAAACCTGCTTAAACTTGTGAGACAGCAATATGCAGGTAGCATTAATGCTTAAAGGATGGAAAATCTCAGAAAAACGAAATTTTCAGTTCATTTGTTTCCTTTTCTGGGTGGTGCCCAGCATAATAAGAGCATGGTGATGAAATGTGTTTGATGATAAACTCTGCTCAGCTATTCAAATCCCTTGCATACAACATTCCTGATAAGTTAAGGATCTAAAATTGCTTAACCAGTGTTAATGTGCAAGTTAATTGAGGGTCTTATATGAATCCATACACACTACTGAAGATTGATTAAAATAGCTCTGTGAAAGGTACTCTAAGCCAATGCTCTTTTATGCTCTCAATTAGTTTCTTGATGAGATTCCAGAAAGAAGAGAAAGAAATTAAGTGAAGGGGCAGAATGGCATTGAAAAGAAGAATCCAGTGATGCAATTTAAGCTCATGTGCTGTCCTCCACAGCACACTCTGGCTCGTTCTCCACGTGTACCTGTGTGTACACATCACATCTAGAGACAAAGCCCTTGTGGCTCTACACACAACCTCCACGTTTCACTCTGCTCACATTTCATTCTTCAGATACAAAGCAAATGAAGAGGGGTGATGCTACAGAACACCAAATGCTGTAAAGTTCTGTTCTGGGAATATTTTTATATGTACATTATTAAACTGTTCATATTTAGACAGATTTATTTAGTACTACTAATCTACTGCATACGAACAATGTATTTTTAACATGCTAGATATGTTCTGTGATCAGAAATACGGATTTTTTTAATAGGATTTTCCACTGTTTGTTCTATTTAAACAGTGCCCTGGTTCTTCTTTATGGACACTAAATATTTTTATTTTGTGAAAATTATAATATCAATAAGTGATGGGAAGAGGGTAAAACAGGATGAAAACTACTCTCCAGCTGCCTTTTTCAGCTTAATATTGACCACACAAGCAACAGCTTGAATAGCTCATCATCACACAGAACTTGTCTGATGTTTCTAATGCTTATTTTCTTGATAGTTCGAATAATAGCTTACATATTTTGAATTAAACTGTTGCCTAACAACCCTAATTTAACGTGGGTAGCTAAAACATTACGGACTTTTAGCTTGTACAAGGCTTTTTGCATCTGCTTTCTCATGGAAAAAAAATATTAGGATGACTGGTCAAAGATTTATCCTGGATTCAGCTCTTCAGGGCTGAACACGGGAATTTATTTTTTTTTCATTAAAAGATGATGAGGGTAAGAGATGGATGTACCATCAGGACTTCTTTATCATAAATCCTACCTACTCAATCAGAAAGAAACACTTATCTCTGCTTGAACTTTCTGGGTCCTATTGAAAACAAATGGGAGTAGAAGAAACAGGAAAGATTTTAAAACAGCTTAATTGTCCATGGAACCAGATTTCAAGTGTGATCCTCTCCATCAGCTGTAACCTTTCTGTTCCCACTGAGTAACAGGGACACCAGGACATGGAAAACACTAATTTTTTAAATAGTTACACGTATTATGTACACACAGAACACGTGCACACACACTTTGCTCATCAGTTCAAATGACAACTTCATTTGCCTGTAGAAATAAATAAATAAATAAATAAATAAATAAATAAACCAACAGTCATTGGCTAGACCTGTACCATTTTTTTTTTAACAGAACTAAATTTCAAACTTATATTTATGTAATTGATTCAGGGCATCTTTCGTGCAGCTTTTCAGTGGATATAAGCCACACAGCCAACTCAAAAATAATCAGTGGAGTACTTAAAACACATAGAATTAGGCTAAAAGAAAAATTCACAGAACTATGTATCCCAAATTGTCTCGCAACATTTGATTAGCTTAATGGAGAACATTAAACAAATAGTCCTAATGAAAAAACTAATTTATTTGTGGAGTATAGTTATCATGAACACAGTTCACTCATTTTTAATGTAGTAAGGTATTTTTAATTAGGTTTGAATGTTTAACTACATTCCACAAATCCTTTTACTTATGCAGCCCATGAATTTTTAAATTAGATTTGATTTTTTTTAGTTAACTACTTTCTGCAAACTATATTAATATTCAAATTTAAATTGAGGAGAAGAAGGAAGATACCGCCTCAAAGTGATGCATTTAATTTGCTGCTACTACCTTGCTGTCCAATATTTTATGAAGAATACAGACCAAGTTTTAAACTTGTAAATGCCACAATGGACTATTTGAGATATTTTCAAACAAGCAAATTAGAGATGATTTTCCAACCCACCTAACAAAATGCACTCAGAAGTGAATCCTTCTATGGTGGTTCCACACAAAATGCCACTGCATCAATTCTTTTGTAAACTTTGTAACCTTCAATTCAGGAAATGCTAAAAGGCCACATTTTCCACCTTTTCACATAGTGAGTAGTATGTTGACTATTGATTTTCCAAATGGTCCTCCAACAGGTTATTTAAATAAAATTTTATTGTACTTTTGTTTAGGGTTGATCAAAATGCTTCCTTATGCCAAAGAATTATTAAAAGGGAAAATGTTCATTTTATTCCAAATTTCAATTCTTATATTATATGTTTGAAGTAGAAACAAGTGACTGTTTGCATTTTGTCTGATTGTAATCAAGCATCTTCTTTTGTCACATCAAAAACCGACATGAAAAACAAAATCATTATTTGCCATAAACGTTAAAACCACCTTTCCTGTGAATAACTGTATGTGTTACTAAAACGTGTTTTAATGGGAAAACTTTTGTTTTACATATTTAGATAAGCAATCACTTCTCTGTAAGTACGTGACTAAAAGTACTTGTTTGTCATGTTCTGAATTTTCTTCCAACAGCAACAATTTCAATTTGTTACTTTTTTAAAGTACCACCTGAGATTTTCTTAACTCACTGACAGATGGAGTTATGGCTTTAATGCTAGAAATGTCAGAATTCCTGTTATTATTTTAAAATGTAGCAAACTCACAGGCACACAGACATGATTTATTTTTCATATCAATCAGATCATGTTTGAATGTGTATGGAGCCACTTTCAGCACAGGTGATATGAGAGGGAAGTAAATATATTATATTCTGGTTGAATGCAATTTACTAAATTTCTCTTTCCTCTGTGACTAAATTGTCATTTGTTTTCTTGCAAATACAGGAGGCTGCACCTTCAGAGCCTTCTCCCTTCTTAATGATCATGTCTGTAAAATGAGAAATACTGACATTTTCAGATATGCATTCTCAGTTACCATTCCACATTTTTTATTTGACAGACCAGCGTGATAATGCTGAACTCAAGAGGTAATTACAGAGTGACAAGTTTCATGATTGAAGTGTTGGTTCATGCAATTACTTCCACAGCCATGTTAGGCAGATATTTCATATCCCAACCACCCCAAATGGTGCTGTTTGCTCTCCTGTTACACTCTGACACGTGCAAGTCCACCACTCCTCTATCTCTCAGTCTCCCAGCTGAGACAGCGCTCATTAAATATTTATCAGCCTAAAGAATCTTGTTTTAGTTAATTTAACATAATGAAGCCTGGCTGCATGCTAGTTTATCATTAGGGTTCTACCTCAGCAGTGATGTATTGCACTGTAAAAAATTCAGATGGTTCAATGTAATGATGCATTTCGTTGGTACATCAAAGACGCAGAGCAATGATTAATTCATTGATACATGATCAGAAGAATATTGCACTGGGTCTGCTCCAATTCTGCTCTCAGTCCTTCACTGACAATCTCACAAGAAATCCCCATGGTTACCCACACCTTCTTCAAAGGGATCCCTATTTGCTGCAGAACATGGTTTTGTTATTCTTCTCTGATGCTTTACTTTTTAATTTCCTCATCCCTTCTCCATTTTTCCTTCTGTGCCGCATTTCTTTATCTCCACAATCTTCACACATGACCAGATTCAAAGCCAATGGAGCGTCCAGCACTTACACATTAGGATCTATTACATCTCTTTTTACACCCTACATCCACTTTATTTCTCCAGGCTACTGAGGAAGAGCACTGACAAACTTTTCTAACTCTCACATCGTGGTGGTTTTTCTGAAAGAAATTCAGTTTTCTGACAGTCAGTAACTGAGTAATTAAAAACGCATCTCGAGTTTGCAGAGCTAAGTAAACAAGCCAGAAGGACAGGAGACTGTGTGTCACGATCTGGGGCTCCCTCAGAAGGACTCTGAGCCAGGTTACACCATCTGAGGTAGCAGCTGATGGCAAAAATCTCACCTGGCAACGTGCCTGCCCCTTTGCAGCTGACTGGGCAGGGCAAGGAACTCCACCTTTCCCAAGGACCTAAGGAGGAGTTAAAAATGTGGGATTTAATTCCTTGGGTTGGAGGAGATGAACGCACTTTAAACCCACAGTGCAACTGCACTACAGAAGGGAGAATTTTAAAAAGGACATAAGAAGTATTTAGGACACATAGAAAAGCCATTAAACCCAGCAAAGTTCAATTTATTCTCTTCTACACTATGAACATCTCTAATGGTTTCCTGAATGACCCTTCTGGTTTTGTGTGCAATCTTGCTGGCTGGAAAGGAGCACATTTGTAACTTGTAAAATATAATCTCCATAAATGCCTCATTATCCTATTATCTGCATTAAGTTGGAAACACTAACTTGAAAAGACATTACCTGTAATATTTTAAATGTTATATAATTTAACTGAGTTTTCCTAAACTGACTATGCTTTGTAGTCTCCCTAGCATAAAAAAAAAAAACCAAAAAAAAAAAAAACCTACCCATTTCCTTTCTAAGGTCCAGAATCAGTGTAATTACTATTCTTTCCCTTTTTCAAGTACTACAAGGTTTTTGTAATATGCTGATATTCTAAAGTGCAGTACTACCAGACACAACTAATCCCATAATTAAACCTGTGTTCTTCCCTTTCAATTGCAGGTTCTAGAATTATACTCGATTTCAGCAAATCTCCCTTTCTGAGCTTTTAAAGGAATTTTCCTGTCCTTTGTTTCATATTAAATTTCATTTCATTTTTTTCTATTATTTGTTTTCCAATGAATAGGCTAAGATAACAGAATTGTAATGAATTCACATAGTTGTTAAAGTGCTTATGATATTTAAGATCCTTGTTCTTTACATCACTTATAGTAATAATTTGTATTTTTAATATTAATCATGTAACACATAGATGTGCTTCCTTGAAAATGTAGAAATGTGCTGAAAATGTGCTGAAAAAAATTTTCACTTTTAATTTTACACATTATTATTAAACGTGGCTAGAAAAGTCACAATTAAATTCAAGAACATTTTGTGAAAGCAGTTTTTGTATTTCAGCACAAGCTCTGTAGTTTTAACAAGAGGGCAGTAGTGATGAGGCTGGAAGGCAAAACCAGGATCTGCATAATCCCATTATTGACCTTCAAAATTGCTTTACTAGTTGAGTGCAGCTTTTGAATGAGTGAAATGTCCCTTTCTCTGATTGGCTATGCAGGTATTCATAGTTATATAGAAATTAGTACTGGAATATGCTTAAAAACATAGATACTTTGTTTTATATATGTTTTAAAATAGCCATTTCAGTTTATATATGAAGATATATACACATTTTGTTTTTACATAAATATTTATTTGTGTATATATATTTGTACACATTAATCATATAATTTATATGTAAGCACCTGCCATTACTCCTTTACTAGAAATTAAGTAATTCCCTGATTCCAGTGCCTGCTCGTGGCTGCACTGTACCAATGGCAGTGAAGGAGGACACAGCTGCATTTGTGAGAAAACTCATTAACTTCAATTGCTCTGCAAATTTCACGACAGAGCTCTAGATAGCAGCCTAATTAATGCAGAAAGCTATAATTTTATAGATTAAACCTAGAGAGCCAGAAAAAATAGAATTCCTGCTGTCCTCTTCTGCAATATCAATTTATTTTCTTGGTGACCTGTCTGCATTTGACCGATCTCTTGGTAGACAATTTTTCCAGACTGAACATTGGACATTCTAAATAAAAGTTACAGAAATATTTATTTATTGAAATTATGTAGAAAATAGCTGGTGTTTTGGTTTTTTTTTTTCCCTTTGATTTAGATGAATGAAACTAATCAATGCAACCACGTAAAACTTACTTAAACTTAATAATCTTTAATTCACTTTGGTGCTGTTGCTGCACTTTTCATATCTCAGCTGCTCAGTACACTGTAAGATTTTGGGATATGTATTTTGTTTATTATAGGGCAACATCTAAGGAGACCCAAGATTCCACATTTATCACACCACAGCTGCTTGGAATTTCACCAAAATATCAATGATTGAAAATAAATCCTCACCTATAAATTCCAGTATGGACTATTCAAAATAAAGAGAAATTCCTAGAGAATGCCTGGCAGTGGTCACTAAATCAAGTAGCTTTAGTGCCATGCAAGAAAATGTATAAAATAAATGTTCATGGAGCAGCTGCCTTAAAAATCCTGATCTGGATTGCTTGGTCCAGTCATGTGACTGCTCATAAATTTGGATTGGACAATTACAGGTGTTTAACAAGGATACAAAGATGGGGTATTTTGGATTCAAGTGCCCATACGTTCCATACTTTTCTAATTTACTTCTATTTTCCCCCCAGTTCTGCACCAAATGCCATCCCAGGCCACTGGGGGATGGAGCAGGATGATGGAGAGCTCAGTCCTGCAGCAGGCAGCAGGGCAGAGCTCCCAGGGAAGGGTCTCTCTGCCATCAAAGTGGCCTGGGGCCTTCCTGGAACACTTCCTCATTCCTTGATGCTGTCAAAGTGACTTAAAGGCTGTGCAGTGTTATGGAACTACAGGACAGCCCTTTGGGGCACACGCACTGGGTCTGAAGGGGCTGTAATAAACAGCCAGGGAAATTTATTTGGATCAACAAAAGAAAATTTAATTCCTCCCTCTTCTCTAGGTAGGAAAATGAACTACAGCTCCTGTAATGTTCACGGTCTGCATTTCCTGACAATATTCCGGATTTTTATAGAGCTTAATTAATTTGTGAAACAATTACAATTACTTTATTACTACAAATACACACAATATTTTTAGCTACAGCTGTTGTTTGAGGAACGGTATCACCAGGTCCTTAAGAACTGACCTGGCAACTGTTTATGAATAACTCTATTATTCCCACTAAGTCTAAATAGCTCTTCACTTCAGTGGAATCTAGCAGAAATACATAAACTAGTTCTCTCATATTTTTATCAAACACTGTTCCCATCATTTATCACCAGCAGGGCTACAAACACCAACAGTCTGAAAACTTGTTTAATCAAAGCAATCTTCTGTCTTAACTAATGCTTAATATATTTGCAAGCAATGTATTAAGAGCTTTGGAACTCCTGTGAACCTCTGGTCCCAAAAGTGACAAACAGGATTCTGGGGGGTTTTCTGAGTTCCTCTGCTCTCTGAATCTGTAGTATTATTAGTATTATTAAGTAGTATTAAGAAAATAAAAATAATAAGGACTGAACCCCCCCGCCCAAAAAAAAAAAAAAAAAAAACAAAACAAACAACCAAACAAACAAAACCCAAAACACACACACACAAAAAAACCCCAAACAAATAAAAAAGCCCAAAACAACCTCCAAAATCCCAAACCAAAACTATATTTAAAGCAGGGGAAATCATTAAGCTTAAATGAGCCTCTCTCAGAGGCTTTAGAACAGAATAGAAATAAAAAAGAAAGAATATAGAAGATACAAGCAGTTTTAAAGTCCTCACACTAAGTCAATACCCAGGAGGGTCGATTTCATCATCTTCAAACTGCTGTTACACCACTCCCACCAAATGTTGTTAATTTAAACAGTGGTTTAAAACAGTGCAAATTAACACTGCTGCTTAGGGGAAAATGAAAAATCCATGCTCAGTTGTGCACCAAATTAATGAATAACCCATTACTTCAAGAAGGAGGACAGCACACCATCATGGTAAATACACATTCACATTATGTGCATGGCATTGCACACCATTCCCGTGACTGATTCCTAACAAAATACATTCAAAGTGGGAAAAAAATGAACACGTTTAAATCCAAAATGCTCACTGCACAAACAGCTCATGAGATTTTAATGCTTAGAACTTGGGATGGGGGCCAGGTATTTTCTTTTTATGAAACTTTCCCAAAAGGAGTCTTCAGAACATAACCTCTGACAAGAGGTGCAGGTGAGTATAGAGCTCATAAATCCACCCAGGAACAGACTCCCTATAGAACCAGAGCAGGACTTTGGATAAAGGCTGCAGCAGAGTGCTGTGCATAAATTTCAGAGCCCTTCTCGTCTGGCAAATCTGCAGGGAACACAGTCCCTGTCTCTACAGAACCAAGACAGGACCCAGCTCCGTTTGACAGGAGGGAAAATGTAACTCTCCATATCCAGCAGTCAAAAATCTAAAGCATTTTAAATTACTAATTTCTTCCCACACAGCCAACAGTGAAGGTCTCAGCCCATAAAATACATTTCTTGTCATTGCTACCAGATGTGAGCTCAGTGCTGTCTTTTACAGAGGGAGGAGTTTGGCATCCTTAGAATTTGATTATTTACACTCAGTTCCTCCAGCAGACTTCACGTGAACTAAAAACAAGAGTAAGCCCCTGACATTTCTCCTGGTTTATTTTTTCTAGTAAATTGCAACAGTCATAGCTATCTAAATATCTATGAGATATTTCTGTGGCCGATCAGAACAGCTGAGCAAGTGATGGTCTCTACTCCCTCAAATTATAAACATTTCTCTTTAAGATGTACACCATGGGAAGAAAATACAGGACTTTTTCAATATAACTCCCCAAGGTAGTAATGAATTGTCTTGAATAGAAATGATTGATTCCCTTAGATCAGACTCATGGCAGACATGCAAAAACCTGAAAAGGATTTTCAAAAAGAACTAGAAGCAACTGTTCAAGAAAGCAAATTGCATCCCACTCCAAAAGAGTTTCTGTTTTACCTTCAAAACTGTTCTCCACTGTCTTTGCTCAAAGAAGAAAAAGGCACTTTAAGGGCCTGAGCAAGAACTAAATTGCAAGTAAGGAAGCATATGATTAATTCAAATTATAAAAATGGCAATAATGGTGATACTACAGCTCTGCAAAGCGGGTGTATTGCTTCTGACTTTATAGAGTCTGAATTTCAATTACAGAGGAGGAAATTGTTTCATCCATATAAGTCATATCTTCTAATGGTTTGCTATTTGACTTATGTTACTACTTCTATTATGTTGCACATGTTAATGTGGATATTAGCCCTGGGGTAAGGCACTGCTCAAACACATTAGGCATTCTGCAAATTGTGCTGTTTAGGAGACTTTTCACTCCTGAAGAAGGCAAGAAGCTTGACAGGTAAAGTCAGACTGTGATCTAGAACACATTTCACCATACCCAAACCTTTCCAAAGTCACACACTGCACCCAGATCTCCTCGTGCTAGGACAGTCCCTTAAGCAGGTACAGACATTGCCCAGAAAGTCATCATTCTTTTTGGAATATCTTTTGTAAAAGAGCAGAGGTAGCTCAACAACCAAACTACACTAGAAACTGCACTTTCTCCATTTGCAATGGCTCTCCTTCTTACCTTGGCAAATGTGCATGATTTGAGCCAAAATCAGAGGAATTACTGTATTTTAGCTATTTTACACTTCTTTTGAAAGAAAATGGTTTAAGATCAACAACCAGAAGCACTGCTTGCAACCCCAAAAATTATGAAGGCATCAGGAACAAAACAAAAATATTAGTTGATTATTTTCTTCCACAAATGTTGCCAGACACACAACTAATTATAGGCCCAGCAGCAATATTAGTCCTAAAAATATCTGTGTAATCTGACATCTGTTATGGATCAGTACTGAGAGCAGGAACATGGCAATGCATTAGATGCAAACATTTTGAATTTTGTTTTGCATACTCAGGTTAACTTCCAACATTCTTCTATGAAATCAGCAGTTTACAGTAATTACTGTCTCTAACTGTAGGGGTTTTTTACCTCTCAGCCTTCATGTAAACCAAGTGACCTCCATTTCACATCATTCCGTGTGATTGCACCAAAGAAAACATTAAAAGTTACATCTCTGGGCTGTGATCAAACAATTATTTAACAAAGCACAAATAGTTTCCTAAATCCAAATAGAACACATCTATTCAGAGATGGCTAAATAATCCAAGAGAAATCAAAGGGACTTTATTATCTTCAAAATTATCTGCCATCTGCTACAATTTCCCCCCTTTCCTGTATATTTTGAGTAGGGTTAGTTTCACAGCAGGAAGAATGAAAAATACACATTCATTAAAACAAAACAAACAAAAAACCCCCCAAAAAAACAAACAAACAAAAAAAACTATTGTGGACAGATAGCAATTTACTAGAAAAATGTTTTTGGATTCTTATGGAGATTTCTGTTTATTAGAAAAAATAATCTGGTTGTCAGATAAGCAGTTTTCATAAAGTTGTCATGAAATAAGATGTAAAAACATCCCAAGATTTTCCAACAGTCTTTCTTTACCTTTACAAACACTTTTCTCATATGACTTTAGGATTGAAACCTTGTTCCAACCAAAATGAATGGCAATCAAAGATGGTCTTCCATTCCAGAAGTGAGGAAAACTAGAAGCAAATACACTGTGTCAATGAGAATCACCCAATGAGATAGCCAGGGACCAGGAGTTCTACCCAACACTCTTGTCTGAATATAAACTAAATTCCAACAAAATCCCTTCCCTGAGATAATTTGGACAAAAGAAAGACAAGACACAGTCCCACAGATCTTGTCCTTTCAGTTTCTCAGGGGAAGGTGTCTTTAGGAAGAGGTAAGGATGCAGCTCAGGATAACTATTAACTCAGTCTCTAAGAGGAGATATCCATGCTGACCTGACTACCCTGCAATGGCACAGCCCAAGCATTCTGATGTTCACACAGTTTGAGATACACAAAACAGAGATCAAATGCCATCAAGACTTTTGTCAAACCCACAGAGAATTAGCTGACAGGTTGAGAAGCTTTGGGAGTATAGAACACACCGTGCAGCCATACGTGTCTTAGCTCCTTAGAAAACCATGCTGGAGATGCTGTGGAAATGGAAGAGTTTGAGATATAACCCGTAAAATCCACTGCAGGAACACAAAGATGTTCTTCTTCAGAGCTCCAAAGGGACAGGACAGTAAACACAGTATTTTGTTTAACAGTCTAATTCACAGGAGTGAGGATGCTGGAGAAGAGTGGCTGCAGAGCTGATGCTTTCCCTGGTACCCAACAGGACAAGGATCCAGGTACAGGGGCATTACTGGCAGAGAGAACAGGGGAGCTGCAATCTCCTTCTGGGAGCTGCAACTGTTGTTCAAACAGCTGAAGGGTTTGAAGGGGAAGGAAGGACTTGAAGTAGGAAGATGATTCATCTTCTCTTAATGTCCTGTCATCTGGGTCTGAAAGGCAATGATCATTAAGTCAGGCTTTAATTATATGGTCTATGGTAGCATCTGGATTTATATTCCTGAACTGAGAAAACAGAGGAAAACCCAGCATGTGGGAAGATTATGGCCCATAGATGGAAGGGAGTTCATATAATCTAATTAAAATTATGAAAAAAAAAAAAGATAAAATCGATCCATTTAACTTTTAAAACATTCATAAACTACCAAATCCAGAGGGTCTATGTGCAAATAACAAATAAATTACTGCCAACAGTTATTAAAGCATAAGACAGCAATGTTTTTAAACTAGAAAGTCATCTAAAATGAGTTTCTCACACAGCTGCTTTTTAAAAAGTTAAGGAATCCAAATATACTATAGACAATGAGAATTAAAACAACACTGAAGAGGCATACAGGACAGAGAATCCTTTTATTACGGAATTTTTCTATGCAAATAACAAATTCTTCTAAAAACCTTATCAAGATACACCTTTAGCCCAATTTCAGAGGTATCTCTAATAAATTATTTAGATTGTTACTCATTATGTTAGTGACTTTGTATTTCTCTGTAACTTAATTCCTCCTTCATTAAGTAGCCTTCTGATTTTGTTCTGGGATGAAAATTTGGGCTTAAATTTGTTGGAGAAAGCATATGCACAGAATAATTGATACATTTTCTATTTCTTATAATCTTCCACAGTTATTCCCCAAACTTTAAAAATTATAAACTGCATTCAAATAACAGCAGTATTGTTTCTATCAGGAACATGGGCCAACAATTCAAACTAAGCTTATGAGAAGAATTGTGTGAAAATGTTTAACAGTTTCATCACTGTGGGTGCCTATTCCATAGGTCTCAGGACAACTATAAATTAGGGCAATATAAATATGAAAACAAAAAAGCCAGTTTAAAACTCTTAAAATACTGGATTACAGTGTCTATGACAAAGAATGTATCTGCATTTGTATTTATTTCCTATTATACAGCTAATAAAATGCACTACAAATTGCTCCCTATAAGGAAGGCAAAGAAAGAAAATACCATGGGAAACAAGTCGGTATTGGAGATTTTGTAAACAATCAAAAATAACAGTAAAGATGACTTAATAAAATTTGCTAATTATATTTGTCACTCTCTTTTCAGAACTAAACCATAATTAAAGAACTCAGGACTCCTGAGTTCAACGGAGAGGAGAGGAGAGGAGAGGAGAGGAGAGGAGAGGAGAGGAGAGGAGAGGAGAGGAGAGGAGAGGAGAGGAGAGGAGAGGAGAGGAGAGGAGAGGAGAGGAGAGGAGAGGAGAGGAGAGGAGAGGAGAGGAGAGGAGAGGAGAGGAGAGGAGAGGAGAGGAGAGGGGAGAGGAGAGGAGAGGAGAGGAGAGGAGAGGAGAGGAGAGGAGAGGAGAGGAGAGGAGAGGAGAGGAGAGGAGAGGAGAGGAGAGGACCCTCCCATGGGAAGGAAATCTCCATGAGAAACTCTGGCCATGGAAACCCAGAGCCCAGGCTGAGAAACCCCCAGGAAATGGGGTGTGCACACAGAGATGACACTGACCCAACACACACATACACTCTATGAGGAAAAACTTAATTCCTCATTACACCTCACCTTGAACCAGGTCTGGATTTCTGGCATCTGAACACCACCCAGTCAATACTTTGCTTCTCCCTTGCCACAAAAAATTGTAACTGATACAGCTTTACATGGACAGTGCACAAAACTAAAGTATTAAAATTCTCAAATAGAACTGACTTCTTATTGGTGTTATTCTGGCTTGGAGTCACATCACAAGCCAGAGTATTGGCTCCTGCAAATTAGATGCTTTTACTCTTTTTCCTCTTTTCCCCATATGGAAAAATATCTGAAGTCTGCTCAAACAATTCAGCATAATTCAGGTGTTTCCTAGATAAAGATGGTCAGAAATGAAGTCAGTATATTTATTTATATGCACTGACAAAGGTATGACTCTGATAAGCCAGGACAAAATTTGTTAGCACTTAAACAAAAAAAAAAACCACAATGTACTGGCAATGGCAGTCACTATAAAATTTTTATAATTCAGATTTTTTTAATGGGAGAGTGGTAAACCCATATTTATGGAAATAAAAGGATCAGAGAAAAGTAACCCTGCTTCTCTATTTCTGTAAAGTTTAAAATAGCAATAGAAACTTAAGTATGTATTTCTAAGGCCTTTGGAAATAAAAACATTAGGAAGCACAGAAGTCTCTAAGAAACTTTTCTTAAAATAAAACTATGAGGAAGGATGTGCATACTCCAAGTTCATAAGAAGCTCATTCTAATAAATACTTTTCTTCCTTTGCTAGCATTTCAGTGCAACAACTGAAGCATTACAACAATTAGCAATTTTAGAGAATCCTCTGTGTGCTTTCTAGCAGGCTCCATCAAAGAAAGGGACCGTTTTTAAAATATTAAATGAATTTTTCCTTCATTTTAAATCAAGAACACCTTGCCTGTCTACTTGCCAGAACACCTGATTCTTACCAAAGGGAAATACTTATGTGTAGTGAGGACTCTCTAAAAGCCATCTGCCCCAAAATTACTCAACCAGTTAATGAAAAAACACAAAACCAAAACAAACAAAGAAAGGATTTGTGTTGCAAATGTTTTGAGCTGGTTCTCAAAAACAAATGAGAAAAACGCAATACACAAGCACACAAAGCAAGATTCTTTAAACATACCCATAGCCTTCATGGGAAATCAAAGATTCATCCTGCTACAATTCGACTGGCACAATAAAATGATTTTGCAAGTGAAAACAGCTTTCTGTTTTACAAAATGGAAAGTTGCCTCATCAAAATGACGAGAGAGAGCTGAAGGTCAGAACAATGAGTCATCTTCCTAAGGCAGTCACATCAGAGAGACCTTCAAAGAGGCAAGTAGTTACTCACAGGCATTTATTTGAAAGAAGAGGGGGGAAAAAAGAACAAAAAAAAAAAAAAGAAAAAGGAAAATCACATAAATGAAAATTGGCTGAAAATAAGCACCAATTGTCTGTCTGGTTTTGGAGCTATTGTGCCTTCTGCAGTGTATCACTAAGATGGGTGATTATAGCACATTATAGTAAAAGACAATCTTCTAGGGAAGTTTTGAGAGAGCCAGTGATTGGTTAGCAAATGTACAAAAGACGAGGAAAATGAATAGCAATAAAGGGAGGGAATACATTAAAAAAATAATAAACTGAAATCAGATAAAGAAGCTCCTACAAATCTCTTTTTTCTCTCTCTTTTTAACATAAATACTAAGAAGTGAATGAAAGACAAAAAGATGAAAGAAGGATGTAAGACATCTTCTTAGTCATGGCATATATTTTTTGTTTTCTAGTTGCAAGCAACAAACCAAGCCTTCCTTCCCCCTGGTTTGGTGTTTGCAAACCACTGTGCTGAACAAAACTCCTGGCCAAATCAATGGGAAGAGTCACAGTGACTGCAGGGAAAGTTTCAATTCATCCATCCCATGGGCTGTTGCTTTTTCAAACATTCTGTGTCTGTAATCATCAACCCTAAGGAAACGTGGAAACACAGGGATTCTCATCTGTGCTCGGAGTGCAGGGGCACCAAAGAGTGAAGGCTGAGCAATCTCTCAAAGGCAGCTCACAGCATCCAGGGCTGCAGCAATTTGGGCACAATGTGTGTGGAGCTCAGCCCTGGGCCTGGCTCCTCCACTGCCTTTCAGCTTCCTCTGCACATTTTTACACAGCAACAAAGAACAGGGCTTGTAGGAGCTCCAGCTCAGAGACAAGACAAAAAAACAGCCCTGACAATGCCAACATTTGGTCAATAGCAAAGCCTAGAGGCTGAAACTTTTCTAAAGTCACTCAGCAATGGATGTGAAAGGGAGATGTTGCTCTGTATTATGAATACTTTTGTTCCTATTAAAAATATTTGCTGTTCAATTAGGGTGAGGAGTCAGAAATACGTTCCCAAATTTTAAAATATCTTTGTTTAACGTCAATAGCATATACATATTTCTTCTTAAAACTTATTTCAAGTTTCATGAGTTTTAAGTTATCAAAGCTCAGTGAGAGGCACCTCCTCTGATAAACGTTTAAAAGCACACTTCAAGTAACTTGTGCTCAGAATCTTTTGCTACACAAAAGTAGTTTCTCCTTAGCCCTGATTCTTCTTTTTAAACCACCTTTCAGTCAAAGCAAATTCTATTATTTTACTCAAAGAGTACATTAAGTACAAAACCTTCATTCAATAAGTAAGCCAGAGTAAGCTTGACAAAATAGGATGTCAAATTACACCTAAAGCACTTCTGACACACGCCAAAGAACAACCATTTGCACAGCAGACTGGCAAAACACTGTTAGGGCATCAGAGAAAGTGAAATCATTCACTGACCTCATGAACTTTCAAAAGAAATCTGAATTAAACAATCTTTTTTACAGTTGTAATAGTTTGGTCTCGTTCAGCCACAGATGTGGCACTGATAGCATTGGAACATTATTCCTATAGCCTTCCAAAATGCAGTGTCTGGTGCTATCTCCTATTCATCATAACTTTTGTCATCATTATGGCAGTAAGGCCACAAGTGTACTATCTCCAGATCATAATGAGATCTGGCGAAAATTATTTCTTTTTCCACTTTGATATCACCTTTTTCAAAGTGCAAATTAATTCTGTGTCATCTGGGAACACATATAGTTACACTACTTTAAGAAATATGTTATGCAACTCTGACTTCTCAGTATTCTGGTACACGTCGTTCCTTCCAAGCTCCTCTCTTTATAACATTCCTTGATAAGCCCACTTCCCTTTTAGGTACCAATTAATGAATATGAGGCCTGAGTAACAGCCCTGTACAGCAATGAAAAGGCAGACAGTCGCCGTCAAAATGAGAGTGGAGTGCATCCTGAATGTCTGCCCAGACTACACATTCCCCATGGGATAATAAAGCAGTTAAAAAAGAGAGCACTGGAATGGCTACTCTATCAAATTAGAGTATGTAGAAAAGGTCAAAGCAGTAGAGCACAATGATATAATTCACAGATTATACAAGACATTAAAATTCTGATATGACATTCTTTGGGGAAAGAAAAAAAAGATTGTAACAAGGACAGAAAATGGCAGGCCATTAATCCATTCCCATGACAACATTCGTACACAAATTGGAAAATGTACAATCCAACCCTTGTTAAGCCTTTGCTAAGACTGCTTACATGGCTTAATTTCAGGTACCACTTATTGAATCCCTGTCTACAGCTTCTGATTATATTTAATGGAACTGCACAAGGGGATGAAGTTGAATGGCACAATTTATATTTCTAAAGATATACACAAGTTCATAGGATCAGCCTCCTGTTTCAACACACTATTGCATTTGCTTCACACAAGCCTGAACGAGACAGAGATAAAAGTTAAAATTATTCGTAGTAGACATGTGAACAAGCATACTTGAATGTATAAAATTATGTTAATAATATTATTATTGCCATCATTATTATTATTATTTGTATCCCTGCAGGACCTCAATTTGTTAATCAAAGCTGAGGAACAATCCTATTTGCTAGCAGAAGCAAAGAAGGACATGGTCACCTTTCACCATGAGAGTTTACAGATCTAATATTAATCATGCCATGATCAGGGAGTATAACAACTATAAAGACAATAAAAATGCAATTGAGGAGCCTGATGAAAAGCAGAGAAATCAGCAGGAAGATTCCCACTATTTGAATGGGCATCGTATCAAGCTTTTGATCACTCCAGTTACCTCCCTATAATTTACAGGTTTTATTTTTGTCTCTCATTAATGAATAATACCAACTAGACCAAGCTGAGGCTCACCCTAGCCACCACCATTGACTCACTTCTTGTGTGTCACAACAAAAAAATGCTTTGCAAAACAATTAGAGACAGAAATAAAGCAGTGGCTGCAGTATACTGTGGAAAAGAAATCCACAGGAGCAGCACATAGGGCAAGTCCACTTTGACTGGGGCAAACACGGGAAATTTTTGAAGAAGATTCTTTCTTCAAAATTTAGATCTGAAGGAAACAGAGAGATTCAATAGTAAATTCACCTAAAACTACTTTTATTTTTAATGCAGTTAAAATTCTCAGAATAGTTATTCTGGGGAATACTTAAAGTCCAGCTTTTCACTAACATTACACCACGTTCCTTCATCTTTGACACAGCAGTAGCATTAAAGCTGGTTATAAAATTTTAAGTCAGAAAGGACATAAGCTACAAAGAGGTTCCTTTTGTCTACCAGCGCAACAATTCTAATACAAATGTAGATTTTACACCACATTATCTTTGGTGATTAAGGGTCAGTTTGTACACTTGCCAAGTGGTTTGAGTTCATGCCCTTACCTCATGCAAACTTCCCTATGGGGAAAATAAGTCAGGAACAGAACCATAAAGAATATTGTGTTTGATGATATAACATGCCAGCTTTATCATTTCTTTCCTGCCTGTAGATCCACAGCAGGTGAAACAGTTATCTGTGTGTTCTGCAGCCAAATCTCAGAGGCAGGATTTCTTGCTCCAGACTTTCCATTTAGCCCATGACTGAGATTGATTTGCCGTTATTTCTTGTCATCCTCTTTTGTACTTCAGAAGCAAAGGAGGCTGCACCAGAGCTCAAATGTTTAGGCTGGCAGCTTCAAAGATACACTCTGCTAAACACTAAACGGTGCCTTGGCCTTTAAGAGGATGTATCATTTGGTAGCATCATAATTTCAAGCTAAATATATTTTTAAATTTTCAGGGGTTTACCCTTTTTGAACACTTAAAACCTGCTTGCTTATGTAGAATATGCAGGAAAGCCTGGGAACCTTTATTTTAAAGGTATCAAACAAATTATCTCTACTCTTCCAATGTGCGTCCGTAGCTGTTTGCAGCATTGGCTGCACAGAATACTCCAGCAACACAGGCCAGAGCACCAACAGAATGAATTAGAGAATAATCTACTGTAACAACACTTCAAATATGAAATCACAAAATCACAGGATAATTTAGACTGGATGGGACCTGTGGAGATCATCTAGTCCAACCTCCTGCTGAAAGCAGGACTAACTTCCAAGGCAGAGGTGCTTGCTGAGGACCTGAATGAAATGAGCACAGGCACTGTCACATTTCCAAGTGAATGTTAGACTGTGGTGTTAAGATCCCTGTCATGTTCTCTCTGGCCCTATGGATCATTCATGCTTTTTTCCAAAAGGTAAGTCAACCTCAGAAGTTCCCTTATCTGGTTAGAAATGCTGGTCAGAGTCTCCTTCTTGCTCAGCACAGCAGAGGGTGGAGCTTGACTGGCATGTCTAGAGCAATTATGAGTTAGTAAGGATACTGATAAAGCAACATTGCAACAGCTCTCATCATCAGAAATCCCAGTCTAAAAACAGAACAGCCCACCAAATTTAAAAGCAGACAGATCTGTCAAATCATACATGTACATTCAGGTAAACAGCAGTAAAATTCTTGACAAGAAGTCAGAGTTTTTGCTTCAAAGCAGCTATACATCATCAGATAATCAATACACTCAGAAGTAAGCATGGGTCACTGATTTATTTTCCCACATCCTCCTAAGACAGTAAGAATGCTGGTTAAAATCTGACAGTTACAAAACTATGTCCTGCAGAACATGGATGTTGCAGTATATTAACATGGGAAAAAAATCCTTACTGAGCTACTAAGACTCAATCCAACACACATTTGAATGAGTGAGGAAGTGTTTTTTAAGTTTTTTATTTCTGCAGCTCCCCAGGGAGTCTTGTCCAGGCCTCAAGAGATCTGAAAACTCTGCCCACTCAGAGCTCTGTAGGGTTGTGACACACCAGCTCTGCTGAAGCACCCCCGGAACGATGTGCAGACACCAGACAGCTTTGTTTGCTTTCTATTAAAGGTGCCTAATATAGTCACAAATGTTCTTACTGGCTAAATCTCATAGCAGGAACTACATTGTGCATGCAGTCAACTGCTCTGCTGTTATTTAAAACGAACAGAATCAAAGCTTCTTTCTTTCATCCCAGCCTTTATTATTTACATCTTGAAGCCAGCACTGTACTGGAATAAAATAACTGTAACCAGGTGCACTCTTCTTTCTGGCAAATTAGAGCTTTGGTGCAAAATACATAAGGCTATTTGAAGTCAAGAGTTATGCCATGGATAAATCACCCTGGTGATATTTTACTATTTCATGTCATTACAACACAAGCTTTGGATTGTCTCTGTGATACACAGTGCAATGTTCTTTAGAGAAGTAAACCGTGCTTCTTGCAAAATGTTTCAGATGGGAGTCTCTTTACTGTCTTTTCCCATTCCATTTTAAATATTTGATATGTATGTCTTCAGGGAAAGACCTCTCTATGTGCAGTGCCTTTGATTCAAAGCTATTGCCATCTTCTTCACTTAGGAAGTGCTGAAAACATATCGTTTATTACTGGGAAATCTGTGAGCTGTGTCATATTTTCTAGTCAATATGCTAGGCAAAGAGCAGTACAGAGCATTTGGTGTCTTTTACCACTAAAAGAAGAGAGACTGACCTTGCACAATAGAAGAGAAATACATTTCCAGCATTAACTAAGCCAAAGCTCCTGGGAAGCACGTGGTGGCATCAATTTCTTTTCCACCACTAGAACTGATGCATGTGCTGCTTCAAGAAATGGTAGAAAGAATAGAGGCCAGAATTTAGGAACAAAAACAAAAACATGAGGACAAGCAATTCCATGTACACTGTAATATTTGAAATTATATCACAAAATTGCAATGGATAACAGTACCCCATTCTGTGCAAATAATTGATTATGATCAATTTAAGTCCTGAGAAACGATACTGCAATTACAGATCATAATATTGAATTTATGTCTCCACAGAGATGAAATGGTATAAGAAGAAATACATATAGTATGAGTTTATGTCGTTTTGTAAGAGACAACAAGACAGAAAAAAGTTAGGTCTTAGGTGGCCATGTGACAATAAAACCATACTGTACTCTTTTGTGCAGTTACACTGCTCTTGCCACATACACAGGCAGTCTAATTTTGGTTGCCTGCTACAAAGCAACAACCAAATTAATTCATGTTTTATAAAAGCTCATGGAGCATTTTACCTCCCATTCTTTTCTTTTACCTCCCATGCCTTAGATAGATCAGCTCCTTGCCACTAAAATCCACCAAATTCTGGCACGAAACACAACATTTCACACCGATATTGTGACACAGGCTTGGAGCCACGGGCCAGCGCTGTCCTTGCTCAAACTGGGTCTGTGACAAGTCAGAGACACAGGGCGCTGACTGAGCATCAGCCCTGGCACAGAGGATCCTTCATGTCCATGTCCATGTCCCAGCAGTGACAGGGACACCGGATTCAAGCTCTGCGTTCAGTGCAAATGAGGGAGCAGCTGCCAGAGACACAAACACTAAACTGGAGATGCACTGAGACACAACCACGGCACACAGACCTCAAGAGTCACACCAGGAACAGCCCAAAAGAAACAACAACTCATGAGAGACTAATATAGAGTGGAAAAATTCTGATCTTGGGAGGGAAAAAAACCCCAAAACCTCTTTCACTGCGTAGAAAATTCAGAGTGGGGGGTTTTGATGTTGTTGGGTTTTTTGTTGTTGCTGTTTTTTGGTTAATTTAACATTATTAATAATTTCAATAATGAGACTCTAAACATATTCCAGCTTCCTACTGGGACATTGCAATTCCTGTTACTAATACAGCTATTGTTAAGGTAGTGCCAAAACATCAGCCAAGTGACCTTGCTCTACCAAGTAAGAGGAATAACCATTAAAAATGGTTGCTAACTCTCTATAATTATGAGATTAAGTGGTACTATATTGCACAGCTTTCCTGTGAAAATTCATGCCTGGCATTGTAGAGAAAAGCATTCACAGGATGCCAGGCAAAGGAATATGCTGCCTATTATTGCACACATATCTCAAAACTGGCCCAGTGAAATCATGGAAAGACTCAACAATAGATCGGGTAACGAGTCTTATAAATAGATTATACATTTTTTCTATGTTATTTATAGAATTTTATCATTACCTAGTTTTTTACATTGCTAGAAAGTTCTTCAGGTGTAGCATGTGGAGCCTGTCCCACTCACCCCTGTCCCACTTGGCTGTGTAATGATTCCTTCTTACCCTGACCTCTAAAGGAAAACATCTCATTATTGCATGCAAAATAATTATTGACAACAGAACAGGAGGGAGGAAAACAATCCCATTTATAGCTTGTCTGATAAACATGTTAATAAAAATTAATTACAGTGAATTACTTAAGCAAGGGTAAGAGCAAAATTCAGTTTTATCTTCTATATACACTAGAAGCCACAATCTTATTTTCTATTCCAGTTATTGTACCCTCAGTTTGCAGAAAATGAGCAATCAAAAACTCTTTGCCTCAGCTTTAATTGCTCACATATGCAGTGTGCAAGTGCTTATGTAGTAATTCTTCTGATACACATTTTAAATGTCAGTTTTCTCATTTTTTAAAGTAGTTAACACAGATCTCACATAATCACCTTTAGCCATTATCAACACTGCATTGTTCTTTTGTTTAACACTTAAACCTTCTTTTATAGCATATGCTTATGCAATTGCAGAAGAGATCTGGTTTAGAACACTAAATCTTTGTTTCTTTCACTTGTACCATTCAGACATATTTGGTAGAGGGATAAATTCCATGAAAAGAGTACATTTATTCTAAAAGAACTGGATGTATTCCTCAACACCTAAAAATAGTGTGTGAAATACAGAAAAATAAACTTGTACTTTCCCAGACTTCAACCTCCTGCACAGAACAATGAAGTCTGTTGAAGAAAGGTTAAATGGTGGCCATACAAATATAACTTTTTATAGCAATATCAGCTATTTTCAACTAATTTGAAGTCACAAAACTCTTTTTGGTGCATCAATGATTTTTACTATGACAATGATGATATGATAACCTAAGTTATTAGAAAAAGTAATTTCCCAGTTATTGTATCTAAAGGCAGTAATTACTATTTCAATAAAGAAAATGAGAACTATTAGGATGGCAAAAGAGAAGTAAATTAGCTTTATACCCTACACTCAATTAAACTATCATAGCAAGAAGGCAATGAATTAAGGTAATTTGAGGAAAGGAATGGGATTTTGTTAACAAAGTGTTTGAACTTTTTGAAAATCCAGTGAAATCAAACATAAGAGCAGCATTAGCTATACCTTCTAAGACCCCAGGTAAAAATAATCCTGTAAATTATAAGTAAATTATGTCTGCAGAGCTCTGCCTGTGATTCTGGCACTAAAAATTCACAGAGTTGTCCGCCACAGGGACAGTCTTCTGTGCTAATCTCACCCATTGCAAAATAATGTAAAAATGTAAATTGGGGTACCACAAACAGGCACTCCCCTCATTAAAAAAAAAAAAAAAAAAAAAATCCAGAACCTTTTAGGAACTTTCCATAAAGCTGAAGCACTTTTTTTCTATTACCAAATTTTAGACATTGTACATTTTGCACAGACCATCAGTACAGTTTCCAAGGCTGGTTTTTAAATAGGAATCCAGAATGAGAAATCTGTTTAGGAAATTCTTTTTGCATACTTTAAAGCAATCCTAACACTTAGTGTTCATATCTTTTTAATGATTTTTCTCTCCAATTTAGGAATTATTAATTTTTTAATTAAATATGTTTCCATTACATTACATAGAAGTATAAAGTTGCTCATGGAAAATATTTACCCATCTCTTATTTTATGCCAATTTCCACAAAGTTCCTGTTTCTGACTCGTAAATTCTGCAGATAGAAGGATTTATTTACTTTTTTTTTCCTGAATGTTTATATTGTTTTATACAAACATAATTAAAGAAAATAAAATACTTTTAGTGTCATTTTTGTAACAACATGGGCTTGGCTACCAAATTCTAAGAACATGGAAAGAGAAGTGATCAGTGGTGAGTTTTGAACAAAGTGACCAAAGTGACTGTGTCTGCAGCAAGGAGACTGTTCAGGTACAAACTGTGATTTTCCTAAATCTCAAACTGAGTACTCAGTCCCTTCTGGTTCAGAGAACATTGTCCTTTCTAATTAGGCAGCCAATGCAGATTAAAAACAAAACAAAACAACAAAAAAACAAAAAAACAAATAAACAAAAAAACACACGAACAAACCCACCAAGAATCTAAGTTGTAACTCTATTTAGCTATTAACATGCAGCACAGTTACAAAAATTACTGTCAATATTGAGTATATTTAAGCTTTTAGTACCTGAATTTCCACATCTAGAAACTCTATTGCACTCCAGCACCTAAATCTCCCAGTTTGATGAAAGTATTTTGTTTCACTGTTGAGCTCCTTCATCAGGTGTGGGGCAGCACTGAGGCAGGTGAATGAGTCTTCCCACATTATCTCCTCAGGAGTGTTATGGAGCAGAATATTTCCCATATTAGTGCACCATGGCTGCTGTGACATTTAATGGTAATCAAATACCATTTCTTTTAGTGAAACTGACCTTAGAATTGTCTTCAGACCTCCAGGGGATGTAGAAAAAAAATTAACTCTAACTTTCAGAACATTTAAGTTAGTATAATTTAAGCTGTTAAAATAACTTTCAAGCTTTTAAGTGGAAGAGCAAGACAGTAAGATTTTCTAGGCTAAAAATTTGTAATTTATCATGTATGCTGTTTCAAAAGTTAATCTGAAGTATTCAAAAGATAAATTCAAAGATGATCTTTACTTTCACGAGGTGAACATGGATAAGAACAGAATATTTCAACTGGAGAGTTAGTCTCATTTTTTGCCTTAGTTGTCAAGCACTGTTTTATTTTAGCTTACAGTCTCAGGAGTGTTACCATCTTGTCCACCTTTTAAAAAAGGATTTTTGAAAAATCACCATGTATCCCAGAGAAGGTTCATAGGACTTTAGCTCATATCTTTAACGAACTAATGTTCCATTTTATAATGCTTTTTTCTCAAAAAACTGGACATAATTTCTCCATTAGAAAAATGTGGTGTTGATTTACCAATTTTTTTCTGAGTTACAGATTAGAATCCGGTTAAGTCCTTGAATTTTTTCAGAATAAGCCCCAATTATTTCTTTGCATCTAAGCTTATCAAAAGGGTGGTAAGTGATTCTAACCATCTGAACTGGCCACAGCATTCTTTCATCAATACCTTCAAATACTGTTTTCTCTTTATTAACATTTCAGTGCTCACACTTCCTCTGGAAATTGGTACTGGACTAGTCAGCCACTGGAATTGTATCCCTCTCCATTACCACCATATTTTCCCAGGCAGATATATATGCTAAGTTTTGACTGGCTATCTTTATCAATGTTATATGCTGGAGATTTTCCATTCCAGTTTTTAGAAAATAAAACATAACCCAGGTAGATTTAACACAGACACTGGTAGCAGTGACTTATCTCAGTGCCTAATAATATTAACACTTATCATTGCTGTGCATATATATGAAATATTACAGATTGGAAAAAAAAAAAAAAAGTCTCAATGCAAAACAAAGACTTTAAGTCGTAGGAAATAGGAGTGATGTCTCTCCAATGCTATGACCAGAATCAAATGTTACACAGTCTGTCAAATGCAGGGTGGTAAGAAGACACTTTAACAAAAGGACTGTATCCAAAACCAAATATGACATTGCAAGAGATGCCTTTTTCCCCCATCATATTCAACTCTGAAAATTCATTCTTGGAAGAAAACCCACTAGTGAGGCAGCAGTGTACTTAAAATACTGAAAAGCATCACAATGCATTGTAGTCCTGGTTCAAAAGAAATGTTACTGATAATACCAGAAATATTACTCCTTATTTCTTTGATTTTTGTGCTTGTAGCACACTCAAGCAGTTGAACCAACCTTTCTTGATTTATTGTGTATTTCACTGAAGAGAACATTTTACCTACTAAAGTAGGTATTAAAAATCCAGTAAGGAAACTTCTCAGCAATTCAACATAAACTCTTCCTACTAAAAAGAAAATTCAATAAGAGGACTGAAATATTTTACTACACTGCAAAATCTCTGTGTTCATTTGATATAGATAAACCAATCAAGTATTTACTGTTCCTGGCTTCCTGTTTATTACTAAGGCCTAACACAATGAAATCAGATTTCAAATGACTGAATTTTATTCACCATGATAAAATTACTTTACCCTAAAAAAATCAAATACACTTTAAGTTGTAAATCACTTTTATTTTTCCCTTTTTTTTTCAATTATAAATTAATCATTTCATTGATTACAATTATAATTGTGCTAAATTATTCTGGCAGAATAGGAATGTCCAAAGTTCTCCAGTACTGTTACAAGGGTGCAAGGTTCACTAGTTTCCTACAATATGAATATCACATAGGTATTATAACTTAAGTGTGCTGTGGTACTGAGAACAACAGATCCCACCTCTGGACTGTCTGAGGTGGCTCAGACTGGGATAAATGTATTCAAAATTTAGTCATGACTGCAGAAATGTCACCTGGCTCTGCTTAGAGCAACATTCCTCCAGCTTCTTGTACATGCAAAGGAATTGAAAAGTGGACCTGAGTAGAAAGTAATTATCTCCAGTGAAGATAAACTTCCATATTACAGAAGAAGATGTATTTGGTTGCGTTGATTAGTTAATAATTAGCTGTTTGCTGGCTCCCTATCAGGCATCCAGGCTTTTACAAGTCTCATTTTTAGTTTAAATCTTCTTGATTCTTTTACTGAAAATGTTGGCAACTCAGATCAAAGATACCTGAGAGCTCAGTGCTGCAGCTCTGAGCAAGCCTCCTTGGGGATCTACCAGCCTTGATACCCAATGCCTACTGAAGTAGGAAATAAATAATCTAGATTTAAATCCAAGAATACTAGAATCTGCTGAATAATTTATTTTAGGAGCTTTAAGTATTTCATGAGACCAATGAAAGAGAGAGGGTTAACTCCTTCATGATACTTTTCTCCCATATATAATGTGGTAAAGATGACAAATAAAAGATATTCAGTATTTGTGTTGCTGTAACATTTTGCCCAAGCACGTGAGATTTTGTTACCCTTGTGGGATCAAACTGAAGGGATTTTATAATTTTTCATTTATGTCATATGCACACTGAGGTATAGATGACATCATACTCAATCTAATGCTAATTCACTTCCTGAATCAGCCTGTAGATTTTAAATCTTGTCTTGTGATACAGAACTAAGGTAAAAATAGTCATTTTTATCCAGTCCATTGCTATTACAGGGATGGGCCCTCCTGAGAGAATTTTTTGCAAGTGGATTTGAAGGCAGTGACAGACCTGCTGAGCAAAACAATGAGCTACAGTCAGACACCTTTCTCTGCCACAGAAACCCCAGAGAGAAGTGTCCATCTCCATGCCAGAAGTGACTGATGGACAATACCTGAATACAGCAGAAATCAGACAGCCTATCCTAAGTGTTCACACTTATGAATTCATAAATCAGCATCATCTTAACTGACACAACAAAAGTACTCTACATTTCCAGAAATCTATTATTTACATTCATTGTACATGAAGATGATATTTTCTGGAAGTTTAACAGATAACTAATCCTTATTGCCTAATTCTTCTGAATTTTTCTAAGCAAAAGGAGCTGTGCTAACCACAGCTATAACATGCTTAGCAAGAATTTGGGGGAAAAAATGTACATTATGCCTCTCTTACCTGGACAATTTGGTACATCTGAAATGCTATTAAAACTTTAATCAGTAATCAAGTATTTTAATTTCATATTTTAATGATGGATTACTGCTGAAAGCAGACATGATATGGAACTGAGGAAAGAAAAAATTTGTATTCTTTATGCAGCAGTAAAATGTAGGAGTGCAGTGAAATGCTGATTAAGATTTGGAGCGTAATTTGGAGTATACTGCCCCTAACTGCAACAGAGAGGCTGAAAGGTAAATTTTACTGGGGGAATTTGCACAGAGTCCCTTTACAATCCTAGAGAGAACTAACAGAATTATTTTAGGAAATGTCCCTGAAAATACCTACTTTATACAGTCTTCTGCAGTAAAAAATATGTGAAATCACCAGGCTGTAGAAAATGCCCATTTTTCAAATAACTGATACTATGAAAAGGCACACAGGTACCACTGCAAGTCTGGAGTATGTGGGTACATTCTGGACTATTTGTGGCACTGCTGAGGTACCATCCTCACTTTCTGCATTTCAGAGGAAATGCAGACAGACCAAGTCTTTGTGGAAAAAAAAGGTGCACTTTTGACAACTATTACAAAGCATGCCAGTAAGGCAGGTCTGTCTTCTGCCTGCATCCAAAATCTGTTCTGGAAGTTCTTATATCTCTTAATTTTTCTGTTCACGGTTTTCATTGAAACATCAGCTGAACCTTACTCCTAAATAGTCATGGTAGCCCTTCCTCAGGTGTGGGAGATGACTGCAGCCATAATCACCAAAGGCAGCTCTAGTCCATGAACACCAGGAACAGCAGGTGTTGGAAAATAAACTGAGCACTGTGAACTACACAGCAAAGAGCTGGGGTTTGTAGTTACCCAGCACAGACATAAACCCACCCACAGACTGAAGGACACTGCACAGCTCTCACTGCCAACAAACTAAAGATGTTCCTTAGGCAGCAATTCCAGTGGGACTCTCCAGTAAGTTCCCAAATGCACAAATGGATTTTGTCCCATTCAGCCTAAATTGCCCTGCACATACTGCATACCAAGTAGCTCAGCCTCTTTCTCATTATGTGTCTTGGGGAAAAACGTGACAAATTAGTGATTTATTATCTCATTGGCCAGGCTGGTTATTGGGTAGCTGGACCCTGACTCACAGGGCAGGATTACTGCGAAATCAAAGACAGAACTTCCATTTAATATAATAGTGCACCTTTACAAATTGAAATTTAGGGGAAAAAAATAGTGTCTTAGTAAGAGTTGAATTACACAGTAAGTCAGGGAGAAGAAAAAATGTAATTATTTAGACCTAAATAGCCCGACTAGAGGATTTTTTTTTTTAATTTAACACATAATCCCATTACCACAAACATCTCCCATATATTCAAGCACTAGTAAAGTCCTATTTATGGAATTCACTTTTCTAGATGACCTTATATGAAAAGCATAACTCACAAAAGAATGGTCACTGAAGCAGAGGGCAATAATAACTTTACAGCAAAACTGCAATGCAGGTCCTGAGGTGCAACTCCACCAAACTGAGGACAATTATTTCAGATTTGTGCCGTTTGACTAGAGCAAAATCTAGTTACATCTCCTGTAACAGGTGACACAGCTATTTGGAGGCATTTTGCTCATTACTAACTTCAAAATCAAAATGGGTACTTGCTATCCACAATGTCATTCCAAACTGCATTTACCACTCAGTGGCAGGTATCTATCATTTCCAAAAATTGCAGACACGCTTCCTATTCATTCTGTTTCCAGAAGTAGACTGCTAGCCTTCATCATGTCAGCTTGTCACTGTGAACAAATGCAACTCATCAATGCCAAGACTGTATAATAAGACAAGAAAGCAGAAGACTGCTTGAAACCTCTTTTTTATCCTGAAATAAACAGCTCCAGAATATTTATAAGTTCAGCATTTCTAGTCATCTCGTGTATTGATTTAAAGTGACACATAAAATAAAAGAATATGGATAATTATTTAAGCCAGAAACAGAAGTCCACTAAACATCAGGCTTTTGACACCAGTCCTCAGATAGACAATTCAGTAGTCCTCACTCAGCCTCTGGTGGCATCTATTACATGGGTTGTCCCACTGAAATTACCATTTTTCTGAGTTACAAGATTCCTAAATTCACACGGAAAGGTGAATTTTACTGCTGCTAAAAGGTTGGAAGGGACTGATTTGGGACCAGAGAAATTAAGTTGCTTCTTGGGCTTATATACTGAACATATCTACTATTTTTAATTTCTCATGTAGAAACGTTGTATAATTCACTATTTCTTGCTTAATATTGTTGATTACAGAGTTAAGGACCACAAAATCTACTGTTTGGGCATTTATTTCATTCCCAAATCATTCAAAGCCAAGTAAATATATAATCTTCAAGCCAGACTCACCTATGCAGACGTCACATCCAAAAGTGAATATGGTTAGTTACACCAGTCTCAGTTACAAAACTAGATTGAGGATTTTGCATTATGTCCTTTTGTGCAGCATTCACACACACATAGGAGCATCCTACATGAGACACTGAACCCATGTAAATTAAAGATGCAAGTGAAATCTTAGGATTTGGGACACTCCTTCCCATCAAGTAGCAAAAAATAAAAATCAGTATTTTATCAAGATTTACAGTGAAAAGGTTGAAAATGCCAGAGAAGCACTCACAGTCATTTTAAAATTTGCAAACTACATGTCTAAGTGACATACATATTTAAGAGTTGAAAGGAAAAGAAAAGCAAAACCGAACAGTTAGATATTTCAGGAACTATAGTGACAACTATGTGGGAATACAAATCTTCTTAAGTTAAATAAAGTCTTATTCACAATTATGTTTTCACTACAAAAAGGCTTAATGAGACAGCTTAACTCAGAGAAAACAATTTCAAATAGCATTCAAGAAAACAACCTGCTTAAACAGCATGTCTTTGCCTCCTACATAAAGCAGCAAACCAAGAACAGCCTCAGTAAACAGGGAAAAAGGCTTCTTTCCTTAATTTATGCATCAAGTCCAGCTTTACAGAGTCGATTTTAGAACAAAAATCCAAGGATGCAGGTGCTACAATGATAATTGCAAACGATTTTGTTCTGGAAAATACATTTATACACACACATCCTTTCCCCAATCAAGTTAATGTTGCAGTTCACTGTAAAAGTATTGAAACAACTTTTATTTCACTGGGGGAAAAACCCAAATCCTCACTTACAAAGAATAATCAACATATAGCCCTTGGAAAACAGCAATCACCACATTTTCGTCAAAATTCCTTATGATGAGAGAATTTCACTGTTCACTGCTAATATGTATGAAAGATTTCTGTTCCAACACTTTTTTCTTTTATAAAAGATTCCATTTAAGGAAAGTTCTGTTTTCACCTAGGGGCAATAATTGCAGTAACTACTTTCTAAAGATCTGGGATGCATTTACTTAGTCAGGTACAGCAGTCAGTATGGACTATTCCAATATCAGATCACACATTACACAGTCCTGACTGTACTGGGGTGTTGGGGTTATCACAGGGACTCAAATTGTTCTTACATGAGGCTACTATTTCCTTGAGAGACACAATCTTGGTTTATTGTAGAATTCTCTCTGCTGGGACAGAAGTTTGTTTTTGAGTAGGAGACCAATTTGTCATCTCTCATCACCCACTTGGTTGATGATGGCAAGTGCAGCAAACTTAGTGGTGATACTTTACTCTTGGTTCCTGAGAAGAAAGTGAGTTTTTTGCCTGAAATACCATCTCAAACCAATGATGAACTCAGAGGCAACAGTTGGGATACTCAGGGCACTTTTAAACGTGGTCATCCCAGTACTGACCTACACTTCACCTTGAGAAAGCTTTTGGAGAAAATAACAGGATTTCATAAGCTCTGCACAGCACATTTTATAGATTTCTGGCAGGTCTCTGATTCAGTGTATTGAACAACTTGAGGCATCTGATCAGGTGTCCTTGTAAGGACACATTATTGACAGAAGAGCTCCAAAAAGGGCTGGAGAGCTCTGCTTGTGTGGGCAGCAGGGTGGGCTACTCCTACTGCCTCTGGTGTTATATTTACATGCATTCAGCCAAAGAGAAGATTCATTATCACACACAATTAAGCTCCAAAGCAAACTGTCACCATAAATATTAACAACACTTCCACTCCAGAGCATGACTAGCTCAGTAGCCTCCAAATCAAGAGTATAAAGACATGCCTGTGATTACTGGATTAAATATATTTACTGTGTTCTCAATACCCAGGTGATTCCTTAAACCACATCTACATTGATAAATGAAAAAAGGTTTCTGTCAACAAAATTAAAATACAGGATTTCTGATCATCCATACTACTTCATTCTTAGCTTAATCTCTAATTCAGTTTTGACAAGTCCAGTGCTCTCCTTGCAATACAAATCTGCTCCAAGGCCCTAAACAATGTGGGAATAATCAGCCCATGCCACTTAGCTATTCACTGTAAGAAAGAAATGCAAAGAGCATCATGATAATGAGTAACTGAGCAATAAAGAAATTGTGTGAAGCTTTAAAAATGTCAGCTCGATTCTCAGTGGCATCAAATCTTTTCCATTTACCTTAGGTGGTCTAGTAAAAACTATTATATCCCTTTTTACACATATTCTTCCACACAGCTCTATAGCACCTTTCTTTTTGTTCCAATTTAGCGAATATTTAGCATCTGTTATATTTTATCTCACATGAAAGTTTTTCCAGTTTTGAATATGTTTTGTAATGCCCTTAATGCACTTTAATGGAATATTATTTTTTATTTTAAAACATCTTATCCATGCATATTCTGCATTTAACTAAGAATGCTCCATAAACAGAATGAAGTTAATATGAAATGCTACAGAAAATGTATGCATTTAACAAAATTAAGATTGTTGATTGAAATACAATTAACATTGTAAAATTATTCAAGATAAAAACTAATGAACATCAATGTAAACATGACAATTAGAACCTCTACTGTGTACCATCTTTCAATTTTCAAATTTTTTTGACCGTTGACTAAATACACCAACCAATAAGCCAAATTCTGAGATGATTCAGGAAGCAATGAAGACTTCAAGTTTTGCTGAATGATTTTATAACCCAGCAATCCTGTTAGGAAAAGCTCAGTGTGCATTTAGATTTATAAATTATCAATGGAGAAGAGCAGTAATTTTTGTAGGTACTGCCTTGGCTGACACACCACAAATTGAATAGAACAGCAGCAGCCCAAAATCATCTGCTGGTATAGCCAAAGCTTTCTAATCAGGAAATGTTTATTTCCATTAAGAGTGAGACAGGAAATCCAGTCAGAGTCTGAGTCTCAGCTAATAAGCTGTACTTTCTTTGTTTAAAGCCCACTTGTGCAAAAGCATCACTAGGCCACAGTAATTCAAATTCTGGATTAGTTTTACATATAACAGCTGTCCTGTGGACTGCAAGTTGCACAGAGTTATTCCTTTCATTTAAATGCAAGTTTTCACTGTATATAACTCTATTAGCTTCTGTGAAGAATGCTGGCAAGCATCACTCTGTTCGTTCTGCATACAACTATAGCAACAACTTCCTAAAGTCATTTCACCTCAAGAAATGGGTTTGACTCTAAGATTCACGTGCAGCACTGTATGCACAGCTAAGATTGTTTACTATACCTTTGCTGTTATGAATTTAGCCTGTTCTACAGCACCATATGCTCAACACAATGTCTCTTACAGGGCAACATTAAAATCTCCTCCAATTCACACTACATGGGCTGCAGAGATTGAACAGAGATGCAGACTTGCCTAAAGCTTCCCAACAATGTTTCCTGAATGGAACACTGTGATGAATAAATGCAGAATTTCCTGTTTCAGCTCAGCCAATGTATTTTTAGAAGAGCAAAATCACCTCAGCAGAGCACTCTTTTCAGTTCTGACTCTAAGGAGCTTCCTAAAGTCTATTTTGCAGTGTGAATAGACAAGATGTGCTACTGACCTAAAAAGCAAGATTAGGTTGGTGCTGTGAACTGGATACCAATTTTAGTGGGGTGATTGCTTCAGAATTTGGCTTAGCTTGTACCATTGCACTACTGACACACTTCAAGCCTCAGCATCTGTCACACCAACTTTCATTTAAACTGAGTTTACTTCATGACTATGCGTGGTGTGAAATCAAAACCAAAGCAGTGGCCATTTGTTATCAAGTTTTATTTTTATTTCCAAGGATTTCTACTTTAAAAGCTGAATGTTTCAATTGATTGAAAATAAGTAGTTTAAGAAACTGAAACAAAGTCAGGGTAGTGAGTATGAGCTCTGTAACTGGCAAGAGTGCAAGTACATATTTGGCATTTTGCAGAACCTTCAGGCTTAGTTTGATTAGTTGTTAAAATTATTACTTGCCTACAGGGAGAATCACAATAATTGGTATAGGTCATAGATAATCAAAAGTGTCTCTCCCAGTGGGATGAAACCTATTAAAATCAGATATTTAAATCTCTTTACACTTGCACATTCACTTCACGTGCAAAATTATTTGTCCCAAATTTCATCTCCAAGGAAGACTGCAGACATTTTTCACTGCTCTTTATTTTGTGCTAATTAACATTTTCAAGAGGTTTGAGAAAGATGAAGCTCAGTATATCCCAAAGAAATTACTCTTTTTAGATGCCAGATTTTTGCTTTATCTTGTTGAAAGAATCAACTTTAATGCCTTGAATGTTTAGATTATTGCAGATAACATCTCAAGGGCTAATATCTAAAAAACAATATTAAATACAACCCATTATTTCTATTATTAAGACCTGAACTTGAAAGGAATGTTAATCAGATCAATTTTGATTACTGATTGTAAAGAAAATGGCTTTGCTATGAAGAGAGCTTTTGCACTTTTCCATAATAATAATTATGTCAAAGGAATCAGATAAGATCAAGCATTATTTTGCCCAGCAAAGTTTTTAAAAAATGAGAAAACCAGTAGATAAATAACCAGCCAAGTTGTATGATACCATGAAATTTATTTATGTAAAATTTAAAAGTAACTATCAGTGCCTGATAAAGCCCTGTAAAAAACAAACAGATGTTCAGATGACTGACAGCATCTGCCTGAACTTGTGCAAAGCATTGGACACCACCCTACACAACATCTTTGTCTCGAAACTGGAGAGACCAGGATTAGACGCCACTTAGTGGCCAAGGAATTGTTTGGATGTTCATTCAAAGAGCTGCAGCCAATGGCTCAATGTCCATGTGGAGACAAGTGCCAGTGCCAGGGTTCCTCAGGGCTGTTGCTGGGACTGTCACTGCTCAGCACATTTGTTGGTGACATGGACAGTGGGGCTGAGTGAACCCTCAGCAAGTCTGACAGTGACAACCGTGATTTTATGATTCTAAAGGAAAACAGCACGTAGGAGTACAAAGCTTCAGAAAATTAATTGTCATTCAACATAAAAGAGACCCTTAAGAAATGACTTAGAAACCTACTGCTCAGATCACTGTATTTATAATGGTTTTGTTTAAAACTGAAAAGCAAAACTCTTTTCACCAGCACAATTCAACAAGGAATTTTGAATCATAGCTGCCCCTGGGGCACACATGTACCCCTTAAGAACACAGTTATCCTAAACCTCAAGTTTGAGCTTTAAAACCTTAGCTTTCTGGCATCATTTTAGTGACAGATAACTGTCTGTTTGCCAGTCTTACCATTGGTAACGTCACTTCAATCAGCTGTTACAACTCCTTGGAATAATTATACAATATTTTTTGCAGCTCTTCCATGATTCACACAGCCATTCAGTCTCTGAGAATGTCTTGCTTTGTTTCTCTTTCCTCAAAGTGTAGAAACAATTCCTTTCCTGTAGTCCAGTGTATTTATCCAGTAAATGAAAGTGTGCAAATGGAGAGCAGGAAGAAGGCAGAAACCATGGTTACTTGTCAGTCTAGTCAATATACTAAGACAGATGTTACTCACCTTGACAACATCACAGCTCATTCAGTGCAGTAGCACTATTGTTCCTAATAGTTACAGTGGTCTTCATTATTTGAAATACATTCCATATTTTCATATTCATGAAAATGCTATGAGAAAGGTGTTAGATCTTTAAAAGATTTCATTCAGTCGAGGCTGAGAGTGAATTCAGTCCCCATGCAGAAAAACATACATGAGAAAGCATTGAGCAATCACCATTAAACTACTGCTAGTGATAAAATTTTTCTTACCAGGTTAGAGTGGCATATTACAGAATTAATGATTTCTGTTCCTGTCCAGGGAGTGTTCCTTTAGGTATCAGTGTAAAGTTGTTCTTGGGCTGTGCAACAAATGGATTCATCCCAGCCATGGGAAAGAGAAAGTCTCCAAATGAGGGCATGGCCGCAAAATGAGCACTCCAAAGGCACTTGGCACTAGCAGAGATTATGCAGAGGGTGATTTGCCAAACCCTTGAAGTGAAGTCCTGGCTACTCACCACGACATCTATTAAAGCACTGTGTTGCCATGACTATCTGCATCGTATTTTAGGGAGTTGATGCTGACCCAGGCAGGGTCTGGAGCAGCAGCGTGCACAACCACATTGTGAAATCGTGAGTCTACAGATCGATCCATCACCTGCCACTCAAAGAGCAAAGGGGGTCACTGAACAGTGGGGACAAGATCATGCAGTCAGGCACCTCCATGGTGGCACAGAGCAGCTGAGGACCACGGGGTTAAGAGCAGCACGCTTCAGACCTCTGATGGAAGAAGTACAGTTTTAATTATTCTACATATTTCCTTTTGTTTTTAAAATGCTGCCTTTTCCCTTCTTTTGTTAGTTTAGGGGACAGGGTTTGGTTCTTCCCCTATCTTCTGTCAATTCCTTATTCAGAGTTTCAATATGTCATCCACAGTGGCAGCACAGAAAAAAAGGAAAACTGAAACCTTCATTTATCAAACTTCTCTGTTAAGAGCCTTTAAGTCTTGACACTGAAGAGAGAACTAAGCCAAGCTGCTCACGTTTCTGCACTGAAGTTCAATTCAGATACTCAATGCTGTGAACTGAGAGAGCAAGAGGAATTTTCTGAGTAAACCTGAGAGTGGTAAGAGAAGAACAGAAATGAAGAAATAGAAAACTGCTGAAGATGCACTCTCGACTCAGACATACCCTTGATTTTTATTCAGGTTTTAAGAGAATCCAAATATTTTAGAGAAAATAGTTTTCCAGTTTCTGGACTGTACCTTAGTTACAGAACCATTAGTTAATGACTGCTGTGTTGGAAGCCCTCCACAATAAGGTAGCAGTATCATTAGTTTAGCAAAGTACTATGTTTAGTAGTAGGAGAACATGTCCAATAATGTTCCTTACCAGGAGTATCTCACATTATCTGTCATTGCCCTGAAAAGGTTACTGAGCAATGCAATGCTTAAACAGACCCAAATCTTGTCACAGTCAAAAATTAGAATAAAGTTGAAAATATTGCAGGAAGCCAGACTTCTGCATAACATTTTGTCATGATTTTTTCAAGTGTTCCCTAAAAGAAAACTACAGAAAAAAATGATATCTGACATTCCTGGCAGCATCAAGTAACAATTGCTTTTTTAGTTAGGATCTAACAAATCTTCATTCAAAGAATCTCTCCCTTTTCTATAAAAAGACTTTAAACATGTTTCTTACCCATTGACAGATTGAAAACATTGTCATGTACTTTATCAAAGGTTAAAGTTTTGTATTACTAAGAGACTCCCTTATAACACTTAACTTGTTAGTAGAACTTGGTAGGAAATGTTCCATGCTGTTATCAAACTTTGCTTCCAATGGGCAACCAAAAACCCCCAAACCTGAGCAGGCCATCCCACAAAATCAGTAGGAAAGTCTTTTCTGAGAGCTCTGATCCTGTTTCTCCCAATAAGCTATGGTTTTATACCTGGGGCATGAAGGGATTTTAATTCTACTCCTTAGTGGAGGAATCCACTTTGTGAGCTGGATCCTATCCCTCTGTGTTGTCAAACACTGCCAACACACATCATCTGCCACTCTCCAAACCCTTACAGCTACACCTGCTGCAAAGAGAAATATTAGAAAGAAATAAGCCTACGGGGTGGGGGGGGGGGGAGGAAATCCTTCAGTCTCATGGTTAATAGCAGCATTGGACATTGCATCAATATTTACTCCTAAGCAAAAATAAAGGTCAAAAACCCCCAAAATTATCAGTGTCATAAAGAAAGATGAAAAATTCTTGCCAGTTCTGTTGATAAATCAATAAATCCCTGGCAGAGAGAAGCCCAGAGTGGACAGATAAAACAGCTCCCAGTCCCCACATTTATCTTCCCAAACGTCCAGTCGTAAAGAGACGTATCACTGATATGGTGTCAGGTCTTCATACCACAAAATTAGTAATGTTTCAGCAACTATGTTATAATCTAATGATGAAAATACTTCAAAATTGTGGTCTCTGAAAACAACTGAAACACCAGCATTTCAAAATTGACGTGGTAGGAAAGATGGAATTAGTTGTCAGAGAAATGCCTTATTATGAAGGAAAGCCAACAGCCAAATAGAATAACTTCAGTGTAATGAGCATTGCAGAATTCCTCCAGATTTTTTATTAGCTGCATAAAGAAAGAAAGGATTGTACAAGTGAAATACAACCAACCAATGCACTGAGTGTGAAACATTGAGATCACAGAAAAAAAATATTAAGCACAAGTGATTCTTTCAAAGAAATGAGTCACAAAATCCCAGGAGTTCCTGATTTAGACACAAACATCACGCAAGACATCTCACAATGTAACCACTCTGATACTGTATTCTTACATGTTTTTCAAGTTCAGCATCCCTGAAATGAAATTTTTAAAAAAAGAACCTAAAAATTTTCCATTTCAAGAAGAAAAAGTGCATGACACTGTCAAAACTCACCAAAAGAAAATTACAAATAGCCAAAGACTAAAATATTGTGAACTGAAACCCAGCTGAGAGTAAACAAACTACTTCAACAGCTGTGACTTTAAAAGCCTTTCTCCTACTTCATTATCTCCCCAAAAGCTGAAAGGGATAAACAACAGAGATTTCAAGGAACAGCAAGAGTGAAAGAAGTTTCCAAACATGGAGGTTACATCCACAGCTTTGTAGAGGAACTCAGGGTATTTGAGACACATATAAGAGCTTTGGAAAGAGCATGAATAGGGAAGTGATAACATCCAGTGCTGATACAAAATTATCCAGGGTAATAAATCCTAAAAAGATTTGCAAGAGAATTTCATAACATTAAGAGACTGGGTGATAAAATGCTAAATGAAATTTAATGTAAATAAATACAAAACATTGTAGATGGGGATAAAAAGGTAACCATAGTACACCCACAGAGTATTCAGCTCATGCTACCCGAGAATATTGCACAGATCTTTCCCTGGAACATCCAGAAGGCAGTAAGATGACAACCAGGCAGGAATTCTTAGCAAAAGAATGGAAAAAAGGACAAAAATAATATAGTTATTCCACTACATTAATTCTTGTTATTCCTGCATCCCGAACAGCACATGTAGTTTTGGGTGTTCCATCTCAAGAACAAAACAGTAAAAGGGAAAAGCAACAAGGATCATCAGAAACCTGAAAAGGCTTCAATACAAGGACAGTCCAAATCGAGTCAGACTCCTTAGCTGAGGAAAACTGCCAAGTGAAAAAAGGATGAATGGGAATGATTAGTCACTACTTCTCATAAAACAAGAACTAATGGATACCAAGTGAATTTCTCAGGCAGCAGGTTTAGAGCAAAAGGAATATCTTTTACACACACACGTAAATAAATTATTGTATTGATTGCCAGAGCCAATGATGAAGATGGATTTAAAAACTGATTGCACTGATTGAACTGATTCAAAGGTGATCAACATAAAAGGCTGAATGCAACCTCCTCCAGTTGAGCAAGTCCCTGGACTGCACCCTGTCAAAGGCTGTTTGACATTTTGTGTTCTTACTGCTATTTTTTTCAGAAAACTCTTTGAACTTGCCACAATACAATTTCAAGTATGGTCTCTCCATGACCAAATCAGCACAACTGGAGGAGCAGCCAGCTTCAGGTGAAACAGCAGTGCCAAAGGCTCAGCACACAGCTGGAAGATCTGCCAAGCCCTGTGAGCCTTGGTCATGGACCCAAACCAACCCAAGTGCAGCTCCTTTCCAAAGGAAAGGCCCATGTCCTACCCAGGGGATAAGGAGTTCTTCAGTTCCCAAGGATCCCTGGCCTGGACTGCTGTGCATCCCCAGGCTCAAGCACAGACAGGTGAGACCCAGCTGAAGGAGCTGTCCTGCAGGTGCCTCCGCACGGGAATGGCGCACACGGCTCTCCGACAGAATTCCATCAGAATCCAACCCTGCTGCTCAGCAAGGCCAAGCTGGATGTTCTACACACTGTTATTTAATACTGGTAACTTTTTATTGGATAAGTTTATCTTTAAAGAAACAAGGATGTTTGTGGTCTTAAGTCAAAAGCTAATGTTCTTAGAATAACAGGCAGTTATCAACATGCTCTTGCCGCATAGTTACAATACTTGAAACTTTTCCTTTTCAGTATTTTCTCTTCCACAAATGCAAAAAAAAAAAAAAAAAAAAAAAGAGCCCTACATAGCCTCCTTTATTCATTAGCTACACGTTATATTCTACTGTTCAACATTTATTGTTGAATTATATTTCACTAATAAGACATAATTACACTCCACTTCCTCTGAAATCTGCTTCCTTTAACTTCATAAAAAGACTTCTGGGGCATTTCAAAGCATTTAACTGGAATTAGCCTCCAAAATAAGTTTTAAGTATCAGATACATGCTGAAGGAAACCAAAGTACTTTACAATGCAAAAATAACATCTGGAAACTCTGCACAGAAAAGAAGCGCTTCCCTTTTCATTATTTTATAGAATGAGTTCAAGTACATTTTCTCAGTCACAGACATACTCAGTAAAATTAAATGACTGTATATAAACCAGTATAGTTTTGTGCCTAGGAAGCAGAGATTACTCTTTTATGTAGTACCTGCTAAAAGCAGCTACCCTGAATAAGACTGATGCTTTTAACTTTCAAGAGACCTAAATGATAAATTTGGTCAAGGACAAGACTGGACATTTGTTCTAGAAAGTCTTTCCAAATCCTAATATTAATAAGTTATTGATAAACATATATGGAAGTTTTCAATGCTTTTAAATAAAAACCAATAAATTCTAGGCTAAGCATACCAGAAAGTCAATAAAACTTGCAATTCAAATAGGATGACTGTACACAGTTCTAATAAATTAGAATACTGTTACTCACTTTGGCAAATTTACAAAGCAGCTTATTTTATTTCTAGGGATTTCTCCCCAAAATTCTTGTTCTACAATTCAGTGAGCACTACTGCCATCTCCTGATGCTCAGCTGCATATAACAAAATACATTTTCACATTTTGTAGGACCGTGAAAGCTCTGTAGAACATAATGTTCAGTGACTCAGCCATTTGCCATTAACTGTTTGACATCTGTTTTTGTAATATGTTGACTTTATTTCTGTAATTCTAGGAGGTTTTCTTTCTTTATGAGGTGATTCCTTTCCATCCCCTATTTTTCACATCAATAACACTAAGAGCAACCAAATGACATAGCAGGTTTTATGTTCACAAGAAGTCATTTTGCCACAAAGACTCCTCTGGCTGGGATCAACTTGAAACATAACACCTCTGGTCCTGAAAACTCCACTAAGGTTCCTCATCTACACATGAACAGCAGTCAGTAGCTTCCAAAGCATTACAAGTATTCAGTTTTGCACTGTTACAAGCATAAAACTTCCAAATTAAAAAAAAAAAAAAATTAAAAAATTAATGGGATTATCCAGATGCAGCAAGATGCTCTTTAGAGATGAGCTCTTAAAGATCACCAAGCTTCTCATCCTGATCACAGATGTGCAGTCCCAATTAATTTCATCTATTTTCCAGTTTCTCCTCCAGCATTTCAAGTAAATTATATGCACAGGAAAGCAGGGAGAATGCAGAGGAAGGAAAGAGACACTTGAGTGTTTGGGAACATGGCAAATGTGCACAGCCAGGATTCAGGGCATTGCTTCAATAAAAATAGAGTTTCACCAAGCAGGGACACCCCTGTAGGAGAGATTTATTATGTTCTCTATCTCTGAGCCATCTGACCTGTCAGCTGGAAGGATAATGCAGGAGAATCTCACGTCTTAATCAGGAGACAGCCAAGGCCCAAAAAGCCTTTCTTGACAAAAGTAAACAAGCCCTTTCAACATAACATCTATTTTAACAAACTGATATATTCCAAGAAGTATCTAATTATAAAATTTCCAAGCAGTTCTCAAAATAGAGATGTTGGTCTGAAAAGGAAAAGATAAAAACATAGTGGGCTATGAAAGCATAAAGAAAGCTCTGGATCAAATCACACCAGTGAACAACTCTCCCTGTCTGGCAACCAGTAAAGGATGAGCTGTCCCAGGGATCTGAAAACACTCTGGCAAAGTGGAGAGGAAAGAGAAGTGCCTGATGAACAGAGAGGACCATCAGCAATAAGCACTGTCCTGAGCAGAAGGCAACTGCATTTACCTTTCTTCCTTAGACAATATTAACCAAGTACTGGGCTGGTAAAACACCAAAGCTTTTAAACAGATTTCCTCTATGGAGTCAGATTTCACTGATGTAGTGGAAACACTTCATTTACCCACACAGACCATATTACATAATCATATTCATGCAGTATACAATAATATATATTTAATAGTCTGGAACCAAGAAGCTGCCCAGTGCCACTTCTCAATCTAAACAGACCTTTCTATTATATTTCTACCTTCAGCATAGTTATTCATGAAGAAATTACACTTTTAATGAATTAAATAACAAACAACATCAAGCACAACATATTTGCAAATAAAGGACAAAAAGAAAAAAAGGCACTTTTAGAGACAAGCTGTATCAGGATCTACAGGCTGGACAAGTGCAACAGTGAAGCTGCAATTTTACTCAGTATCTCGAGCCTGATATTTGGCACAAACTCATACTTTCTACTTTACTGTTGGCTGATATCCATGTTGAGGTTTTTCTATTAGCACAGTCTATTTCCCCTAGCATTTCACAAGGCCGGATTCAATTTCCTCTCTAGGAATTTAAGCAGAAAAAAGGATTGGCTCTTCAGTCTTCTTAAATTTTGAAGCTAGTTACAGCTAGCTGTTTCATCATTATCTTTTTTTTGTTCTCCTTTCTTTGAATTTCACCACTGCACTTTTCTTATCCTCCCCCATGACTAAACTGTTTCATTTCCTCCCATTGTTTTTTAATTGGCCAGCACATTCACCATCTCAAAGGACCCTCATCTCAGGCATGTCACACTGACAATAAGAGTTCTTAGCAGGCCTCTTTTATTTGTGTTTTAAAAAAAGAACAAACAAAGATACTGCATTAGACAAAGTTCCTACACAACACAGAAAGTCCAATCTATTCTTTTCTTGAGGTGAGTATTTCCTTACAGTTAACCAAAAAGGAAAACAGACACCAGCACAGGATTTTTTTGGGTGTTGCAATGTTCCCCAGCACCTAATCCTGAATCCTGTTGGTGTAGACAAAGCAACCTGTTCCCTTGCATCCAGACTGGAAAAGGTAAGGTTTCATTAGTTACAACAAAAATTTGTTCTTAGAGAAGCAACAAAGATCCATGCAAATCATCAAATATAAGATGAACGAATCATTTCCTGGTCCAGGCATGCAAAAATGGCACTAGAGTTGGCACAAATGCTACAGAGATTTTGTAGGCCATTCACATACAGAAAATTGCCACTCAGAGTGGTATAATTTCATTACCATCTCCTAAATGCAATGCATTATTAGACTATAAATGTGTTTCTGGAAATAAAAACTGGCTTTCATGATGATTACAGGATACAGATTAAATAGCTATGGAATCAATATTTTGTACTGCTTTGGTGTTAAAAGGTGTTAATTTAGGAGAAGCCACTTCTTGCAATCTTTAAAGGCATCACAGAGATGATGCACCAGCACTTTCTAAAAAAATAAATTTTGTCCAATGATGACCACCTTATTCCTCTTAAAAATCAATATATATAATAATTTTTATCACTTTTGAGGCATAGCTTTCATACAAATGTGTGCATATAGGAGTCTCTCATCAAAGGATTGACAGTCAACACTGATATCCTCGATTAAAATACCATTTAACTACAAGTAGCTAAGCCAGCCTTTCCAGCTTTCCATGCAGATCTCATGACAGGGAAAAAGCCACCCTTACTGGAAGTTTTCATGAGAACACAGTAAAGTGACACACTGAGCCTGCCTGACACTATTCACATGAAGAATGGATGAAAAGAACACCTTTGACACCCAACCACGTGCAATGTGCTGACTGCAGAGCAGGCACTGCCCCTCTGCTGTCTCTCAGGGCTCTTCTTTTAAAAGAATTAAGAACTTGCATAGAGTTAAGCCATCCCTTTGCATTCACTGGGTCTCTGTGTGTTGTCTGTAATGAGGTGGACAGTGAACTGAAAAGCAAAACTACCCTACACAAATACACAATTTGATGAAACAGCACATTTAGGCAAGAAGCAAACAGCTTCATTAATTCCACTGGGTCTTCTTTGATGAAATGAGGAACAGGTTGAATTCCAAACTCAATAATATAGAACCTGATTTGATGCTAATCCCCTTAAAAGCACAAAATATTAAAAAATCCCAAATTTCTGAATGATAACCTCATACTTCATATCCTGTCTTTCATTCTCTATAAGAAATGTTGAATTCAGTTATTTACTATTATTCACAAAAATATTTCTCTTTCCAGCCATTGGGTTTATTTTTGTGGCAAATTAGTCAAGCCATAATTTCTCATAATTGCAACTGGGCTCTGCCCCTCACTATTATGAACTAAACAGGCTTTGTTTTTCTGAAGAAGGATAAAATATGTACAGCACTGCATGGTGGTGAGCTACCAAGCATCTACGTGATTCTCAAGGGCTTAGATATTTGGTGGATTGTTAAAATGTTGTAACATCAGATTCATAAGTTTAAAATTGAGTAAAACTTCCACAAATAAATTTTCTCTCTCTTTAGAGATGTTGCTCCTATCGGAAACAAAGACTAGTGATAATGACAGTCTTATTCATCTTTTGGTGATATTTTCCCTTAATAGTTCCAATCTTTCTTTAAATGACATTTACATGACAGAAATTGAATTGAATTTTGGTGTTTGACAAGCAAGCATAAAGGCACTGAGATGATAAATACTAAGTTGTTCACTCAATATTGGATCTCCTGTGCATGTGATTTGGACAGATTACCACACATGCACCAGACGACTGGCCCAGATCTGACTTCTACAGGGCAAACGTGTAGCTCACACTTTAGAATAAAACTGAACAAAACAATTGGTGCATTAGGTCTTATCAAAAGCAAAAAACCAAACCTTCAAATGAATCCAATCTCTTGATGCAAAGCTCAGTACAATTCCAGGGTCTTAAAACCCATGCTGCTCTTTTCTTAGTAAACTTCAAGATCACATCAACCTTCCCTCCCCATAATCACACATGAAAACTACACCTTATTTTCTACACAATGTCTGTAAGTAGTTTCCAAATGACTGAACACATTTCTCTTCCTCATCTGTACAGGTGTGATCTTGCTGCAGCAAACCTCAAACTCCACAAATATTGACAATCCTGCCTGGACTGAGGGCGTGTTGCTCTTCCAGTGCCTTTGCTAAATTAATTTACCACCACTAAGGCCCACCTCAGCCAACTGGGATTTTTTTTCTCCTTTGACAAAAACCACAGTGTCAAACGAACAGACACAAGCAACCCAATTTCATATCTTTTTTTTTTTTCCTAGCTTATGAATCTTACATGTTATCTTCATCTATCTGAGAATTTATGAGTACTGTTTCATAGTTTGAAAATTACTCCATCCAGTTAAAGACAATACTTTATGGTTTAGTTCGATTTGGGGTTTTTTGGAGGGATAGATGGGGGATTTTGTTTGTTTTTCAGGGGGAGTGGTAGGGTGGTTTTTGTTTCAGTTTTGGTTTTTTTAAGGTTGTCCTCTCCTGCTTCATTTTTGTATGTTCATAGCTGCAAACCAACAGTGCCATCCACTGTCTCTCAGAATAATATTGCTCAGCAGACTTTTCCCACCATTAAATTAAATCAAATGCTCTATTTTAGAGTCTGAGTGCCTACAAACAAAGGGTACATGGCACATGCAAGAATTTGAGGCTTCTAAAAAAAAAAGTCAAATTATAATAGAAATTTGCATGGAAGATAATAAAACTCCTGATTTAATTCTACAGAAATCTTCATGAGTAATTCAAGTTTTTTCTCCTATAACTGTAGCATTTTATTTAAGTATACTAAATATGACTGATTTTTTTAAAGGGCTGTAGTCTGACCACAACTGAACCACAAATGGGGCAAGTGTGTAACTGCACTGAATTGTCAGCATCAGCAGGATGCTCCCTTCAGAGGGATGAATCTGCCTGGTGGGATCAGGCAGATTCTCCAGCAGGTGCTCCAGCAGGACAAAGCTGTGCTGGTTTTCAGTCATTCCTCCATTTTTCTAAATGGCACTGTTGGATAAACAGGTCTTCTACGAGTTTTATTGATCAGAGGGAAACAACAAAAATTAGCCATTAGAATATAACATATTCACAATGGAAGAAGAAAAGATCAAGTAGGTCAATAAGAGACAGGATGCAACCAGATGTAGCACTTTTGGTACCATCAAATTTTCAATTTGTTTGAGGGATTCCAGCACATGTGCCATTGTGGGGAGGCTTAAGGAGGTATGGATGCATTACACAAGTGTTCTTGCCCAATACACCATCCCTCTGTACTTCCAAGGCAATTTAGGAGTACTTGTAAATTAGTATTAGTATCATAAAAGTACAGAGACAAACCAGCATCACAATCATCACATTTTAGACAATTAACAATGAATGTAGTAATTCACCTTCTGTAAAACATTAGGTTTATGAGGTTTTAGGTGTTTGTGCAAGCACAGAAATTCTCAAATACATTCCAGTGAGGTCAGGAAGTGTGTCAAACGTGGCTAAAGACCTGTTGTATTTTTCATGGATATTCATTATAAACAGGATTTTTGTTTAATATTCAAAACATTTTCTTGATACATCTTGGTGCATCACCATCAATACTAGCTGAAAATAAAATCAGTCTTGGACAGGATACTTGATTTTTTATTTATGTGTTTAAACAAGGTTTCAATTCCCTGGTGGAATTATGGAACTTGAAATGTAATTCTCTTTAGAACTGCAAGGGAATTAGACCACAGAAACCCTGTTAAGGGTAAAGCATGATAAAAAGAAACAGCTTCAAAGACCTCTTTTATATTGCTGTTGCCTCGTGTCATGTTATATTCTAAGCCTGAGTTGTGTTAATGTCTGTGAAAGGACAATAAGAAAAAATCAGAAAGAAAAGAAGTCTGTGTAGCTTAGCATTTCAAACAGTCACAGAAAAACATTTGCTACTGTCCTAGTGCAATTTAACATTCTACATTGGGATGTGCCTTTGAAATGCAACAGTGACTTCCTGGATGCTGACAGAATCATCAGTAATTCTCATTTAGCCAACTCTGTAAGGAGACAGAGACAACCTGGTCTTTATTCTGATGTCACACAGTCTGTGATGGAAATTTGCCTTTACATTACTGTTTTAAAAATTGTGTCTTATTTTCAATATTTCACATTAACAAAAGCACTAAGCCAAAACACATACTGAAAAGTCACAGGGGAAAAATATCCACAGTTAGGATGGGGTCAGCAGACACCTCTTTCCTGATTGAGGATTTGCAGCTTAGGGAATGAAGGATGACTCTGGATGGCTGAATTTCTTTGCAGCCATACTAAATTGCTCCTAAGGAGGAGCAATTAATATCAGCCTTGTTCTGTCCTTCTGTATCTTGTTTATTACTCTCTGAATCACCAGAAAGGGAAAATAAACATCCACAAATCCTGATTCCACTTAATCAGTATAGCTTCAAAAACTTTCAGTGTATTTAAACAAGAAAGCGTAATGTAGATGGAGGAAAACAGTTTGCCTATATCACCTTAAAACTGAAATTTGTCTCCATGACTGTCTTCAATAACCACTGATGCCTTTCAGACTTATGTTTGAGAATGTTCTAAGACTTCAGTCTTGTCTGCCTATGTTTTAAAAATCCATACTCTAAATTTAAAGGCAAGATCTTTAGCAAGTAATTAATCTCAAAATATCATGCTTTTAAATTTACAGTGAGGAAGTATTCAGTAAAATCAATTTCTGAGACTCACCTATAACCTCTGATCCTTATTTAGATTATCTCCAATTTTAATACCTGTTTCCAAGAAAGAATCTTGAAAAAACAGAGAGCACACATAGGCATTTAGATAATCTGAATACAAATCAGTCATTTCATAAAAGTATGTACTATAACTGTCCAATTTTAAGGTTATTAAATGCATTCCACGAAGTCAAGAAAATAATGAGTGTGACAAAAGCCAGTATCAATAACTAACAATGAAACTGCACTACATAGCTCAGTTGTGGAGGAAAACTCCTGGAAAAAATTGGGTATAACCTACTGGGAGTGCAGTGCTGGAGCTGAAGTGAGGTAGGATGTGGAATACCCAAAACCACAGAACAGCCTGAAGGAATTCTGCTGGACCCTATGCTGCATCCGTGATCCTCTTTCAAAGAGTTGTTCTTTCCACAGTCAAACTGCTCAGAGGAATTAACCCATTAGGAGAAATATGGTTTGAAAGTGGACATGTTACAGTCAGCTCCCCAGTGTTCAAGTGTTTCCCATTCCCAGTACTGCAATTACAGATGGCCACAGATCTGGACAAAATGTTGGTTATGCCATGCTTCAGACAATAAACTGTCAACTCCAACGTGTTTCTGTTTCTGTAGGTCTTGCACCATGCAACTGAAGGTGAACTGCAGTTCCTGCACTGCTCACTGCCTTTGAGTCTCTGGAACTCCTGTAAAACTACTGTGACCACCCCTCCACAGGCAAACATTTATTGAAAACAGCTCCCTGTTAATACTGCAGTGCATGAAAATCACAAATTGCAAAGCTTAATATTTGGGTTCAAAACTAAAATTAAAAACAGAAGCAATTACCTCAATGTTCACCACACTATTTCCTTGTCATCATCAGCTGGGCAAACATGAGATGAACACAAAGTTCTTTTTGCTCTCAGTCTGTCTCAGAGCTTCCCACCACACCTGAAGGAACTGGTGCCAAGATGAAGGGCTGGACCATCTCCATTACAGGCACAGTAAACCATAACTGCAGTTCCAGCTGAACATGTTTACTTTGCTTCAGTGCAAAGCCAGACAGATCAGACACAATCATGAACAATAAGGAAAATAATAAAGGCAAAATACTCTTGTATGAGACTCCTAAACTGTCACCTACAACATGAGCAATACTTGACATGCCAAAAGTTAGAATTTCAATTACATTTCTCATATGAGAAATTGTAACAAAATATTAGCTCAGGCAATCAAAATCAAAGTCAATATTCAGCTATAGAGATAGTAACAACATTACAGTCTGTTGATGAAATTTAAAGTTGTCTATGCAGCTACCAGCACATCCTGTTTATTATTCTTTGGAGTTTTCACCCCTGTTTTCAGCCAGTCTTTGCTTTCGCAAAATAAAATCTACTATTATTAAATCCCTGCTCACCTAGAAGAAACTGTAAGTGGCTAAGAAAATACAAATAAAAGCAAGAAAGCAAAACCAAAATAATAAATAAGAAGAGAGGAATAATTTAACTTTCTGCACCTCAGTTTTCATGAAAACATTTAGAAGAATGAAGGCTCACAATCCAACAGCTCCAATAACTGCAGACTACTAAGACATGCTGCCTGCAACTCTATACTGAATTTGCATCAAATACAGTAATATATGTAATAATATCTAATACAGTAATAAGAATGTTACCGGGGGAAAAAACGTGTTTATTTGTGTATAACATTCCCTCCTTTAACATTTATACATAAGCATAGAAGATTGCATACACCTAACTACCCACTGAACAGTTGGGTTCCTGCCCCTATTGTTGACAGGAGACTTGCTGGACTGTCCTGTCTGGTGCTTCTTTGCAGATATGTTCATTCAATATTAAAACACACATGGCAATGGGAATACCTAAATAATATTACACATCCAAACATTCTCACAAAGACATTGACCAGACTTGCACAGGGAAAAGTGTATTAGGGTAATTAAGAATCACCGTGTCTTTATTTTGGCTTAGAATACTCATAGTTGAGTATTCTCTGCTGCCCACTAAACAAGACCCCTCTTACCACACACTTCACAAGATCTGACTTGGCAATCTGTTAAAACCAGTGCATTTAAAATGAGTTTCCATCTCAACAACAGCTCTGTTACTTGGTAATGCCATATTGCCAGTTACATCTTCAACTGGTTTAAGTCCTATGATTTTACTGTATTTAATGGGTTTAACTGGAGAAACCATTGTTCTTGACTGGAGAATCTTGATTCCTCCTGGGAGTCTGATCTACAATATGGAACTGGTGTATTCTATACCCTTTGTTTATAGCAAAAACAAAAAAATCTGAGATCTTCAAGAGATTCACATTTGCAGACAGTGAGTAAACTCACATCACATTCATGTTGCATGTTAAGAGAAATTCATGCTGCAGAAATGCTGGAGGGTTATAGCTGGTGATAGACATGTCTGTCATGGTTATGAAGAACTTCCACACAAACCCTAATATGTTGTAGATAACCTACTCACAACTCCTAAAATAGTTGCAGTAATTTCAATAGGAACTAATACATTGCAGGGTTATTTTATTTTTATTTACTAACATTTTAATTACAGCCTCCATAAAACATTACAGTGTAAACAGCAGAAACCTTCCCAGTCTTTTTCTCTGTAGAAATTCAGCTTCTATTCTCAGTTTATTGGGGAAGCAGAAGGGATGGGTACCAAAGAGTTAACCACCTTCCAGCAGTTGCTAGGTAACATCCTCTGCCATCCCTGCATCCCCATCCCAGGGTGTTCAACAAAGTCCACCAAAAATCACTAGTCCATCAACTTAAATTTCATTCCTTGAGCTCACATCCCTCTCTTTTCCTTTCCAACCTTCCCCCCAGCATCAGAATTGAAGGTGGACAAGTATCATGATGGAGCGATACTAATTTTCTTGATTTAATCTTATTTAAAGCACTGCTGGTTCTCCCCTTTGCTGGCACCTGGAGCTGCAGCCCTGCCCTGGCTGCAGTGGCAACTGTGCTGAGCTCGGGGAGCAGGAGCTGCATGAGGAGACTCCAACATGCACAACACAAAATAACCTGTTGCCCTTCTGCTCTCCACTGAGTCTTAATTCCCACCTATTTTCCTTAGCTCATACCCTAATTAAGTTTGATGAGAAGGTATTTTGATTCGTCAAAAGCTCTGTGGAAAAGCCAACGACAAGAAGCAGAAAGGACACATCCCTGGGGACATCCCATTAACATCTAAAGGATTCAGCTCTGCTTTGGTTTGCTTTTTTTAACTTACAGAAAAAGTAGAATTAGATAGAGGCTAGTCATGGAGATTATTGACAAAAGATGTTTATTTTTGAACAAATTTATTTAGTTCTTTATTACTAGATGTTCCAAATATTTTTGGTTCAATGAAATACTGACAATTTAAGTCCAATTCTTTAAGAAAATGTTCATTCATTGAAAAATAGTAGATTAAGTAGAAGATACTATAATTAGATAAGAACCCCCCCAAAAAAGTAAACTAGTTTAAAAAAATAATAAAAATAATCATTGAGTCTGATAAAGAAATTAACACTACCCTTTCGTGTGCTCTTTCATGACTTTCCACTTCCTTTAACAAGTCTTTCTGCTTTAATCCCTTTATCTTTATGGTTAGCAGATGCTGACTGAAGGGGATAGTTCCCCATATTCTAATTAAGCCATTTTTTAATTCCTGCTCTGAAGGCATAAAAGCTTGAGGAACCAAATGATTCCTGACTGGTACAGACGTTCAATCGATACAGCCCAATTCATCCATGGTGTTGTTTTATAATCCAAATGGAATGCTCATTACATATTACAGGGCAAATAAAGCAGCCAGTATGTTACTGTCATTGTGCAAGAACAACACCACTAATTACTGCTGCTCCCATCAGAGGAAGGGCTTGGTGTCTGGGAGTTTAGTATTTAGTGACAGGTGCCTGAATTTAAAATACATCTACATAAATAGATGTATATGTAAGGATATACTTTGCAGGTATTTGTGTTAATTCCCAACATTTATTTGCCAGGCTGATCATATTAGTTAACTAATTTCTTACAGATGCCAAATGTAAAAGTCACTTTCTTCTGAGTAAGACAGACTGGTTAAATAATATCTCTCGAAGCTTGAATTGCAATATTTACTGTAATGTCCCATTCCCTTTTAAAGTTTGTGTCTATTCAGAAAAAGTTGAAATGAACAGCAGGTAAAATGCTTCAGCAATCAATTTAAGAGGCAGATCAACTAATCATATTCTTATACTCATGTTTCTATGGGTGATAATTTATTCTGGTAGTAGTTTCAGTGCTTTCAGCTACTTGGAAATAGGTTCTGAGAAACATGTTGATCATTCCACTTAGAAAAATTCACAGTCTGTAGGAAGTGAAGGAACTTCTGTTTAGAGTTTCAGAAGCTGAGTCAGTCTTTTATATTTAAAAATAAAGGACACTTCATAGTTTGAGGCTTTAGGTTGTGTTTGAATTTTTTTCCTCATAATCAGGCCTTATGACCTTGAGGATAAGTATGCACAAAATTTCTTCATTCAAGATACATAGTTTTAAAAGATTTTAAAAGGAAAACACAGCCAGACTTTTATTTATCTTTATGCTGGTAAACAAAAAAATATGAGTACGATAAGGCAGCAAAGCACATACAAGAGAAAAACCACCACAGGCACCCAGCTTAATGGACAGGCTAGGAAAAAGGATGCTGTAGGAAGGAAATAGGCATTTAAATCACAAACACATCATGAATAGTTGTACAAGGGAAGAAAAATGAGAATATAAGAGTTACAGGGTCAGCTGACAGCCTGCAGTACATCAATTAAATTACAGAGCCACAATACAGGCAATGTGATGCAACTTCTTGGCTCTGTGAGCTCTCCTCGTGCAGCACAGATTCAAAGTGCTCCCTGGGACAGGCAAGGGATGTTAATACAGATGCTAATCAAGTCTCAGAAATACTGAAATGCACATGAGAATAGTTTTGGGTTCTTTCCATCATTTCATGAGGTATCAGTGAAGAAGGCACTAAATACTGCTCCTAGAGCAGATTCCTGATTACCTGCTTGTGCATGTTTAGACTCCCTAAATCATCCTAAACACAAGGTGTACAGGATTGCCCCACTTAAATCAGTGAGACTGGATCAGGACTTACTGCAGGAAATAAGTATTTTTGGTTGCCACAAATAATAGAGGGTTGGCCAGAAAACAAAAATTCTACTTCACACAAAAAATGTTGGGCTTTTGACAGGTTTTCATTCTGAATTTGGCAATGAGAAGTATTTTTGGCATCCTTCTGGGGGGAATGAGGAAAAAATTAAGAGACTGCCTTGAGGAAGTATCCTCTTTCCAGACTCCCAGCTTTGACTACATTTAGAAAGTCCCTACTCTGCTGCAAACAAAGACTTGAACTTTGGTGTCCCTTGTAACATAGATCTCTTTAATTAAATTATCTATTTATCATGGAACTTGAGTTTTAATTGAACATACCACTAGGAGGAAAAAGAAATGAAAGGATTGCAATTGACATTTCTAAAATATCTTGATGTTTTTTAAAAAGCCATTACTTTGTTGACAAGCTGCAATCAGCTAGTACTTTGTTCCTTCACTCAACTGCAGTGCAGGCAATAAGTCTCATATAGATGGAGGTTTAAATCCAGGCTGTCAAAATTCCTGACAGTACCCCCCTGTAAATCACCCTTTAGTCAATTCTTGCAGTGGTGATTACAGTCGGTATGTGCATTTCACATTTCCTCTTTGTCTGAAAATTATTTTCCAGTAATCTTGAACTAAATATAGTTATGTTGAAAACAAAAATACAAGCATGCACCCATACAAACACATTTTTATTTCTCTTTGTATGCTATTTAAAACAAATTTAGTTTTTATGTATGCAGTTTCTGCAGCTGTCTGCTATCTCTAAAATACTATTAACATTACCAGTTCAAGCAAATGGAGATTATTTAAATCTGTGAGTCCATAGGAATCTAGGCAGTTCCTATTAGCCAGAGTTCATTAAAACAATCCAGAAACTTCTCAACTGTACACTTATTTCAGAATGTAAACATTTCTCAAAAGATGTAGTGTTGAGAAAGGAAAGCAGGAAATGCAGATGTTCTCAGAATACATCTGGTGAAGCAGTTTCCAAAATTGACTCCTTGACCCAGCTGCACCTTTCTTCCAATCCTCCATGAGACATAAGTCAAAAAGAAGCGGCAAGAAGAGGATACTGCAAGGCTAAAGGTTATTTGGGCTCTTCTATATTTTTCCCCACTGCAAAAAAACCACAAACCCAAACCAATGTAAAACTCAGTGTGCAAAGGTAGGATAAATTATGGGAGAGGGAGTGTGCTCTATTTATTCTGTTTCTACGTTCACAGTTTCTAAACACTCCCAGAGGAGAGCTCCAAGGGCAGCCATTCATCACCAGGGCCCTGGCAGCAGGGCTCTCCCAAGGAATATTTACAGCTGCAGTAATCCACGGACTACATTAAGAAACTCTAATCCAATAATGATTAGCTCCCTTCTTCCTCTGGTTCCATGGCCAAGTGCCACCTGGGCACCTGCTTTCATCACTGGGCTGTTCCTGTCTGCAGTGCCTGTTGCAGTACACAAGCCCACTGGGCATAGGAGAGCACAAGGTCACTGCTAACTTAACCACGAATTCTGACATTTTTCCATGGAGTTTGTCCCTCTGACAGTCATGAGCTGGCTCTTGAAATCAAGCTTTTTGCATGACAAGTTGCATTGTTAAAGTTCAGAGTACAATTTGCACAGCAGCGTTTCTTTCCAAGTTCTGCTTTAAGAAAAATCTTTGCCTTTACTCAATGTTTGATTTAGGCTCCTTTTCCTTTGGTAAAAAAAACAAAACCCTTTCCCACTACTTAGCTAATACATTTTTCCCCAAGAAACACCAAACAGCACACCTAAAAAGCCAGCATGCTTCTTTCCAAAAACTCTGCTCAAAAAGTGTATTTTATTCTCAACAACAATGGAACTGTCTTCCTCAAAAATGCACAGAATTGCATGTTTGCACAATTATTTGTCTTGAGTCTTGTCTCTTGCCACCTCAGCTTACACCATTTGCTTAGCGCCCATTAAGTTCTATTTGGAGAATAATAGTACACAAACTGAGCAAGAACATTTCATAAGGTGCTTAGAAATTCTCTAATTCATGGATTTCATTGTTACTGGAAAAAGCTTTTTTTTGTTAATTTTTAGTATACCTCCACAGAACACCCATATCTTCCTTTTTGTCAGCAACCCATCAACAAAAGTGATGAATTCAAGTAATTATTCAGGATTTCCAGCCCCCTGAAGGAGCTGCAGCCAGTGGGACATGCTGGGAGAAGCTGGGTCAGTGCTCTCCTCTCACAGCTCACTACAACAGAGATCAGTGGACTCACTATAATTGAACAATATGGATCACCCTCGCACAAAGAGAAGGCAAAATCAGCCTGGAAAGAATGAAACCTTTATAATTATTTTGCCTAGACTGAACCCACTTCTGATCTGTTAAAATATATTTGAAAGAACTTCTCAAGGAAGCATAATCTCAGTACAAAACAAGAAAAACTGAAAAGAAAAGTATGAGGTTCTCAGAACTGCTGCATACCTAAAATCAGAACTTGGCATTAAATTTTTAAATGTATTCTTTTAAATATAATTATTGAATAATAATATCTCTAATATTAATCAATTTCACTTATATTCATTAATAACCATTTTTGACATTCCATATTATAAACACATTCAGAAAAAAATCACCTTTATAACCCAATCTAGGAACTTTTTTCTTGCCTTGCTAAAACTTAAATTTTTCTAGCAGATCAGGTACATTATGTATAACATTATCACTGAAGTTTGCTAGTTCACCACATCTTTTACACACCTGCATTAGCAGAAATCTGTTGTTTCATTTTAAGTCATGGCTGTATAGGTCTGATTTTTGCATGTAGAAGCAATTTCAAAATACAAAGCTTAGTTTTACCTAATATTCATTTGATAGTTTGATGAATTATGCATTTGAAAGTCAAATGCCAATCCATTTTCTTTTATAATCAAGTCCATGTTTAAAAAATGTTATAGGTTATTTGCAAGGAATTAGAAAAGGAGCCTTCTGCTATCATTCAACAGGAACCAACTTATTTCATTAAACAGAAATCCATATTTCCATCCCACTTTAAGGCTGAAAATTCAACTAAGCATATCAGTCTTCATTTCATTTCAATCCTTTGATTTTAACATCCATAGATATTTGGAATATTTGGAGCAGGGCCATTCAAGTCAAAGCAATGTCATTCACAGACTACATAAATAGTCTTTCATGCAACTTCAGTACATACATAAATTATGGTGGGGCAGAATCAACCCTTTCCCACCACATTTAAAAACCCAAGATCTGCTTATATCAGGATGAAGTGTCCACTTAGATCTGAAAAGAAATGGCAAAAATAATTTGCATATTCATGCACAGAAACGACAGCAAAATATTTCAGGTTAAGTATTCCAAGTGCTGTTCATCTGTCATGCACCAGTTTGCAATCAGGCAGGTACAAATGTTGTTAAGGTTCTTGCACAAACACTCATTTATTCAGTGCCTATTTATAGAGGGTACTAAATATGAAGCACCATCTCTCCAAATAAATCATGCATGTATTGCATGATTTTAATACACAATGTACATGAGCCCTTTCTGACCCCAGGAGAAATAATTTCACCAAAGAAATGCAAAAGACAGATAAAGACAAGTGCTTTTAGAAATGTATTATTAATTCACATAAATGACAGCTCACATTGTCCTGTTGCTGGTTTTGTTTTGGTTTTTGGGGTTTTTTTTGGTCAGATTTTCCCACTGAATACTCAGAATTCATTCAGGCCACACTGACTCCTTCCATGAGTCCCCTTCCATCAGCCAGGCCTTTCTGGGCTCAGGTTAAGTAGCTTAATGACCAAAAAATACAAACAAGTGTAGAAGTAGTCCTTTAAAAATTGCTATAGTAATGTTATCTTCCTCTTCTGTAGATCTTGTGGTTTTCCAGATAGTACAAAAAACCCCCACAAACTTTAACTGCGTTTTCTGGTTTTTACAGTTGGAGGCATTTGGAGGGGCTTGAGGTTTGAGTTTTATCTGGTTTTGAGGCAAGATAGCTACTAATGACTTCCATTTCAATGAAACAAAAACTGCATTTCAAATCTATGAATGGCCTATAAGGAACTTCCTTCTACATTTTTCATGGAAGATTGTGTCCATGTTTTACTAACTTTATTTCTTCCTTTCTGCAACATTTTCTTAAATTCATTGGAAGTTTTTTAAAATATTTCTCATTCAATTACTTTTTCTTACTCCCTCATCATGGAAGGGAGACCATAGTAAAATTTTCTGTTTCATAGATTGTTACCTATCCAACTACATTCATTCCTTCTGTGGAGATTGGAGGGTGGGAAAAGCTTCAAAACAGAAAATGTAGAATATCAATATGATTTTACATTTCTCAGGCAGATTATTCTTTAAAAAACAATTAAAATTTCATACTATTTTCTTTCTTTTCACCTCCTTTAGGACAAAATTGACAAACTAACAATGCTTATCAGGCTTTGAGGTTAATATTCAAATAAGGCTGAATTTTCTACTTTTTTGCTCCTTAAATGATTCTGAAGGCAAATGTGTAAAGCCTCAGGTATTTGATTGCCACCCTAATCGAAGCACAGGTATCTCATGAGAATGTTAATTAGAGCCAACTATAGCCTTGAAATGAGTTAAAATATAATTATTCTTGCTCAATATGTATATCTCATTTTCATACTTGTGGCTCCTACACTGAGTCACATAAAGACCAAGAAAGAAACTAGCTCCTTCTGCTTAGTTACTAAACAAACACCCATAAAAATATGTATTTCCACTGGTTCCCAAATCTGATCATCCCTTTCCTATAGAATATCCATACTGAGATAATATGCTATCATGGAAAAACCCCAGTTCAATTAAGCAACATCAAAAGAACCTTGGAGTAAACATAGGTACTCCATTTTTTAAAATCTGAGAACAAAGTCAAAAACATGTTGCATTCTATACAAATCTTTAAATACCTAAAAACTTCCTACCACAGGAATGTCTATCAAAATGCAAGACTAATTATCAAACTGGTGGTTGTATGTCCAGTGGCACTAAAATAAAAAAAAATTGAATAAACCAACCATTCTTCCATCTCCTGTTCAGAATCCAAAAAGAGGGGTTTCTATGACAAAGGGTCAAAGTGAAGTCAGAACAGCTCCACTCCAGGAGAGCAGGACTCTTCCATCTGCCCAGAAAGGAGCCCAGTGTGAGATCTGAGGATGCTCCACACTGGTTAGTGGGAACAACTGGGAGATGCCCCAAAACTGAAGACTAAAACACTCCTGGCTACAGAGCCTATGGCTGGATCAAGGAACAGAAGATCCAGACTTGGAGCACTGAACATTCTCTGTCCTAAGGCACTGCCAATTCTCAGTTTTACAGCACTCCTCAAGGCTCATACAACCTGTACCTACACAGAACTAAACAGATATAACTCAACCCAGACAGAAAAGACTAGTTTTTGTTGGGTATGACCTCTGTTTTATCACACTCACAGTTTTTGAGAAGTGTGTGCATTATGCAGATTTCTGTGGTGCTCTGCTCAAGAACCAACTTTTTCAGGGTTAGAGGCTGATGTTCAAGGAGTGACCCCAAGATACCAAGATTTCTAGAGAACAGAAATTCTACATTACTGGGTGTTGTTACAGAGGCATTATGTGTATTCACTACATCTTATAGGATATAAAATACTGCAAGAAATACACCTTTTAAATGTAATTTCAGGCTCATTATCAGCTGCTTTTCTTCCACAATTATCTTCTGATTCTACTGATAATTGCTTTTGACTTGAATAGACAGCATCAGTGCTCATCAATTCCAGTTCTGACATGTTCTCATTTGGAAATAAATTTGAAATTTTTTCAACAGAATGAAAATTGTGTTCATTCACTCTAGGTTGAGAAGGAATCACTTAAAGAGAAGATTACATGTTGTAGAAATGCTATGCAATTCCATAAGGAGAGAAATTAATAAATAGAAGAGATATACTGGTAGGAAGGTTTTATCACGAGCTTAAAAGACAGAACAAAGGCACTTGAAGTTCAAAGCAAGTGAAAGCATACCTGTGAGGTAGGAAATAAACCTGACTCCTTTGTGTGTAAAGACACCCCAGTGTAGTTCTCCTGTTGTTTTTTTACTGCTTTGAGGGATTTGCATAAAAACTTCATGTATGTGACATCAAACACTGCATTACCAAAGGCCAGTGATTAATTCCAGTCAGAGAGCAAATCACAAAACTGCACTGACAGACACTGCAGCCAATGTAATAAGGGTTTGACTCTTTTCGAGCACACTTTCCACTTTAAACTGATGCCTGAAGTTGTAGATGGCAAGAAATAATAATAACAGTAATAAATTTGTCAACTCCAGTAACATTAAAGCAAGATCTTGCTAGATTAGGTGGGACTTCAGCTCAGTGCCTCAGGAGCACTTAAGACCTCAGACAAATGTTATACTGCCTTTCATAAAAGTTTAACACAGTGGTTCCAGTATTGCAATTATCTGTACTGCAAGACTAACTCTGATTTTGGAATGCTCACACGCTGCATGAACATCTCTGCAACAGAAAACCTCCTTAAAATGGGAAAAATAGAATTTTGAGTGCATTGTACATGAAATGCTTTGTATTTTGCTTTATCAACCACATAAATAGGGAGATGAGCCATATTTTAGAAACAGTCCACTCACAGCAGTAACAAAAGCTCTTTTCTGTTTTTTTCAGTTACTGATTCCAATAACTTAAAATGATGTGTAAAAGAAGTGAGAGGCACAAGTCTTTAGGCCTATTTCACTGAAAATTACACGAAACTTCTACCCAAACATGGAGAAGCTTCATTTTTTGAAAGAGCTTGACCAGTATCAGGCCTCATTTTTTGACCATCATTAAACTATTGATGTACATGTAGTTTATTTTCTACTCACACCTTCATGAATGTCCTGTTGCTTTCTAGCAAGTTCTTCCCATCTTCTATTAGGGCATTTAGCTGCACCTTTCCAGATCTTGATGATTTTAGACCATGTCACTGCTTTATCAAGGTTATTTTATACCCTCTCTGATTTTTCAGGAGATTCTTCCAACATAAGAAAATTCAGTTCAAATTCTACCTCCAAATGTACTAAGTGTATGTTCTATTCTACAGCCAACTTTTTATTTAAACATGAATAAAGCTGGAGCAAAGCCAGAAATGCTACATCATCAATTTTATGACCCTAGCACTAAGAAATAAGCTAAAAGTCTCTAAGAAATTTAGTGAAAAATACCAAATTTTAACTAAATAGCTTGCATATCCAAGAAGACACAAAAAATGCGGATCAGATTTATGGGTAAGCACATTTTCTATTTCCTCACTGTTTAATAATAGTTGTTGCTTTTTAACAATGCATTAATGGAAATGCAGGAGCAGAGATGCAGTCACAGACTCTTCCTCCCAGCACAGAGCTCCTGTGCCTTCACAGGGCATCCCCAGCAGATTCAGAGCAGCACCTGCCGGGAGCACACAAATAAATACCTGCTCTGTGCTGCACCAACACCATGTTTACCTGGGGCCTTGCTAATTTGTACCCTCCCCAAGCAGTTGTCAGGCAACACAATTTTACACATTTGTGATCTAATTCAGAGCCCCAACACAAAAATGCTGTGTTGGGGAACAGAACACACACTGTAACACTCCCAGCAGGCACTGAGATTGGCAGGAAAATGCTGTAACCTCCTTCCTCGGAGTAGAACTTCCCTGAAAAATTATGTTCGGTTGTGAATTTTGCTTGTTGTTCCTTTTCTAAAACAAGATAACTTATAAGGCAGAATATATAACCACAAAAGGAATATACCCAACACAGCTGATACCAACAAAAAGTAACTAGAAAATTCGTTTGCAGACTCACCTGTGGGGATGGATTAGAATCCTAAGGGGTTGGGTTTTTTAACCCTCCTCATCTTTGTTGCCCAATTCAGGCTGTTAGTCATATGCTGCTGGCTACCAAACTTTGAGCTTCTTAGCATTGATGGATTTATGCCTTGCTCTCTGCAGAATCAGATGTAATGAAGTTGCTCATTAAAAATAAGCTGCTTTAGTAATGAGCCCTGATGTATAGCTTTGGCCTGAGGAATATCTTATTTTCAATTGAAACACAATTAGATTCAATTCAAGTCCCCAAGTTGGGATATTAAAGGTAACTGCAAAAATCACACTTAATTATGAAAACTGAATACTCTGAGACCCAAAGACTCCCTGTCTAATACCTATAGTGTTGAAATATTGGTAACTATTCATTAAAAGAAATTAATAATGCCAAAATTATTGAATAATAGTCCCTAATTGGCTATAGAATTAGTGGTACATGACTCAAGCCATTACATTTACACCCAACTGCCTAAGGACAATTGTTTACATGGTCAAAGTTAATGGTTTGAAATTCAGCTCTGTTAAATTCAAATGGTTTCCACTGACACCAGTAGGAATTGAGGAAGCCTGACACTGAAAATCCAGGCCATTATTTTATGCACAGAGTTAAAAATTTCTCCTGGTGCAAAGTACATGAAGTTAGGGGTATTCCAGCAAGGATCCAGACACAAGTGTCCCTGGAAGGAGGCAATACCAAAAGTTGATGTAAAAACACCCAAGCCTGCAGCAGTGCCTTTGCACGAGGTCAAATGTAGAACAGCCAAGTGCCACTGATCCCCACCTGAGAGCCTCTAAGTTGTTATCACCACCAGCACTGGGAAGTCAAAATTAATTTTCTGAGCAACAAAAATATCTAGAACCACCACAATTTTAAAACAAATAGCTCAGGCTGTCAAGTTACAGCTCTGCTGACTTCCAAACATCTCTGCTGACATCCCCTCTAGCAGGATCTCTGGCTCCCTTCCCTTCAGCACCTGCTCTATTCACACAAGCACAGCCACCAATGCTGCAGAGAGTTTGAAGATATCAGGGATGAACATGGCCTTAAAGTCCTTAAATAAGGTCTGAGACCCTCACTATAAATATCTGTTTAATGCACAAGATAATCAATTAGCACTCCCAGAGACAAAAAAAAAAAAAAAACCCAAAACTCATACAAGACCCCAAAACAAACCAGTAGAAAGGCAGAAAAGCTGGAATAGCTGCTTAAAACCATTTTAAAATGTATGCCCTCTTTTTTCCTTGTTTGCAAATTCTCTTGTAATTGTTTTAAGCCTTTTAAAGTTAGCAACACATACATAATTTGATATAGCAGGCAAAGATGTAAGCACCCCTACATAATTTCATACATTTTATAAGGGTGTTTTTACTCTTTATGTGGTAGACTTTAATTATAACCTACAATATGTACAGTAATAGAAAACACATTTTTTCCCTTCTTAATCTTCATTTTTTAATCTTCTGCTTTTTAATCATTTGCTTCATTGACCACTTACTTGGTTAATTTCACTGAATTATTACATTGAGCCACAGAATATTGTACTTTTATCGGTGAGCTTAGAAAGCTAGCTCATTATAGAACTTTAATAACTTTAAAATAGACTTTTTCTTCAGCCAGGAAACCTTATAAAAGTGTTCTACTACATTTACCATGGATTGGGCAGCAAACCTTGCATTTTTGTTGTAATTGAGGTTTTTTTTTTTAATATAAAAATTACTGTGTATTGTTACCATCACATACATCTTTAGAACACAGAGTGGAAAAAAAAAAGACAGATTTTTGGATGCACAGGGTCCCATTTTTAGAGGTTCTCCATGACTTTCATGTTTCCATGTCTCCTTTATTTTTATGTCAGGCTGTGCCCAGCTTAGCTGCAGTTCTGAGTGCATCAGATTATATAATATATTACATTACAGACTCACTCAACTCCCAGAAAAGGAGGTTTTAGAGCATTTCCAAGATGCCAGGGAGAGGATATGTCACTGGTCAACACAGCTCCTTAAGCAGCACTGCACAGGGGACAGAGGCAAAGCAGGAGAGCAGTGGGAAAAGCAGGTATTAAACCCTGGCAATAAGGAAAGAAACCTTTGGCAGGTGTAAGAAAAATCAAAATCTGCAAGAAAAACACATCAAGTGAAAGACCTTGGAAGAAGATAAAGATTGACAGTGCGTTAGGAAGGGAAAGACAATTCTGCCTTCCCTTGCAAGGAACAGAGCTTCAGGTGACAGAAACAAGGGCTTATGCTACAGGCAGTAGGGAAAAGGGGAATCCGAAAGGAAAAGAAAACAAGGGAAATTTAGCCAGAAGCTAAAGGCATCTCAAAGAACCATGGAGCAGCCTCAGTGGGGGTTCCAGCTGCAGAGCGAGAGGAGAAAAAGAATAAGAGCCTGCCAGGGCCAGCATATGGGAGAAAATAAAAGATCACTTAAAGCAACTTTAGCAATGCTTAAAGAGATGTAGAATGAGCAAACTTCTTTCCTGTTCCCACCCTTAGCAATGCAGATGTTTGGCAAGAGAACAGAAGTTAAGAAGGGTTTCAGTCAGGACATTTGCTCTGGACAGACTGTGGAAGTAGGGTGCACTGAGGACACACAGTCATCAGCTTGAGAGTTACACCAAAGCAAAAGCCACAAACCTGCACACACACCCTCTGCTGCTACAAATCCACTCCACAGCTCCAGTTACCTTTTGTTTCTACTGCAATAACCCTAAACTACATAAAACAAAACAATAAATTACATAAAGTCTAAACCATTACTAAGTAAAAAACAACTGGCCAAGAAACAGACCAGAAATCCTCATAGCTTCATTCTTCCTGTAGATAAATTGTTTGTCACCTGTAAATAGCTGGATTCTCACGAAGTACCCCTCTACAAGTGACCCAGAGCAACTTATTCCCCTCCAAATTCACCATAAACTGAGTTTCACTGGTTATCACCAATTCATCAACTGCAAGTCATCTGCTTTCCATTGAGGTTTTACAATGTTCAGAAATTTTTTTATGCAGCCATTAGATTTTGCTGTTACAAATATGGGAAACATGATAATTAAATATAGAGACTCCAGAATTACTGCAGCTTGAAATGCCTGTGTGTATATTACACTTTGAAGTTTATATCATAATATACATCACATAGTAGCTGGCTGTAATGAATAGTTATTAACAGAGAAAAATTACACTAGGAGACATTGCAAATCACAGTTACAGTTAGCGTTAAAATTAAATATTCCAAAAGTTACTGTTAAAATATACCTCATTTCTCAGAAAAAAATATATTTAATTGTTAAAGATAACTGCTGGGTTTTGGTTTCATATTTAGCATTTCCTAGTCCAGAGAACAGTGAAGCAGCTACAACTGTTTTATTTTAATGCTCCTTTTTCTTTTGGCAGACAAATTCCCCAGGCATTAGAAGACCGTACGTACTAAAACCTCAGGTCATCTTCAAACAGAAAATAATAAAGGGGGAATTTAAGAGATATAATAGACCAAGGCAAAGTAGGAGTTCAGACTTATGGCAGTACCACCAGGCAGCTCAGTGCAGCACTGTGCTGTTCTCAGTTCAGGACCTGGAGCTGTAACTGGATTTTCTCACTATTACACTCGAGGTAATTATCCCACCTCCCCACAGGATCCAACAGCTCAGCCACAGCTTTGCTCTGCCTGATTCCAGCTCCAAAGCTGGCTCATTAAATAACTCAGAAATCTACGTACAGCACTCCAAAGCACAGCACGGACCATGGGCAAGCCCAAAGTTTTAAAAAGCAGCAAAGGTTTTGAAAAGCAGCAGCCCTGGGCTGTTTCTGCCTCCAGCATCTTCAGTGAGAGCAGGCTCAAGGCAGCCAGTGCCATATTCTGACCCCAAAACTTGAGGCCATAGACGTGTTTCAGTTGAGAACCACTCAACATGAGCATTTCATAGCAATCAGGCTTGTTTCCAGCCAAAGTAAAATACAGATTTTGCTTTCAGCAGTTCTGTACGACAACTATAGACTTAAATGCAATTTCTCTTTAAACAAAAAATTATAATCTCTAAACAATCTTTGAAGAACTCATAGATTATATAAATGTGCAAACCTCAGAGACCTGACAACTATTAACCAGAATACTATTGATAGTGTATTGATACTGCCTTTAAAATTATAGCATTCACACAGATCTCAGGTTAAATCTTGAGGAGATGAAATCTCTTTTACTGTGAAACCCCAGAAAACCTCGGCATTCACATGGGGCTAATCTAACTAAATTATTATATAACTGCCAGAGGAATTCATGCAGGATTATCACTGAAGCAAATTCTGATTTATCTGTGTTATGTTCACATTCTTTTATGTCCTATCCTTATTAAAAGCACTCACTAACAGTGACCATTATTAGGCACATGCATAAAGTTTGTTAGGATGGTAGAAGAAAATACTAAGAGGCAGAGTTACTTCTGCATTTCCTAATGCCTTGGTCAAGAGGCTTAGAAACAACACAAGCCAAACCAGTCAGGGAGAAACTTCAGAGACACAGGGTGCCCATTTAGAAACATTTCTGACTATAGCATGATGATTTGTCAAGTTACTTGAGTTATTTTAAGAGGTTCTTTTATTACCTGTCCAATTTTACCTGAGGAACACAATTCTCCATGCACATACCACCATGTTTAACCATGCATCAAAATCAATAATTCCATCAATAAAATTAGACCTAATTTTCAGTCATGTAATATTCTTGCACATCATCTGTTCTGGGCATCTCTTTTATGTTGCCAAGTAAAACAGAAGTGCTCTATTGTACTTATTTTTCCCTCCAATTAAACTAGCACCCCACAAATGCAACTAATACATCAATTAGGCAACACTATTAAAAGTATTTTAAACCAAAAAAAATCCAACTATGCATAGTGTGACTTTTTTGTGCATACATATTAAGACAGAACTTTGTAAGTTCATAAGAGTCTGTTCAGTGTATTCCCAATGTTTATTCTAAAGGTGGAAGTGTAAGAAAAGAGCACTTTGCATAAAGGTAAAAGTATCAAGAATAACTTTAGTTCAACCAGTGCAGCTCAACCCAGGACCCGCCTGTTGTCTGTCCCTGCTGCTCCTATCCTGTAGGCATGAGGTCACAGCAGCAGGCTGCTCAGTCAGGTTATTCTGTAAACCATTTAAATCTGATTTCCTCTTTAATTAATAATGGGGAGATGATAATGTTCTTTGGTGTATAATTTAAAATGCATTTCTGAAAGTCAAATTTTTCAGTATTATAGTTCCTTTTTTTTTTTCTCCTCAATTAATTTAATGCTTTTTTCTAATTGAGCAAATTCAATTAAATTCTGATCACTGGGAGTTTATTAAGCCTTTTCTCTACTGAATTAAAGAATAGGTTCCTTGGAGATACTGATATAAAAGCAGACCTATATTGCAACAGCTCAGAGCACAAGTTAAAAACACCAGAACAAAGCATTTACCACACATAAATAAATCCACAAGATCATCCAGTTGGCACTGAGGGGCAACACTGAAGCCAAAAAGTGTTTTCAATAAATTTTGCTACAGTTACAGAGCAATACAATCTGTGGTCACCCTCAGAAAAAAACAACATGACAATATGCATCAAAAACAGAAATATTTCTTCTGGAAGGGCCTTATTGAAATTCGAGCCGATTAATTTAGGCTCTGCTGTGCCCATGGATACGGACTGGTCAAATGCAGGGATTTTAATCACTATTTTTCAAGGGTTCTGTGTACTTCCGAGTCCTGCACTACACTCACAAACTACTTTCCTATGTTTCTATTTTAATGAATCATGGCAGTTTGAATTGTGAAGAAATTAAACCAAAAATGAACATTACTTTTTCAAGCAAACTTATAGCTGCATGCCAATTGTGTGATTAGGGAAGAGCAATTAGAAGACCACACCTGAAGCAGGATCAGAAAACTCCACGTTGAACACAATCAAAGAAAAGCACTAGGAAGCCACATCTGGAAAGCATTATTAGGAAGCTTTCAATTAAGAAAAAAAGTCTCAGAATAAAAGTCAACAAGGGGTAGGAGGGCAAAAACCACTGCATAAGCATAACCTAAAAATGCTTCCCAGAGATACAAGACCAGACTTAAATTCTGGTGGCTGTGGCTAAATGAGTGCACGAGCAAGTTCAGCATGTCTGGGCTACACTTTCCTCCAAACCTGAGTCTCAGCCTCTGCTCACCCAGCTCATCAGTGCCCTCCTCCCACACAGCCAGCAGCACCACAGCGTGCAGACAAGGATGAGAAGAAAGCTCGGGAAGTGAGAAGGTTCTCTTATTCACCCAGAGACCCTGCTCTACTGAGTAATTTCCAAATACAGAAGAGGAAAAGGGTGTTTTCCCCCAAGAGTCTGAGCTCTGTATGAAGCAAAGCAGGGCTGGACAAGACAGTGGTGCAGAACTGGATCTGCAATCAGCCAGAAATGTCAACTGTGACAGTCACAGATGAATAGCATTGATCAAAAATAAATTACTTTGACACATTTAACACAGTCAAACCTCAAAAGTTAAGAAATAAGGAAAAAAATTAATTTGCATATTTACTACATTCTTCTTGGAAACCACATTATCATACATGCAGTCATGCATTCCCAAGTAGAGAGCTACTATAGACAGCTGCCTTAATCTTCAGTGGTAATTTAATAATAAGCTGTATTTGTTTTGTAGATGAGAAGGTAAACTCAGAATATTAACACTCCAAGCGTGTATAATTAAATTAACAGTCAATTGATTGCATCTTTCCTATTCCCTTGGAAAAATGGTGGTGTTCAAATTAGCTGAACAAATGTGTGGTTTGTGCCTCTGCCTTTAAGATCCTTATTTCCTTCATTCTCTACAATGCACTTCAAAGCTTCCCAACATCACATCTCTTACCCTTGCCTTGGACAGAGGCCACCAGCCCTCCCCAGCAATGATGGGGAGAGCCAGAAGAGGACCCATGACACTGTGGACCTGTCTTCAGGTAGAAAACTGAACAGGTAATTTTCCAATATAAAATGAAGTCATGTGTGTTGCTGTTAGTTAGGCTATCCTTGATTTCCGGGAGAACGTGTTTCACAGCAGCAACAAAAAGCACTGTCCCAGAAGAGGAGTTGGAAGGACTGGGACACAAGGGAAGGTGCACAGAATCCCAATACAAGAAAAACTTTACTTGGAGAATGTGTACTTCACCTCTCTCCCATCACATTATTCGATTTATTCCAGTGCTGCCTCAAGGAAGCTCACAGCTCTGCTCTTAAGTGCAAGTTTTTCTTTTCAGCTGGGAAATAAGAGTGCAAACTGGCAGTCCCCACTTTATTTATACTTTTTGCATCTCCTTAAGTTCATTTTTCAGCTGGAGTATAAGTTATCAGCTTAAAATAACAAGCTAATAATGAATTCAATAAACTGTGCAACCAGACTCATTACACTGCATTCTAAACTCCTCCTCCTCCTCAAACCATAGTCACCTTAATGTTCAAATGTCTTCGTGTGACTAATTACAAAATTTCTGACAGAAAAGCAAATGTATTCTATTTCAGTTTTCTTGCTTCTCAATAGTTTAAGTGTTTAGGCCACACACTAATGTTGAATTTGAATTTGCTAAATTAAGTCATGTATCAGAAAAGACAGATAACCTTAAATCATTAAAGTTCTCAGTTAAGATGAATAAAACATCAGGAAAAAAAACCACCAAAACAACACAGTAAGTCTGGACATAGGGCACAGATAATGTAGGTCTTTTGCATAAAAATATCTTCTCAACTCCAGCAGGCAAGTGGCCTGAGAAGGCTGAACAGACCAACACCAAGGTGCATTCCCTTCCCTCCTACTCCCACAGCACTTTGCCACCAGCTCAGGTCACATATTTCCCAGCACTCCTTCTGAGAATCTTACAGTACACATCTCAATATCCCTGCCAAAGGCAGCCACACCTCTGGTGCACAGCAAGTATCAGAATTGGGCACAGTAAACCAGTTTTCCCAGCAGAAGCTCCCAGTAAAGCCTACAACCTCCCCAGCAGAGCTAGAGTGCAAGAGCACAGGGCACTAGAAGGCAGAGTCCCCCTGAATAAAGGATGTAGGAACACAGCAGCAGCCAGCTACCATCTCACCACTATGTGCTCCTGTTCACATCCAACTCTACACTAAGGATCCTCTGGGAAGTAAGCCTTTAAATGGAACTGCAGCTGGGAAAATGGAAATTCAGGTCACCAAATCAGTCGTCATTTGTGAGGTCTCTGCTGTTACACATTCTAGCTCTAGTTCCAATCCTATTTATCATTAAAATATGCAGGTGAACTCAGGTAGGGGAATAATGATTGGTACTCCTATGCATACGGCTAGATATCTACCTTTTAAGAATCCTACTCAACACGTTTAAGGGATCCACTCAGATTTGTATGAGATTTACTTGAATGAGGCTCTCAGTCCTTTAATCTCATTATAAGAGATGGCAGCTTTCAAGGGATTTGAAATGCATGGTAACATTTACAATATATCAAGTTTCCAGGGGCTGCAGAGACTAAAATATATGCTTTTAATTTACTCTGAAATGTGATGCTTTCTAGATTTCTTTTCCTGAGCAATTTCTGCCTCAGAAATCAACATCTTTCCACCTGCTTGCTTGTTTTAGAGAAAAATGATTAATTTGGGCTGGCTTGTTACTGGTGAAGTGTATGCAGAATTAAAATCCTGTCTCTGCCATCGCCTGGAGTTGCACAGGCTGTTTGTACACCCTAGTGGGGGAAAGATGCCAGCGCACAGAACCCCGACAGGATCAGCAGCTCTTCCATCAATAAACAGAACGTTGAGACTGTGATGCAAAATAACCCCTGAGGCACACCTGCAGCATCACATTTTAATATCCAAAATGTGGTGAACTGGTTTGTGTGGACTCGAAAAAGCAGCACCGAGGTCCGAGAACAGTAATGTTAATTTACATTTGAAAACATGCATAATTGACATCCCTTAAATCTCTCTTTCTTACATCTCCCACAAAGGCTGCAGAAAACACGCTCCTCAGTATGCAGCTAACACAATCCTTCTGATCATATCACCACCAAAGCCATTTCTTTCTTCATCACAGCTTCATTTCCTCAGAATCCACAGAACATGAGAGTAACTCACACTTATGTAAAATAATCCACCACTATACTCCCCCTGAAAACAGAAACCCTACATAATGGAATTCCTGCAAAAAATATATATTAATAGTAATGGAACTGTCAGATGATTAGTCACTCTATTCAAACTGAGTTCCAGCATCTTTCTCATTCATCACAAAAGAGACAAAGAGAGCTTCAAGTTGAAAACCTCTTTTCCACTTTTCCATCAAAACACACATCACAACAACAAATTCTGCAACTGCAATGTATCTCAGTTCATACACCACTCTAGAAAGAATATAATAGAATTCATGGGATTTTTTTTCTCCTTTTCATGTAATTGTTATAATTTTTAAACAAACCCACTCAACCTGACATGTACTTTGTATCATCATAAGGTAAAAATTATATCATTTATTTTATTCAAACTGAAGTTTAATTAAATACTTTTACAAGATAATTATTGCTACATGATAAGCAAGGGGTATTTTTCTAATTTCATGTTGGTATTATAGCCTTAAGCTCATCTGTAGTACAGATACAATGATTTATCATTGGTTTTTTTTCCTCCTGTTATAGTAATAAATTTCCATTTACTGGAACATCACACCATAAGATAATTCCTTTTGAACACCTCAGTGTGAACTTTTCTGATTCATCTATGCTTAAAATGAAAGTATAGAAGCAGCTTGAAAATCAGGCCTAAGTTCTACACATGGACACAGTATCTGTGATGTCCATCAGTCATTCTGTCCTTACCCAAACATGTTTGGGACTTATGTGAGTCAAGCAAATCTGGCAACAAATCTCCCACCATCTGCAGGAAGGATAAGCAGAAATGCTACTGCTGAAAAGCTGCATCCTAGGCTCTGTTTGCCACTGATGAGGAAATCAGGAATCACACTCATCCTCAGGGTATGCAGTCCCAGCAGAACAGACCCCTGTGGTGTCACTGCTCATGGAAATAATTGCTCAGTGATCTCAGCCTGGGGACTGCCAGACAAAAATGATGACGAATAGTTATCCTCCTCATGGCTTTTTCTTGACCACCTATTCCTGAAAACTGTAAGCTCTTCCATGGTACAAATGACTAACTGCTTGCAGTTGAGTGTTTTTAAAGCACAAATGTTTACTTGCAAGCCCTAAATGAAGATTTACTGCATGGCAGGAGAGCTGTTGATCCAACCAGTTGCATTCCATCCCACTCCCCTGTGCAGCTGTGTCTCACTGAACCACCACAGTCAAAACTTCTTTATTCACATGCACAGAACTTTCACACCAGGCAGCAGAATTTAAGAGTAAAGGTATTTTTTATGTTTCTAAATACCAGTCACTAAGAAAACAAAAAGTAATTTTCATGTAAAGTCTTCATTTCATGCTTTGGCTCCTTCTACATACATATAGCTACATCCCACAGAACGGGTGGTCCTTTAAACAAGTAGAATAATATCAAGGATAGGTGATTTTCTGGAATTTTTTTACATCCAATCCTTAAAAGAATGAAAGGGGAAACTGAAAAGAGGAAACATTCCCTCCCCTCACATGGCTGGAAAATAAAAGTAGGATTTGTTCATTTGGATTTGTTCTAAGTAGGCTTTGAAAAAACAAGCTGAAAACTCACAGAAAAAGTTATTATTTTTTAAGTTGCAGTTAAATGTAGAAGTAGTTTAATATCTATGTGGAAATTACTAGATCCATCCAAGACACTGACAGCCCCTTCTTATTAATCATAACCAAATTGGTGGAGCTCCAACACAGAACTGCTCTCAGATCTCACAAATTGACAAATGAGTACACTCCCAATTTTTTTTACATTACAGAACATTGCCATGTCTTTAGTCACAAGAGAGCATTTAAAAAGACACACTTTTGTCCAAACTGAGGGGTTTTTTATCTATCTTTTCTAATGGTCCTTAACACAGGAGAAGTGAACATCAGCTCTTGTGAACTTTGGCTTTTGCAAAGTTTAGGGAAAAGTTCTGTTATAAAGAATTTTGACAATCTCCTTACAATTTTAACAGGATTTATAACAAGAAGAAAACACCAGCAAAGCTGTTACATAATTTCTCCTGTTTTTAATGCAAAATAATAACCAATTGACACAAGTCTTTTCAGAAAGAAACTGAAAATTAGAAATATGGCACTTAATAAAATAATAGATGGCTACTTTTAAACTAACTTAAGACAGAAATATTCATTTTATTCTTCCTGAATTAAATCTTATTAACATTTCCTGACGTGTTCCTGACATACAGGATCAAAAATGAACCACTTTATTTGGGTGCCTTTTATGAACACTATTTTTTTCCCTGATGGATATGTATTAAAATCAGCTTTCTTTAAAAATCTGGTTTCTCAGCACTGCCTGTACGTGTTTTTCTCTTCAGAATTTCATCACAACTTCATTTAGACAGGCACTTTTTCAAATCCATCCTATCCTTCACAACCTACAAAAAGGTGCCCTCCCTTCATGGGCCTTGATCCACAGTAATATGTTGAAAATAGAGATCCATTTTTCTTGCCAGACAGGGTGGATGGTTATCTGAAGTGAAAAGTTCCATTTCCCAGCATCTTTCATTGAAACTATTGCCTGATAATTACATGGAAGTAACCATTCATCAAATCCATAAAATATCCATTTATCATGCTGATTCTCTCCTCCATAAGAAATACAAGAACCAAAATGAATCAGCCAAACCAAACTCCATCACGTCAAAGTTTCTTAAAAAATCAAAATGATAAAATGCATTTTCTTCATCAGGCAGAGCGACTGATGGCTTATAAATGTTAAGCTACCTTCTGTCATTATAGGAAGTTATTTTAGTCTCATCCTTACAATTCAAGTCAGTATAAATAGAGTAGCAATTAAAGGTTATTAAAAGTTATCTGATTCAAGTGGAAGTAGCAAAATTTTTCATTCCCACACAAACCAGGCAATTTAAAGTAACATTTAAGAGGGAAAATCTTGCATTCCACAAACAAACCCATCTAAATTAACCCTAGTAGCTGAAAACATATATATGCATAAATATATTAACAGCATCTAACCTGAGGCATCTCCTCAACAAAATCATCATAAATACATTAGTGGATTTGTCACTTCTGTCTGGCCTAATGTTACTTGACTCATATAATACATCTCAGAACAGCCAAGAAAAATAAACAAAAAATCAAAACTTATTTCCAACTATCTTGATTCTCTGGTGCTGCCTGCTGGAATGATGTCCACAGAACATTTATCATCCTGTACAACAGGTTGCAGCTATTGGGTAGATCTACCCTAAGGTTTGCCTTGGGCTGGGAATGCATTTCTGAGGGAATCCCAGTGCCCCCTCCTGGCTCCCCAAGCTGGGGTGGCAGCACCAAGCAGACAGGTGGCTCATCCTTGATGGCACACCCCAGGGCACCCCAAAGGCACACTCCAGCCTCTGGGTGGGTGCTCAGCCCCCCAGCAGGGCACAGCCATGGCCCACAGAAGTCATTCCATGTACACCTCCCCCTTCCCACTGTAAATGCCTCTCCCATGAGCTGCATCCTGTGCTGGGATGGCACTGCCAGAGCCACCAGTGTCACCTGCACCAGGAGCTGCCCACTGCTCCTCCACCACAGTGTTCATCTTGGACTGCATCTCCACTTCATCATTTCTAACCCTCTCCTAAAGTCTGCTGTTAAATTTACTGTCCAGCCAGTAAAAAAGCCACTTTAGAAGCAGTACAAATCCATGCTTTGTACCTATATCCCTAGAGAATACATTGGAGATAAGTCTATTACTGCCAGGAATGCAGCAACTAAATCGAAGTTCAACACACTATCACCTCCAATTTCCCAGAGACCTTTCCTTTTTAACCTAAGCCCTTCTCCCTGCCATTTTTTTCAATCTCTGGTTGTCCTTCATGTTTGCTGTGCATTAAATAATTCCCACTGGCCTCCACCCATGAACCCCTCAGACACAAGGCAAGGCATTTACTGTCACTTGTTGGATTTGAGTATCCTCAGTGCATGTGTTGTCTCACATGTGACTTCATTGTGGTCGTGATGCCCTTAACAGCAGGAATATGTACAAAGTTTGAGAAGAAAACAGTAATTTCAACTCTTTAACATCTTAGTGTTAAAAATTCATTTGTGTATGATTTGCTCTGACAGTGGATCTCAGATGCCTAAAGTCTAAATGCCATCTTCCTCCTTACCCTCCCTTGCTCATGCTCACCTGAGGAGTTTATAAGAAACTGGAAAGCTTTTCACTAATGGACATTTCAGGCCATAGCTTGTTACCTAAAAAGTAAAGTACTATTATACATCTTTATCTATCGGGATTGCTTGAAAAACTGAAATGAGAACTGCCATCAAGGGAGACGCAGCTGCAAGATCGGAGCACAGTGACATCTTTGCCAGTTGAAAACAAATTTAAAATTATACTAATTTAAAAATTATATTAAGTTTTAAAATATAGCAAAAATAGAAGCAGGATAATAATCCCATGAAGACTTTTCTCCAAAGTAAAATAAGCCATCACACATTTAAATACATTTGATCATTTATTCAAGACAAATTATGAGAGTATAAGCAAGAGTAGCAGGGTGAATTTCCCTTTACTTGAAAAGAACTCTAACGTCAATATTTAAAAAATGTTCTTTTTTCATAGTTAATGAACAACTATACACTTACAGTCTAAAATGGCTCACTTTACACTAAACAAGCATCTCAGAAGGAAGAAAGCAGTCTTCAAAGTACACTGTGAAAGAACTTTTACTTCACCAACTACTTGAAGCTACAGGAACAAAAGATAACTTTAACTCCCACTCCACATGAATTTATTTTGCTGTAAATCCTCAAACACATAGAAGATAAGCAGCTCAGTACTGTAGCACAAAAAGCTTTTTTCCAAATGCATTGTTTTACATGATTTTCTAACAGCAACACGAGAAGGAACACAAGATATATGGCATCTTTTTGCCTCTTAGCTGAAGAAATGCAACAGGAAGTGCTCTAAAAATCTCCCAGCTCAGTTCATCTTTCCAGGTTCACACACAAGAAGCAAAACTATGAGCATCCCTCTAGAAACTTAAGACTCTTTGAACAAGAAAAGTGCTGTGCAAAAAGAACAACTAAATACATAATATAGATATATTATTATATATACTGTTACCATAAAAGCTGCATATATGTGTGTGTGTGTGTATAAACACACACACAGACTATTACTCTGTTACATACATTGTTTTTGCAGCTTTGTCTCAGATGGCAGCAGAACCAGGAGGATGTTACCACCCTCAATCTGCTCTGAAATACATGTTAGGATTGCCAGGAAACAGCATGAGAGGCCACAGATTTACACCACACCAGCCAGCTCTGAAAACTGCAGATTATTGAGCCAATAATCTGCAAAACCAGCTATTTCCCTGAAGGAAAGTGCCAGTTCTACAGTACTTTTTAGTTGGCCATGTACAGTCAATGTATTTAGCCACAGTTTACTTTCTGTTCATGGCTGTCACACACAGTGAACAATTAAAATTATTGGTGCCCTGGCATTCTAGGATAAGTGCAATAGGTCAAAAAAATATGCTTGAATTAAAAAAAAAATACTTAAACTGAAGTTTTAAGTCCAGAAGATTCTGGTTTAGATAGTGCTTTCACTTTCCTAGGTCAAGGGAGCATTGGACACTTCCATAGGTTGGATACTTCTGATTAGAAATTCATGCTCTGAGCACTCAAAGTGCAGAGTTTAACTGCCTTTAAATGGGAAAAAGATGTTAAATTGTGGTAATTTGGAGTCAAACAAGTGACACCTATTTCAGGAACATTTGGGCACATCCTCTGCCTTGAGTCAAAGTGCTTTACACTTACATTCAAATAAGCTCTCTTAAACGGAATAATACACAAGTTCAAGTGACTTACTGACCTGGAGCTTAAACGGTCACAAAACTCAATATAGCATGTCCTTAAGGACCTATGCATTCAAATCATGGGAAGTTTTCCATCTTCATAGGACCAATTTCTGCCTTTTAAACTCTCCTACACTTAAAGTCTGTGATAACCTCAGCACAGACTGTGCTACTTCAAACTTTGTAAGATACAGAGTACAGGAAAATTTCTTATTAACTTTGTGCTCTACAATGCTTTGTACCATTGTTTTGCAAACTCTGTTTCCTCTAGGAGAATTGTTCCCTACATCCTTTGTCATTTTCTCTATATTTTCTTATTTTAAAGTGAAACAAAAGTCAAAAATATTCACACATCACTGTAGTCACACAGATCCTTACTTGACAAACATTTTAAAGGCAGGCTTTAAATATTCTAATGGATTTTCTCAGTCAATGTTAATTTTACTGCTTCATCCAAAATAAGTTCCCCGGACCATACAAGTAATTATTTTGTTGATATTGGATCTTCTCATTTTCATATCTCAAGGTACAGATGTAATTTTGAGAAGTTTATGTGGCACTGGTGGATTGGTTTTTTTTTTAAATCACAAACAATAATAATTCATAGTTTTAAGCAAACTCTGGGAGCTGGGACCAGTTTTCCAGCAGCAAGCTTACAGCTCCTATAACAGCATTATTTCTACCCTTCTCTTGACAAAAATATTGCTCCCAACAGGCAAAGCAGAACACTCCATTGGGTCTGGTACAGCCCAGCCTGCTATGTCAACTCCTGTGCAAAACATTCTCCAAAAAGAGGATTTCACTCAGATTTGTTACACTGCAGAGTCCCAAGAAGTTCTGTTGTGCCCCAACCATACTGGTTTACTATTAGGAACCTTTTTCTTTTACCTGAAAGGCTTTTGTGTCACCAACACCAACTCAAGCTGATTCAGCCACAGCAGGAAAGTTCTGAGCCTGAACACGATGCACCATTAGAAGTTAATTTTGTTCAGGGCTGAGCAGGATCTGTTCTAGTCTGGTAAACAGTAATATAATTGCAGCCAAAGTTTACTTTCCATTCAGGAAGAGCTATGCAGTCGCGGAAATATTCCACACAAACTCTAATTAGATGATATTGTATAAGCCAAGCTACTCGTGGAATAATCTAGCAAAGCCCACAGTTTATATTTGAGCCTTATGTCTATTTATTGCATTGTTTAATTAGCCATGAGATATCAAGTCTAATATTGGCTCACAGTCTTCTACCCCCTAACAAATCTTTGGAGCCAGACAAATACCAATGCATTTCCACTGAATAATAAAAACACTGCAGCACTTTAACTGTGATGCATCTGTCTGATATTAATAAGACTACCACTGGAATATTGTTTTCCAGAAGAGTCATCCTACCTTTTATTAAGAGTTTCAAATAACTTAATCCTTGTAAATATTTATATAATATGCTAAGTGGAAGTGGAAATAGATTTTTTTCCAGTACAATGGACTTAATTACCATAATAAAGATGCAGCACATACCTGAACCATTCACTTACAAACTCAGTAAGAACCAAACATTCCAAACAGGCAATTAATCAAAGTCATTCTGAATTAACTCAAGGCAGTTTATCTTATTGTTGGGGATTCATTAAATGTCTTACATGTGTGAATCATATTCATAGTAACTGATGTCAAGTATCTTCTAAATATAAGTGTTACTGTACTTATATATAATAGACTATGCACACCATCATTGATTGGAATACAGAATAATATATGAAAACCAAAATCATTTGTGTAGAGAGCCTGTGAAATTGAATTCACATCCAATCTGCTGAAAAAGAATTTCCATTTGACTCTAAACCCCAATTCACAATGCATAAACTATGGCTATTTATTACAGTGTTCTGTCATTTGTCATTTTTATAGAATACACCGCATTTTCCAGGCTATAAAATGCCTTAAAATTATGCAGCAATGATGTATGTTATCATTATTTTTCTTTGCCAATGTTTGGATTACATTCAGCAGCTCAAAACAGGGCTGATTTATAATCTGAATAAATAGCAACATCCTTCAACTGTGTGTGTGTCTATGAAAGCTTCATTTACTTCCTGATTCTAAATGCTATATCCAAACCAAATATTTGGGCAAATTAAATTCAGAACATCTCGCTGCACTGGACTGATGTAACTGCAGAGGCTGCTGAAAGAGCTTCTACAAACACTTCAACAGGAGTGCAGTGCTGCCAGCAGCTGGCTACCAAATTTCACTTATAGATTCTCATTCAGAAAGCAAAAATATTTCACCACCAAAAGTCAGTATAGCAGGCTCTGATACTGACAGCTTATAAAAATGTGAATTCCTAAAGAAAGCTATCCTTTAGTAGTAAATTTACAGTTCAGTCACTCTGACTATTTCTTTCCTTCAAAACAACTTTGATAACCTCAAACTCAGGAGCTGCTTTTCACTTCAGAATTATCCCAGAGGGTCACTTTAAGTTGTAGTACAGATGAAGACAATGAGGCTCTAGACAAATGTGAAGAGTTTATTAGAAAAAACTGCCACCTCAGGAATTCAACAGAAACTTGTAAACTCTGACAAATACCCATAGATGACTACAACCCTACAGAGTAGATAACATAATGGATTTAATAATATCACATTTCCTCCCCCAGAGAAGTCATAACAAAGACACAAATACCCAGCACACATTCCCTGCCCCCACTGACTGCTCATACCTGCTCACTTTGGAGTGTTTTGTTGTTTGAGGTAGTTTTGGTAACCCTACAGCAAGTTACTCCTACAAACGCCACATCACACTTTTGTGCTGGGGAAGCCTGGGATGCATTCTTAAATCACAGCTGGACCAGTACAACCATTGCATTCTCTTGCTTGAAAAGAAACTTTTTCTCTTGGTTTCATTTGAAACAGCACATTGCACATCAAGAAAGTAAAGTGTCAGCAAAAATACATAAGTTCATAAAAGAACCAGTCTTACAGCAAAATTAATTTGTCTTCACATCCTACCAAGGATAACTACTAAAACATCTTACTCAATTACAAAATGGAAAAAAAGACAGAAGAAACACCCCATACAGATAAAGAAGCTGGACCCTAAAACTGTTCACCCAACAGCACTGGGTGCCTTCTGAGCAAGGGAAGATTAGCCCACAATTCTCTAGAGATATCTCACACTAGACATGCTTTCCCAGCGTGGCTCTCTTAGAATAAAAATGTTTAGACAGGTTCAGAAAGGCACTCCAGAGGAAACATATGTTGTTCCTGGCTCTAATGGATGCTCTGGTAATTAACTTTCACAAGGACCACAGGCATATCATTAAATATTACATTCATCTTCAAACACTTGCTTCTAAATATATTTTTGTACATCAAGGTAAAGAATAATTAAAATTAATTGCACCACTTAAAAGCTTGTTTCTCCAACTTCCTACTTGTTCAGCATTTCCATTCATATGGCCATGCTCTTGTTTTGCCTTCTGCTTCCTTATTGATGTGAAATTTTCACAGATGTTTAGGACAGGTGAAAGATTTCCAGAGAGCCACCTGCATCGTCCTGACAGTGCCATAGGGCAGGGGGGGAAGGCAAGGCTGAGCACACGTGTACAGGGACATCACCCCACAGGACACTTGCCTGAAGTGACAGGAGGATACTAAGAGCATTAGAAAGAGACTAAGAAAATAAGGGGGAAAATAGAAAAAAAAAAAGTAGGAAGTAGAAAGGCAAAATGTTAATAGCAAGAGTGGAAGAAAACAAGGGGTAACAAGCTGGGATTTCTATAGCACAGGGATTTCCAAAGGAACAAAATCAGCAGTTGTACTATCACCTCTCTTGAAAGGGTCACACATGGCTGAATTAATAATAAATCAGAAGGGCAAAACTTCAAGTTTGGGATGCACTGCATGAATCACCTTCACAACGTAGTACAGTTACCTCAATATTTAATAATTTTTAACTAAATTTCCTCAACACCTCATTTTAAACTGCAACAACAACCAAAAAAAACACCCCAAAACAAACAAAAAAACCCAACCACAGATAATTTTTGTCAGTATTTGTCACAGAAATCAATTTCAGTATTTCAGTCACTCTGCACAAATTCTGGTCTGTTCCCAGGCAGATGAAATCCCATAGCCCAAAGGTGACACACAAATATTTGTCATCAGGAATGCTCTTTTATAACTCAAATCACCAAAAATATGTCATTTTCCTCTACTGCCTCTCCCCATGAACAGTTTGCTGATAACACCAACAGATTTTAGCTACAGTGAAAGCTATAATTTCTGTACACAAGATTTCACCTGGAAGTGATCTGTGACAACTACAGAAAGATGAGTGGCTTTGGATGTGGAAAAAACCAAAAGAGCACATATTGTAGGGAAGAGGTAACCCTATATCCCATCTAAAATAGACATAACATCTGAAAGGTGAGCCAAAAAAGATGCCATTCTTTGAATGAAGGGCTGTGGGGTCATTCAAACCTCTGAGGAATTTTAGCAGCAGAGAAAATATTTCAAGTGAAGACAAGACAGCAAAACATGTGATGATGAGATTGAGAGTTGGCAGGATATAACCATCAGAAAATGTATAGCAAGAGGAGATATTAGGATAGAAAAAAGGCTTTGGAAAACAGAGAAACTTTGGTTTGTTAAACACAAAGACCCAACATGCTACACAAGACTACTGCCAAGCATTGGACACCCATTGAAGACTGGGATTATTCCTGGTCACACACAAATAAAAGGCACAGTTTTAACTAGAAAACGACCTGGCTCTCTGACCTGAAATCCAGTCACCTAAAGAAAGACTCCTCTTGAAAGCCACAGAATCATGACAGACATATCAAGTGACAAAGGCAACACCTAAAATCACATTTTTGCAATGAAGAGCCTATTGCTGGCACATGTAGAAATTTTCTGCTCTAATGGTCTGCTGCTCTCACAATCAGAGCTGCAAGCACTCAAGTTCCTTCTCAATCCAACCCCACACCCAAAATGGAAATGTGAATATCTGGGGACATGTCCCTCACTACCTCCCCTTCCAGCAGCACTAAGAATAACTAACTCCCAGTCTGATCTTTTTATGAACTTCAAGTTACTCTGCTGATCTCTGGGAAAGATAATCTTCACTCTGTAACCTTCAAAAAGGACACGAGTTGACAGCAATTTTCACACCACACATGAACTTAGCTTGAAAGATTTTTATGAGGCAGCAAGATTAATCTCCTAAGGAAATGTGAACAGCTGGGTGGTTTTTATTTACTCAAATACTGAGACAAACCTGTGGTCCTCTCAATTTTTGGAAATACAAAGACTCTTCACAATAATTACATGAAGTGTTTTTGGATTTGCAGCTAAATATTTGTGAGATTTTTTTCAGCCTCACAGGCACTGATTTGCAGCAACATTCAGAGCCAAGACACATTTATTATATTACATGCATAAGCCATATTTTATACTAAAAAACAGGCTTGCATTTCAAAAGAATGATGTTTATACTGATGAAAATCTCATTAAACATGAAAGCCACAGGCAAAAAGGAAAAAAATGCTGATTTTCTTTATCTATTAGAATTGGTGCTGATTGCTTTCAGAGCTGAGAAAAATGTCAGTTTCACGCAGCTAAACTCCATAATCCATTTATCCCTCAGTGGAGTTGGAGTCCTTTGCCTTCCAGCAGGCAGGAGTTGCACCGTGCTGCCACCGGGAGGCACAGTCAGATTTTACAGTTTGCAATTTCTCCATTTCTGTCAGAACAGCCTGCCTGAATAATCTAAGAGATATATTCAGCTTTGTTCCAGCAGAAGATATGAAAAAGTTATTCAGTGATGAAAAAAAAATCCAAAATTATATCCACACAAAAATATGAAGGCAATCCACTGCCAGAGTAGATTTTAGCTATTTCAAGTTGAAGTGTGAATTCAGTTTGACATGAAGGGGCCACCCACAAAAATATTTTTAAGATGGATTTTTTTAATGATGTCTTATAGGTGGCTGTCCCAGTTTAGGGCAAATTTGGGATATAACTTATCAGTCCCTCCGGCGCTGGAAAATGCCCAGGCCAGGCCCCGGTGGCCGCAGGTGCGAGCTCCTGGTGCTGCCCCGGGCCCCCAGTCCAGAGCAGGGTCAAATAATTCCAGGGGGAAAAAAAAAGGAAAAAAAAACTTTCCGGGGCACTTCTCTGCTTCAGTTAGTCAGGAACTAACAAAGAGCAAAGGAGAGCCCTCTCCTCTCACGGTGACACAGCCCAGGAGGACCAGACGATGGAACTCCCGTCTCTGTGTTTTGAAAACAACCACCTCACACATTCCACCGCTTCCTCTCCCCTCTCCTTCGCCCTCAAATCCAGCCTTAAAGGTACAAAACTTATCTCTGGGCTAAACAGACAAATGGGGATACAATTCAACATGACAAAGTCACCCCAGGACAGTGGCTAAAATCAAATACAGCATTAGCCACTTCCAGTATCATAGAAAGAAATTTTCTTAGTAAAGTGTACAATTATAGTCTGTTAATTGGAGAGCAGAAGATGAATGATCATTTCATTAAAAGCAAGTGTGGAGTTTTTAATTGCAATTTTAATGCTGTAGGCTATAAATAGATCTGAATTCAACAGCAGGAATGCTACTGCTATAAATTATTTTGACTTCAATTATGCTTAAATCACTTAGAAAACAAACTATTACTTGATAAAGAGGCTTGGCGCAGCTTTTACAAAGTTGCGGTCTCTTTGAATTAATTTTCAAGTCCTTTCCACAGTGTGGATAAAGAGGAGAAAAAAGACTTTAAAATGTTTGAATATGAAATAATAAGAATCTGGACACTGTCAGGAATCTCTCACTTCAAGAGAACTGCAAGAACTGTTTTTTGTGAAAGGGATTTTGATACTAAACAGATGCAGGTACAATGCCAGGCATTGATGTGTGCAGCCATAGGGTTTGGGGATTGAATCCACACATTGGGCTGAGCTGGTCCAGTGGGGTCTGAGTTCTTCCTCCAAAATGCAGAGCCCAGAACAGATGTGCCCAGGATCAGGGTCTTGCTCTGCTGCACCTTGAGGCAGGAGGAGGAAGTCTGAAGTGCACAGGGTGTAGCTTCTGGAGCACACAAGTTCCACAAGTTCACAGGGAACCTGGCCAGGAGCCTCACAGAGCTTTCAGATATAAGTCACACCTGTGGCTCTCTGGAGCTTTCAGAAACTTCACAGTAAAGATGCAATAATGCAGCATCCCAGACTAAAGTGAACTAATTCAGGACTGTAAAATGCAGCCATTATATTTTATCTCTTTATCAAATCCCATAATGATTTAAATAACAGAAATATGATACCTAGCTTCTATGCAGAAAGGTAAGCAGGTACGAAATCTGCTTCCTCCTAACTGTAACAGTACACTCTGCATTTAGCTAAAACACCTTCAAAAACTGCTTTGATAAATGCTGTTAAGAAAATAGGTGGTTTAGGAGAGAGATAATCTAAACATGATTCACACCAAGTGTGGTACTATTGCTGAACTGCTAAGAAACCTGATAGCTAAAATACCATATTTATAATATTGTAGGAGAAAGTACTTCAAATTAACTTCTAAGTAGAATAACCAACTGCTATGAAACAGAAAAGTTGAAGAAAAAAAAATGTAATAGGTTACCAGTTGGGGGTCTCCCTGTGTAGCAGGGAGCAAGTGGTCTAGACTAGTGTTTTCGAAAATTTATCTAAATAAATATGAAGACACAGATTGGCAGCCATCTGCAATTTACCACAACATCCAGATGAGTTAAGTACTTAACTTCCATCACAGTCAGCAGGAGTTGGATACTTAATGTATTTGGATGCTTTAGAAAATCACATTAGCCACCTAAATGTGTAAAGTGCATAAATATATTTCACTTTACAGCCTGTAGTTTCTAAGTGCCTTAGTCCTGTAGTTCTGAAATGAGAATAACTGTGTTTGCCCAATTCATGGGGGAATAGGAGAAAGCAATGAAGACTGAGGTGTTTGGATCCTGCAGCAGTGGTGTATAAACGCCATGGGGGAAGGATAGACTGAGGGCAGGAAGGTGACTGGATGTGAGGGTGCTATCAGGAACACACCACAGAGGAACATTGTGCAGTCCCAGCCAGAGAGAAACCAGAGGGTAAGTGGGAATTATTTAGCAACTTATTCAGAACATATGGCTGGCAAATTCTTCCATTAAATCACCAAGTGAAAATATCCACTCTGAAATGTCCCATTCCATCACTTTTCATGGAAACAAAGAAAACAGATACTTCAGTACCCTGCACACTGTGACCAGTCTGTTGTGAAGCCCTCCTCACATTTTCTGCGGATTCAAACTTTTTGTCTTTTAATATCTGTATAATCCTCTTCCAATCTAGTAAGAAGCTCTCCATCCCACTAACAGTTATAACAAACATCAGGGGGAGCACCCACCCACACCTCTCTCTCAGAGTCCAAAAAAGCAACAAACAAAACTGTAACAAACTTGTAATTGTCACAACAAATATGCCTAAAGCTTTAGGTTGCCACGATTAATCAAAGTATCTGAGATCAAATTAACTTATGCACTTAAGTTGTGCAGTACTGTCTTAAGCATAAAATCAATCCAATAAGTAATTCACAAAAAAAAAAAAAATCAATTCTGCATACTCCAGAGAAGGCAGGTATCCATTGCACAGTAATTGTTACACAGCTACTATAAATGCTCCATAAAGAAAAATGACCTTGAAAGCCCATCAGAAGTTCTCCCACATCTTAGAGCTCATGTGTTGCACAACACTGAATTAAGCCTTCTCTTGCTAAGCTCCTTTTTTAAGTGGAAATTCCATGAAGACTAATAGTATTTTAGGGCACCCCCTAAGTGGTGGTTCTCATGGCATCATTGGCCACCTCTGCTGATCCCAGAACTGTCCAGCAAAATATATTCCACTTGGGATATCTCAGGGGACTGCTCAACCAGGAGCATGCTGATCCAAACTCAAGGCCATCAAATGTGCTTGATGGTGGGGTCAGGTAGTCACAGGCCACTGCCAGTGAGGAAGTACACCCACATAATTCTTAGAGTTGAACAATTTCAACATTTCCACTGGATACTTAAAATTATTACAGTAGCAGCTACATGTGTTTTTAAAGACCTTGATACAAACCTAAGAAACCTGGCTATAGCTCCAGAAGAAAATTCTCCACTGTGATAAATCTAAATGGGGATGCTTTGGCAAAATATATAACATTTTTCTCCCTATCATGTTTACTAGCTTGAACATACTTTCTCCCCTTTCAGTCTTCTGCTTTCTTCCAGAAATAGAGGAACATTTATGTTCATCTTTCCTCTCTGCTCCTGCCAGCAGCATTATATCAAAGGCAGGAAAGCACATCGTAAATAAATGCTATTATTGCTAGAACAGTGAGAAAAACAGTGTTTCAGTTCAATGATCAAAAAAGATGAAAAATTAATTTCAGGTCATCCCAAACTGAACAAGGCCTCTCGGGCCAGCAGGTTTATTCCTCTAGAGCTTCTTGGTTTTGCATTTTCAGCAAATTCTCTAAGTACACTCGTAATATTTATGTCAAGGCCATTAACGAATATATTAAACAAGTCTGAAGCACTCCATTTTTTTTTTCCTGACCCATTTATTATAGAGTAGAACAGTTCAGGTTGGAAGGGACCTTAAAGATCATTCCAACCCCCTCTGCTGTGGATAGGGACACATTCCACTATCCCATCCAACCTGGCATCAGACACTTCCAGGGATGGGGCAGCCACAGCTTCTCTGGGCACCCTGTGCCAGGGCCTCTTCACCCTCACAGAGAAGAATGTCATCCTTGTACCAAATTTAGATCTACTCTCTTTCAGTTTAAAACCACAACTCCTTGTCCTGCCCTGATAAAAAGTCCAGATGTTACCAGCTGGACTGGCCACCAGACACCACCCAGCAGCCAGAGGAGCCTTACTGGGGAGAGGCTTCTAAAAAATCGGCCATATCAGTAAAACACAATTCACTGCAGCTTAAGTTACAGTCCTATTTTGTTAGTTATTTTACTCAGTGCAAGCTGGACTTGCATCAGCCTTTTCCTTAGTCTGCAGCATCAGGGCAGAGGACGAGCAATCTATGGTCCCTATCTCTGGACAGTTCCTGCCCCAAAGCTGAGGAGGGCACAGTGTTCCCTGAGTGTCCCCTCTCCTGATCTGCCAAAAACAGGAGGCATACACCTGAGTACCAAGGATCCCCTAAATTCCTTTTACCAGTGTGCTGCGCTGGCAGTGTATACCCTGAAGAAAGGTCAGTTCTGCAGCAGCTCCACCCAGGGCACAGCTCAGACCCCTCAGGGAAAGGTTATTTGCAAAAGGGCTAAACATTGCCCAGCAGTGATGGGGAAGTGTGGAAACCAGCCCTGCAGCACCCGGGTCAGGCAGGGGAGCAGCTCCAGGTGCCTGGGTGGGTATTCATCCTCCTACAGGGGCCACAGAGGAGCCAGCAGACCCTGCTGCAGGCACTGGGTCCATGGAGAGCCCATCTGAGAGCTGCCCTGGTGGTTGTGAGCACCAAGTATCTGGGGAGGAGAGCATTGAAGTGCAGCCCAAAGCTTTCCTAGAGCTCTTGCAGGAACCCTCTGATCTTGATGGGGAAAAAACATATATTCAGCTAATATTCAAATGAGCTGATGAGCTGCCAATTGAAACTGAGCATTAGAATGCTGAATTTTCTTTCCTTGCTTTTGCTCTCTTCCCCTCCCTGTCTCACAGGTAACTACAAGGAGAGTTCCTTGCTTCATTCAACCCCATTAGGTTTTTGCTCTTGTACACACAGAACAGCTCATGGATCAGGCAGGATACAACTAATGCTGGTCATGAGAGAAATTATTAAAAACAAAGTATGTATTAACTCTCTTGTAATCACAAAACCTGCTTAATAAACTTAAAAGATGACAATTGTCAGAATAAAAAGGCTTGACTGCACCTACTGTACACTAAAAGCCTGTATCCCATAGGAAAATCAGCTCCCAGCCAATACCTGACATTCCTGCTATTGACTCCCTAGAGAAGGGCCTTTCCCTCTGTACTGCTGGACTTCCTTTCTGTTACTATAACCAAGGTCACACAATCCTACCTCTAGGACATCTCTAGCCTTACTGACAGTCTCTTTTACCATTGCATCTTCAGCAAGTCATACCAGCATGCTCCTGTCTGTGCCAAGGTCTTTCATAAAAGCATTAAGCACCACTGACCCCAAAAGCAGTCAATGGGAAGCTGCATCACGACCCTGATATTGCCAGCTGCAGTGTCTCCATGACCAGCAGCCTTGGCTCCACCACAAACTGATGGTTCCTGAAGCCTCTCACACTCCATCAGCATGTGGGGTTTTCAGCCCTGTGAGTTTCCAATGGCTCAGCTCACTGATTTAGGGTTTTTCAGCTGCAGTAGTTTCCAGTGGCTTCTCAGCTCGTTGATGTGGTGTACTGTGCACCTATAATGTTATCACTGCTGCTTCAATATTATTTACACTGACTTTGGTGAGGCCTTCCAGCAATGGTGAACTAAGCCCAGACAGGAATTAAACTTGTTTTCCATTATTAAACCAAAACAACATTTTCTTTCCTGAAAATACTAAATTCTGTTATTTAAACTGCCCAACTTTTCTCTGGCATTTGTTAATGTATCTGAATTTATATCAAAATCTATTCAACCATTTATCACATATTTTCACTGAGCTCATTCTTTGCAATCAACTAAAGTCTGGGTAAGATGAACACACATATGGTACATGAGCCTAAATTTTCCTACAAAACTACACTGAAATTGTTTCAGACTGCAGCTGTTCTAAGAACACAACAGAGAAGCTTTGTCCTTTCTTGGCTCCTAGCATGCACCAATCACAAAAAACTTTGATTTTAAAGCTTCAGAAATAAAGAGCAGCAGATAAATTTAGTGGTATCTGGATTTGCAGATAATTAGATATGAAGCTACACTGAGTCAAAACAACAAATACCTGTCCCTGCCAAATGGCCCTGTCCTTCCCTGAATTATTCCATATTTCAGAGTAAAATTAGCATTATACTATAGGTTACAGCATACAAACTCTTAACAAAGAATATTGAAATAGAAGCTTTCACCTTCAGAACTAAAGCAAAAGTTTAAGTTTTCAGTAAACCTAATGTTCAATCCTGTTATCTTTTTACATGACCCACAACCAAAAACAGACACCTTATCTCTTCAGCAGCCAGATAATCTTACTCGGTTTTATGAGAATTTTTTTCCAAGATGGAAGCATCAAGTTTATATATAATAATCTGCCCTTGTTATCTTACTTATCATAGGCCTCTGTAAGATACCACAAAGAACTGGATTTTTCCCATTGCCTCTTAAACGTATCAATATTAGTGGCAGAAGTTTGGCTTAGCTACCACATTTCCTATTCCTCTGTCACTGCATTTTTAAATGACACCCAGCCTCCACAACCTGCATTCACAGAATTCTAAGCACATTTAAGCTAAAAATTATTTGCATAGCTGCATTTAAATTGGTTATTTTTTCCCACTTCTACTGCAGTATCAAAAGACAAGGAATTTCACCCAAATAAGCCCTGAATATCATAATAACAAACTGTCCTGCTTGCTCGTCACTACAATAACTCTTACCTCAAGCACATCCACACTAAAAAGTTTTTCCCAAGCAACTAGAGAAGAAATCTTACAAGAAACTCTGGACTGCCTACACTGCATTTTGTAGATTATTTTACTTGAGCACAAATTAAAAAGAAATGTAAAATAACTTTGAGAAAGTTACTGCAAATCAAAAAAAAATCTGAATCTGGTCTAACACACAGTGGTATGAATCAAGTACTTTCACAACTACCAGCTCTGATAAACCAGAATAAGAGAACATGAAAACTAATTTGGAACATTTATTCTGTACCTTAGAAGATCACACGAGCTCACTCAAGCAGGACTAACCCGGCTGCAGGAGGTATCCATAGATTTCCCAGGAATTTTCTGGTTCAGGGACAGCAACAACAGAACCTGAGCATTTTGCACCACATTAGCAAAGCTGCCCACCAGGAGAAACTGCCCTCGGTGAAGGCCTGGAGGCAAATAGCAAAGCACGTTTAGAACAAAGTTATATATGTGGAGTATTCCAGGTGATCCTCATTAGCAAATGAAACTGCTAATTGGGAACAAGGCAGGGAGCAGCCTGCTCGGGGCACTCCCTGGTTAGGTACAGGAGGAGAGCCTGGCTAGTTAAGCACAGTGCTAACACCTGGGTACCACAAGTGGTGAGCAATCAGAAAGTAACTTACCTTTATTGATGCCCAAACAGGATGGAAGACAAACATTTGTTGTCTTGGAGGAAGTACACACGTATTCTTTGCAGATCAAAAGTACTTTAAATCACTTGTTAGCCTCTCATTTGACTAATTAATTAATTTATCAGGATATAGTCCAGTCTCCTGAACCTTAAGTGAAATTTTTTCTGCCAAAAATCACAGATCAAAGGTTTAACCAAACATTTAACAATGAGACAACTCTTATAGCCAGACCACTAAATTTTCTGCCATGAGTATTATTTTTATCATTTGATTGTGCATGAATTTGAACGATAATTTATGGGCATCAGATCCTTTTTAACTGCTTAAATAATAGCCTGGACTCTACAATGAAAATTATTCTGAATACAGTGATCAAATTTAGAATGTTTGGTGTTGCAGTGTTAGACATTGTTTTGACCTTAATCTGCAATACTTATTCACAGTATAGCATAAAATAGCAATGTTCTTTTTTCAACTTCTAGAATATTCTGAAGCAAGTTAGCCAGGGCATCCCTCTAAATTACCACATGAAAATTACTTAAAAATTTAAAGAGTTTCTAATTAAGTCAAAGTAAATAATAGAATTTAAGAATGCTTTGGATTGAAGGGGATCCTAAACATCATCCAGCTCTAATCCCCTGCCATGGGAAGGGTCATCTTCCACTATCCCAGGCTCCTCCAAACCCCATCCAACCTGGCCTTGAAAATTTCCAGGGATGGGGCAGCCACAGCTTCTCTGGGCAGCCTGTGCCAGGGCTTCATCTCCATCATAGTGAAGAATTTGTTCCTTATATCCAATCTAAACCAATTCCCTTTCAGCTTGAAGTCATTCTTCCTTGTCCTATCACTCCATGCCCTTGTAAAAAGTCCCTCTCCAGATTTCAATTACGTAATACAAAAAGGAAAAAAAAATCAACTTATACTTACACGAAGCTTTTCAATAAAATTCCAGAACTACTTCTTATTAAGAAATCATTGCATGAAGGTGCTAGTTACAGAGTGATATAACGAATGAAAACGTTTTTAGTGTCTCTGTTTGCACAATCTCCTTGATTTTGTCAGCAGAAAAGAAGAAAAAGACACCCACATTTTCATTAGAAGAAATTATTTCCTTTTTTCCAATCTACATGAAAGCAAACACATTCCCTTGTTGCCACAGTACCAGATGACTCCGTTGTCCTTACAATTTATTCCACAAAAATAAAGTATTTATTCTTTCCCCCTTGAAATGCTGCTTTGATGTGTGTTCAAAGGTGGGTGAGGAGGAGGCAAGACTGTTAAATGCTCTTCCCTGCTCCTTCTTTCTCCAGAGCACTGAACCACAGACACGTTTATAAAACAGCAAATGTTGTCCTGCATGGGTAGAGAGAAATGCTCCAGCTAACAGAGGAAACCCTTATCCTTCAAAGCATTATTTCCTAAACTAACACATGTAAATCACCTCACAGAACCAAGAGGCACACCCAAACACACGAATAAGAACTGGGCAGCAAAAGCAAAGGAGCACAGCTGCCATTAAAGATTTACAGAGTTTCATAAAAGGGCCAACACTGCCTGCAGAGGAGTCCACCTAGGCAACCTCTGGCCTGCTGAGACTCAAGCAGAGCCTGTTGCTCCTCCAAAAAAAAATATGGAGCATATTAATTCAATAATTGCTGCCTCCCCTGAAGCTGTCAGCCAGAGCGGAGCTGCTTTTCTTATTGTAGGAAATGTTGGAATTTCTAATGAAAAACAAATTCCTATGTGATTTCTGTTTTGTTTTCCCCAAACATTAACAAAGTGTTCATACTCTATGGCAGGGAGAACAGGAGCCACGTAGCCTGAAATTTAAAGGTGTTTTTCCAGGAAACATTCACCTGCTCTGATGTGCTGCTCAGAGACCAGGTAGCCATAAACCCCACAGATTTTCCATATTTAAAAACTAGTGAAACAGATGGAATCCAAGGCAAAACACGAAATTCAGTGAGTCTAATTTTTACCTGGTTAAACCAGGGAAGTCTCCACAGAGTTCAGAGACCCCAATGTACACCAAGAAGAATACATGTATTTAGCACGTTTTAGTAATTTCATTAGCTTTTTCCCCTACTGCTTGCTGCCTGTTAATCCCATTTCATGAGAAGTTACCATTTAATCACCCATGGGCAGGGAAGATGATAGTGATACACAAAAACCTTTATGGTTTTTGATACCAATCTATGTGTGACTAAATTTGATGTAAAAAACCCACATGCAATCAGTGAGTAATCCCAGAACCTCAGAAGGTTTGGTTTATCCAGTTCTTAATTATGAAGTTCTATGTGAGCAGATAAGGACAATGGTAGTGCATTAACTTGTTAGAAAAATGCACAGTTGTTGGGCTAATTACCATATTTTCAAAATATTAATAATGAATATTTAAAATTTTTGCAGAGTTTAATGCTAAATTTTGCAAACAAGATGTCTGATACATCTGGAAAACAAAGTTCTAAGTAGATCAAATTGTATTTTATTTACTTTATTACCTACTTGTGCAGCTTTCCTTTTGGATGAAAATTTGTTCACCTAAAGGAAGACAGAATTTTCTCCACAATTTTTCTTTTGTAGTCTATAAACCATCCTGCATGCAATAATTTCAGCTGCCTTTTTTTTTTAATCAGAAGGGAAATATAGATTCTTTTCAGTTAAGTGCAAGAAATACATCAGGTTTGTCTTCTGGATATTTCCATTACAGAACAGCTCACTTAACCTATGAGCAGAGCTCACTGGAGAACCTGGGGAAAAGAAATCTCTGCAAGGTCATGTTTAAAAACTTACAGTGCACTGTTGATTTAGTGATAGCAGAGACTTTCACAGAGTTCTTTGGTGGGAGGAGTTGCTTTCTTTAGCTCAACATCATTTCCAGGAAATCCATATTCTATTCTTGTTTTGTGCTGAGGCTTTGTGTTTCTGCATAAGAAAGTTGAAAAACTCAAGTGCTTTCAGGTATTATCTAAGTAATGAATCACACTCATTGAATAGGCAAGGTTTTCTTTTCAGTATTTTGTAAATGTTGTATTTGAATTTGATTTATTTTTTGAAATATATTAATCACAAAACTGAATCACAAAATCACTAAATGTGGGGTTTTTTTACAAAATTGTTTAAATAAAATATTTCCACAGTTTCAAAGTTTTTCCTCGTAATTCATGAGCAAAACAACACACTGAAGAGAAACCTTTCCCATTTAGACAAATGAGTATTTTCCAATTATAAAGTCTCATTACAAATGCTTTATCTGATTTTCAGCAGCACCAAATACCATCAATTTTAATGGGACATTCAGTTAAAAGCAGGTCAAATTAGGTTACCAGCTTTCAGTGGTACTTCTGAAATTATTTTTCTATTGCCATACAAAACCATCCAAGTTTTGCAGTATGCTGTCCTGCAACCTTGGCCATATCACCTGTCATAAAACCATGTTCTGACAGAAAAGGCCGAACAGCCACAGACTCCTCTTGAACACCAGACAGAGGTAAGAGTGACCAGCAGGCTCAGTCAGCGCCTCCAGACCTGCAGTGCAGGTTGCCAAAGACAGATCTGTGCATTTCCTTCCCCACAGAGCAAACAAAATACCTCAAGGTGATGTCACAGTCCAAAGCAGCTGAATTTATATTTGGGGACCCCTGGAAGGCCTCATCCTTGGTGGGATTTTATAAAGCACAACAGTGCTTTAAATGTGTCCCACTGATTTTTCAATAGAGTGTAAATCACATCTGTGATTTTTGGAGCTCGGGACAAATAATTGTTTTGGCAACACTCTGTGCTATTAAAAAGCCAGTTTTAAAAAAAAGAGAGAGTTACTGCATCATTGGAAATGAGAATTGTAGAATTTCACACTTTTTTAGCAATAAATATTTACATTCAACTGACTCTGAAAATTTCATTCTCTTAATTTCTTTTTGATTTAAAATGACAGAAGGAATTTAAAAATATGGTAGGAATACATTATCTGATCTACTCTTTTTATCCTTTTAAGGAAGAAAATAAATGTTAGTAGCAAGTTGATGCAAAGCAATGAAGAAACCATGAAGAGTGATTGGTGACAGATGTGAGCACACCCTCCCACAGGGGTACCACCAAATCAAGGTAAGGGGCTCTGCACTTCTGCCAGTAAATGATGCCACAAATCCTGGCCACCAGCACGAGAAATGATCCTTTGGGACTGCCTTTGACATCCTGTTTCATCACCTTTCAAACCTCTTTGCCACATCCAGTGGGAACATTGCATAGCTCCAGCAGACAACTAGAGGGGAGTAAAACTGCAGAGGTTTTTCAGGTTTTTTCAGAGAATTGTTTTAAGCTGAAAATGGTACAAGGGGGAATGAGGGGCTGCCCATGCCATGGCTCTGCCAGGCACTGAAATAACTCCTGTTCTTTCAGGGCCTCTGATGCTGCCTGTCCTCTCTCTCTTGGAAGAAACTGGGAGAGGATCCAAACCCCTCCACAGCCATTTGGGCAAGAACAGGACTGTCCCTTAGCTCGTCCAGCCTTGAGGCAAGGCTGGGGTGACTGCACAGCTGAGCCCCATTCCGAGTGCAGACAAGTTTTCTGTGTGCATCAAAGGAGGACAGTGTCTTGTGGTGATCATGGCCTGGGGATTTGAAAGCAAAATTGTTTGTAAAATTGAAATAAATGTCTCAGTCCTACCACAGTGTCTAGAGAACTGGAGACAGACAGTGCTGGCCCATTTAAGCAGTAGTTATCTGCACTTCCACTCTGCAAAGCCTCTCCCGAGCAGTGTTTCTTTCATCTCCTCCTGTTCCTGAGATTACTGTGTGCTGACAGGAGTGTTTGGGAGTGATCTTAAGGTGCTTTTAACGGGTAACACACAGAAATAAATAATTCAAGCTTTTCTTGAGTGTTTCTTTAGTGTCTCAGCTTACATATAGAGTGCTTTTATGGAGTGCTCACCTGTGCAATGGGTTGTGCTCTCTGCTAAGTGTTTTGCCCAAATGACTTTCGAATGCTCTTCTAACACAAAGATAGTAGACTTTTATATTCCTACTGTGATCATACCGCTGCTAGGAGAGGGATCTAAACTACTAGACACAATTACTGCCATGGTTTCTAGCAAAACTACACATGCTTTACCATTTAACATGTAGTATTATGTGAGTTTTTAATAAACTGTGTCTAACAGGAATAGTATATGGGAATAAAAAAGAACGGAGAATTTTTGAAACAACCAGGCAAGATTTAATAATAGCAAAAGAGACAGTAACATAATAAACATTAAAGATCTGAAATTACAGCTGCAGGCATATACCACAGTACCAACAGGTAACACCAAAGTGTTTTAACTAGTCATATCTGCTGAGAATTATTTATAATAGAAGTATGTATTATATGAAATATGATGTGATACTATACAATACGATACGATATGAGTGGCTATGGTGCTTTCTGATTATCCCTCCCTGCTAACACATGATCCACATCAAAAGAAATACACATTTTCTCCTGAAAATGCTGGATATTCTGCTGCCAAGTTTTCTTTTAAAATACCCATTTTTTAACACTTGCATGTACTCTCAGAATCAGGCGGTAAAAGCAAGTTACAGTTAGCACATTCTGTGATGTTTTTCTGACATTTTCTGTAAAAAATACTCATGACTAAAGATTTCAGTAACTATTGATGTGGTTTACAATCCCTTAAAGTTTCACAGGATAGCAGTCCTAAAAAAGTGTTTTAAACCTCTTTTTCTTTCTTCCTCTCTATTTTTTTATAGCACAGCCCAGGAACCCAGCCTTTAGGAGCGAAGTCTGTTTGGTGGCATCAAAATTAAAGATTTCACAGTGTATTAAGGTGTCTTGGAGGGCACAGACTACTGTACAACTGAGATAAAATTAAACATCTTGGTCCAGAGATGTTCAACAGTTTCACTTTAGATGGCAAACAGTACAGATACTATTTCTATTTCTGGGTTAACAGCCTGCTCTTGCAGCAAACTCCTTTGCTTCTGTCTCACCAGCACATCCACTCCTACCCCACACAGGAGGCGAGGGTGGATGTTGGGGGATGAAAAGCCTGTAAAGCAGATGAAAATTTCAGCTGACTGGAGTAAGGTCAGAGGAGCAGGGCAGGGTCTGTGCATCACTGTTGGTGCACCCCAAACTGAGCATTCACATCCCCCCTGTGCTGCAGCCTGGCCCAACTCACCAGACAAAAGTAACTAAACACATTTCAAAGCCTGCTGCCTACAGGAGAGGAGAGGGGACTGGATGACCCTCCAAGCATCACATTTATGACACTGCAGAATAATGTGAATATATGGTTTTGAAAAAGTGAAGACAAATAAAATAATGAAGACTGTAGAAAATTTGAGTGGTTTTACTCATCCCTTCTCAGAATATAAAAATAGTTGGCACAGATCAAAAAGGCAGCAAATCATCCTCCCAGCACCAACAGTGCTAATTTGTCCCAGCAAGGAATAGAAATGGCTCTATGGAAAAGACCTTGCAACACAGGGAGACTGGCCAGCCTGCTGGGAAGACTTGACAGCTTTCCTCAGAAGGTTTCATCTGATTTAATTGAGCATACTGAAGTTTTCTTCCCCTCTGCCTTGCAAGCAGCAGTTGTTTATAAACGGCACCTCTTTTCTCAGTGCAGTGCTGCTCCTGTCAGCCCAAGACACATTCTCCTATTCAGCCTTCCTAAATTTCACTGATAGATGTACCAAGTGTAACCTAGTGATAAGATTAGTGGTCAGAGCCTATTAAACATTTCTTGAAAACAACCTTTTACTGAGCTTATGAGCTTCCAGTTCCACCTGGGTTTACAATTTATATATTCGAAAATCCTATTTGACTATATGTTAGAGTGTAGAGATTGATATTTCCTTTTCCAGTAGATTCTGGCATAATATCAGAGCAAAGTAACATCAAAAATAGGAAACTAAATTGTACTGTATTGTTCATCCATTGCAGGATGAAAGCTTATTTGCACATGGCAGCTTGCACCTTTTTCTTTCACCAGAAGCAGCTGAAACCAGTAGCTAACTCATAGGCAGGATGATTTATAATACATTGTAGTGCCAACCTGTCAGCTGACTGCTGTAGAAATAGTTTATCTACATCTGAGGTTTGGCACCTCTTCTCCCACTTTGTCTCACCTCAAAATGCTCAGAGACCACATTTTTCATGTTCTGCTTTTGCTGCTGCTGACAGGAGCAGTGCCAGCCAGTTTTCATACATTTAGGTTTCAGAAGACATTGTGCTAATTCCTATAAGGTACTTGTAAATGCAGAGAGTAAAAATCTCATATGTTGGTAAACCTAGTTAGTTATCCTGCAACAAGTCTCTGGTGGCACACAATTATTTAAGGATTGCCCACATGCTTTATTGTCTGTTTTGTCTTTGGGCTTCAGCTTTAGGAGCATTCCAAAGGTGAGGAAATGGCTTCACTGAGGCAAACTGAGAGCCCAGGGACACAGACCCGTTTGAGGAAAACATGGGGCTCAGCAGGGATGTAGCCCACATTGCAGGGAATGGTCCTGACGTCAGGGTGGCAACGGAATGTGTCTCCCTACAAGCCCTCAAAGGATGGCAAAAGTCCTGGGAAAACCCTTTTTTCCTAATAAACCTCCTCTGTAGCTATAGGTAGTCCCTCACTCCAAGCATAATTTTGATTTCTCACTCAAGTACCTGTGGAAGCCCAGATTTCCCTCCTGAAGCAATAACCCCAAAGGAAAGCACTAAAAATACCCTTAGTAATTTGTACATCCATTTCTTGACATTTTCCAGTAATTCCATCCATCACTGTTTCTCTTTTGCCTGGCAAGAGCAATAGGGATCTGACTACAATATCATTGTTGATCACAGCCAAAAACAAGACTACATGGGCACTTTTAATTATATTGTTCTAAAATTACTTTTATGCTATGATATGTTCTTTGCATTTCAAAACAAATCCGTATTTTTAAATTAAGCACATGCTTTAAGGCTTTCACCAAGGGCATTTCTCTAAGCCATTTATAGGCAGTTGCAGCTTTGAGTGCAGATAAACATTTTTAACCAAGTGGATGAGTTACATTACTCACTTAGCTCAGTGCTGCTCTTTATCTGGCTCCCATTTTTGTGTTGGATCAAACCCTGAGTGCCACAAGACAAAAGAAAGATAATCAGATTGTTGTTTTGTTGGTTTTTTTTTTTACTTGGCTTATATGGTAATGCCATTCAAATGCATTTAGGAAAATCTTTTTGTTTAGATGTATTACAAATCTGCAAAAAAATTAGTGCTTACTTGCAAGCTTCATAAATCACTTTCCTCTCCGTATGCCTTTTTGTTTGTTTGCTTTATTTTATGTTTAGGATATAGATAATGTCTATTTTGGAGGGCCCTTGTGGACAAAAACACTTACTGACTTGGACTCAAAAAAAAAAAAAAAAAAACAGTAACCTGAAAATTTAATACTTTGAGGTTCCTTTCAGACATGAAATAATAAGTATGAGGGAATGCCTCCAAATCCTCAAATTTTCATGTGGTTTACCAGAAAGCCATAAACTGTCTTGATCAAAACTGGTCCCAAACTCACTGAGAGTCAGCTTCTAGAAAGTTCAGAGTGAACTTTCAGGCTTTGTTATGAAACACTGTTTTTAAAAAAGCACAAATGAGAATCCACAGAGCCTTAAGTTCATTTAGTATCAGACTGCATTAAAGCATCTCAGCAATTAAAGACATGAAAGCTGTAATCACTAATGACAACCATCCACAGAGCAGCATGAGGGTGGCACTGGTGACAGCCACCTCTATTCCCCCAGCAGACCAGCCTGGGACAAAAACATGGGGTTTGGTGACCTGGATGCTAATTTCCCCACAAATTCTTCATGGAAAGCTAATGCATTATTTGCATATATGAAAACACGGGGGGGTTTTTGTGCTTGCCTTTTCTGTCTGCCTCTGGCTCAGCCCCTCTATGCCACCTCAGGCATAAGCAGATACTCCAGAGCACAGTCTTGCAGTATCTGTGGATGCTTTAAACACAGGCACCTCTCTAATTAGTCACATATTAAAGATTGTGCATGTGTTATTTTTAATCATCTTAAGAAATTTGGCTTCAGTTTTACTTTCCTGGACAGCTACTCAGTAGTGACACAGGACTGCCCAAAACATGTCCATTGCTGCTTCTACACAAATTCTGTTGCCTTTGGAAATTCTTTCTACTTCTGAAATACTCTAGAATATTTCAACCATCTGCATTTTACTGCGCCTGATACATTATTTGGCAGTGGAGGAGGTTCCCCCTTTTTCAGAACTGGAAATGTGAATTCTTTTATCACAGAAGAGCAAACTCCAGATCCATGCACAGGTTGCTCATTTTTCTAAATTTTCTTAGACTTTATTTATCTCTAAATTAACTAATTAATTTGCTGTACACCAAGAATTAGACCAAGACTCTTTAATGGGCATCCAGCAGAGTAAACCCGTGGCTGCACTGGGTGGGTTGCAGTGTGATGTGATGAGTTGGCTGAAGTTGGTACAGCTGAAACAGTTGGTACCAGAAACTCCTCCTGACATAAACCTTGAGCAGCTAGCTGAGGGGAAAACATTAAACCAATTTCATCCAATCCTGAGGCTAATTCCTCATTGGAAGCTGGAAATTATGTCACTTTTAGAAGAATTCTAAGCGTTGTTTCCTGCTTTTTAAGTTTCCTGTTTCTGATGAAAAGTAACCAAAATACCTTCAGGGCTGCCATGGGTTTGAGTCTAAAGAAAACATCATTTTCATATCCAAGAGATATCCTCAGAAGGGATCCCATGAGGTGGCTGTGTTTCCAAAAACTCTAAGGCAGTAACATGAGTTTTAGAAGTCAGACTCTGGTAGTCCCAGGAAGAGGAAGGAAAATGTCATTCTATTTACATTTTACAAAGCACGATGATTTTTATGGTACTTTAAATTTGTTTTATATCTTTAACGTCAAAACCAGCACCCTCATACACTGTACACTAGGTGTTTCATCACCATTTTCAGTCAAATAAACTTTAATTAGGCCGAGTTTTTTTAAAAGGTACTTGATATTTTCCAAATTCCAAAGGGGTTTTTACCCCTCTGCTCCTCTTTTGGAAAGGTCCACAAGCCTTCTGCTGCTTTTAAATATTTTAAATTTAAATATCTTTGAATCTAGACAAGTTTAGAAATGCTGCTAATTTTTTGGACCTTCAGGGCCCTCAGAGGAGCCAAAACAGCGTTTTTTTCATTCAAATGTTCCTTGGAACAACACATATGGTAGAACTCAGAGGAAGAGTACTTGCTCACATACAGTGTAAAAACTTGCATATTTTTTTTAATTTTTTATGGTTTTTTTGGCACATGCCCAGTGAGGAGCAGGCAGCCTGACCACACGCTGACTCTCTGACTGTTCCAAGCATTAGCTATGCTGTTTCATACCACAGGCAACAGCCCTGCAAAGGGTTTCCATCCACAGACATGATGGGCTTGCCATAAAATGCTACAGCTCCTGCTAGAAAATGTAGAGAGGCATATCAATTAAGTATCTTTAGATTGTTCATTTATGGTAATCTTATATTGTAGTATCTGGGTAAAAAAATGTGGAAAATAAGGAGAAAGAAAGAAAAAGAAGAAGGCAGGGAGGAAGGATCTGTTTCCACATAAGAGGGAAGTCACATAGCAATTGCTACCATGTGAACTCCTTGAGCTGAAGGAGTTTTCAATTCTGAATACTTTTTACCTAAAAACAACATAAAGCCAATAGAAGCAAGACTCAGCCCTACATCACTTTGGTATGACCTCTATTTTTCAAGCTCATTTAGCCTTCTGAAAGGCTATGTCTAGAATTTGCATTGCAGAAAATGTAAATAACTCAAAACATCAAGGAAGCATCTTTTCTGTCTCAAAGAAACATCTGATGAAACAACTTTAGTTTACTCATTAACTGGCAAACCTAATTAAAGGATTCAGGATGTTACAGTGACAGATCTGGACACTAATACATATCTGAGAAACAGGCTGACTTCAAAGTACAACAGAGAAGCTTCTATTCATAAATATTTAACTGAAGCATTGATACAAAAATGAGAAAATCTCATTCATTTTATTCCCTAAGGAATTCCTTTGAAACAAAACTACTCATTGAAACTAGCAACATCCAATTCTCACAGATATGGGGGAGATTTAACATAACCATTTGTTTTAAAAATCTTCTACAAATTTCCAGTTTAGCAACATGACATGACATTTGAGTCATGGAATCCCAGAATGGTTTGGGTTGGAAAGGCCCCTACAGATATCTCGCTCCAAGTCCCCTGCAATGGTCAGGGACTCCAGTTTGCTCAAAGGTGTCCAGTCCTTCCCACAGCTTGTGGCTACACCTTCAGCTCTGCCCCATGGCTATCCCAAACTTCCAGGTGTCCTTTCCCAGCTGTGTAAGGAACATCCTCAGTAGCCAGGAGTGCATGGCAGGATCCAGCTTTGTCACTCCCTGCTCGCACAAACACCTTTTTTATCATTTCAGCTGCAGGTGCAAGTGACAAGTGACCCTGACACTGCTCTCAAAAGACCTGTCTCAGGTCCCTTGCAGTCCTAGGGAGACCTCAGCCAGAGGGCAGGTAAGTCTCATCAGCTGCTCTTTAAGGGGCTGAAGGCCCTGATGGCTCATGGCAATTACCCCTTCTCCTCAGACACCTCTCTGTCCACCTGTCCCTCTGTCTGACACATCCTGCTGCCCCACCAGCACATCTGCAGAACCAAGATTTTCTCTCTTCCCTTGCCTGTGCTGGTCCTCCATCTTCACAGCCACACTTAATTATAGAAAGAGCATCTTCTTTTAACCAACAAAACCTTAATCCAAATGACTGTTACACTATTGTATGTCTGCTAGGTCACTACTTACTAAAATGTTATTGGACCAGAAACCTAAAGTGAATCTCACAGCAATTAAATAACATTTAGAAGCAGGCATTAAATTCACATAATCATTGGCAGGCTACTAATCTTACCTGTCCAAGAGCCACCTACTGAAATAGGATTAAGAAGATCAGTGGGAGTTCCTATCATCACACTAAGTCACAAAGCCACCTGGCACTTTGTGTATATTTAATGTGCTTCCAGCCATGGCAGAGAGGCCACCTAAGCTTGCTGTCCTTGTAGTCATTACCAGCACAATCATGATTTCAAAACAGTTTTTAAATCAAGTAAGAGAGGGTACAAGCCCGTGGTCAGGTGTGATCCCGTTCCAGCAGCTGGGAGAATAATCAGGTGGGACAGTGGAACACTCTGTATGTTCCCACTCAGGTCTGATTAGCTGAGTCCACCAGGGTATAAAGATGTCTCTGTGCAGGCTGTTCCCATTCCCAGCATGGCCCTGTGAGGCTGCTGCACCATGCAAAGAGCACCTGCACTGCAGCCCTGCTAATGAACCCGAGGAAAACCCAGAGATGCTTTAACTTCGCTTGAAAACACAAACTGCTTCTGAGCGTGTGCATAGTGAGACTGCTATTGCTCTGGTTATTGGTAGTTATTTATCAGTTACACCCAGGACCTGCAGCAGATTTCAACAATTACTCTGGTTTTACTATTTGATTCCATCCACATTTCATCAGCACGCTGCTACAGCATGCATTATACATGCTGTATATTCCTCCAGCATGTTCAGTGTTCTACAAAGAAATGATGTATCCAAGAAGCCCTAGAGTCTGCCTCAAAAAGTTGTACAATCAAGTTTCCTCATAAGATCATTTGATGCATGTTGATTGCACTCAACACCACCAGTTTTCATCTTGGATCATGTCTTGCCTCCAGGAAAGAAGGGCAAAAATCTTTGTAACTCGCCACTAAATATAAAGCTACATTATTAAGAAACATAACTCAAACTCCTTCAGCAGAGCCAGACAGATTTCCCAGCTCTGTGGCATTTCTCACTGAATGACAAGCGAATCAATCAAATGTGTTTGGACAGGGAAGATTTTCATTAGCTTTTTTGTGCCCCTCCTCTGTTCTTCACACAGCAATGAAAATCAAAACTACATCAGTTCATTACTTTGACAATGCAAAGATAATTAAATATTCTTCATAGTAATATTCTTTATTTACATAATATGTTTTCTCCAAATTTTAGATCCTTCTGTCTCTTTAGGAAAAGAGAATACAAATACCTCCTGGCTGAAAAAAAACAAAACAAAACAATACCAAAAAAACAAAAAAAAACAAACAAACAAACAAAAAAAAAAACAAATACGACAGCACCCTTATTCTGCACTTTGTCCAACAGCCTAGAGATGACCTATAGAGAAATCAAGAGTCACCTACCCAATGACTCTGTCCTCTTAAAAATCAACAGAACTTCTGCCACTTTGTCTTAAAAAGGAACAGGACTGGTACTTTTCCCCTTGAATATTGTATTTCAGCTGGGTATTGAAAAGAGATAAGAACTCTCAAGGTCTCAGCACTTCTAACACCAAGCCCTCAGCAGTCTGTGCAAGATATTTAAGTCTCAATGTCCATCATAGAAGGGAATTAATAGTGCTTAATTTTTCATGTTGGCATGAGGCAAGAACATGACCACTTCTTGATGTGTTTTTTGAAAATGTAAATTGTCACCTATGGAAACTCCTAAATATCACAGAGCTGACTCAGAAAAACAGATGCAAGAAAATGTCTGAAAAGAAGAAATTTTGATTAAATAATGACTGTGGGACTAGGTCTGTTATTGAAAAGATAAAAGCCATCTATTATCTAGCTTTTATAGCCAGGCATATTCTCCATAAATCATAACGAATAAAGTAGTCACATAAAATAATACTGAATTCAAAAGGGTTATCAGTGTCATTTTAGTATTACCTCTTACTAGCTTCTATTATCTTACAAACTTTTTATCATCTTTTTTTTTAAGTGTCATTTTGAGAAAACACTGAGAATCAGAAATTAAGCATTTTCAAGTAAGCCCCGTTACTGAAAAGAGTTGCAATATTTTATCTTTTTTTCTCCCCTTTTCCTCTGAAAGATTCATCAGCTCAGGTCATTACCACTACCTTTTCATCTACATCAGAGTTGACCACAGGCAGTAGGATGAAAAATACAATGTAAAGAGGAAAAGTTACCACGGGGCAATGTATGCACAAAACACAATTTCTTCCAGCTCTTCCAGACTGCCTCCTGGTAGATGGGAGGGAATATTATTGACAACTCTGCTGTGATTCACAGTACTTCTAATTTCCTCCCTTTTCATAGAATCATGGAATAATTTGAGTTGTTAGGAACCTTTAAAGTTTTTCTATTCCAACCACCCTGCAGTAAGCAGGGATATGTTCCACCTAGATCAGGTTTTTCAGGACCCCATCCCATCTGACCTCCAATGTTTCCAGGGATGAGCCTTCTACCACCTCTCTGTGCAGCCTGCTCCAGTGTTTCACCACTGTCATGGTAAAATATATCCTTATATTTAGTTTAAATCTACCCACTTTAAATTTTAATTACCCCTTTCCTTACCCCAACAGGCCCAGCTAAAAAGTCTGTCCCCATCTTTCTCCTAAGATGAGAAAGTGTTGCAAGGCTGCTCTAAGATGTCCCTGGACACTTTTACAACACCTTGGCTCCAGCTTGAAAACTCCCAGCCACCTCTGCTGCTGATGGCATCTGGCCACTGGCTGGCAGACAATAACTTTGATGCTTCCACAAATATTTTTGGCATAAAATCATATATTTGGCATCTTCAGCCTTAGGGGTAGAGGATGATCAATTCCAGAATGCTGGGTATTTTCTTGGAAACTAAAATTATCAAAGATAATGAAGAAGAAAAAACAAAAAAAGCTGTTTGTGTGGTATGCAGTGAATTGATGCTCTGCAGAACAGAGTTCACTAATAAAACAAATACCTTGGGAATAATTTTTTATCCATTAAGATAGCTTATAATTGTTTAATGATGTATACAGTCTCAACATTTTCCTTTTACTGAACATTTTTTCATGTTACAATGCCCAGAAATATTTCTGTAATATTTAATGGCAGAAATAGATTTGGTCCATCTTATATCAACTCTCATCTGCTATGCTTTACTCAGTGTCAGAGGGAACAATCATTACTGTTCAAGGATATCATCTGTATTAGAGAGACAGCCACGAGAACCTACAGCTTGTATCAAAAAACTGTCCTCCAGCCTTTACATATTTACAATTTTCATTTAGCTTTTTAAGCTTTCAATAAGCAATTTCTCTGGGATATTTCCTCTAAGATGTTTTATTGTTTGTTTACAGTAATTTAGCTACTTTATCAACCACTTAGATGATATATTTACTCAGCTACTTCATCTGGAGCATTGCTTCCTTTTATGTCTCATGATCTACATTGCACTTTCCACAGCAGAATTGTAGCTATTCAATAATTTAAACTTTGACATTATGAGACTTTGTCAAACATTCATAGTACTAATCTGGAGAACTCTTACATTATCACATGCTACTCTATATAGCCTATACCTCTAGGTATTCAACAATTTAATTTAAGAAGTTAAACTATAAATGCTGACTGTTTAAGTCTGCATGAGCAATCACACAAGTCTTCATTCAAAGCCGTTATTAAATAGAAAATTTGTGTTAAACTGTAATGATAGAGTTTCCTATGCTCTAAATGCAGAGAAATCATTAAAGACTGATCTTTGGGCTTTCAGATCCTTTACTGTCTGCTTTCTTTGCAGTAACAACATAGAAGAAATACTGGAAAGAAATGAGCACATTGCATCCCTCCTCAAAAAATAATTGACCTAAGCAAGAAGGCAGCTTGAGAATTGTTAATGTTTTAAAAAACACCGAACCATAAAAAATTAAATTCTTCCCAAAACCCACTGTATCAGTTGTGGGCACTTTTCCAAAATCTTGCAGTGCACTTTTTCTGCAGTGTGTGCAGCACTCATCAAAATAGAGTGCACACTATTTTTTGATTACAGTTTAAAAATAAAACATAAAAATCTTGAGTATCAGTTATTATTTCTTTTTCATTCAAACTCATTCTTTCTTAGTTCCATGGCATCTAATCCATGCCAGCTTTATTTTGTAAGGCTAGACTACTCAGAGGGTGACACACACAGAAAATACATGTTTATACATCTTTCTCAATATGAGATATAAGGTCTTAAAAATCCTACAATGATGATTCTTTGTCTTTATCAACATTTGGTTCTAAATGGTTTAGATCTGAAGCTGTAACAATATGTTTCAGGAGGAAAGGAGATAGACTGAAACTTTAAATCTTTTTCAACTGTTTAATGTAAAAATGCCAACCAGTTTAATTACAGAAATCTTCTTAGGTATAGTGACCCAAATTCTCTATTGGCCCATCTCTCTTGCAGCATCAGGCGAATTTCTTCAGCAAGCGATTTTATGCACAACATTCATTCTGAGCACTGCCTGGGACTATAAATGCATTTATTTTATGCTGCTCAATCCAGTACAAAACTGATAGAGCTGTGCTGGGAACACAAAGCCTGGTAGGGAATGAGCCTCTCTCTTCCATGTGTCTGAAGCTCAATCCAAATAAAACTTGCCTGTCTCAGGATTGTTACAGTGACCCTGCAGAATTTCAAGCCAGTATGACAAGAAACAACTTAAAAATCAAAAATTCTGATATAATGTAATTTTAGTTATAACTCGTGAAATAAATCTTTTTCACAGCATAACCATCAACTCAATGACTTGGTATTTAAGTACTGGATATGGAAAAGCACAGCTGCCCACCAATAGCGAAGGGGACAATGGTCATCTAAAATTCTTTTTCTTCATTCTTTAAGAATCCTCAAATTTGAACAGTGCTTAGTGTCATAATTCTGATGATTCTGGTAAAGTTCTTAGAATCTATAAAATATCTCTAAAGATATCTCAAAAATTTTCTTTGCACGGCATCAGCTTTTTGATGGGTTTCTCCAGTAAAGGTGACCTCTCCTGGGATGCAATTAATGTCAGCAGGGACTTCTAAATCACTGAGGGGAAAGAGGCATCCAGAGAGTTTGGGAAATGTTTAGAGAGGCACAAATACTATGAAAATAGAATACCACAAATCTTTGCTTAATTATTTTATGAACTTGTTCACTGAATGTTTGTTTGCTCTCTGCAAATATTTGCATAATCAGGTTTCAGAAACATTAATGTTCCCAGAAAACATATTACAGCTGTTGAATTATAAAACGGAGATTTTTCAAACTCCAGACTAATCTATACAATAAATATACATTTTTGCAAAATGTACAAAAAAATGACTCGTGGATATCAGCTGAGGTTTCACTGTAGGCAAATGTAGGGAATTCACAGCTTAAAAATCATCACTAGGAAAGAGAGTCATGGGTAGTATATACTGGGTCTTTAAACAGACAAATCCGTGGTTATATTTACTCCCAGCAGCCAGATAATATTGTGTGAAAAATTATTACAAAAGTTTTCTAGTATGAGCACAGCCCTGTCACCTCAGAAAGCAAAAACCATCTCAAACCATAGAGATGCTCACATGAGCAAGGTATGTATGATGTGCCATCAACAGGTGTGTCTCCTGAGGCCACCAGAGTGGCTCTGGGGGATTAACTTTTCTCCCTCTTCTTTTTCTTTTGCCATATTCTTTTTGCCTCTCTTCCCCCCAGAACTGCTGCTGCCCCAGGTATGGCTGAACAGGGGCTAAGCCAGAGCCGCCTCCCTCCAGGCTGCCCAGGGACTGCCACCATCTCTTCTTCTGCCACAGTGGTTCACTTGCTGGTGATTCTCCAGGCAAACAGCCCACAAGGACTCACACCCAGAAGAAAACAGAAAGCCTTGGAGGAAAAGTGAGAGAGAGGCCTCAGCCCCCCTCACTGCAGTGCTGAGGTCACCTTGACCTTCGGGCAGCTGGGTCAGCCTGCTAAGCCCTGCAAAGCTTCCTTCCACCTCCTCACAGAAACGGTTAACTTAAAAAGTCAGCTTTCCTTCCATGGCAAAGCTCAGCAGAAACAGTTGCAGAATGTCTGCCTGGATGAACAGTTACCACCAGAGGAAACAGAACTCATGAGTCTACCCCAAACTCCAATTTCCAGTTTTCAGCTCCAGCAACAGGACATTGCGTCCTATACAAAAAGAAAAGACCAACTAAGAAACCATTGATATGTGTATATATTACAGCAAGAAAACCTTTAGTCAATCATTCCAGCACTGCTAAAACGCTTTTTTGGGTTTGGATTAGCAGGAGAGTCAGGGAAAGGATCCTTACAAGCAGCAGAAACTAATAGGTCCCACAAGAAAATGAAGAAGCACAGCAATTTCCTTCCAACCTCTCAGAGGAGCAAGGTTAGGATAGAGATTGAACAAACACACTATTGTACTGCTCAGTGCCACACACACACACTGGATTTGCTTGTATGGGCAAAATGTGAGTGATGGGGAAGCTCAAAAGCTTTGAGGGGTTGATTCCTTTCAGTGTTCAGGAGCTGTGCTGATAATCTCAGAACGTGTTTAAACTTATTTCTACAGACAACGGGCAAACGGGTTAAGAGGAAAAGAAAAAGTCTCCTCCCTTCCTTAGATTTATCTAAAAAGCCAGAGTAAGCCCAAAGTCTCCCTGGTGTGCAGTGGGACCAGGCCTAGGGCAGGTTTTGGGATGCCAGGCTATGAGTGCTCACACACAACCCGTGGAGGGATTTCTGTGTGCTGATGCTCCCGTGGTACCCACGGAGACAGGGACATGGCAAAGCCAGAGCCACTGCAGCCAGAAAGTGATTCCAGAAACTTCCCAAGCCCCAGGAGGCAGCAGGGATGGATGGGCCATCAGGGACAGGCACCACATTTTGTGCCTTCTCTCCTCCTCTAACCAGTAAGAAGAAATACAGGAAAATAGAAGCAGATTTTGGCTCTGTTATCAGGCACAAGGAATTATAAAAGCTATTTTTTAACATGATGGTCATGTCTGCAGGTCATCTCTGCAGCAAATATGAGCAGCAACGTTCGTGGCATTAATCCCACACTGGCAGACTGATGCAGCTTTCAAGCTGAGTAAGGGTTTAATGCTCTGAAGGGAAGGGAAAAAAAGATTTCTTTTAGATAAATTGCTTAATTGGGAAGTCAGGAACCCTCCTGCCTAAGCAATTGATTTTACAAAAGAAAAAAAAGTTTATTTCAAAACGTAAGCCTGCTATTCATCTATAATACCCAGGGAAAAACTAAGCCAAGGGATAGACTCTTGCCTTTACACTGCTGAATCACAATTTTAAAAACATAAATAAGGCTAATAAATACGTATTTAAACAAATATTCTTCATCCCTTGATTGTTGTAGTGAAGAGCAAACTCAGAGACAGAGACACCATTCCAGATCTCTGACAGATCATTCACCCAGGCGGCAGGGGCTGAGGAAATGGGGTCCCCAGAGGGACTCAGCCCTCACCACTGGCATCAAGAGATCAGCTCCCCTTAAGCTAATGGATTTTGGTGTATTGACTTGCACCGTGCTGCAGATCTCGGGGAAAAGCTCCAGCATCATCCCCTGCCCCAGAGAAACTCCTCCACCTTCTGCAGGAGCATGAACAGAGCATTCACAGCCACCAGTGTGACCACCAGGCACAGGCACCTGCCCCAGCTTTCTCCCTCCCTCCCCCTGTGAAAAACCTTCAGCAGGTCTCAGATTTTCCAGGACTGAAAATGTTTGCATCTCATGTATCCACGGGGTGTAAAACTCTCTCCCTACTGCATCTACAGAGGTTCCTCTCCGAGGAACAGCCGCAGGGCACTGCCAGCCAGGGACTTTCCCTGGGCAAAGCACCACTGGTAAAAAGGACAGTCAGGATGGGATCAGGCACGGTGCTCTCCCAGCAGCAGGAGGAAGATGATTACCACCTTCAAGAACAGCCACATTTGAAGACAAAGTTCATCTTTTTAATGATATAAACTTAAGGCAAGTTTGATATTAAGCACTAGCATATTGTGACTTTCTCAAGCTGAAGGAGCATAAAACCTAAGGGTTACCCTTTAATATAATAGTATTAATTTTTCTGTGCTTAGCAACTTGCTGCACAAGTGCATAGTTTTTACACAAATAGCTTCAATTTTGATTTTACCACCATTGTGCTAACATGAAAATTCTTAGAAATTCTTATGCAGAAATGTCACTGAATGACTAGAACTGACATCCATTACTTGCAGAAGTAGCTCAGGTTGTACAAGAAGCAATAGGCTTATTATTGGTATTGAAATATTCTTTTTTTTTAATGAGCTACATTAATTAAAACATTACAAAATAAGCTTAAAACAACTCAATTTTTTTAAGAAGAATTTAACACGTGTACTGTTATTGCCTCCCACAGTGTTAAACCATTATTGCACAGGTAGCTAAATTTGGATGAAGATTACCAAAATACTATCCTTGTATGCTCCCCAAACCTTTTCTTAAAGGGGAAACGTTTGTATAATTGTTATCATAACTTTCCCAACAAACTCATGGTTTTGGCTTTTCTTTGGTTACTTTTCTCTGTTACTACACATAACAGTGGACTTAATTTTAACAAACCCTGTGTATATATTTTTCATTTTCCCCATATTGCCCAACTTTTCCATATATACACATTTATATCTCTTCCGAATATATACATACATCTATGGGATTTTTCCCCAGCATGAAGCCGGCAGACACTGTGTTCCCTTGCTTCTAGGGGTTCCACGGTGAGACAACTTTGCAAACCTCATCTCTATCACTTCTCCAAAAAAGTACATTATCTCTGTCTCTTGGTTTCTCTTTAGAGCTGTGACTTTCTGAAACAACGTCTGTGTGACAGGTCAGATCTGGCAACATAATCTAATCCAAAGCCAATATCCCAAGTAACGTCTTCTTAGCTGAAGCTAAAATACAATACCCCGTTCTGATCTTTCTTGACTTGCCAGCTGCTGTTAGCAGCCAGTCACACTCAAATTCCATCTCCCTGAAACTCCCTTGTCTCTGCCTCCTCCTGCCAAGCTGCTGCCACTGCTTCAAGGTGTCCTTCAGATACCATCTCCACTTCCTTCTCAACTTTCTGCAAAACTTCCCCAGGGCTCGCCTTCCCCATCCTTTTCCCTCGGTAAGGTCACACACAAGCTCAAACTGAACAGCCTCCAGTTCCATTTGCTTCCTTTTTTAAACTCTAACCCTGGATTATTTTTCTGATGTATCCTCAGGGAAGAGGTCAGCAACTCAAGGCCAGCATCAGTATCACTACACTTTAAACATCTTAGGACATTATCCTGCTTCCCTGGAGGCCCCAGCATCCTCCCACCCTCTGGCACTCCTGATGTGGGGATGAGACCCACAGCACACTCCCACCACTCAGCCTGGGCACTGGAGCTGCCTCTGCCATCAGCACTGAAATGCAAAATTGGCATTTCAAAGCAGAATTCACTCAAACTATTTCACCGGTTAAATTTAAAATGAAATAAATCACACCCTCATCTGCAGCAGTTGCATTAGCTTCACAGCTCAGGACTGTGGAGAGTCTTTAATTAAGCTGATGACTCTGATTCTAGGTGCTCTTCCCTCGGGTCCCTTGGGTTGGCATATATTGCTGCGAATCACTCTTGGTTCCATTCACAGTGCAAGGAACCTGCCTGTCTCATTCTCTCTCTTTGAAACAAAAAGCCCCCAAGGCATTCTGCCACAACAGGTGCCTCATTTTTAAGAATCACAGAAGTTAATTTTGCTTTGCTTTTGGCACATGCTGCAAGTAACACTGGGTGTTGTCAGCACGTGAGAAGTCAAAGTCACTGATCCAAAAACCTGTCAAATGATTAACACAGTGCAGTCACAAACCTGGATGCTGCATAACTTAACATTTATAATTCAATTTGAGGACCTCAGATAAAAATCTTTAAACAGGAAAGGTCCTAAGCAAATTCCAAAGCAATGCTCAGGTGTTAGACTGCACGCCGGTCTTACTACACTAACTTTAAGAATGAAATACTGAACAAAATAAGCACAAAATTTTCTTAACACATGGTTACTAAAACAGTTTTGGATTAAAAAAAAAATATTAAGTTCCTTATGATGTGGTATCTGCTCAGGAAAGTGTTATGTAACACTCACAGACCCGTATCTTAAGTGGCTTCAAAGAGAAACAAACTTAATGCCCTATTCCTTAAAGTAATGATGGGCAGTAGAAAAATTTTTATATGATTACAATCCAGGAAAGTACTTACCCATTATTAATTATAATTTACCACCATGTTCATGTATCTTTGCGTTTATTAAAGTGACTGCCTTCTAAATTCCTATGGGTCAGCATTACACTGAAAGCCATGAATTTCCTATGCATTAGAATACATGAGGGTGGGGGGGGGTTGACATTTATATTATATATATATCAAACCTATACCACAAATCAGTATATATTCATGCATATAAAAGTATTTGCACTTTTTGCTAATTGCTTTTATGAAAAGAGCAGGGAATTAAGAGTGGAAAGCTTTGAAAGCATATTGACAATTTGTAGGCAAGGAAGTGCCAGCAAACATACCCCACCAGCAAGGTCACAGCAGGCAACAGGACTGAGCTCCCCTGCAATGAGAGACCCCCTCCACTTCCATATGGAACGCTGGGCAATTGCTGCTGGGACACACTGGGCCTGAGCACCAGACCTATGGAGACACTGTGCTGCTCCTTACAGCATCAGCTGGGGATTTGATAGCAACTCTTTCCCTTTCTCTCTCTCTTTTAGTTTTTATCTAGTACTGGTTCACTAATCTTGATGTTACCTTTGACATGGAGCAATTCTTTATTGATGGACTGGAAGGAGAAAATATAAGCATTTCAAATTGTTTTTTTTTCCTTTTTCCTGCCTCTTTTTATGATGAAGGACTGACTGTTTTTAACAGGAAAAAGCCCCAGTTATTCTCTGGTAATACAGATGTTGGCAAGGAAACAAAAAATACAGAAAGGTAATACATGGAAATGAGAAGATTTAAAAGTTGCGATTTGTTCTTCAAACTTCCACCTAGAGACCTCTAGCTTGTCTTCCCCACACATATGTAGGTGTCATCATGCATGTAGTTTTGGTCTACAAAATATAAATAAATCACACCAGCAACTCCACTCAACAAAAATGCATTCAGGCAACAACATTTAAGGTATTTCTATCATGCTCCAAGCCAGTCTCTTTGATGAGTGCTATAATCTATAATTTTTGGAGTCCCCTAACAGGTCACTATACACCTCCCGACAGACTCTCAAGAACAGAATAAACACAGGAGAGTTGTACATTTGCTCAGTGCTTTGGAAAATAGAAATAGTTACTTTGTTCTAAGCATGCATTTTGAGCTGGCCACATCCTGAAGGTGACAGGGAGCCATGTCCCCATGGCCAGGCTGCCTCCTGCCACCCCCACACTGCGCTTCCCCAGAGCTGCAGCTCCTCACACAGCAAGACAAACATGTTGGCACACTGCTCAAATTCCACATTGCCTTAAACAAAATTCCATGCAAACCTATTCCATTTAAATGTACCACTTATTTGAGTTTGGTTTTTGGGTTTTTTTACATTATTATGCTGCCATAGACTGTGTTCCTGCCAATGACACAGCTCTGTATCACTTGTGCCTTCACTATGTATCCTGGCTAGCTCATAATTGAACACTCACCGAGATTATCTGTTAGTGACTTGCTTTTGATGTAATGGATTTCAGAAATGCTGCTCTCATTTTAAGGGATTTATTTCCTAAGCAGCTGGCAGATTGCAGTGATTCTCCTATCTGCACAAGGCCTGGTGTCTGCACATCCTGCAGGCACTCAAAGATCCAACTACCTGAAGTTTCAACTCAAAAAGTGTGACCAAGCAGCCTTTATGACCAGGAACAGCTACATGAATCTCTTTCTCTTTCTCTCTCTCTCTCTCTCTCTGTAGGAGAAGTGTTTGCAGTTTGCAGGAGTGGGCAGATGTTTCCTGCTAAGGCACAGGTTTGGTTTAAAAAAAAATTAGTTGCTCTAAACACATACAAGTCCAAAGGGAACACTACAAACCCCCTTAAAGTCTTTGCTCCTCAAACTAATTGTAAATAAGAAAATTATTAGTACACCACTACTCATCAACGAGCAGGTGCTAAAACACTACTACAATAAACTTGAAATGTAAAAGTTGCTGATACAGTCCCTGGACACTGATGAAACTTGCTGCAGAATTTTTGCTAAGGACATATCTGCACTTTCTTTTTATAGTTTACAATCTAAGAGCTAATGAATAAATAAAAGTGAAAGGAAGGCAGGAAAGAAAGAAGAGTAAAAGGTTATAACATACATATTATATTACACAGTAATTATGTGCTTCTGAAATGCCAATTAGTAACTCCTTCCATGATCCAGCTAGCAGTCAGATCAATATGAGGTTGATAAGAGCAGAGAGTCATAATCTGGTAAAGAATATTTCATTATTAAAGAATGTATAAAGCCACAGAAATATTAGTTTAACTCCACTTTATTTCTTTTTTTTAATTTATGAGTGCAAATTGTAGTCACAATTGTGTTAAGATCGAGACATAAACTTTTCTATTCCACAGTCTCTGTAAATTTCACACAGGTATTTGGTTTGTTTTCCTAGCTAACTAAGATAATTATTATTTGCTGTTTACTGGGTTGTGGGTTTCTTTTTTTCCTTTCTTTCCTCTGAGCAAGAAAACAATGTTTTAACAGAATTTTTCACTGTCAGAGGAAAAATAATGTTGAAAAATTATTTGGCCATCAGCATAACATTAAAGTGCACAAAACTCAGTGATTCTCCTGGAAGAGCTAATTTGCTTGCTGTGTTGACAAGATGAGCCAAAAATGTGAAGAATAAAACCAATTTCATAGCCGTGGGGGTGATCCTGGAGTCAAGCGTGTAACCATACAGAAATGAGGAAGGTATTTGACATTCCCAGCTAGACCCTAAAAGTTTTTGTTGCACATCTCAGAGTGAAAGATCATTGTTCAGAGTAGTGTCAGCAAGGTGATGAGGTTTGTAATCATCTCAGAACAAATTATAAAAATTCTTAGAGGCTTTTATAGGAGATTTTTCATTTTATCCAAAGGATTTGGTATCTTTCTGCTTCTTTTCTTGCTCAATATTTTCCTCTGTCGATTTGTTTCTCTGTGACCAAACTTACTTTGGATGCAGTGCACTGAGTTCACAGATGGACAAAGTCATACCCATCCCTCAACAAAGAAGGATGTGAGAAAGGGCCAGGGGTGTCCCTCCATCCAGGCACTCCTGCAGCCCCAGAGTGATTCAGAGGGAACTGGTACAGATGAAGTTTGCAGGACTCAATTTAGGGGACAAGTGGATCATTCTTCTTCTTCTTCTGTGAATCCAGAAGTTTATGCTGCGTTACAAAGCAGAGAGCAGCTGATCCAAAAACCACTGAGAAGTAACATTACATTGATACTAACACACAGGAACTGAGATGCTGCAGCTTTGTGTGTTGGGGAGAAACATCAGAGGAATAAAAGAATGGGTTTTAGGGATCTCATTCCAATAGGTGTGAAGTTTTCATGTAATCTTTTTCCTTGACTCTTCATAACTGCTGGAACTTACACTGTTTCTTGGGAAGTCACGTTTAAAATGCAATTTATATTTGTCTGGTCACTAATGAAGTATTTTTGAAGTAATTTCCATACAGGGTCCTCATTACCATGGGGAAGTTACTGCTCCTCTACAATCGTAAATACTTTCTCATGGAGTATCCGTTGGCTCAGCATTGAAGCACTTAAAACTATTTATAAAGCACATTTTACACCTGACATACAGAATTAAGAGCAGAAAAATGAGACAGTTTTCTAATGGCATCAGTATTACTGTGTTGGTTGTAAAATGGACTCATGTCTAGAAGGCTCTGATTCATGTTCTCTCTTTTTGAAGACTATTGACTCTTCTGGCTCTTTTTCTTCTTTTCTTTTTTTTTTTTTTTAATGGCATATTGATATTGGTGGTTGTTGTTGTTGTTCTGGCTCAGAAGTCCAATCAAATGAATTTAATAAATGTTTCTGGCAGTGAAAAATTAGCACTGGCTGTTCCAAGGCTGTTCCAACATAACAAGGGAATACTTCCCAGAGCAAATACCACACTGCTCTCTGTTCTCTAGTACTTTCAGAGACAGACCTAGAGAGGTTGAAACTGTTTTAAGCAATTTAAGATTATATTTGGTGACTCTTTGAAGCAGGCCAGGGCAATTGTAATTCATCACTTCCCATGACCTTGCCCACTTGGGCATAAACTAAGGGGCTGTTCTGTGGTGTGACGGACACAGTTACACCTCACACAGCTGGTCACTGGAGCCACAGCAACCCCCCTCCCCATCCCTGAGCCTGCAGACATTCTGCATTACTGAGCACACACTGCACAGCCTAATGCAGCCTGTATAAAAATGACAGTGCTAATCGAAGATTTATACCTTTAATCCCCTCCTGCCTCAGCTCTAACTCATGAGTTTTATTCCCAGCACTAACGGGAAAAAGCCCAACTGAGAATTTCCTAACACGATGCAAAGTTCAGCTGCTCCTCCTGAGAAGACAAACAAACCCCAGACCATTCAACTTTGCAGCACAAGGAGTGAAGCCCCAGGACCTTTCCTCACCCCACACAAACCCAAGCACAGCCTGGCACCCATAGAAAGGCACTGATGAACTCTTCAGGCTTTCACATCATTTTATGAAACAAAATAGCTAGTGTAAAATTTCTCCATGTTGTTTTTTCAGGACTAAGAATCACTAATCAAATATTGTCACTAACCGCGTTTTTATTTCATTTCAGGGAAAAAAAAAAAAAAAGAAAAAACACTTATTTCTGCAGAGGTACTTGCTACTGAATACCAATCTGGTTAGAGATTTCATTTTATCACCCGAGTGCAGTAACTCAGCCAGAAAGTAGTTTTCAATCAATGCAAAGGCGGGATGGTGTCAGAGGCTGGGCAAGAAGGCAGTCGAGGACAGAGCCCGCTATTCCCTCGGCTCTTCCCCCAGCATGATCACCCCCGGTGCCCCCACAGCTCCCTCCCAGCTCTCTCGCACCGAGGACACCGCGGCCAGCAGCAAGCACACCGCCTCGTCCGGTCCCGGACCGTTCCGACCACTCATTCCCAAAATCCCGTCTCACAAGTCAATTTCACCGCCTCCCCCGAGCAGAGCCTTTGCCGTGCCGGCACCGCGGAGCAGCGCTCCGGGAGGCACCGGCAGCTCCGTGCCGAGCCGCCGCCGGCTCGGGGCGAACTTTGGGCACGGACCAAAGCAGGGCAGGGCTCGCTGGGAGGTGCCGCTGTCCCGAGCTGTCCCTCGCCTCTCCCCGAGCTCCGCCGAACTTCCCCCCGCCCGGCCCGGCTCGGCGGCAGCGAGAGGGCGCGGGGCGGCCGGGGAGCCCCGCTGCCGCCCACCCTACCTTGACGGCCCGGGTGGAGTGGCAGTGGACGTGGTGGGACACGGTCGCCGTCTGGTTCATGTTGCCGGCGGCGCCGGGCGAGGTCGGGGCTCCCGCGGGTCCCTCCCGGCGCCTGGGAGCGGCCGGGGGGCTCCGGCTGCGGCTCCGGCTGCGCTGCTCCGCACCCCGGCAGCTCCGCCCGCCCGCTCCGCCCCGCCCGGCACCGCCCCGCCCGCCGGACCGGCTCCGGACCGGCACTGGACCGGCACCCGGCGGCACCGAGCGCCGCCGCCTGCAGCCCGGCCGGTCGCGCCGCCCTCGCCCCCGGGGCTGGGGAGCTGGACGAGATCAGCCCCGCTCTGTGAAAGCCGAGCCCCGCAGTGCTCGCAGCCCAGATGAGTAAGACTGCAGCAGAAAGTTTATGCTGGCTGCTCTTTCCTTCGTGCTCCACGGGGTTTTTTTCCTTTCTACCTTCCCTGTTCCGCCTCTTCCCTCGGTTCCAAAGCGCCTCCAGCCCACTGCGGTACGGGGATTCGGGCGTGCTTATGTAACACAGGTACGAGGCACAGGCACCAGCCTCACGGCCCCTCCAGGGCACACGGGCTATCCGAAATCAACGCGCTTTGTTAGGTACCACAACAGCTCCGCGCTTCCCCATGGAGCAGAGGAAATGCATCTCTAATTAGACTTTTACACAAATAAGTTTTCAGTGGGGCTGGTTGTGGTACAGGCTAAGAATCTGCACCCTCCAGACTGCTGAGCAGGACTTGCCAGGAACACACAAATTCTCCGTCTGCAGGTCCAACCCAGAGATGATACAAAGCCAGGATTTGGGGATGGAAGTTGGGAAGCTCTGTGAGCAGATTGTGACACCGCAGGAGGATAATGAACAAGCAATATTTTTGTATGTATATAACGTCCTTAAATGTTACTCTTACTTTAGAGAAACCTCCCAGTAAAACGAGACACAATGTGCCACACACCAAGGCATTCCTGGAGTGTCTGAGGGGTGCACAAAACTACAGTCAGGGCAGAAAAAGTTGGTTCAAGAGGAAACAAAGAAGAATGAGGAGAGACTACGGCCAGAAGCCATGGCACAAGTCTCCTAAAGAAACTGCTGATTTGGAACCTCTCACTGCATGAGACTCCAGCTTCAGGCATCTCTGAAGCATCTGTTCTTTCAAGAGGGAGGCTGTTGAGCAGTATTTGCTACCGTATCAAAAGTTACACTCCCAGTGCAGGAAGTTATTGCTCAAAAATAAAATTACTTTTAAAATTCAGGCTGTGAGTTGAGCTTGTTTTATGGCTCTGTCTCATTTTCCTCCCCTACTGCCACTCTATATTTTTTTCTAAAATAATGAAGAAAATGTACAAAGCATGTCCCAAAAAGTAGTGATGCAAGAAAACAAAATTTTTGCTAAATACTTCAGACTGTGCTTTGCTACTTGAAGGTCCATCCTACCCTGCAAAGGAGAAGGCTGAGAACTTGCTGTGGTCATGGCTCAACACACCCTCACAGAGGCCTTTGGGGACCCTAATCTGTGCTTGTAAATCTCATCATGACTTCAGACATCTGCCAGAGCTCTTTTAAATGGGGTTCATTTTCAGAAGATTTTAATTTCCTGGAAGAAAATCTGCATTAAATAATCTCACACACAATATTCCAAAGCCAAAATTCATTTTGCACACCTCAACTCGGACACAAAGGCAGGTGCCACTGGAGATGGAGCTGGTGAAGAAAAGACTGATCTGCTCAGTCTGCAGAAAGCTGCCGAGGCAGCCTTGTAAGGGAAAGCAGCCCTGGGTACAAACAACCTCTCCAGAGAGGGGAGAGCAGTCAGCGTTTACTCCAGTGACACTGAGAAAAATGTCATTGCCAAAGGAGCCAAATGCAAAGTAAAGTCACAGCAAGAGAGTCTCTCCAGGCCCAGCCTTGCTCATCTCTGGGCACCACAAGCGAGGCAGCTGGGCTGGCCTCTAGCCTGCAGGATTGCTCACATTAGCCTCCTTCACCTTAGCAGATTTATTGGATTTTGAGCAATAAAAACCCCATTTAGCAAGCATATCAGGGGCTCAGCAGTGCTCTTTCACCTCTCTCTATCATATGCAGACAGGAATGAAACTTAATGGATATAGATGGGGAAAAAAGCCACCCTCACATAAAAATGAGACATGATTCAACTCAAAGGTGAGTACTGAGGAGGAAGGAATGAGTGAATGGCTGTTTGGGTAAAGGGCTAACAGGCTAACTTTCACCATACTCTGCCCAAACATTTGTCCTGAAAATAAAATGATGACTTCAAGTTATTGTCACTAGGAGCTCAAGCAAGCAGAGGTAGCCTGGAAGATTCAAAGACATTCTTCTTCATCTTGAAATATACTTGTGTTTTACAATCTCACATAGGAACTGCTTTAAGACAAAACAATGAACTCATGACAATTTTAGTTGGACTAAATATCTGTGGGTTTTTGTAAGCTCCTAAGAGAACTTTGTGTAAAGTTTTCATGCTTGATTTTATACTTCACATTGGCTGCCCCTCCATGAAAGCCCCAAAACCAGCTTTAGACTAATAGAGAAATCTCTTACTTATAGTAAGAAAGAAAAAGCAATTTGGGCTAAAAAGTTGCCAAAGACAGAGATAAGATCAATAATTTGCTGGCATTGTTTTTAAATGAACTTCTACAAATTTTGAGATACCTATTCCTGGAAAGTGTAGTTTGCTGATTAACCTCCTGCTCTCACAAGGTGGGACCTAATTAGAGGGTGAACCTAACACGGGCTGGAGCTGTAAAATCTCTATAAGTGCCTGGTTTGTCATTATAAAACATCCCAGAAACAAGGCAGATCAATAGAGTGGGATTCCACAAAATGCCTCCTGAAATCCTCCTGAGCACCACTGTGCTGCTTGCTTCTCCAGTAATGTCATTCCCTGCCTCCCCTCCTGTTCCCTGATGTGGCTGTTAATCCTCCATAGGTGTAATCTTCTTTGGGAACTGGCTGCATAGCAAAATGCAGTTCACCCTGGCTGCTGACTGCTAATGCAAGCATCCTCGTTTGCCCTGCAAGGAGGTTCTCAAATGTTTCGGTGCCTTTAGGGTGCAATTAAATAACTGAGTGATTACCAAAATATGCTGGAGAATATTAAAGCTGGGAGCAGATGCCTCTGTTACACGGTGTAATAGAGCAGGTGGCCCTTCCCTGTGTTGGAGCAGCCCTGAATGAACCTCCTTCCTAAAATATTTAAAATGAGTAAGAAATCAATGTGATCAGCCAGGAAAACTGATTAAGCTATCCAGAGTTTTAGAGAAAAGAAAAACCCTGCTTTTTGATAGAAAAGCCTGCCTGTCCCACTGTCCAAGTGCAGAGAGTGGCTGTGGGCAGCAGAACTGCTGCTGGAGCCAGCATTTCCCAGAGGCTCCTGATCACTATTCAAGTCCTGCAGTAACCTGCTCTTAGAAACTCCCAATACAGTTCCCCAGCCACACATTTCCTGCCTCTTATTTTCTAAGCCTTATGTTCTTAAAAGAAAAAAATCCCCACAATCCTTTCTTCTTTTTTCTTTTGTCATGTTACATTAATTGTATAATCACCATCCTGAGAAATAAAAAATTAAAGTGTATATTGGTAATAGAAGATACTTCATGGCAACATGTTTTTCTATAGCTGTAGAAAAATATTTGCTCTCTTTTCTGTTTTACACAAGCATATAAAATTTAGTCTTACTGCTGCTCCACATACCAAGGGCCTAATTCTGTGCTCGCACATGTTGGCAGCTATTGACACAAGTGAACTCAATTTCTAATTCACACCAGTTCATAATCAGATTACAGACTTCCCTGTTTATGGATGAAGAAGTTTTAATACCACAGGGGAGGCTGACTTGGGATCACTGTGAGGCTGCCAGCTCCCTCAGAAGCTGTGTGTCAGTGCTGGGCTTGTGTGAAACACAGCAGGGCAGAGCCTGCCTCCACTCAGCTTCCCAAAAATCCTCCACCCCAAAGGAAAGGCCAGCAGCTATTGTGCACTGCCAGCAGCCTCACACACAGCTCAAGGTATCCCAGGAAAAGCTGTGCCAGGAGGATGGCACTGTGGCCATGCACACACACATGTTCATATGTGTACAACCCCACATGCCTGCAGCCTTCAGTCTGGCTGCAGCTGTTGAAGGGAACGTGAAGGAAAATTCCCTCAAGTAAAGCACAGCTTCAGGCAGACTCAGTAAATCAGTGGGATGCCAGGTATCAGCCTGGCTGCAGTGCCAGGAGCTGTTGCTGCTGTGTTCACCCACAATGTTTGGTTACTGCAGTGAAGGATTTCTTGGAGTGGACACCTCTCCCATTGGGAAAGCACTGTGTCATCCCTGCCAGGTGTTGCCATATTAACTGTGTGTATGTCCACTCCTTTCAGCACTCCAAAATTCCCTCACAGCTTACTGTCTTGAGGTTTAGCAGGATGATTTCTCAGCTCAGCATGGTTCAGGAATTGAAATTTTGAACAAAACCAAGGAGAATCCACTCCATTGCTGAAAGACATGCTCAAAAGTCATAAAATCCAGTCCAATATATGGAATTGATGAAGAAGCAAATAAAGATGCTCCACATTTATAGTAGCTAAAATCCACTGAAGTATAAGGGTACATTTGTTATGATTATTTTCTATTCTCATTCACTACATTTATTTCAAAGGAAAATATATTTCTAGAAAATGTATTTATATTAAGTATTTGCAACTCTTTTTAGAAACAAAAGGTGTACTAAAAATGTTCTGGTGCACAAAGGAACCATTGGTGCACAATGATTCCTTCACTTAATTTTCTGTAAAGGTGAAGGTGAATAGTATTGAATTAGTCAGAAGATGAAAAATAATCTTCCCTGTTACAATAATAATGAATTATTTCTACTAGATTTTGCCTGCAAACAGGAGATATCATGAAAATAGATTCAGTAATGTCTACATATCATTGATTCAGTGCAAGGAGTATGTTGTGAGGAGAGATGGAAAAAGCAGCCTGCATACAACTGCCTTGTTACCAGGGAAGAGAAGCAAGTGGTTTCTGAGATATAAAACTGCAAGCAGAGGCAAGAGAAAATGGTCTGTGCCTGAATGAACTGAATGTGTCACCCACAAAACCTGCACAGACAGGAGGTGGCTTTATGAGCAGCACTTCTCAGGACACCTCTTAGCAGGTCTGCTGAATTGATTCTGATGAACCAGAGGCAGTGCCACAAGCAGAGTATCTTCTTCAGGATCCCTCCAGTCTGTCCTGTGAGTGCCTGTTACCAGACTCAGAGAAGAAGAAAATAAAAACTTCGAGTCCTTTTCATTTTCAAGTGAGACTTCAGAGGAATAGCCACTACTATCCAAGAAAACAAAACAAAAATTAAGCAAAAAAATCAACATACATGGCCACCAAGCTATACTCGTTTTCTTTAGCACACTGTGTATTGACAGATATACATACTTTGCAGGTGAGGAATTTCAGTAAAAAAGAACAAATCATTTTTCTTTGGTCTCGCATAAATTCCATAGTAGACCCCTGGAGCACTCTGCTCCATCTCACTGCTTTCATTTAGTCTTCTATTTGTACAAGCTATTGCAGTATAAAAAGAAGAAGGTGAATCTGACCTATCTGAGAAGTAGATTTAATTTCATGCATAACCATTACTCACACTGCTAACAGGATTCAATATTTCTACCATGCTAGAGCTACAGGGTGAGAAATGCTTTTGCTTGTGTGAGGATTTACAGGAGCACAGCCACCCATCTCCCTGCCTATGGGCACTGCACCACTTTCAGGAATTGCCACAAAGTACTGGTGCACACATGCCAAAAGTAGTGTCAAGTCACGTCAAATTTCTGTACAGGTTTGTCCTTCTTTACACCTTAAAATCTTGCTTGTCACAGGAAACACTGAACACCACACAGAGCACTTCCTCTGCAAGAACATCACCAGGGCTGGTTCTCCTGGGATCTTCTGGCTCGCTGAAGACAGACATGAGCAGGGGATTTCTGGGTTGACACCACAGCGCAAAGCCAGCCCAGAGGGGAGTTATGGAAGGTTCAAGATGAGCACACAAGCTTGAATGCAATGTCAAGCAAGACTGAGAATGTTTTGTCTCAGCAGGATCGTCTTCCTTATTTTCAGTATATATAATAAGCCATCCACAAGCAATCGCTCTTTTTTTTAAAGATTAGACCCCAGGTAGTAGCCAAACTTCTGAGACGTACAAGAATTCCTACTCTGACACTCAGCCCAGCGTTCCAAGTGTTTATGTACATAACAGGTAGCCCAAAAACTTGTCAAGGCTTTGCCAAATTTACTGAGGCAGAACTTTATATGACTGAATTTTTTGTCCCCCCAACACGAAGTTACCCCACAGCTCCTTCTGCTTGGGGGATATTTGCATTGTATATCTCATGAAAGCAAACTTCACAGTAAGCCATTTTTTGCCCTGTACTGTATGTAGAGGTTTCATCCTGAAATCAGATGCCAGTAAAGCCAGAATGAATAATTTTTTAAAAAGGAAATTTTACATTATTTAGAGGGTTTGAAGTTTAAATTAATAGTTTGTAGCTATAGAGACTGAAGTGGGGAAATAGAGGATTTTATGTTAGGTCTCAGAGGCTGCAAGAAAGATACTTTCCAGATTAAACAAACCACAAAAATTCAATGACAACAGAAAAAAAACTGGCTACATAGACCATTTCCCTTCGTCTGTCTGGGTTAATAGAAGCCTAAGCAAAATTTAAGAGGCATACTATCACTGAGAAAAGAAAATGAGAAGAATAAAACTTAAACCATAATTATTTCCATTATGCTTCAATGGTACTGAGTAACAGACAAAACCTCTCCCTTCCTTTACTCTGTGTAAATCTTATACCACATAACATGATAATTTTTTCCACAAATGAAAGATAATCTACTATCAAATGACCACTTTCCCTGGAACACTGCAGAGCAGTTTGCTCAAGGAACAAGGAGCAATTTCCATCAGAAAAGAAAGGATGGTTTCTCAACCTCTGAAGGCAACCCTCAGTCTGTTTTCCCTACAGGACATGTATTCCTGTGTCCCCAGTTTAAAAATATTTTACAAGACTCTCGGGGCACTGAAGAAGGCCCTAACTCATTGCCACACATAAAAAACACAGATGAGTGACTAATATTCTGAGATATTCTTTTCTCACAGAATTTATCAGTTTGCCTTAGTCTGTGTACATGTCTGATGCCCTCCTCTGAGGCAGGGTAACAAATCAGCCTTTTCCCTTTTCCAAAAACACTTTAAGACATCAGACTTGGGTCATCAGGGAAGCAATAGCAGGTCCGAGCAAAGGTCCATCATAACGAGGCAAAAGCCATCATCAATCAGGGTGAAAAATGGGATAGCCATGTCAGAAGGACTGCAGCTGAGATTCCCAAGTTGGCTGTTAGGAAGTCACTGCTTTGTTTTCCCACCTCTGGGGCAGGAGAGAGCATCCTGAGAACAGCAGAGGCTCAGGCAAGCTGCCAGAGTTGCTCTGGCAATGCTGACCACTGAAAGTGAACCCACCTGGTGAAATAGGGGTTCTGCATTATCTCAAATTGTTGCTCCAGGAAATTGAAATGAAAGATGATACAAGGAAAATGCTGGTGAGGAAGAAAACTTAAATGAAAATGGAAGACAAACCACAAGAATCTGAAAGGAGAACTTGTCCAAAGCACCAGTATTAAGACAAACTCAACCTCACATTTTGGGTATAATCCCTACCAATCCTCTATGAAAACACCAGTGGGGTTGCAGTCTAGGACCAGACTTACAGTGCTCTTGACTGCTGTTGCCCACATCCATAAGTGCTGCTGTTAACATGTTCCTGGAAGACAATTCTTTTCGTCCATGTGTAAAATTTACCAGTCTATTCAGATTTGTGATGCCTTTTCAATAAGAAAGCATCTGAAATCCCCCTTATCTCTGTTTTCCTGTTCAGTCAGAAGTGTGTCAGTCACAAGCCCACGCTGCTCAGCCACCTCGATTGTTGCTGCACTTCAGCTGACAAGCTGTGAAAGTTTTGGCTGCCCAAAAATCATTGGGAACGTATTTACTTCCTTTTGTTAGAATGATGTTTGCCTCCTACTGGCATGTACCAATGTACCTTCGCACACATACATCAGGAGTTTCTAGTGACATCAAGGTTCACATCCAACTAGTCAGAAAACACTACCTTGTTAATGAGACACAACGTTACTGCCAGCTGCTCATTCCAATATCATGTAAACATACATAGAAATAATTTCCCTGTGCCTTAACATCCTTTTGATATTCTGCTTGTTTAAAAAGTAGAACATTATGTGGGGGAAAATAGTGTGGATCCCACTCCTGTACTTTGCAACAAATCAAGAAATGTTTTAGTGTAAATTCCAGTCAATGTTGCAAGGCTTAAACTAACCAAGGAAGACATGAGATCAGAAGCTTTCTTCTTTCTTTTGGGCTGTGAGCCTTTTAGGAAATCCCAGAGAGCTGCTGAAGACTTGTGGAACTGACAATGTTGAGAAGAATTTGTTGGGAACAAACAAGTCTCATGCAGTTCCATATTCTCTAGCAATTGTGCTATCTTCTAACAAATAAATCCAGAAATTATATTATCCTACTCTCAGAAAAATACAACAATTTATGCTTACTGGGATGCTGAAGGACTCAAATGAATGCTGACAGCTATAGTACCTGTAGGCAAACACTGCTCATTGCATTTACTCCTAACTTCTGAGGCAAATGTAACACAGCACACACAATAAAAGGACACCAGCTCCAAACACATAATGCAGCCATTATTTAGATTGCAGTATGTTTTCCAAATTGATTCGAAAATATGTTTTTATTAAAGTGCATGATTTGTCAAAAGCGCTTCCAGGAGGTGTAAGGAAAAACAGCAAAGAGATTGAAGCTTGCTTAACCAAGTTTATAAACCTGCTGTTTCAGCCTCAAAGATGAATTACACTGCAGGAGCACGTTCACTAAATGTCTGTGCTCTCCTTCTTGCCCTCCTACCTATATTCAAAGAATAGAATAGAAAAGCATAAATCAAAGTCTCAGAACATATTTCTCCCCCAGTTCTGAAGCTGCCATATCTCTATACCAGAATCACAATCCCCTGCAAATCAAATAAAAAGCACAGCCCAGCAATCACCACTTCAAAATAATTACAGGCCACACAGTAATTTACACTTATCTAAGGCCTTTCACCCCAAGAATCCCAAAGCAATTTATACACAATATAGATGTGGCTGATATGAAAATAATAACGCCAAGGAGCTGCTTGGGAATTGAGACATTGTTTAAATCAAGTGGATCTTTGCAGTCCAAAACTTACTTATTATGCTGATAGCAATTTGAGCCAAACTTATTAAAACCTTCCATCTCAAATTAAGGACTGTTCTAGGCACTGACAGGCACGTTCTGAACCTTTCCTTAATTTTAGTCAATGGTATTGAGAAGTCAAGAAATTAAAAGACTTGAAACAACACTGCCCAGCAGACAAATACAGCTTCAGAATGTGCTCATCTGAGGTACAACCAGGGCTAACACACCCTTCTGTAAAGAAAAAAAGGTCTAAATTTCTGTATTTGCTTCCTTTTCCTTTATAGAATTTAATTCTCATCTATCCAGGCTGTGGCTAAGTACTGGCCTACAGGCAGAACTTCACTACTTCTGTGGTAGCTCTGAAATATCATCATTTTCCTCCCAGCTGCTCAGTAAATTAAAGCAGACAGCCTACAGGTGCTTGCTGGAGTCCCAGCACTCTCAAGAGCACCAGGCCACACGGGTACAAATGGGTCTTTAAGCAGAGCTGTGAAATAGCTGCTGCCTCCCTAATCCTCCAACCACACCCCTGGGGCTCTGAGTGAGAGGAAGCTTGGGAAACTGAAGGGATATGTATTACTAACAATTAACTGGTAATCCATTTACATTTTCAAAGCTGTTTTCATACAAAAAGAGGCTACTGGCTCTTTCTATACTATTAAACACAGAGTTTGTTATGGCTTTCCTCAGCCTTCAAAGTGCAGGCACACAAATGTTGAAAGGATTCACAGTACACTATGTAGGATCCCCAAAAGGCAAATTTGGGGAATATAAAAATCTCTTTTTCAAAGTGAGTTATAGACACCAGCAACAGCTGGCCCCCTGGCAATCTTCAGATCCAGAGAAATCACTGCAAACCCCAGTATTTTAAGGGATACCTAGATATTATTACCACATTTTAAAATCAGGAAATTGAATCAAAACACCTTCGTGCCATAGGATGCTTCGGTCTTAAGGATAGAAAAGTCTTTTCCCTTGCTCTGCCCTTTGGAACCTACCCAACCATATACACAGGCCTGTCAGGGAAATACAGGACTTTTAATGTTTTGAGTGAGAACAGCACACACGACCGGACTGCAGCATCTCATCTGCATGGCTGATGCATCTGCAGTCAATCTGATCACTGAAAGCATTGGCCTCACTGCACCTTCAGGAGTGCTACTGGCTTAGGGAGGAGGAAAAGCTAAATGAGTTTTGGGGAGCAGAATGTTTCTTTTGTTTTAAAATAAGGTAACATCAAGGGGAAATATTACTATTTTTGCTGCCTGTGTGGTACCACACTTCTGTTTCACCCTGAGTGGCAGCTGCAGCATCTCTCAACGGGGAGACAGGAGTTTGCTATGAAAATGCAGAGAGAGAAGCTACTGCATGGGCAGTTTCTTGCACTTCTTCATGATCCCTGGGCTGACAGCTGATCCACCAACAACACTCAAAACAAGTGAATAATTCTACCAGTTTTCATAATGTTATGCTGGAGGTGGTTGATTGCATTGCCTCACACTGGATTTATTTTCCTTATTACTTTCTGGGGGCAAGGGTGTCACAAAAAGAACATCTTTAATTAAAATGTCCTTAGAAATTCCAAATATTCAATGTTCTCTATTAAGAGACAGATGCCACAGAAGAAAATGTGATGAAATAACAGACCTCATAATGAGACTGTATTTGGCTAAACTCTGAAACTAAAACAGCAAAGATAAGGGGGTTATTTCTTTTTCAATCTTCATATCACTTCAATTTGTGATTCACATCTTCAAGAGGTGAAAAACAATTTCAGTTACTAAGAAAGCTGCCCAAAGAAGCTATGTCAATTTATACCACCTGGGAATCTCGCTCTGTGCTAATCTGTTTCATTCATCCCATTTCTTGACATATTACTGCCAAGGGACCAGCCTGGATGTGGAAATGTATTACCCATGTGTCACCAGTAATGCTGTCTCTTTTTCTCCCATTCTCTCCAGAGCATCTAAGCCAGAGTGACATCAAAACTGGGTTTGTAAAAGTGGGTAGAGGCAAGGGAAGGAAAAAAAAAGGCTGAAGGAGTAGAATTCTGTAGTAAATTCTGGGTAAAACAGGCTCTGTCATTGCCTATACTGCAAGCAGGAGTTAATTCCATAGTTCAGTTTTATCTCCTGTGTTCATATATTTATGAAAAGGCTTTATAACTTGGAACTTGTAACTGCAAGGGAGTGTATTAGATGACCCCAATGGTTGCACAAATCTTCATCTGTGGTTTCACTGCTCTCATGGAGCACAACTATTGTGAGAAGCTGGTCTGGAAATGGCAAGGATTTTGATTATCTACACAATAGGTCTTGCACTGACTTTGGAGTTCAATCAAGAATCATTGCAGAGACCTGATGTCAAGGAGTACATATTTGCTTCCTATGTTTCTAATCACAGTACACTGGGCTGGAAAGACATCCTGGGGTATTCAGTCCAGTCCCTTGCCATTGCAGGTGACCAAATAATAAAACTCATTTTGTAACCTGATGGATTGCTTTGTTCTGTCAGAAGACATTTCGGGTCCTGTAGTTTTATTTCTAGTTACAGAAATTTTCAGTCAGTGCCAGGCACACTCTTGATGGAAATGTATTTTGCAGTCTCAGGATATTGAAGAGGCAGGGAGGGAGAGAAGGAAGGAATTCAGGATCAAAAAATAGCCAATGTCACATAATCAACAAAGAATTAGGATTTAGGAATATACTTATTTACTGTGTCTGGAAAATTGGCCGTCTCAAACGAAATTCATGTTGTGTTCCCATTATACAAACTTGGCTGTAAAAGTGGCGGTGCTGATGGAACAAAGTTCTGTATCTCATTTGATTGAGTTCCAAAAGATGCTCTAAGTGAAAAAAGCACTATGACACTACACAACAAAGTTCATGCTAAATGGATTTAAATTATAGAACTGATAGATCTTACAACATAAATTTTAATTTAAGTGTCTGTCTTAGCTCTGTGCTGCTGTACATTGCATTTAGAAGCAGATATAAGTAATCATTAATAAAATTCACAGTAACATTAAAAACTAGTGAGGTAGTCAATAATATCAGGAACTGCGGGATTATGTAAATCAACTGGCAGAGTAACGTACATTTTAAAACTACAAAATGTCGAGTATTAAAATTTCTTAAAAGGTGGGAAACAGAATAGCTGGACATTCTGGCAATGAAAGGGACTTGTCATAGAAAATCCCCAGTGAAATGTGACATCCCCAAGTGAGAAGGGATAGAGCAAATATTTGGCTGCAGGAAAAGCAGAACCCAGAATGCTCAGAAGAGATTTTTTTTTTCTCACTTTATTTTAAAGGAGCTGTTGAAAATGCTGGAGAAGGAGAGGGGAAGAAGAAGAGGCTGAAGGCAGAACAGGACACATGAGCAATATGACAAGACACAGAGGGATTATCAGCACTGAATAACTCAGAGCTCACCTGGTATCACATATGTTTAAAACCAGGCTCTAACTGAGAGCTATAAACTCTCTGTAAACTGTAAATGGTTTCCTACCATTGGAAAGAGACTTCCCCTCTAGCCTGTAAGAACTCCAATGTCTTACAGCTTCTGGACTACTTGGTAGATAGCTTGATAGTTTATTGTAAAGCACTTCCCTACAGTAATACTCTTTTATTCCCTGTTAACTTTGTATCTAGCTTTACACAATTAATTAGGGAAGTGTTCAAAGACCTAGATTTTAAACCACTTAATTAATTAGAAATGAAGGTTTAATGGTTATTCCTCTCAGACTATTTAATTTAATGAGAGAATTTGCAGGGAAAAGAAGGAAGAAAAATCAATTTAGTGTATAACAAATTGCAACAGAAAATGGAAAAGAGATGAGCATATGTATCTGTTTACTGTTGGACTAGATAAGAGCATCCCTATCAGAGCTCAGGGGTTTGCAAATTTTTGGCAATGGGGACACAACTCATCAGTTCCAAGAAACTGCCCATTCAAACGAACTGGTGTTTCCATCACGACCCATCACTGCTTCCATCCCACCTCCTGAAAACAGCCTCCAGAAACACAGGAACAGAGGAGCCTTGCCTCAGTCTAAGAAAAGGCTGGAGAAGAGAGACAGGACATCCCGAGGGCCGCTCCCAAGAGCTGTGCCAGCAGCTGGCATTCAGCCCAGCATCATGCTGGGCAGGGAGGCTGAAGGCTCCTGCCACGGTATCACAGGAGGAAAATGACCCTTTTCAGAAGGAGAGGGACACACGTGGCCCCATAATGTCCCTGACTAGAAAAACTAGTGAGTCATCATCCTAACACCCAGCTGTGCAGTGTGATTTCATGCAGGACACATTTACTTGAGCTAAATCTTTCTATTAGAGGAAACAAAGCCGTGCGGCAGCAGCAGCCCATCAGTTCTACTTTTTAAGAGCTGTCACACTGACATCTCTCTAAAAGCAAAATTCCTTTTTATGCCAGTGGAAGGTCTGAAAGCCAAATGATGGGAACATACCCTTCTGAGTTACTGAAACATTTTCAGTTGTTTCTTTCCCTGAGGTATCTGCCACAAACAAGAAGATCCAAGACTGAAGACAGGATAACTTAGTAAAGAACAGTGAAATACTTCTAATAATATGAGTAAGACCCAAGAAAATATCTGAGCTGCTGTTGCACTAAGCTTTGTAAAACAATAAAAGAAACTGCCCCTCTACTGAGACATTTCAAATCCAATCTCTTCTTTTAAAAGAAAATTATCCTTTGGGCTGGGGAGAAACATTGCTTTGTTGTTTTATTTTAAGAACTTGGAATTTGGTAGGATTTAAGGATGAGCATTCGAAAAAGCACTAAATTTGAAAAGAGGCTTTTTTCATGAGTACTGGCAAGACTGATTGGTGTTAAGATGAAATGAGACTCCAAAGAATGTAACACTTCAAAATAAATACCAGCATGTAGCACTGCTGTGATTTTGCCAGCCATCTGCATGATTCATCCCTATAGGATGGTTTAGCCACCTATCTGTTTTTACCAAAGCATTTGGAATAAAGGCTTGCTGATACAAAGCGTAACTTTTTTCCCCTCAGCTATTGCTAACCAATCCTGTCACTAATTCAAATCCATTCAGTTGGTCTAATTAAATCAGGAAATGGATCTGCTCAAAAGTGGGCATCTCTTCCACAATTCATGCAGGAAAAATATTTACAGTGAATATTTTGCTATTCTACATCAGCAACGGCCTTTTAAAAAAACTGAGGGATAATCTTTGGTTCAAAAGAAGAGGAGGGAAAAATATTTGGGAATTTTTTGGTTTTCAGAGGATAAATCTGGATACAAAGCCTAAGAAACTCTAGGAATAAGGAATAAATACCATACTGCCCAAAAAGCAGCAAGACTGGCTGGATAAGGGAGAGGTCTGGGCTAAGCAATAAAATTCTTCCTCAGCAAATCTCTGAGTCCACCCCAATAAATTCTAGTCTGGCCAGCAGCAGTACCATTGCCGAAGAGTGAGGATGCCTCTGCATTTTCTGTTTTGCTCAGGACAGGATTTAATCCTAAACATTTTTTTTAATCATTTAATCTCTAAAATTTATGTAATCACTTATGACTAACTCCTCATCGTAGCAGGAGTTTTACTGTATGCAATTATCTCTTTAGTTTGGGTTTTAAATTAATGTCAGTCATTCTCCTTCCATTTAAAATCTCGTTTTTCACATGTACAACATTTTCAACCAGCTTTGGAAGAGAAATATCAAAGGAGATAATTCCCCCCGGTTTAATTTAACTGAAGAAAATAGAGTTACAGAAAGGACAGTTTTGAATCATTACAGTGTGTCTGAACTCTCACAAGCAAGACAGAAAGCAGTGGCAAAGCTATGGATGCATAAAAGATTCAGTGTCTTTTACTGGGTTTTAATGAGGCTTTTTCATTTTAACTGAGAGGAAGGCAGGAAAAGAGGAAAGTATTTCTGCAGCACCACAGTAAACATACCATGAAACAACACTTTTCTTCTCTGACCCCTATTATGCTCCTGGAATTGCTCACAAAATGAAGCATAACTGATGTGATTGTCAATCCCTTCCTCCAAGCACCATAATAATTTCCTGCACCTGAATACTGTGGGACTCTCATAAGAAGAGAAGTCCTCAGCACCTTCCGAGAAGCTGCAGTTTTCTTGGCACTGCCGTTCTGTTTGAACAAAATCATCTGATCTATATGCTAAATTATTCCCCCACTTGGAGCTCCACTGCTGTGCTCTCACTCTGCTGCTGCTCCAGCATGGTGGGTTTTGCTTTGGGACATTTTGCCCAGGCCAAACCTGGCCATACAGAAAATGCCAACACTTAGCAAGTAGTTGCTTTAAAGATGCCTCATTACATTTGATTTTGACTAACAAATGATGTAAATGAAGTTTGTTATGATGAACCTGAAAATAACGTTTCTCATAATTATGTTCACTTATGTATTTTACCAAATCCACCACATATTCTAGTCCAGCTTCCACAGTATGAACTCCCCTGAATAACAAGAAATTTACAACCAGGTGTATTTTGAGGTCCTACTTTCTGTATTTCTGTTCCCATATTGAGCAAACATAATGATTCATACTAAGAATGTGTGCACACATAAATATCAAATCCTATTTTTGAGTTTTAACTTTAGAATTCACTTCCTAGACAAAATTTGAATGCTCTAAAATGAGCCAGGAAAATTATCAAAGTCAATTGTGAACAAATATTTGAGAATGTTTGAGAAATTTGGAAGCAGGATTTTGCTGGTTTGCTTTGGCTCCATCTTTGCATGGGATTGATCTGAATGTATTATGAAGACTGCTAGAATACATCCCTCTTTTGCATGGAAAATGGAAATTTTCTGACAAATTACTTGAAGTGGAATGTATTCAATTCAATCCCAAGAGATAACATTTTGTTTTGAGAAGAGCCAGATGCAAGAATGCTGCTGAGCTGTAGGCACACAAGTACTTGAACCTGTGTATAGTATATCATTTAGAAGGCATCTCCCTAAAAAGGCACTGCTGGAAGATTGACCTGATCTCAGCACACTCCTGGTCCTTTTCTGGTCTGAAAAGGAGGGAAACCCCCTGGAAAGCCCCTGTCACAGCAAGGCAGTTGGATTTGGGGGAATCCAGAAAGGCAGCCTGGCAGCTGGCCAGAGGCCAGCATGGGGATGGGCAGCTGCTGACAAGAACAGCAGCAGCCACTGAATATGAATCTCTGCTAAAGCAGCAAGATTTAGCAAGAGACAGTAACTGGTGGTGCTGCTGTTCCAAAAGGAAGCATTCCTAAAGAAAATTATTCCAGGATTTTAATTACAAGTTTTCCTTTTCAATGTTTTATATTTAAATTCTAGATTTAAAAGAAATAGAGGGAAAAAAACCACAAACTCTTGGTTTTGGCAGAAAGCAGAAACTTCTTTCTTTCACACGCACATTTCATTTAATTAGTAATTTGACAGTAAAGGATTTCTAACAGAAAAATTTGGTCCACCCCGTGCTGCCTCACACACAGTGAAAGTGGATTTTAAAACTTCTCCAGTATCTAGAAGGGGAAGTAAGTTTCCCTTTGCCATGAGCACAGCACTTTCAGTTTGGTACCCAGGATGTGAAGAGCAGCTCACCAGAAACTCCCCTGGGTTTGGGCAGTGAGATGCACAACACTGTGATTACATCTGAAAATGTGATGATCAAATGAGCACATTGAATGAGTGACACTAATACATTGCAAAGATGACAAAAGTAAAAATTGCAGGAGAAGCAATTTCTCTAAATGCTATATTTAGATCTGGCCATGACATGGAGTAGCTCAGCATACCTTTTCTGTGAAACTATTTTTGCCAACATTCTCAAAATATTACTGCTAACCCATAAGAAATATTCCTCATTGACTTTGACAGTTACATATATTTGAATCTTACCCAGAGATGAGCTCTCAGTGACTGGCAAGTTAAATTTTTCCATGCCATTTGTTTGCAGATGGGGCAGTCAGCTCCCTGAAGGGCCTAAATCTCACTGTGGTCCAGAAGACTTCATACTGGTGAAGGTTTCTTTCCTAAGAAACATTCAAAAATTTAATGTCAAAAAAAGTAGCCAAGTAATCTGTGATTGACATTTACATACAGTCATATGCAATATATTAACTGAATGTTTATGGTTCTGCATGCATTTAACAGCACTGCAATTAAGTTCTGGCATAATTCTGCATTTCAAAAGGCCAGCACAAGCACGGATATAAAATAAGCCAGCAGAAAAAGTCCTTTATCATTGCATTTCCCCTTCGGTGGCTGCATCCTTAGAGATGGATTCACAAGCACTGGGACTGTGCTGAGCCTATGGAATGTTCAGAAAAAAGTTTCTTGTCATAGTCCTGCTGGGGATGATCTGACTCAAATTTCGATACCTGCTCTGAAAACAAATGTAAGGAATGAGTCACTTGGCCCATTATTAAATATCATGCCCAAACTAGATGACAAAAAGATGGTGATTTGCAATATGACCCACCGCTTAATACTGCAGTTTCATTTCTTCTTTATTCTGAAGAATCCAGCTACAACTGTTGTTGCTGTCAGATTTCCAAACGTCTCAGCAGCATGGATTGCCTCCTTTCAGAAAGATGCTGTCAGATCCATCTGTACAGTACCGAGCTACGGGGATGGCATGTGCTTGGCTGGTGTATTTCCCCCAAGTGCCCATTCAGCGTTTGTGCCCTTGCACTTCATCCAAACAGGCTAAATGGTGGCTGGTGCAGCTGGACATAAAGTTTCCAACAGAACAACTCTCCATCAAAAATGCCAATCTGTAGAAATTAATTATTGTCTTACAACATGTCAGTTTTGATTTACCAGGGACGATCTTTTGCTTTCCAGTGGGATTTCTGACGAAAAAATACACAGCACATTTTACCCCAGAGCTCCTGTGAGTGAGTGTGCTTATACAGCACCACCTTTCTGGCCCGTTGCAGACCCCAGTACTTCTCACATGTCTGGGTAACTTTCAAACACCCAGAAAATAAGCACAAACTTTATGAGGTTATTCATCTTTATCGCACTTTCTAAATATTTAAATATGATCTACTGTTTATGACATTTGCTGATGAATCCGGGGTAGCTGCCTAGGAGAAAGGCTGCGTGCAGTTCAGATGCCACCACGGCAAGGCAACAGTGGAGCAAGGCTTCTGATGGACAGGATTCTGAGCTAAGGACCACGGACAGCACACTTCGACTGGTTGGTTTGTTGTTACTTTGGAGCTGTTTGCAAAAAAATGTCCTGATCCTTTACTCACTCGTGTAATGTAAACTGCAAAGAGGATGATACCAGGCTAAATACTGCTAGCTGGTGTCTTTTCAACATTAGTTGTATACAGCATCTTTTCTTGGATTAGTTAATGGATGTAACACATAACATAAACACAGACAAGACTCTGTCACTGGTAATCACAGAGCTCTGCTGCCGTTAGAAAGGAAAGTAAAAGCGAGCCTGCATCTCTGCTATCACCACTTCTGACTCTGGCAAGAGCCTCCTAAACTGAGTCCTATTTTATTCATAAGAATTTTACAGCACTTTCAGTAAAGCAACTGGCAACTAACAGTCATTCTGCCTCTCAAAGCTGAGCAAGCAAACCTTTTTGTTTTAACTAGTACAGGTTTTGTTAGTGCCATCTGTAATACAAGTGATTCTATTGATTACCAGGCTGGCTTTTGCTAATTAGCTAAATTACACTTCAGAAAAAAATCACTGAATTCTCAAGTTTTATGAGAGGTCAATGATCTAGCTTATCAAACAAATCATTCCAGATCAGTGCATATCTGCTATATTTTATCCTTGCACAGTAATCAGAAGCCTCTTTCTGAAAAACTTCTGAGGATCCAGGAGTGATTGAGAGTTAAAAGGCCAGGGAGTGGGGCAGGAACACTTACAAATCAAGGTAACACCTAGTGCTTGTTATCTGCTTGCTAATTCACCATAGATAATTGAAATGTGTTTGCTATCCAATTAGTGCTTGTTTGTGTCCTTGGTACTGTGCTAAATCAGTTTAATGAAAGAAAGTTGCTGATGGTCTAGTATTACTCTGGCTATTTTGACACTAAGCAGATTTAGCATTGATTTCTAGCATATATTTCTTTATTCAAACACAGTTTGGGTTTCTATATACTTAAATATACACACATAAGGCATAACAATCTGTGAAGCGAGGGTGGAAAAAGGCCATCTCCTGTATGGTAATTCTAAAGTCTCAAAAAAATCACTTCGAAATTGCATGACTGCCTCTATGCAGCACAGCCCTCACAAAATTGTGTCCAACACTTACATCTCACCATGTGGTAAACCTGTGCACATGGCAGGTGACAGCCTAGTGATTCAAAAACCAGTTCCAACCTCCTTTTTTATCTCCTCAGTAAACCAGTGGCAAGTGTCCCTGTCGATTACTTTTTAACAAAGTCCCCCTCCTATCAGACAATAAACCCAACTTTGCTGGACACAATTTTGATGAAAAAGAAAAAGGTCTTCTAAATATTTTTGATAATGCTTGTTAAAAACAGCACATGCCATGTGTCTCAGTCACCCAAAGGTGTAAGCACTCTAGAGGGGACAAGAAATAGGCTACCCCATAGTCAATGCAAACCCAAAATCCATTTCAGAGGCAAAAGCTCTAAATTTAAGAAAATTGTCCTTTTTTTGGCTATTTCAGTATTTTAACTTCAAAAAACCAAGAGACTGCAACTTAGCAAGTTCTTTTGCAGATTAGCATTAGTGAAAGTTTCAGGAGCTGTAAGGATTTTTAAAAACCTGACCAATCCACATAGTGCACTTCCACATATTTGTTAAACTTAAAGTTCCAGCAGTGGCAAACTTACTGTGCAGATTATGACCAGACAAGGCTGATTTGCACGAGCTAAAAGCATAAACTCAGAAGTTAAATCCTGCTTCTTCCCATTTTCTTTGATCCAATCATTATGCACACTGTCTGAATTCTTCCACAAAGCATAAGTGAACTTAACTTTAACAGAACTTTTGTTGTTGAGTAGTTGACATTGACTGTCATTACTGTTCCTACTGAGCCAGAGAGTTTCTGATCACATTTTCCTGCAATATCTTTGTAGAGTCATAGGATTTATTTCACTTAGACATGACACATACCTCATCACTCCGGGAGCTATCCAGATTCTTCCAGTGCTCATTAAACTCCTAGAACCAAATGAAGCTGTGCTACTTTCTTTAGGTTACAATGATGGAAAAAATCTGTTTTGAACTATCAACTTACCATAAACTTCAAAGAAACTGAGAGTTTAAAAAAAATATTTCACTACCTCCAGTTTCTGAACTATATGACTAGAACAAAAATATTAAAATGTGAAAGAACCCTTGAACCCCACTCATTTTTCATTGACACTTTTTGTCAATTAAGCCAGGCTTCAGTTTCTAAGGCGTCATACAGTATATTCTATTATGGTAATTCTTCTTTTTGTTTTTTTTTTCCCAAGTTTATCTGTTATTTTTAAACCCCTAGCTCACAGCAGAGATAGACTGCTTCATAAGGTAGTAACATTGTTTTATAAAAACTCTGCAAGATGGACTTTTCTCCATAATCTTGTGCTTCAGGAATATATCAGGTTTTCCCGAGACATACATTTTTTCTTTTCCCTTTTCCCTTTTCCCTTTTCCCTTTTCCCTTTTCCCTTCCAGACAGAAGTCCTTTCTTGCTTTGTCTCACAACCAGCCAGGAAAACATAATTAATATCCTGCTTTCATCGCAGGAGTCCCGGTGGCACCAAACAGTTAAAATGCAACAGAGAGATTTAAGCTAAGATTAAAATCAGCTGCTGTGTGAGAGAGGGAGTTATAGCCAGGCTACAGTATCCAGGCCATCCCTTTTGAACTATGGTTTTTAAGTTGGTCATAGTGATCTTGTACAGTAACTACTTCAGGAAATTATTCTTCTTCCTTTTTTTTTTTTTTGGCCGGTTGTTTGGGGTTTTTCTGGTTTGGTTTAAGCTGCTTGCTAATAGATAATTCAACAAGAATAGACAATCCAAGCTACCAGCCAGAGAATTCAATAAGTCAGAGCCAGGTAGCTGCCATGCAGTCTCTGTCTTCCAGACTGAGTGATCACCCAATACTGCAGCACATTTCAGGGACATATACATTTACTCCTCTCTACAAGTCCTTTTATCTGTCTTTCCTCTGCAGTGTCTGAACAGTTTCCTGTAATGCATTAAGAAATATGAATATTATACATCACCTCTATGGTTCTCTTTCTCATGTTCATGTAGGTGAGGAGAGAAATATATTAATGTTAATGATCACTTTAACTTCCTTAACACTTATGCTGCTTCCATCTTTTCTGAGCAGGGACTCTTTCTTACCGGTAAGACCATCTGGGCTTAAAGCTCTTTCTGGTTTTAAAATGTATTACAGCACTGACAGTCTTTGCATTTCAAGGGAGCTGTAGTAATGGATTTGATGAGCTGTCTAAAGGAGCATAAATTTGGTGTGCCCGAAGTGTGTGAGACACTCATGGACTTTTCAAGACAGTCCATGATTTTCAAGGATCCTTTGGGGTGGGGTGGCACAGCATGGCTGTCTCCCTGCCCCAGCACCATGCCAGGGATGCTCTCCAGAGCCCTGTCTGTCAGGACCCCCCAGTCCTGCAGTGCTCACCCTCTGAGCAGCCCTCCCTGGTTATTTGTTATGGATGCTCTTGGTGCAAGGCCCAGTGGGGAAGATCTGGTGGCTGTGGCTCTCACTGTGGTGTCAGCGTGTCCAGGCTGTTCTCTTCCAGCTGTTTCCCAGTGCTTGAGACCAACGAGTTTCTTCTCATCTGATGTCTGAAAGTAATCACTGACTCCTCCAGTCAATGCACAGATATTTCATCATCCATTGCAGTTTATATTCACTGTTAGCATATATTAACCAGCACAGCACCATTTTCATACCAAAGGTGTTATGGACAGATGGTTGAGGCACTCATTATACATTCCTGTACAATTTGCTCCAAAATAAAATGTCTGAATGCAACTTTTCCAAACTTGTGATTAGAAAACATCCTTCTGTCCCTCTTGGCGCTCCAAGAGCCTGCAGCCACCCATGGTGCAGGACCAGTGCCTGGAGCAGGCAGGGATGGCCCAGGGCCACGGATTTCCCCGCCACCCAGCTGGGAATTAGTGCCACATAAATGATCCTGCCCTAAAATCCCGATGCACAGCAGCACAGCCACCCATGGACACTCCTTAACAGACATCAGTGAAGCTGAGACTCACCAGCCCTGTACCTCTCTCATTTACTCAGTTTCCTTTCAACATTTCTTTTCTAGCTGTCCCTGAGCCTATAGACATCCTCTCCTCTAAGCTGCTGTTCCCTCTTCAGAAATATGTTTTGGAAAGCTGTATCATGATGTAAAACAAAAAAATCCCCTTTTAGGACTTATCTTTCTCTGAACACAGTTTCCAGTTGTTTGTAGGCTTTGTTTAATGTCATAGTTTCAATTTAAATTCTCTTATTCCAAGATAAGAAAAACAATTCCCTGGCTTGCATTTCTTTTATCTGTCCTAATTAGTTTTTTAATTAATTCATAACTCCAAAAGCCTTCATTTATTTCATGTTTCAATTTAACTTCCGAGCTGGCATAATCAGATTAGCAATCAGACCCGTTTTGAAAATATTTCTCCTCATAGGAAGCTGGGAAAACTTGTACAAAACTGCTTCTGCAAATCTAAGAAGCTTACAGTTCCTGCTTTGTCCCCCCAGCCTAACATTCAAGTTTGCAGACATCCCAATCCATCTGATGTGAACTTGCTTACCAGGATGATTCTTTCCCCCAGCAACAGCTCTGTTATTATTAGTTATTTGCACTGCAGTGCTTGGAAAGGATTCAAAGGAGCAGGGATCTGGGTTACACAGAGCCACACGATGCCTCCTGGGCACAGCTCTCAGCTCCCCTCCTCTTTCCTGAATTACTGCTCTCCCCACAATGCCCAAGTGTTCTGCTCCTCAGTGGTGATAAGTGACATTCCACGGGTGTACTTGAAGCAGTCCATTAAGAAGTGCAGGCAGCTGCAGATCAAAAAGGCTGTGATCAAGCAGAAGCAGATAGCAGGAAGTTGTTTCCTTCTCTGAAACATTTCCATGGCACCGCTCTAAGTCAGGAGAGCACCACAGTTTGGAAAAGCACTAAAATACGTGCTCGTCTTTGAATATCAGCTCGGTGCTGCTGAAACCCCTCAAAGATAAGCATCCTCAAGAGCATCTTGAATACAGACAGACTTAGCATGTGATTGCACTCAGCAGCTGATTTGGGATCTGGGTAATGCGACCCAAAAAGTAGAAAGTCGTTTTCATGGTAGATTTACAGAACACCACAACACTGCCTGTGCCAATCACACAGCAACACTAAGATTTCTTATCCAGCTAATACTCCCATTCTTGCCAGTTTTGCCCTGGAAATGGAGAAATTATACAGCATTTCCTACAGCATCCCTTCTAATCTTTCCGCTATATCCTGGAGGTATTCAAAACCTTCTTTTCCATGGTGATATTTATGACAATTTTCTAAAAATCCTAATAAACATTGTCCCATTTTTGTGCTCTCCTTCAAGCATCACCTGATGCCACAAAGCACTCATTCAAAAGAGCCCAAACACACCAATGGGTCACAGCATACTCTCAGTCTCTCTACCTTAGAAGACTTTTTTTAAAGATTGCATAGCCTGCTGTTTTCTTTTATATATGTATGAAGAGACAGGAAAATGTTAAGAAATTCCATAGATTAGGAACTTTTTCCTTCATGCTTTGAACTTCTTCCTTCTCACATTAAGAAGCAATGAGAGAATCGCAATATAGTAACTTCAGTTACAATATAGTAACATGGAAAATACAAATACTTCAATTCCTTGAACACATCAAACCCATAAAGATTTTAGATTTTAACTAAATATTTACTACTCTACCCTAGAAAGCCCTGTAGTGTCTGGACAAGGCTAATACAATTATTGAAATATAGACACAGATAGAAAGAGAGGAATAATACCCATAATGTATTATGTTGACATGTTCTACTGTGTTACACTGAGGACAAGTTTAGTTGGATAAAAGCTGCTGCATGAGAATTTTACCAAGGCTCAAAGCTTTTCCATGCAGATTAAGAAAACTTTGAAAAAGATAGCTACAAAGAAAATTAAAATAAACATAATTAGTCATCTATTTGTGAATTGAAGCTTCTCTTGGTTTTAAAATCATTCAGAAGAAATCTAAGTGGTATGACATGACTATAGAGTTTAAATTGTCACTTACATTAATCAATATTAATTTATTCTTGTAGCAAGGAATATGTGTTGTCAACATTTCATCTTTAGAAAAGGAATAACATTAAAACCTGCTCTCATGATGAGATAAAATTAAATGTGTGTTTATTCTCACTAAAGAATATATGCGTTGCTGCTATCATGTTATTAAATAAGCTTGTAATGAATTCACAGTATTTGCATGTTTGCACATTAAACATTTGTACTGATGAACTGCAGATTCACTGCTGAAACTGCTAATTGTGCAATTGCATAAAGATTTTTTTTTACAAAGCCAGAAGGATATTTCTTCTTTTAAAACCATTCTGCACATGCTCTCATGTAAAACATTGCAGTAACTAGCAGTACCCAGATTTAGATGTCTGTATGAGCTGAGTGGGAAATAATCTCCCATTAATTTTCAAATAACTTCTGGATGCCATGAGTGGAGTGATGCTCAATGTCATGTTTTCCTTAGGATTTTCTTGACAACTGAAACTCATTCATAATCCATCTGCTTACAAAATCCACCTGAGGAACATGTCAGGGAAGGGGACACAGCTGTACCTTCCATGCTGCAGTGCACTGGGATCGCAGCATGTCTGTCCCCTTAAAAAACTCCACATCTTTAGTGGCTGCAAAGCAACCTTAAAAATGGTTATAGGGAAGGGCTGAACACTGCCAGCATTTCAGTTCTGCCCCAGCATAGTCTGACACCAGGCATGGGTGCAAAAGTGAGGTCTGAGTTTGGGCTCCAGAACTGCTCTCACTCCAGCCTGTAGTCCAGCCAGACTGGGATCCATTTCCAGCACCCAAGGGGCCCTTCAGAAAACCCCAGTCACACCTGTGAGCTCACATGCAGTGTGGGGACTGTGTGCCAGCCTCATCCCACCCATCCACACAGCCCATTTCTGCTGGTCAGGAGAATGGAAGTTTACCAAGACAGAAACCAAACCTACAAGCAGAGCAGTTGGAGGGCTTTAACACATTTACAGTTGTCTCCTGCTGTGCAGTTTGTGTGACACTTGGGTTTGTCCTCTCAGAGGGACATTGAAATGCCAGGCAGAGGTGCAGCAGCTGCAGATGAACCTGTGCAAAAGGAGGCTTTGGTCAATTTTTTCACCACAAGGGCTATTATAAAGTTCCTAAATCATCACTTTGCTTGAATTTCACTTACACTAACATGCATAAAGGAAAATGAAGATGTATTAAATTATCATTATCTATAAAAGCCATAATTCCCACCTTTCCTCCTCCTCCACCCATGGAGTAATACAGGCCCAGACTGGGCACACCAGTGAGGCAAAGTAATGCTATATTTTGTTTGTCTTACAGATAATCTATTATGGGATGAAGGAGGCGTATGATCTCTCAACACCATGCCCACATTTGTGTTGTTGTCTCTTGCAAACACCTCCTGCCTGCAATGTGGGTGCAGTGGGTGTCAACAGAGCCGGTGCACCACGATGTAGCACTCAGTTGCCTTTAGAAGTGCCTTAATACTTTCCTAAGCATTTTGCTTGAAAGATTTCATACTTCTCATCATCTCCTTTTGCTACATACCCCTGTGTCTGACATGTAAATAATGAAAGTGTGCTCTTCTTATTTTGATATCTCATCCTGACAATCAGCTGCAGGGAAAGTGCAGTCAGTCAGTATTTGACAGGAGTGAAAGAGAGAAAACAGGTTGAGTTTCATCTGTGCAGTAAGTTTCAAAGGCAATCCCAAAAATTCTCTTCAGCAGTACTGGAGCCTAACAATATCAGCTGCTGGAAATGCTCACCCCTTTGCAAAAGTCCCTAGCACCAGCTGCAGCTTCCACTAAAACCACATCAGAAGAACACTGGAGCTTTAACAGCTCTGACAATTGTGTGACTGGCCACACATCCCTGTGCTATAGGGCTAGGGGTGAGCCTGAAGGGAAAACCAGAAACTTTCAGGCTGAAATAGAAAATACCATGTAACTGGGTCCCCCCTTCTTTGAGCACAGCAGCCCCATGTGTGGCCACCACTCTGCCCACAGTCAGATTCATTGAAGTCCTGATGGCTGGAGTGGTTGTCCAGGGAGGGCAAATTTAGATGCAGCAGGAAAAACTTCAAGGGCTTGGCAGCCTGGATAACAGAGTGGAAAAGTCCGTTTACCAAATTCACTGAGAGGCAACTAGCACTTCACTGTTTAAATATTTCTGAAGCTCGGATTAATCTGACTCCCAGACTAGATTTCCTGAGCTATGAAGATGGTTTTAATATTGATCTTTTTTGTATTCACCTATGCCAATTATTACTTGCAACTGCATGGGAATCTTCCAGGAATTTTGCAAACGATTGATGGTTTGAAAATACCTGAGATATTTTATCCACAGAGATGCCCCTTATACTGGAGGAAATAAGAACCTTGCACTAAACACTTGGGAAATATTCATTATTCATACAATTAACACCCAGTCTCGGTCTCTGTTTATGTACTGTTCTGTCAAAAACTTTTATACTTCTCTTACAAGTATCACAGCCTGCCTTTTTGATGATGAAGTTTCACATCCTGGAATTCAGGCTTCCAGCAGCTTGGATCCCCTCTGCATAAGAACTGAGTATTAAATCTATGCTGAGGTCAAAAAGCAGTTGGTGTCATTCTAAGCTATTTAATCTCTTTCCCCAGGTCTGTCGCATAGTTATCCACAGAAAATAAACGTGCAAGCCTGGTACTTTATTTTCACACCAGATATTTCTCACAGAATGATTTTCTCCCATGCATGAAAATTTTTACCCCTGTGAAAATTTATATTTTGGAGCTTCTGAAAGTGGGTGCTTAGGCAGTGGCACCTGCACCCTCAGCTGCTTCAGAAAGCAGAGCAAAAACCACGTAAAGTAGCGCTGACAAGCTCCAAGGCTCTGCCTTATTGGGGCATTTTAGAGCGCTTGGGTAGAATTGTAGTTGCAGCTGACCCCATGTAATACACAGAAAAAGATCATTCCCCTTGAAAGTATCTCTGACTCTCTGCTGACTGCAGAGATCCCAGTGCAAATACCTTCCTAACCTGGATGCCTCAAGCGAGGTAAATCCATACTTCTTTTGTGTAGTCTTAGCACTAAAATGCCTTGAATTGCTGCTGGTTTGCCTTCATCTTCATTCCCTTCCCCTGTGTTGCTACATATCTGCAGAAGTCATCTCGTCCTTCCCATTCAGTCCTCTAAAAACTAAACTCTTTATTGCTATCACTTGTCTCTGACCTTCCAGAACGAAAAAAAGTGACACAGAAAAAGTGACACAGGTTTCAAATTCAGAATGGATACAATAAGAAGCTACAAACATTTTCTTTATGAATGGCAAATAATGACAGTAGAGAACACCAAAATACGTCTTTGAGATATTCCCTAACTGGAGTGAGAAATAAATTTAAATGTGCAATAAAAATTTTATAGCAGTTGGTGATTTCACTTTGGAAAACCTGCTAGGAAAAAGTTAATGGCATAATAAATTCTTTTTTTTTTTTTTTGGGGAGGGGGGTGAGAAATGATTATTTAGGGGTTTTAAGGTTTGACAATTTCTTGTAAATCTAATCAGCCAGCTAGCAATTAATACCATTAAGTTGCTCCATGTCTTTCATGCCGTCCCAAGGCAATGCCCAGGTTTCTCTTGCAGGCTGGTTCACACCAGCTGCGTGCACACAGAAGAAAGCATTCTGAAATGTGTTAAATAACTATCAGCAGAAACTCAGGGCAAGGGATCAGAGAGCACAAGATTTCTACCAGCATGGTTGGAAGACTATTTTACTTTGGATTCTGCCCAGTGTATCTTTAGCATTTCATTTTAACTCCAAGGAAGAAGCAGGAAATTTGGGTCTGACATGTCTCAAATCAACACTCAAACCCCCTGACATACTGTGTTTTCATCTATTACGCTTTTGATCCTTGAAGAGACTGAAATCTGTTTGAACCAAATTATTTTTCAGCATTGTGGATGACACTACAATTTTTAGCCACAAACTCAGTTCAAATGAGGAACAAGGAAGTGCCAAAATGTCAAAACCAGGGAGCTGTAGATGGCTTTGGTACTTTCATTAATTTGGATCCAAGATGATATACAGGACCACAGGGCACAAAAAAAGAGTTTGTGCTTGAAATAAACATTGAGAAGATAAGTGGGATAACCAGAGTTCAAAAGCAAAATTCAAAGTGTCCATTTCCTTTATACACCCCCGCCCTTCAGAGTTTTGCTTTAAAACTGAACTCAACCAGAGTTTAATGGCAAGGGATGATGTGAAGCTGCACAGTTGCTGGCAGCCTGAAGAGAAAATTCATAGCACCACTGCACAAGAAAGGAAGCAGAGCTGAGACTTAAAATTTATATTTGTCCATTATAATACTTTTTCTAAGTTATTACATATCCCTAAGAAAAATGAATGCGCCACAGTGGGTTTATTTAAACCTCAATGGAGTTTGAAGTTATTTGGATTTGTCTTTGAGCAATTGCATCTATTGCTCTTCCTGTCTCCAATCAGCAGACACATGAGCCAAAATCCTGTTACAACATCAAGTAGCTTTTCATCTTAAAATGTTAATTATCACAAAGTCTTTGTGAAGCTGATAAGCATCACTGCCCTCCATTCCTCAAAGGAGACAGACGGCAGCAAAGCAGCTTTCCTGAAAGCACAGAGAAACCATCCTAGAGCCCAAAATGTGATTTAACTTCTGTGCTTTTCTAAACTGAGCAGTGGCAGGGACAGTGCCTTTGTGATGAGTGTCACTGGGCACTATATCAGCAAACACTTTAAGTCACTCATTTGAAAGTCTACAGAAGGGAAAAAACACCCTCCTGGCAGAGCCACCACAAGAGCTTGCCCCGTGCAATTCCACAGACACTTAGCTCAGGCAAAACCTTCTCCAGGCTCACATCCCTACGGGCATATGTGGAGGCAATGGATCAGCCCAAGGCAGAAAGTGTAGGAAAATGTTAGTAATAATATGAATCCAAGAAAGGCAGTGCAGATCTGCACCTCTGCACATCACATATGTGAGGGAGCATGAATCCTGCCATCCCCACACCTATTTGGTTTCAGTCCTTCTCTCCCAGCTGGAGCAAACCCTGTTCTCATCACAGCAGTTCCCTTTACCTCCCGTTTGATGTATTTGCTGGGATTCTTATTAGTCCACGGAGAAAAGGCATCAGAATAGATGAATTCCATTTTTCAGGAGCTCTTTTGAAGAACTAGCCCTTAACCATAATTTGTTTTCTTCAGTTAAGCAGAAGGTTTATGACATTTGGTGCAGCCTGGGTGTTCCTCAGGACAGAGCCTTTATCTGCCTGTCCACAGGAACTTGTGCAACAAGCTCCATATCCTTGGCCAAGGCTTTTCACATCTCACCACAATATAAATCCTGCTCTAAGCATAAAGTACATCACTTTTATCAGAAGTCTCTCACTTCAAAGGGAAACTGCAGTGGAACAGAGCATTAAACAGATCCATGGGACTCATAAGCATTTATAAGCCTCCTAAAAGCAAAACTCTTGCAGTTCATCCTCTCAGCTAAAAAAAGGACTCAGTTTTAACTTCCTTTTCTTCTTTTTTTTTTTTCAGTGAAATACAGCAATATCTGTGAGCTACTCAAAGCTCACGGTGAAGATAATTCAGGGATCTTGGTCACTCCCATGCACAGCCCAGCACCGAGGGCAGCCCAAAGGAGCAGCATCCTCGCACGGGTGGTGGCTCCCCCCAGCCTTTTGCCCAGCTCAGTGTCCCTCCAAAAGTGCCCTCCCCCAGCCCAAACCTCAGCACTGCCCAACACAGAGGGTAGGGAGCTGACAAAGCCAGAGGAACAGGGCCAAGCACAACCAAAACCCATCACACGGCACAACAAGTGCATAGTGAAGCATCACACACTCCCTCATTCCCTTGGGTTCTGTCCTTTCCTTTAAAAAATTAGTCAAATTAGGCTTTTAAAAATTCCTGTTACAAGTGAGGAATTTGATAGCAAAGAATGTAATAGCATGCAAAACTCAGGGTATGTATTCCTTAAAAAATAATGTGTGACAGCTTCCACTCAATTAGTGCTGCCAGTGCAAATTGTTTTCACTAGAAATGACATGATAAAATGTTACACAGCAGGTGGGAGCTCCATTACTAAATGCCCAGAAGGAAACCAGATAAAGATTTTTTTTGTCTGCTGAGAATTGACCATTTTTATAATTGAATAACCTTTTTTTAAAAGAGGTACTGAGCAAAGTTTTCATGACCTTAATTGCTTCACATAACTTCCCACATCACATGCTATTGTTGTTCATATCCTAAGTGTCACTTGATATTCACGACAATTCATTAAGACTATCATTTGTGATAATTGATGTCATTAATATGCAATCTTTGAAGGCCTTTCTGTAATCATTAGCTAAACCATATGGGATGTAAAAATCAATGATCTGAATTATGTCATTAATAATAATAAGTTAGGTGTGAGTGAGCTTTTCACCATAACACAAATTCTCCAAGTTATTTAATTTCTATTATCACTCTAGAGAAACAATAACCTTGGCATTAGCCAAAGTTTCCATGTGACCCAAGACATTTATTTAATGCCCACTCCTTTTTCCTTTAGTTGAAGAAAAGTTGAAATTATTTTCTATACACCGTGTAAAATAATAGTCCCAGATAAATTAAGATTTCACAGTGGAAACTCTGAGGACCAAATCTGCTCTAGTTCAATTACTTAAATAAAGTGCCTGAATACTGAAAAAAAAATCCTGTGGTCTGAGACAGAATGAAACCAGTAAAATTTTGCCAATAACTTCATGGATATTGCAATATTTTCCTAATTTCCTTCTCCTCTCCATAAAACTCTGGGGGACTTTGCACCCTGCTTGCTGTTCTCTGCAGAAGGTGCCAACATCAAGGGAAAATAGTATAAAGCAAATCATGCAATATCCTCGTTTTTGTGCTGTCTCTTCTGATACCTTTTCTCTCATAAATCAAATCACAGATGTGCTTTACCTGCTGTCCATACTCTCACTAGGCAGGGAGGAAAGAGATCACTGCAGTGATCACCAGGTTTAACTCCAGCTACTGACCATGGGAAGAGGACTCCTCCTTCCCAGGGCTGTACGTGGCTCCCACAGTGGTGGAGCACCACAGATGCTCCCAAAGCACCAAGAGGCAGCCCAGGACACGACAGCTGCTAAATGCCCTCCATGAGCTGCCTGACCTCAGCTCTGAAGCTGGTTCACAGCTTCTTCTTTAAACACAAACATCAGTCATTTCTTTCCAGCTGAGAGAATGGATGGACCCAGAAGGCAGAGGTTTCCTGGCTAAATACTGCCTGGAGGCATAAAAAAAGAACAGTAAGTGCTATTTTCTCCTGTGAACTCTAAGCCAGAGCCTGTTGAGCCTTCCTGACCTCGGTCACGCTGGTATTTTAGATTTCAGCTGACGAGGGCAGTGTATCATCAACACACTCAGAGCAAGCAGCACACAGCAGGCACTCAAAGCCAGAACAACTCTGTGAAGGTAGTAACTGCACTACTTAATTAGTGGCTTGTTTTTATTTTCTTCTGTCTTCACTCAGAGTTAGGATTAAAAACACGAAGGAGATGATTTTTTTTCCTGTTTGGGCTTGGTTGTTTATTAAATCTTATCTAAAGTACAGAGAGTTCTGCAACACTTTTAGCAACCAGCTAAGAGCGAGCAAACTGGAGATGAATCTAGCTAGGTACAGGGTTTTATAAAGCTAAATAGTCTAATAGAGAATTAATTATATTATTTATATTTTTGACTCAATAACCAAACTCCTGTGACCCACAGTGCAGCACTAACTACTACTACCAGAAGCTACTACCTGAAATCATGAAGAAGAAGCAAGAAGAAGGCAGAAAGGTGACAACATCTACAGAAACAACGTCCTCCATCTTGTCCCATACTTATTACTATATTCTAAAGACTTCAGATTCAAAACCCTTCACCATGTGAAATCACACTACACACCTGTGACTCTAACTCCATCACCTAAATTTGGAAGCCTTCTCCAAGGCCTCAAGTCAAAAGCAGTGTTCTCTTGGGGGTCAGTGTCAGAAAGCACAGGAAGCACAAAACTCCCAGGCTTCTGGGTTCCAACACAGCTCCAGCTCTGGGGAAGCACAGCAGACGAGGAAATGGAAGCTTCACCCTGAGGAGCAGCAAGCAGCAGACACAGGGCGTGAGCCTCGGGAGGATTTCTCTAGGAGACGCTGGGGAAAGGTGACCTGTCCTGAAGTGAGCATCCTCCTGCCCACTCAAGGCTGAATCCATCACCCTAGCCCTTGTGGGAGGCAGCAGGAAGGAAAGCAGCTCTGAGAAAGCAAAGAGAAAACTGTGACTCTGCCCTATCTTAGCAGGAGGTGCTAACATGCCCCAGTCATGGGTGCAGAGCATTCTTGGTAATCATTTTATCCACTTCCATATATTACATGCAGATCCCAAGCTCTGATTTCTAATGCCTCTTCTCTTGACTGAAAACTCCCCAAAATGACAGCTTTATAAGAAAGATGTTGCTGAAGACAAGATCTGACTGACAACATCTTTACAAATGAGAGGCTGTCAGGCAGAATGCATCTTGATTTGTGGATTTGCAGAGAAAAATGTTTAAAATGTTTACTCCTAAACTCAGCAGATTTGCAACAAAGAAATTAAAAGATATTAAATTCTAGCAAAGTTTAGTGCCATTTTATGAGAACTACTTCAAAGAATATTACCTCATTACGTAAATAAGAGTTTGCTGTTTAAGACTGAATAATTACCAGTGGCAAAAGCAGCAATGTGGCTGTGAATGCCTGAATATCACTGACATCAACATCACTGACAAAGAGAGTGTGTCTGCTTTTGCCTTAGAGGAATGTACCTGTAAAGCCCATTTTTGTTGTTTCAGAATACTAAAATTTGTCCAGGGAAGCTTGTCCTGAAGAAATGCAGTTTCTCAACAGAAAGTTTGTGTTTCAGAACAGTTTCTAATGAAAGAAATGGTTGCTCATGGAAATCCAGTCTGTCTGTGGCCTCTGCCTTGGGTTTATTAAATCACTAGAGGCATGAATTTCTCTTTGCAGTTTCCTATCCATTAACAGTATTGTTTCTGAGCATTTTCCCATTTTTACATTTGCCATGTGTCCCCCTAGGGATGCACCTCACTGCTGCTCCTTGGCTTTCTTGTGCATGCCCAGAGCTGGACATTCGCCAGCACAGGGTGACAGAGGGAGGCTAAGGCTGAAATTGGGGTGCTTGAATTTCCATATTTCATTTCCTTCAGCGTGGTGCAGAGTTTCTGTTTCCATCAGAGATCAAGATAACTTTGATCAGGCTATTTTTATTGTGTAATACATTTTTTCATTGCTGCATGATCCCCTCTTCTTGCCTTGAACCGAGCCACAGTGAGTTATCTCCCTGTTTTCAATCATCAGTTCTTTAGGGAAAAAGAAAACAAGGCAATCACACAGCAGGGACAAGAGCATCCTTTTTTTTATAAAGACCTTCTGGATGTTTTTCAGCAAGACTGGTTTTATTCTCATCCCTTAGTGAGAACCAGAGGAGCATTCTCAGGAGGCTGAACTGGCATTTGGGTACCTATCAAATTTGGCTTTCACTAAAACTCATTTCCTTGTAGTCTCCTTGAATTAATTCTGATGGCTGACACATGACTGTCCTGGCTCACTACTGTCCTGGCTCACTAAAAAGTCCGTTTCAAACCTCACAGAAACTGCATTCTTGGATCCTTCTTGAAAGCATAATTGTGTTCATTCTAAATTTAATTATTTTAATTGCCAGCCAAAAGAATTTTCTTTCATTACACTCACATAAGGCTTATCATTTCCCCCCTCCTACAGTCACTAACCAACTCGCATAAAAGAAAATACATTAAATTGATTTTCTTCCATAGGAAATACATCAAGGAATGGAGAGGATTGATTTTCCTCCATAGGAAACAAGACATAAATGTTTTTAATCCAGGTGCTGCATTCAGTTACCATGTACAGTATGAAAAACTGTGCCATAAAAATGAAATTAAATGCATAATAGCATGAGAAAATCTTCCCTCATATTATCTTAAAGTATCCATTTTTTTGGCAGGACACAAAATCAACCTTTAAGCGTTACCTGCACTCATCTATTTTCCAGTGGGTTCTAGTACTTATTTATGCACCTTTCTGGGATGTTCTTTGGAAAGGACCATGTTTCATCATCTCTCCCTGATTTCAGTGAGCAGACTCAGAATGCAATGTACTCACTAAATTTGAGTAAGAGTGACAAATCTCACCCTGTGCTCTGCCAGACTGCACTGTTCCATCAAGTATCAATCCCGTGAAAATTTATAACTGAGGATATAACTCACAGCCCCCTTTCAAGTTTGTATCTCAAGGCTGTACCATCCTTGACTTTAAAATCATCCATGCAGATTTTATGGGTCAAAGCTGTAATTACATAAAATTTTAATAAATATTGTGGCCTGTATAAGGAAAAAGAAGGCAAAGTTAGAAATACCAGATTCAAACATTACAGAGTTTTCAGCTCAACTATTCCATTAAATCTTGGGCTTATCCTTAGTGAAAATACATTAGCTATTGTGTCCTTCTGAGGTCGTTATCATGGACATGCTGTTGTTGAACAGAAGGATTTCCTCATATTTTCTGTTCAAGAATAATTCTCAGGAGCTCTTCTCTTCTGCACTGCTGTCACAAGGGGAGAACGCAGTGTTCTATGATCTCTATGCCCACAGGAGGTGCTGAGGGCTATGCAAGGGGTGCTGTGTGTTCATGCAGAAAGGATCCATGTGCCATCACACTCTCACTCTGGGCAGGCAGCAGGAGCCAGGGAAATGCAGTAGGAGTGGCCTGTGCACCAGTGCTCCCAGTAAAAGAGGGATATTCACTTGCTGCTGGCTGATTCACTTCTGGTTCACTTCTGAGCCTTCTTTTGCCTTGAACACAACATTTACATTTCTCTTTCTCTTCAAGCCCATTTCCCTGGATAATAAACACTAGATCTTCTTTGATCAGTATTCAGTAAAAGTTGTGCAGATGTGATCTTTTTGATTGGTACTTTCTGTATCTGCAAACAAAATATCAGCAAAAGGTTGACTCTGCTCTATCCCCCAGAGAGGGACCCAGCTATTGATCTGGATGTTAGGCTGCCATTTTCTTGAAAGACTGATTATCTTTGTATCGAAATTGGCAGAAGATATCAATAAGAAACTCCTATCTTAGCATAGATGCAGACAGGTAGCATGTTGGCCAACAGCAATCATTACTTCCTTCATGGCTCTCTGATAGTCACTATCTGCCATTGAAAAATAGAGATTAGTTTTAGATCAATAGTTCTGAAGTCAAACACAGAGAGTGCCATTACTGAAATTGGAGATCAAATGCAGTTTCTAGGCTCCCATTTTTAATTGTCCAACAAAGTATCCAATCCTAATTTTTCTAATTGCTTTGTGTCATCAGTGTACCACAAGTGCCCACGTGCAATCTGTGTCTCTGGTTTTGATTTCAGAGAATGACAGAACCACAGAATAGGTCGGGTTGGAAGGGACCACAGTGGATCACCTGGTCCAACCTCCATGCCCAAGCAGGATCATCCCAGAGCACATTGCTTGGGATTGCTTACTTTAGCCCTGCATTTACCATATCTAAGTTGTGCAGATGGCATAAGAAAAAGCCCCACCAAGGTCAGAAGTAGTCTTGGAGCTGTGCTGCAAAGGGAACCAGAAATGGTGACAGTTCATGTGTAGCTGGTTTGTGCTCGCTGTGTCAATGTGCCACTCCCAAATATCCAGGTAGCTGTGCAGGCTCTGCAAAGCTTTTCCTCATTCTTGTAGCCCCCTACACTAGCTTTACTACCTTGCCCAGAGTTTTAATCATCTGCCTTTCTAATATTTTCTCAAAGATTTTTACTGCTTTTGCATTTTTTTACCAAAGTTCAAATAGGTTCCTTGATAGGCTTCAATGACTGCTACTCAAGGGGTGGTGGTTGAGTCTGCTACAGGAGTACCACTCTCATTTGCTGGTCACTTATAGACCAAAGGGTAAATAAATCCAGAAGATGCATTCAGGGATGCACTGTCAGCCATGCTGGTGAAATATTCCAATCTCATGCTGGAAGATTTCCACACTTATATTGGCAAGATCTCCCATAAAAGAGAAGAACTACTCTGAAAATTAGAAAATGCCTAAGATTTTTTTATGTCCCTAGGTTTACAGGGATACACAAGATCCAGCCACAGTTCCAAAGCTTGCTCCTTTTCACTGGCTAATGATTTGTTTCTGCAGGCAGAAAGCCAGACCCAGAGCATTTGTCAGACCACAGTACATGAATGCTTATCTTTCACCTGTCTGTGCTGCTGGCCAGAAGACACTGCATGTCTCCCTGAGCTCAATTCCAAGGAATAGGCTAATTTCTTTGATTCCTAATCTGAAAGATGCCTTCCTAGAAGTAATGAAGGGAAACAGTGCTTATGCCACACCTGCTTGGTTTATGGTCCCCTATTCAATATCTTCACAGAAAGAAAATGTAACAACACTCAAATTCTCTTGCCAATGAGACACGGATGATAAACTCTCTATTCCTGCAAGAATTACAACACATCAGTAAGAATCAAACAGTTAAAGCTGAATTCACATGAGGAGGGAGTTGCACCACTGAAAAGGAAAAAGAATTGCAAAATGTTTGCAGACTTCGCTCCTGTGGTTGATGCCCAGCATGGTCCCCATTCCTGTCAGACAGCAGAAGCAATAGCTTGTAGTTTCTATAAGCCCCTGTAGACTAGAATTCCATTTATCAGATAGTGTCTTACACCTGTGTGCCTTTGTTAGACACGTTCCTGTCTGTACAACAGTGCAACAATTTAACTGGACATGGAGCTATTGATATCCAGGACAGGAATGCAGGATACAAAGGAATGAGCCATTCTGGATGTTTCTCATTCTCCAGTGTCTTTTCAAAAAGTGCCCTTATCCTAACCTTCAAGTTATCAGTGGCTTTGCTTATCCTAGAGATTTCCCATCACAACAGGATTAAGGTTATGGTCAAAATGTGCTTTGCAGGTGACAAGACACCTCGTGTCACAAGGGCTACCTGACCTAGGGGCAGCATTTCCTCACTGACTTCAGTAAGATATTTCACTGCACAAAAGCCTCTCTGTCAAATAGAGAGAAGGTTTTGACCATTCTTTTTGTGTACATAACTTAGGGACTGTAGAGCAAAACCACATAGAAAACGTACAATGAGTTGTTTAATGGGGAACAGTCACTGCATTGTTGAGAACAGTGCCTGGTAAAGCTGTCACAAGCTGCTGTCAGCTTGTCTGTTTGATATATTAATCTGTTACTGCTGAAAATGTGACCCTTATTTCCTTGTTTTTCACATGTGGCATCTTGTTATAAACTTTGTCCAAAGTTTCAGTAAAACAGTAATTATCTTCAGGTATTCACTGTGTCATAAAAGGTCCTGACCCCCAGATGAGGATCTCCAGCCATGGCTCACTTGTAAATAAATATAAATGGAAACAACTTAAAGCCATTAAGAAGAAAGATAAAGTTTGCTTATTCTGCCACAGCTACTTATACTGCCTGTGTTCATTTCTAGAAATAACATTACTACTTTATAGTTTAGAGGAGGTTGTAAATTAACCAGCACTGCACTGGATATATTCACAGTTACCATTTGCCATTGCCAACCACATATAGATTTCCTATAAACAGGTCTCATTCATTGTAAAAATTAGATAATTGAAACCATCTATTTGCTTCAAGGCTGTGGTCTCAGAGGTGATGCTTCTGTGTTGCCACGACAAGTGGGAGACAGCAGCCATAATTCACTTCCATAATACTCTTTGCCCATTTTTTTTTGTCAATAATAAGCCCATTTTATGAGATACTGGAGATTATGAGTCGACTTCTGCCCACAACTGTTCTGCCTGAGGAACTCCCCTTTTTCCCCTTTTACCATCCCTTACCTCAGCAGAGGTATTTTAAAATGATAAATGAATAGAATCTGTTCATAAAGAGCAATCTCAAAATACTCTATTACGATTTCCATGCTGCAGATTGTTAACTGTTGATTATTATACAGATTCCTGATAGTGGGAAATGTACAGCAAACAGTGCCAAATAAATTTTCATGCAGCCCTTTCCACTCTTCAGTGGATAGGGTTGAAAACATGTATTTTGTGTTAGACTGCAGCAAAGTAAAAGAGGTAGAGAAAGGTTCAACTTGTGTAAAATGCTTGCACCAACAAATAGTTTTGATTGTATATCTACTTTAAACAGAAAAAAAATCAGAAATGAGAAGTTTCCCACTTGCAAAATACCTCTTTATGATTTTCTCGTCATAATTTTCATTCAATGCTACAGCACATTAACTGACTCCTTGTTACAGTAAAAGTCCACTTAATAAATTTTCCAAACCTGTATTCATCATGAGGAAATGTGTGATGCACCTCGCACGTGCAGCTATGCTAATTTTTTTTCAGACAATAATTGAGATTACATGCTCCCTAACTGGAAATTAGTCAAATATATCCCCTGATAGTTCAGGGAGTTGGTGAGTGGATGATCCATCACCCATTTCCCAGAGCAGAGCTATTCCTGAGCCACTGCACCTTGTCATCTGACAGACTGCTGCTCACATCCCTGTGAGGCAGTTTATAAAATCTTATAGAGTCACTTTTCTACTTCATGAAATAATGTGGAGATATCAGACATTATTTATACCACATATCACTAGCTTGAAACAAAAATAAATCTGCAACAAAATTACATCTGCATTTTTCTCAGAAAAATTAAAACAAAACTGGTCAGGAATTTATAAAGGAAAATCTCTTTTTTTAATGCATGAATTACTGGCAGCTGGACAAATGCATTTGTAAACCAAGGAGCAAAAGTTGGTTTGTGTTCCTGTGCTACCTGAGCCTTTTCCCACATCCTCAGGAAGCTCCATAATCACAAAGATACTTTGGATTGGATGTTTGTCTCAACCATTTTCATGAAAAGGAGAGTTTCAGCCTCATGCAGAAATGCTTCCAAAATGATCAGATTCCCTCCGATTTCTGTGTCTTGAAAAGCAGTTTTCTTGTACTACAGTGAGAAAATGAGTTTAAACTCCAACATCTTTGTCTGGCTGTATTTTTAGGTGGGTGTCTGGAATTGCCACAAACAGCCTTTGCTCAGCACTAGTGACAAAACCAGAGCTCTGCAGGAAGGACGTGCCAAAACCAAAGAAAGTGGCAGGAGCAAGTGTGGAGCAGATTGAATTTTGTACCTTCTAGTGAAGGACTCGCTGCTGAGGCATCCCTAAGAGCAGCTCACCTCCACTGTGCTCAAAGGGAACAGGATTTTTGTGCAATCTGTCAATAAAAATGGCTGCTCCAAAGGAATACTTCACCCCTATTATCATTTGTAGTCCCAAAGGAAGAGGATAAATGAGGGTAATGCTGGCAACTGCCCAGGCTAAAAGGGCAATATCACTCAAGAGATGTCATCGACAGCTACAGAGGGAATATTTGACTGAGTAACTCAGAAGCATCAAGGCCTTTACCCTTAAAATTATGCTATACTTCATATATCATTTCCAGGCATGTTCTGCATCATTCCCTTCATGATCAGAAATGATCTTTTTACTCTTACTAACAATATTTAAACCAAGATGTACCTGCAGGGAAATACATGATTGCTCTGCAAGAGAGCACTTCAAATATTGAAATTGGCAAGTCCTTTATCCATAAGCCAAGAGATTTGTTGCACTTGTTAAAACTGAAATATGCAATACTGAAAAAGAAGGATATAATTATAATTTATGGAGAGGGTATTCAGTAAACAGTGTGATTCAAGTTGTTTGTATATGCTGCTTTAAATAACCATTCTTCAGCTTGAAAAACTCTTGAGTTCAAACAGAACAAATGAAGAACTGGAATTCAAGCTGGTGTTTTATTCCATATAATGACCATTCAAATAGAAAAATCTCTACTGATTACATTCATTTATGGGCCTTGGTAAGCATAAGACAATATTTTAGCTAATTTATGAAGATTAGAATAGTCATGACTTATAGGAAACAATTTATACAAGCAGTTCTAAAATATACTTTTAGATTAGGAAAGAGCTAAAATTTTGGCAGGAACTGAATTCGCAAAGAGAAGACACACAATAGTATTGATTAAAATTTGCATAATATCTGCTTAATTAAAAAAGCAGTGTTATATATTGCAGCCAATACATTAACCCACTTTTCAACCAGTTTTAAAAGAATAACGTAATTGTAGATCAGAAATATTTTTTCCTACAAGCAATTTGCCAAATAAGGGGCTAAAATGTAAAATATTTTTTCCATTAGTTTTAGGTAATTGAAATGCAAAGCACTAAGCACTTAATCTTTCCAGGCAGGAAAAGCTGCCTGCTGTCAGATTTTATTAAGTCTTTTTGCTGCTCTTTGTATAGTCAATAACAAGTGTCTAAACCCAGGAAATGATGTAGAGGTAGTGTTCAAAGGTAAGGATATGATAAGGTGGTGTTTGCATTCAGGATAATATGAAAAAGTCCAACATGTAAGCAGGAAGATTATTCTCCATGTCAACTAATTAGCATGTTTATTGGAAGCATTAATTATTCTGACAACCAAAGAGATTTTTGAGTGTGTTAACTCCTCATATGCTCATTTCCTACATGCCTTTCTAGACAGACTCTTTATATCTTTATATTAATAAAGTTAAAAGAAACAGGTCTTTCCAATTCTAATATATGCTAGTAAGTAAAAAATAAATTCTACCAGGAATAAGTGAGTTTCAAAACAAATCCAAGACAAATAAAATTCTGACAAAAATTAGAAAATCCTTGGCACTTTCCAGGAGGTGGCATCCCATTTGAGTGCATGATGCTATCTGCACTTCAGAAAAATGGTTTAGATTTAAAGCCACACCTGAAGACACAGTGGCTTACAAGATCTCAGATATCAAAGCAATTAAAGACAAGTGCAGGTCCATGCCTACTTGACATATAAACAATGCAACTTCCTGATGTGTCTCAAAATGCAGTTCCTGGAAGTCCAAACAGGAAATCCCACTTGCAGTCTGGTTCCAGTTCCTCTCCCACAGAGATGGGGTCCAGCAGCATCTCCTGTACTTTGGCTCTGGGGTTGGGACCTGCTGCCAAAAGCCTCAGAGCCAAAACCTGTGCTGCCACAAAGCACACTTAGGGTCGACAAAAGGTCTGGGGAGGGTTTGGGAGCTGATGCCTAAGCAAAGCTAAGTTCTGAGCAGATAAATAAAAGCATTGTCAAGTTTGATCATACAATCCTAGTGCAACACATAAGTAAGGGTTTGGTGTCAGATCTGCTCATAAAAGAAAAAATCTGGCACACAGCTTTGCTGCTTAGAGCAGCCACTGCATTGCCAGGACCACGCTCTCCCACCAGCCTGTTCCCCAGTGACATTCTTGCTCACATTGAAATTTTTAGAGACAAATAATCATATTCACTGTGCCCAAAAGCACTGTTTGGAGCAATATTTTCCATTCTCAATCTCACAAATCTGTTCCCTGCTGAAGGAAAAAGGAATTCTTTATGTTTTTCTAGTCTTTGCAGTGTGCCAGTGCACAGCTTTTTGAGAGCAACACAAATATGCCCTTTTTTCTCCTATCTTTCTTTTTTCCCATTATTTGCTTTCAGCTTTCTTTGCAATTTTTCTTTCTTTCATTTCCTCTAGTGTTATTTTCCCTGTCTACCTTTCTTGTACTTTAACCATCCTATTCTCAGTTCCATCTCTTTACACTCATATCTGAGTCAATCTTTCTTTCCTGACTTCTCACTTTCCCTCACTGGTTCTCTCATCTCCAACTTTTCCTTTCACCTTTATCTCTGCACTGAGGCCTTTCAGTACACACTGTACTCCTTCTGCTACATATGTGCATCAAATTATCTGCTATTGACATGAATCATATGCAATGAAAACTCGATGTTTATTAATAGTTCAGAGTTGCTAACCACTGAGGCTTTTTTACATCACATTAAATGTTTTTCTTAAGATTTTCTCCTGTTACTCCTGTGTCTACATTACAAACCAGCAAGACAGGGACCTTTCTCTATAACACCCTTTGAAAAACCTCATATCTAGGGCCATCATGTAGCCTTTCTTTTTCTCCTGTCAGCTTCTCCTGGTTTCCTCTTCCTCTGAACAATGAAAGAGATACAGATCTAATTACCAGTATCTCAGGCCATCGTTAGCGAAGTAGACACAGAGTGAATTGAATATCACTTCAGGGAGATCATTACTTGAACAATCCCACAAACTCTTTACTATACCTTGCTTTGAAACTGCACCTCCCAGCATTTTGCAAGAACTCAATAATACACTTATGAGGCTGAATAATTTTGGGTACAGAGAATTTAAGAATCTGCATACAAAATAAAAAAAAGAAAAACCTAAATCGAGATAAAATTCAAAGAACAGCAAAGTGGCTGTGGATGAATTGGAAATGGTTTCTATCAAGAAACAAAATCTGATAGACATGTTATCTCTGCACTTCAAAGCAGCTCCTAGCCTGGCACAAGGCGAACAGCACTCCTGTGACTTCAGTAATCTGTAAAAAGCTACAACTAAAGGCTCCTAATTTTATAACTGTTTAGGGCTATAGAGACAAAGGTAACTATAGTTAACTACAGGAGACTCATCTGCCCTTCTAGGTGCATCAAAATCTACATTATTCAGATGTAACGATATTATATCTAATATTAAATCTGAAATTAAATCCACCAGTGTCACATACTGAATACAGTACTGATTACGACATTTTATGGTTTTCAGACTGCTTCCAATCACACTTTTCATGCAGTGGCAAAATCAGTCCAAAAGGAAAAAGTAACTGAAACAAAAGGTTTTAAATAAGAGAAACAAGGTTTAAGAAGTGCAAATCTCATAGAAAAACAAACAAAGAGCTTGCTGGTAGATTTCCTACTTACTATTATGATTGAGTTGATTTATTTTCAGCACTAAAATACACCTTCTGTATGAGAGAACTGAGAACTTTGGTTACAAAATTTTGGTTACAAAGCAGGTTCCTTCCCATGGGAAGAAAGGGAGATCCAAGCAAGCAATGGAGAACTTCAGCTAAAATACCATTTCACAAAAGACTAGAAAAATCAAAGGGTAAAATAAATTGCCAAAAAAAATTATTGGCTTAATATTTAAAATTGCTGAACATCTGCAAATCCCATTTAAATCACGGGGAGCTAAAACCATTGACAACCATTGCAAATCAGGCTGGATAAGTGGCAGGACCAATAACAGGCCAGGCTTACCAAAGAGATTTCATGAGCTAATGATGTGAAATAAGAGCTCTCACTTGGGCAAAATAAAATAATGCAGCTTAACATAAAATCCATAATACAAACATTTAACAATTTTTTTGAGTGTTTCCTTTTAAAGAAGACTTTTTCTCTGTCATATTTCTGATAAGGAAAGCATTTCAGTGACAAGTACAGGATTATATGCAAACCAAACCTGTACAAACAAATCAGTATTCAAGAGAAATTTTAGTAAGAATATCTATGTGTCAAAGCTTGCCTCAGTGATATTATTTTTAGCTTGTTTTTTTTTCAATAATGTACTGAAAATAAAGAAGAAAAAGCCCTCTTCAGAGTCCTTTGACACTGATATGCTTAGGGTTACAAAGATAAGGGAGCATTATATCATTTTCTACTGGATGGCACCATCCAAGGTATTTGAACACCTCTTTGCACTCAGGTCATAATATTTTTACTTCTCTGGACATCTCTCAGCACAGATTTGTGAAGAATACCATAAAGTGTTGAAATCTTTGGGCACAGTGAAGTACCAGCTAAGCATTTCAGTGTTGTCTGAAACGAAATCTGAGGCAACTTCTTTGAAAATCCTTGCAGTCTTGGAAAAAGCAAAAATTATTTCAGGAGCATTCAATATTTTCAATTTCTTTTAATGACACATAGGCCTCTGCACATGGTTGTGTGTTTTGTCATTGGATGCACTGAGAAGATCTGACTACTGAAATGCCATTAAATTAGTACTACTCATGTTGAAAAGTGTCTCAAATTGGCCTTTTTTTTCGTAAGAAGAAAGAAATGTTTTTGTTCCTTCTTGCAATTTGTCAGAGCCACACAAATCTATTACACGTCTTGACACGTTTTTAAAGAGTAATTTCTGAAAGAATTCATAAGAGAAAAATGAATCCCCATTTCAAGACACAGAGACATCTCAGTGAAATGTTGTGCAGATCATCCTCCTCACACGCAAAATTAAATGGACATTTTCCCTGCTTCTATACAAATTATATGTACCATTTTTCCACTGTTTCCCATTCCCAGATCCCTTGGAAGAACCCTCTGAGGTGTTGCAGGATTTGCTGCTACCAGGCACAGTTTTTCCAGAAAACGTGCCCAGGTCCACCTACTCTAAATACTTGGGGGGCCAGCCTGGAAAAGGAGAGATGAGGCAGCCTCTGGTATAAGATGGAGTTTTCAGAAATTACTCTCTGACTGCAGAAAATCCTGGGACAATGAAGACTGAGTCGCTTGCTGACCAACAGATTAGAAATCTCCACCTTCAGTGAAGTGGTGTAAGACATGTGAACTGGTAATTCTACCCATTGCAGAGGGGAATGATCCCTCTAAGCACTCTATACTCCCCTGGATCAGTATTTTTCACATGAACAATTAAAAAGAGAGACTAACACATTGCAGCAAACAGGCAGCAGTAACCTGGCTTGAGTGGCGAGCACCCAGGCACAGCACATGGGTCTGTGAGACTGTTTGAAAGTGCTCTGTCTCCAGTACACACCAAAACCTCCATGTGAAGAACTTGCAAACTGGGAAAACAGGAATTCAGCTGGAGCCTGATAACTTTTTGAACACTTTTCTGATAGGTGTGGAATATATGGAGTAAGTAGAGAACCAGAGAAATTTTTCATCTGCCACAGTTGTTCTCTTCTGTTACATTTTCTAAAGCATAAAGTTGGGTTTCTATATTATAAAGCAGGGTGATCTAGGCCTCACCCATTGTTTTATCACTATCCTCCATGTCTTCAAGAATTTCAAATGTTCAAGGTAAACTCACCTTGGTATGATGCTTTTCAAACCCTGAAAGCACTGATAGATTTTCTTCCTTTCAATAAAGGCTGATTTTGCTGCACCAAATTTAATATGTCAATTCAATATTGGTGTCACAATGTCACTCACTTCACACTCCAGTGGTGACACTGTGCAGTCATACTGTGGTAGGAAAGGTCAAAATCTGACCACTCTGTGTTCAAGAGGCTTGATCTTCCCTTGTCCTTTCCAGTTAGCTAAATACTTGTTTCCAGTGTATTTGGAAAAGGTCCAATGAAGTTTAACACTCTGAAATTCAGTGGAAACTATGATTCATAGTGTAATATAGTGTAATATAGTCCTAAAACTCTTTTTTTTCCCCTTTTCTTTCTCTGAAGTTCCCCTCAGCTTTGGTTTCCAAAACACCACAAAGTACAGGAAATTCAACTAAGGTCTTCCACAGACTTACATGGGTTTTATGGTGCCATTTTTTTTTTTACATAAGGATGTTTTAAACTTAAACAACTGCAAGAGGGGAGAAAACAGTGAGGAATTAAAATATTAATTTAGTAAATAATCTTTTTTCCTCTGAAGGAGCACAGTATTTTTCTGTGATGTCTCCACTAAGTTTTACTCTTTTATCTCAGATTCTCTTCACGTAGCTCAAAGTAAAGGGGGGTAAATATCCAAAGCAGAACTTCACCCAGTGGTTGCACTTTGGCTAGAAATTCTGAGTTAGGAAACATATTTTTAGAGGGAAATGCATACAGGAAGAAGAAAGAAGTGTCTACAGTTTTGCATATAAACAGCTTAGCTCAATGAGGCCTCTGATCTTCAATGAAGTCTTGAGTGCTTTGCCATGCAATTAAGAAGCTAATTATCCTCGTGCAGACATGTCATTTTTAGGACACTGAGCCTTTCTCCAATAACGTGATAATTTCTCTTTTCGGATTAAGATGTAAAAACTTTCATGGATATAAATGTTTGTACAAAAGAATTGCTTTTATGTAAACACTTCACTGGTGAAAGTCACAGAAACCTATTGATGCACAAAATTTGGCATATATTTCCAGTGCTAGTCGAATGTTTGTTACATCTCTGAGAGCACAAACCAAGGGTAATGAGGAGCATTCTGGTTTTGATCCTTTTATATTCTATGATGTGTCTTGTCTGCTTTATTCACATATCAAACACCAGTCACTGTACTATAGAGAAGCTGCTAAGCTGCAGAAACAGGCTGTAATAAGCCTTTCAAGCACCTGATGTGCAAAAACAGAATACTTATTTTATATATTCTGGGAAGTTTTGGAAATGTGGGTTAAATATGCAGTATCCATAAGATGCAGAACACTTTATTTTACAACACCAGCAGTTATAACTGTGTGAGAATTTTTACTTTACTTTGTATCATAGCAACTAATGAAGCCATTACTTTTTCCTGAATTCAGCTCACTAATAGTTTCAGTTGAAAACTTATTCAAAACACTTCACCAGAGGCATCCCTAATGTTCCACCAGTAAACAACATATTTCATTTATAAACCTGTTTTCCGTCCCACTTGGCTGGTCCTTTAGAAGCCTGTCAATAGACCAGGGAAATCCAATTTTCTAACTCAGCTAAATCTCATTTTCAAAAGTGACTTCAGTGCTCAGAACTTGTCCTCACTTCAGTCAAAGATACGATTGTAATTCAGATAGGCACCTCAACACCAAATAACTGTGCAAGGTGTGATCCTGATACTCCTGACACAGCACAGGGGCCAAATGGGAGAATTTGCAGTAAATCCTGGATGGGTTTCAGACTCCTGCCTGGGCTGCAATGGTTATATTGCTGTCTCTGCTCTAACACTGTCTTTGATCTCGCTGTGCAAGCTGCAATCTGAGCTCAGCCCTTCACAGACATGTGCATGATTTTACATTGATATATTTTACCTAATGCTTGCAGTGGGCTAAAACTGATTACATAGCTATGACCCCATGGAAAGTCAACAACATCTGACTTCCTGGCTCATAAATTTGCACAATCCTAATTTTGAACACATTTTATAAATGTACAATTAAAAACTGAACAGCTTAAAACAGTACTATTGTGTAAAAGGCAGGAAGAATCCAACTAATCACTCAAAAACTGCTAAATCAAACACACTTCTAGCACATATGGAGAATATTTTGCTTTTAGTAGGGGTGCTAAGCACTGAGCTGAGCTGAGCTGCCTTGCAAAAGCCACTGCAATGCAGAGTAACCCCCTCACAGCTGGTGGGCTTAGTGCCTCTGGATAAAGCTTGCCCTGGTTCAGTAAATGCTGAATATGAGTAGGTGCTAATACTTACAGCAATTTGTAGAAGGGAAAAGAGCATATAGGGTACAAATCCACACCTCATTTTATTTAACCAAGTATTTAAGCATGTGTATACGTCCCTTGAGGGATTTCAGTGGGAGTGCTGAGGAAATTTTTCTCATTTAGCAACTGCAAAGTTTTAAGGAAATCTAAAACTTTATATGAAGAGGAATAAAAAGTCATGAGGAAAAAATTCTGCAACTTGCATATTTTATCTGGAGATGCAACATGTTAGCAATTCAAAAAGAGCTTGTTGCACATACAAAACCACAAGAATGAGTAAATGCAACTCCATAGAAGAATTGTGTAAATAAATAGATCTCACAAAAAGCTACCTCATGGCATTTTCTGTACTTGGCAAAGAATATTCAGCCAATTAAGCCCTTGAAATTGACTTCTGATTTAATTACTTGAATTTCTGACTCTCAGAACATGCACTCCTACACACAGTAAAATGACCTTATGACTAAGCATTAAGACTGAATGGTATCACATCTAAAAAAAGCTGTAGCACTTTACCATGCTAGAGAATGCTTTCTGCAATAAGAAAACAGTAAAGTTACTAAATTGTTTTGGGAATACTCATTGATAAGACATACAGTCAACTTCTTTTCTTCTTCAAGGTTTTAAATTACACTGTCTAGGTGTTACATGTTCCTTCATTTTTAAATACATTTTCTCCCAGCTTTGCTTATAAAACTCACTGTAAGTCAGCTGCTTCCCTAGCCTAGTACGTGTATTTTTAGAGTTTTATTATGTGCATATGATTGACTTATTACTGTAGGATTGCTCATAAGTGCAGGTTGACACTTAGGATTCTTCCCAAGTTTATGAAATAACTTGATTTCAACTCCAAAATTTTCAATATACTGCCAATTTTTAAACTTGTGTGTGCTCTTATCTGAGGTATTTGACACAAACAATCAATTCTAGCATTTTGTTATATATATGTATATATATTCCACAAAGCAATAAGGAAAGGTCAAACTGGTGACTGTTAAAGCTTCTATTAAGAAATGTCATGAGGTTATTACATCTTAATCACTGTAGAAAAGAGGTATCTTCCAGAAAATCTCTTTCTAATTAAAGAAAATTTGCAATTCTCAAACAAGGGAAAACTTCACATTAGTCTAGTGGTTATAAAGCTTCATCTGCTTTGATCTTTTCTGGAGGAAGGTGTTATGGGAAAGTGTGTTCCCCTCTATTCTGTTTGACAGCCCCAGTCTTGGCAGAAGCTGTTATATTTTCTTTGGTTCCATTTCAAAATGCTGAAAATCTCTCTCCATGGAGAAAACTTCATCACAGCCTTTTAAGAATAAATATGTCAATATACAGTATTATAACGAGCTAAAGGGAAACACAAAAGCAGCTGAAGGTTTGAAAGTGTAGTGCTGATGTTGTTCATTGTGGTATTGAACCAGAAAAAGACTTTTCTAATTCCCATTGTCCTACCCCATAAAATCTAAATGTTTGCTCTTCACAAAGAGCACAAGACCTTACTCAAGACCTTATGGCTTGGCTCAAGGCTTTGAACATGAAAAATCTGGCTGAGGCACACTGTTCTTAGATTATTGAAACTTTGGGGTCACAGTCTGCTGTTAATATGTTATGCTTGCTTTGATTTTTATGATCAGAGGGGATATATTAATTTATACTCCTTTGACTGTCTTAGAAATAGCATCAGAATTGCCAAGAGAATTAGGTCAGACTTCTTTGGGAAAACTCAGTGTCCATTATAAGAATGATAAGAGACAGAATACTCTCCAGTGAATCCTATTCAATGTAAATGCTGAAAATTATACACAACATTGTGTCTGAACTCTGCAGCATCAAGTTATAAAACAAAGTTAACTTCTCTTTGTGTTCACCTTTGATGTGCCTCATTATAGCAGTGGGAGTTCAACACAAGGACAATTTAGATGCCATCCAGACATCAGGGATGCAAAGTAACAGCTTTTGCAATTGGAGTTTTCTGCAGAGCCTTGTAAGAGAGTCAGTGTTACCTTCAATAAACATGTTTTGGCATCTAAAGCATTCAAATTTCCCTGGGTTTCAGTTGTGAACACTTCCATTTCAGGAGTTCCACCATAGTGACCCATGAAGGCTCTCTGCAGAGCCCTACAAGCTCTGAAACACTGCAGTAAACTTCTTACAGGAAAGTCCTGAACAGAGAAGTGCTTTGCAGTTATCTGCAGGGTTATATTTGTGGCTGCTTTGGCTATAGGAAGCCTCTTCTCTGCGAAGGGGTCCTGTGCTGGACATTCTGCAAAGCAGCGAGGAGTGAGCGGCACCAAGGTCAGTGCTGTGAACACCAAGGCCAGAGAAGGAGAGGGAGGAGGAGCTCCAGGCTCTGGGGCTGGAATTTCCCTGCAGCCTGGGGAGAGGACTACACTGGATCAGGTATCTACATTTCAGCCCATGGAGAACCCCAGGCCAGAGCAGGTGTTCCTGAGAGGTACTGCACTCCAGCTCCGGATTAAATTCATTTTCCACAAATCGAGTCTGTTTGTTCATATCGGTAATTGGTGAGTGATAGTCCCGTTTTTATTTGAGCCAAGGAGTATTTTTGCTATCTTCTCCCTGGCCAGCTGAGGAGAAGAAGTAGGAAAGCAGCTGGGAGGGGTTTGGCAGTCAGCCAAGGTACCAATCCACCATAACTCTATCCCAGGTAATTCAGATGTTTGATTTTTGAGGGCACCATGCTCCCTAAATATAACAAGAACACCCTGGATACATTCCTGGATGTTTTGGGTTTTTTTAGGGACAATGAAAGAGGAGTCAGAATGTGTCAGGTAGAGTAACAGGACCAGCCCTTGGAAATAAATTATTAAAAGATTTGTAATTTTTATGGTCTTGCCCTCTGGGGGGGATAATTCTTTTATTTCACTGAGTAGTCCAATATGGTTGCTTTTCAGAAGTGTTTATGTGTTAGAATTTCAGAGTGATGTAAAGAAAATGGTAGTTGAGACCTAGTTTGCTTTTTATGATAACCAACACTTTGTTTTAGCATTTAGGAAGGCTGCAACATACCATGTCGAGCCAAATACTTTTGAATCTGACGACTAGTTCCCAGTGATTTCTTTAGCTTGCTTTTAGAAGCTTCAGAAGTCACCTAGCATTTCTTTCACTGAGCAGACTTTCTATGGTCTTAAAGACCTGAGGTACATTAAACTGCAAAAAGCAAAGAAAATGTGTTTTCACTTGCTCAAAGAGGACAGGAATCAGAATGTACAATCCAATGGGAACCATGGAAAGCTAGCATAAAATCTAATGAAACAGGGTGGAGGTAAAGAAGGAACAGTTAATTTGTGCTTCCAAGGCTTTGTGTATGCAGAAGGAGACAAGAATAATTTGGAAAGTCCAAACGATTATTAAAATTTATTTTGAAGGTGTATGTAACTGAGGCAAAAATGTAAGAGACACTTTCATTGAACTTGTAAGGTACCAAGTCCAACCCTCCTTTCAAACATCAGCCAAAAAATCTTATCCTGGGGACAGAAGAACAAAATGCTTTACAAATGTCTTCTATCTAAAAGTTGTAATGTCAGCCTCTTCATCAAATTTTGTTCAAATAATTATGGAACCCATGAGCTGAGAACTGCCATTTATGGAATACATTCAGAGTGGCATAACAAAGGGGCTGTGTTTCCCACTCACAGTCCTATGCCTGGTCCTCCCTCCAAATTTAAATGAGACACCTGTGTCATTCCAAACGGCATCTCATGTGCCCTGTCTTAGCAATAGCTCCTGAAGAGCAAGGTAAGGAAGTCAGCAAGGAGGAAGACAGGAAGGGTGTGCAGAGCTTGTCCTGGAGCCCTGAGCAGCTACAAAACTCAGGTCCTGGCCAGGTGAAGCTGTGCTGCCAAAAGGCCAGTGAAGTCAATGGGTGTCACCAGGAGCTGCAGCATCTCTGTCTTAGAGAAATGGGAGTTTGGAGCTTGGGGGAGGGGGAGAGGTTTGCTTTATGTTGTTGCCTTCTTTATGAATTCCCTTCATTCTGCTGTCCCTTCCTTTCTTCTCATCTCTGGAACTTGCATAGTCTATTTCACAGTGCTGCTGGTGGTGGAAAAAGGAAAAAATCTGGAAGGGAAATGGTTCCATTTGCTTCTGCTGGGATGTTTATTATTTTCACAGGATAATAGTCTAGTGGTGGACTGTAAAATACTGCTGAACAAAAATTTCCTAATTAGCTGTCATTAGGAAGACTGGAGTCTGTTATCCAAATCATTATATTTTTTGTATTATTTTAAGAAAAAACTAAATGAAAATTCATATTATGTTATGCATTTGCAATACTTACATAAGTACTGAGCCATTTTCATCTTAAAATTGAACATAATTTAAAGATTAAATGGCCATTTTGACTTTTAGAAAACAATACAAGAAATGAATCTGAAAAGCCAAAAGCCTGGACTTAGAGCAGGACACTGATTTTCTTCAATTCACAGACAAGACCTCCAATTTCTATGATAGTGAAATTGTCATGAACAATATTTGCGTTGTTTTATTCTACAATATTTCAGCCTGAAATAACTTCATTTTTTTATTAACTGCAAGACTGAGTCCTATTCATCAGTTAGGCAGGTGTATTGCCTGATAATGCAATAAGCTTTCCTGAATGTATGAGTTGTTTTATTTCTTTTATACCAGCAATCAGCCATTTCTTTTATACCAAGAGCGTAATAAAAACAAAAGGCTTATTTCTTTCTTACTGGTAGCAGAGTTATAAATTATCATCCATCAGCAATAACTGTTGCCATTTAATAAAAAAAATAAACCTTTCCTAAATCTCTCATGGAACATAATAGATAAGAATAAACAATGATATTAAAGTTGGTGCCAAAATGAAGAATTGCTGCAAGTGAGGATGTGCAGTGAAGTTATTTGTGTAGATAACACAGTCTGGCAACCAAAAAGAACTAATTCAGTTGTAATAAAACAGATAATCCAAACTTTTCTGAAATCTAAATAGTCATAAGTTGTAATAATCCTAACTTGTTCTCCAAGTATTTCAAAGCAAAAAAAAATGGTCAGAAACAAACTAATTTAAAAACAACAACAATCAAGGCAGAATGTTCTAAATATTTCATCAGCAAAATTCCTATAAGCTGTTCACCTGAGGATCTCCAAAGTAAAGTTCGTCTTTCAGTCCTGTCCTGCTTAGCTCAGACCATCAGTCCAAGGATGGTGGGTTTTTTCCTAGATTTTCTAGAACTAAATTTCAGCTTTTACCAACCAACATGGAGATTGCTACTTCAGAAAGTCTAGAGATCTTGTAGCTCTAGACAGATATGCACCATGTTTTTAAAATTGCATTCCAGATGAAAAGTTATTGCCTTGGGTAGCTGAAAAAACTCAACAAGTCTGATAAGCCAGGTTTTCAAACACAGTGGGCAAGCATTATTCGATGTGAACCTGTCTGCAAGACACAGCTTGCATTTAGATGGAGAGACCATGTACTTAATCAAGAAAACCTGCCCAGAGCCTCTAGGAACAGGCAGAACAACTACAATTAAATGTGTTAACCAAAATCACTCTTTCTCCTCTTGCTCCAGTCGGGTTGTCTTTCAATGCTCTACCCTGGCACACCCTTTCAATCCTCTACCCCTCAGCTTCTCTCAGCTAAAGTCCTTTTGTGCATTATTTAACCACTTTCAAACTTTAACATATTCAAAATTACAAGCACCATATTTTTTTGCCATATTTGTTTGCAATGTATGGTGAGTCTATAAATATCTCCCATTCTCTCATCACTCTCATTCTCTGTTCACAGTGTGTAGATCTGTGGAGGGCACTTCTTACACCTCAGCTGCAGAGCCCTTTTCCAGGTGCTCACGCTGTGCCTTGCACTCAGAGGCTGCAGCAGGACAGAGTGATCAGCAGCTCAATAAATCACCAATATCAATGTATGAACTGAAGATCATGTTCCCAGAAAAACTGATTTATGGATAGACTTATTGTCTTCCCACCTGTTATCCTGAGAAGGTGATCAGTCATCTTCCATCTTTCATCTGGGTAAAAATTCTCTTTCCCATTTGCACAATGGCCATCTGGTGACTGGATCATCACTGCTGTCCTTCAGGAGAGGGGAAGACACTCCTCCAGTTGAAGAAGGGCAGAGAGGGAAGCACAACCCTATGGGAAGCTCCTTCACCTTGGGTTCATAAGAGGATGGAAGAAGCAGAGTGCAAAATGAGATAATGCTGAGGAGCACTCACCAGATGAATGCTGCCTGCCCCAGAAACCTCATCCAGGTGTGCAGCTGCCAGCTGAGGTTGGAAGGACAGTACCCACAGCTTTCTATAAACCCTGAAGTTTAATACTGGGTTCTTTAAATATAGATATGTTAACTACAAGGAAAAAAATTATGACCTAGCAATAAAATTCATAGGGTTGTCTTTTAATTTTTCCCTTAAAGTTTGAAAATGGAAAATATCTTTCTATTATCTCTTTCCTTGATATATAACCTTTATAAATCACTGGCACACCATTAGTCTACACTGGGAAACCAATTTATATCAGCAAATAATAATGTGATTTCCTTACTTTTTATTTCCATACACACCTGACCAACTTGAGGCTAAGGAAGAGACTCCACAGAATAGAGAATAAAGACACGTGGGCCAGAGGGGTTGTCAGAGAGGATACACAGGACATTCAACAGCAGAGCAGCAGGCTCACAGGGAGTGGATTAATATCCACTCATTTCCAAGCACCAGCCACAACAGAGCATTAGAATAAGCCATCTGTAAGAAAAGGTTGCATGACAAAATTTTAATACAAGGGAGAAATACTTATTTCCTATCCCTAATCACTTGATATGGATTAGTGTTAAATTTTGGTAAGTCACATCTCACTTTACTGGCAAAAGTTCCCTTACTGACAGTTGTCTCTTCCAGCCATTATGAATTTTTTTTTCTCTCATTCCTTCCCTCTTTCACATTCTCCTTCCCTACTGCCAGTCTCTGGCTGCCCAAGTACACATCAGCTCTGTCCCTTTGCCCTTTAGGATTCATCCTAAAAGAGAAGTTATGCTGGAGGCTCATTCCTGACATTTCATTGGAGCCTGGGGAAAGCAAAGGGTTCCATATGAGCACCTCCAAATTCTTTGGCATAGACGGCCAAAGAAAAAAATTTAGGGAAAAAGAACCTTACTGCAAACATATTTTAAGGACCAGGTGCATTTGCTCTCTGCAAAAAGGGTCAAAACTTTCCTCAGGGGTCTTTCAAGAAATGGTGCAATGTACAAAAGAATCAACTGGTATTAAGAGGAGGGGAAATTGATTGCAAACATTTGTAGAGCAATGAATTCAGCAAGAGTCCCAGGGTAACATATAGGCTTTAGCATTTGGGCATGAAAAATCATCCTTCATGAACTCATTCATTGCAAATCCTAAGAAAATCATGATTTTCTTACTGGAGATGGAGAAGGGAGAAAATTTGTTAAATAGTCTCTGAAAATGATGCTATATGCTTCAAAGGTTGACAACATAAAACTTCCTTCATATAAACGGCAGCAATTCCTCTATGTTTTAATAGCTTAACAAATATACTTAGGAATTTTACAATAAAGAGAAAGTGATAAGGCAATTATTTACTACTCACAAAAAGCTTTGAAACTATTTATTCAATATCCCATCTAAATTACACATTAGGTTAGCAGGTTGTAAATGATAATCTAGCACAAACCTCAAATGATAGCTTTTGCTTCCCAGAGTGATAGCATTATTCCCAGCTGGAAGGAAATAAAATTACAAATTATTTTTTCATTGTGACTGTGAAAACTTTCCAGTTACAATTCACATGCAGTTCAATATTTCATGCACAAGTGAAAGAAGCAAGCAACATTTACATGACAGAGTTATCAGTCTTTTTCTTATATTGCAGCTGTTTGGAAAGCCACAGGGCAAAGGCATTCATATATGAGATATGCTCAGCCTGTAGAACAAATTAATGCTGGATTGTGCATTAAATGCCCTGTCTTCGGACAGCTAATTAGCTTTGTACTGCTCAATTAAGCTTTGAAAGGACATGTTGTGTTTCTTGATGGAAGACCAAACATTTCCAGACTATTTCACATTCTCAGTGCTTTCTGTTTCTATGACTAAGAAGTCCAAGAAGAAAAAGAAAAATCCAGCAGCCTTACCAAAAGGTATCAAAGTCTAAACTACAAAGTAGGCTACAAAGTTATTTTCAATAGTCCTAAAAAACCTTTGATTTTGTGTCAAATAGCTTGAAAATGTAAGCTAGTTTGAGATAGGAAGGAACTATAAATCCATGTCTTCAATGCTTCTTAAACTAGAAAATTATCAGGACCCCTCCAAGGAGAGGATAAAAACCCTGTCTAACAACTTCCAATGGTTTGTTAATATTGTCTCTTTATTCAGTTAGTCCAAAATTTCCCACCTTTTTTCTTCCTGGCTCGTATCCTAAGCATGAGCATTGAGCAAGAAACACTCAAGTGTCTTTGGATTCCTCAGTGAACAGTATGAAGGAGACATCAAAGTTTTAAGTCTGATGTTTCTCTTGTTATCCAAATCCTTTGAGACAGTAAGGGAAAACATTCCAAGGCCAGGTTTCTTACAAGAACTTCAATATTTGATTTTTCCTTTTTCTGCTGGTAGTAACTAGGCAGCTGACTTCTGCCTTCTCTTTTTCTGCTTGCCAGCCATAGAGTAGGAAAGCCTGGTTAAATTGCTATGGAGGGGGCGTAAAACTAAAGGAGATTCCTGGAAAGGAGTGATGGTTTTCAAATCTAAGCCTATGGTGGTTCAGGCTGCATTGTGCTCTAGCAGTGGGATCTCACTTGTAAGGTGAGCAATCAAATTCTCTTTCCCAGTAAAATTTTAATTGCTCTGCACATTAATCTACCATTGAGCTGCAAATGGCATATGCAGAGTATTTATTAAATGATAGCCAATAACCATCACAAGGAAAAACTTGTCATCAAATGCTGCTTCTGGCATTGTGAACTTCAAGATTCAGTTTCTTCTCAGATTTCTGTACTGGGATATTTTCTTCAACCTCAATTTTAAAGATAAGAACATTTACTAAGCACTTCGGATTGTAAAGTAAACAGACATCAGAAATTTCTGTCATAGATCACTGATGATCACACTAACAAAGAGGGTAAAAATGTCTGAGAAAATTCTGAAGCTATGAAAAAGTTTCTCATCTTCAGTGTTATTTACTGTACTTTTCCACGAAAATTCTAACTTTCAGAAACTGCACCTCAGAGGCAGATGTGCAAATCCACCACCAGGAAGGACTGAGTCTACCATCCTGCAGGAGTGAGTACACATTTTGCATGATAATATGTGTTTGTGTATATATATACACATATATATTTTATATATAGTGTTAAAGTGGGCCCATACAAACCTGCATGTTATTCTGGCACCTCAGAAAAGTTGCCTTGCCAGAAACAGATGGAACTGCTGTGCATAAAGACTATTTTTCTGTAGCTCTACTTTTAAAGATTTTTACTTCTAAAGCCCTAATTTAGTATAAAACGCTATAGAAGTAGATAAATACATGTATTCTGCACATAAAAATATGACATGTACATTCATCTGTAGGACCATTACAGAGAAAACCTTTTAAATATGAGCATGTTTTGTGCTTTATTTTTTTTGCTTCAATCTGTTTTCTCTGGAGAAAATGCCCAGTGTTCCCACCCTTGCAACACCTGTTTGGGAAGGAAAGAAAAATTCCTCAGAGTTAAGCAGGAAAGTCTTTGAAATCAGAAGTTAAATCCACAGGTAGCAATACTGAGAAAGCAGTTATTTTTATGAGCTCAAGTGAAACAAGGAAACATTAACACTAATTTAACAGTCGTTTTCAAACTGATGTTTGGAATTTGCTTTATGGCAGTTCAATCTCTTACAGATATTCCACTACAGACAACCTTTAAATTTTAAGCTGAATGTGCTTATAAGGGCTTCATTGTGGCATTCCTCAAATGTTAACATGAATTAGCTCTTGATGCTTCTCTTGGAGGAGGAAAACAAAATGGTAGCAGGTGCAGCTGGAAGGCACAACTTCCCACACTGATGGAAAACTTCAGTGCACAAACAGAGCTAAGAAACCTGCTCTCCACACAGGGAAATCAACCTGAGTGACTCCTTGCCTGACACTGAAAACAGCTCTCCCACAAATATATGAATACTTCTCCAAAACCATATTTTCTATTAAGAAACCTAAGATATTTTTCAGCTGTCAGTAGCAAACACAACCACTTCTTTAATGAAATATCAAAGAGAGTAAAAATCCAACATTTTTAATCACTGTTCTTCTATGAGCTGCACCTCTGAGACAACCAAGGGTCAACATCCTCAAAGGTAGCCAGAATGTTTACATTTGCAGTTGTGACTGCTTGCACAATGTTTAAAATGTTCAAAGCACACAAGTGGTCTTGAAAATCTTAACAGTTACAGCTACTCAGAAAATATTTTCAGTTCCTTGGTTGCTCTCATATTACATCTTTTTTTTCTTTTTTTTTCCCTTTTTTTTTTAAAGACACAGTGAGTTTTATTTCTGCCTGTTTTCTCCCTCAACGTTCATACCACCACGTTTAATTAAGCAGACTCTGCAAACTCAACATACTTCACATATGCCAAGCCTCATATGCCTGTATATAACATAGAAGTGCTTCCTATAGAAAGCTGTCAAAGAAACAGCATTGGTCTGAGCTGTATTTAATGTTTTTAGAGTGAATCTGATCCTGTGTCAAGAGTGAAGAATTAGTGAGAGCCCACCATGAAAGGAGGAGAGCTTGCTTTGTTCTGAGTCCAAGAAAACCAGCATCACTACTTCATAGATTGTATATGAATCCTGCCCCACTTTGTTTTTTGAAACCCTTAGTATCATGGGTTTAAAGCAGGGAGAGTTCAAAATGCACCAGAATAGATCTGCTGATTAAATAAATTATTAAATAAATTATTAAATAAATTATTAAATAAATTATTAAATATTGTGCTATATTACCCCTGCAAATTCTGCAGTGCCAGTTCCCAAACTAACCCTCTGAAGCCAGCACAGTGGGGAACAGCAGGTCCTTGAGGCATTGGTTTCTAAGACTTTGCATAAACCAAGTTCACATGAAAGAAACCAACATGCCCAGAAAGGAAAAGCAGGTGGAAAAGTTAAACAGAAAATGCACAATAACTGAAACCCAACAAAGTGTTTTAGGAGAAACAGGAAACAAAGTTTTTATGTAACAGGAGAAACAATAGCTGGTGAAATTCTTCTCTCAGCAGTGTTTCTCAGCCTCCAAACACGTGGCCCATGTGTCTCAGCCTGGCTGAGGGGCACCCTGGGGCAGCAGAGCCTTCCCTGTGCCCTGCAGGCTGCAGCAGGGCCTCAGTGATTCCTGCACCGAGCTGGGCTGACGAGCAGAGCCGCTGCTTTCCTCTGCTGCCTCCCCCATGTCCCTCCCAGCAAAGCCCCCTTCGAGCTCGGAAACCTCCCTCCATGGGAAACACGGGGCTTGGGGAGAGTTCCGACAGACATTTCCACCTGTGAACAAAGATTGGCGTCAGCAGAAGCCCAGATAAAAGCTTGACTGTGTCCAATGCCAGAAATATTCCTTATTTCCCCTTTCATTATGAAAAATTATTTCATCTTGACTTTTCAGAAATACAGTATGATTGCTCTTTCAATTAACTTAGTGTTCTGGTTTTTTTTTCCATTAGTACAGCACAGAATAACTGTAACCTATCATACTCTCCCAGGGCTTTTTTCAAAGATGCCGATTTACAGCAGAAAAGGGATTTTGTGTTTCTTGCCAGTTATAAAATTGCCAAGGTAAAGCCAGGAAACAGACATGTTAGCATTCATTTCATCTCCAGCTCCTTCTATTTCCCCATGAAGGCTGCAGCAGACAGTTCAACATAAAAGAAAGTTATTAAAAATTCCACACCCTTGAAGTAATCTTCATAAAACTGATAAAAAATTCAATTTTCAAATTGCTTAATACAGCTTTCTCTTGACTAACACTGTTATCCTAACTTAAGGACCTTTTAAACTAATGATCTGGAAGGAATAGAAAATATTTCATTTGAATCTGTGCAAAATTTGAAGAAATGCTCAGTACTCTGATTTTTTGCATCTCCTAGTACCATTAGTAGTCCCTGAGCATCCTTCTCTGCCATGGAAACTTACAGGAAAGAACAGGGTGATTCATAATGCAGCAGAAGTGATTAAGTACATTTGAACTCAGAAATATTAATAAGTTTCTGGTCATATATTTAAAACAAAGTCATGAATACATAATGTCTTACAAGTCCCATTCAAATATTACAGTAGTTGAAATTATGAAAGTTTACTTAACTAAACCACCTAGGAGCAGAACACATAATAAATTAATTTTGGACTTTGTTTTTGAATTTGAGTTATGCTAATTTATATCTCATAGCTCTTTTTCAAACACAACACTTGAATAAAAAATTTAAAAAACAACTTTAGTGTCATGAATCTACGTCAAAAACTAGATTCCCAAATTTTTCCAGCTTAGTGAATACCGGTTATATCACTAGGAAGATTTCTTGAAAGTCTCTTAAAAGCTTCCCTACATGAGACAATACACATAAATCAGTCTGCAGTAAGCCTAGGAATCAAACAGAAGCTCACCATTTGTCTTTGTCAGCCCCTTTAGAGGAAGTGGCCCAGATTTCTCAAAGGCTTTGTGCAGAGCAGGCACGCAGAGGTGCAGGGATCTGTCCTGCGAGGGGCTGGCTGGTGGCACAGACCCGAGTGGCACCTTAGCAGCTGCTGGCATATTCCCACAGTCTTCACTGGCCCACAGTCAATAAAATCATTCCCTCAAGCCAGACTTTCCCACAGCAGAGAGACACCAGCTCGGGGGACGGGGCTTGGGCAAGCTAAGTGACAATCCATGCTTAATGGGATGGCTTCACATCCCCCAGTTTTCCGAACACTCAGATTCTGCTGTAGCACTTGCTGACAGAGTTAAAATGCCTGCACCCTGACACGGCATGGCCTGTTTTGTGAGGAAGCGTGAGCAGTTTAAAACAAACGTGAGAAAATGTAATATTTTGCAGCAGAATGCTCCCACAGACCCCATCAAAGTCTCTGCACCTCTCACAGGGCCAAACCCTTCTTCTGCACACCATGACTATTCCTTTTGAACTTCTGCTGGGGTTCTGATTTGAGAACAAGCTTGTGTATTGATTAGCGAGAGAAAGAGAAAAATCTGGCTTTGAAACTTCTTTTGAAGATATTTTCTTCCTGCTCCATGTAGATATCCAATGAATTCGGGAAATATTTGCAATGGCATTCAGGTAGCAGGATATAATCTTGAAAAATATGGAAGCATCTGATCTGATTATACTGAGTGTTGCAGAGATTTGGATGAGTGGGTATCCACTTGGATGAGGGAGTACCCACTTGGACTCATATGCTATCTCCAAGAGGTACTTTTTAAACCCAATTAGCTGATCAAAATTAATTTGTATTTAAACAACTGCAGAAATTAGTTTCTTTCGAGCACTCACTTTTATAAATTGCAGATGCAACTTCATTATCTGATGAAGTACAGTGCATGTTGTCAAATTTAGGAAGTAGCACACTCACACAGTAACAGGATGTATTTGTGAATATAATTCATGACTTTTTAAATTGCAACATGTACCATAGGGACATAGGCTAATATCTGGAGAACTTTTGAGATTGCTGAAGATGGATGCTTTGATTACTTGGGCTTAAGAGCACTGTATGTTACAACCAAGCCTCTGTCATACCTGGGAAAAAAGATCCAGCAGCTCACATAGACACAGTAACACCACTTCAGAGCATGATCTAAGTACAGACAAACAAATGAGAGCAAAAAGCCTTAACCCCACTCAACAGAAAGCTTAATCCTGAGCAAGGTCCAGGAGGCAAATCTCCCCCAGAGCAGGGAACTGAGTCAGCTCCTTCTGAAGCCTCATCCAAGGCTCATTAGTACCACTGTCCTGGCTCAAAGTGTCCCTTGGTGTCACACAGATGTCCCTCTGGAGAAGTGCTTGCTGTTGACCTCTGCCTGCTGCCTGTAAAGTCAATGACAAAGCTCCTACAGAAGGCAACCGAGGGGAAGAGGCTTTTAAGACGTTCCCCATAATATGCACAGTGAGAAAGCAATTTTACTTGCACCGTTGGTTTGAGCAAAGCATTATCATGCTTTGAGCACACCTATTTTCTGGTGAGCTACAGCAGTTGTTAGAGCGTAAGCCCAATCTGCCATCACATAATAAAGTCAACACATTACACTTTAATTGGATGGAGTCATTTGCACAGTAGTAACAGGGACTGAGAAGCAAAACACATCTCCTCATTTTCTTAAATCTATAACCAGCTGCTTTCACTGCAGGAATACAGGATATATGCCTCACTCATCTCTTATTCGTCTTTGTGTTTTGCCAGGTAATTCAAGAAACATTTACAAAAAACCCACTGTTTTCAGAGATTGAGTCATTCAGCAATGCAGCTGCTTGCAGGGGAGTCAATCTGCATAGGAGTGCAGGAGGAGCTCCAACAACTTTTGTAAAGCTGCAAAATCCCTGAATACAGAAAGCAACAATCCAAAAAGTAAAAGAAGCCATTTTCCAGAAGAAATGCCCCAGTGATGCAAAAACAGCTTAATTTAGTGCACTGACAGAGACAAGGACTCCAAAATGTTTTGAGAAATTTTACTGTAGAAAGAGAAAAATAGGTGTGTAAGAAATTAATTATTTGCTGCAAGCTTTTTCCCAAATTAAATCTTGGTATTTCTTTTAATGTACTTTCTGGATGCATTTCATTCTAAACGAAACTTTATAACTTTTTAACCAAATCTTACTAATTCCCCCTTGCTGGCTTGATTAGCGCTAATCTGATGAAACATTTGACTGGATAAATATTGTAATGGTTTTTCTTCAGTTGCTAACATGCACACTGTTGGTGCCACTTTGCCAGCATTGAACATACAATTTCCAAACCTGGAACTGCTGTCCAATTTCATCTTGCCAATAAACAATGGATGATTTTAGGAAATAAATTCTAAATTTATGCAACCATTCACAAACCCCATTCATTACCAAATGTTATAAGTATTTTTGTAAATCCTATGGCATAATTCATCTGAATCTCATAATTATATTTTTCCTCTCCCGGTGTTTGTGGAAGGGCTTGTTTTCCAGGAGCAGCAAATACTGCTCCACAGCGCAGGCAGTGCAAAAACACAGACTCCACTGTGAGAATATCTATATCCAGAGATTCCATTAGAAGAGTAGAAATTAAGCATAACCTGCTTCCTGTAAAAAGCTGCCATCATTTAAAGTTTCATCTTCATCCATAATTTTATATCTTTGCTCCTGTTTCTCTTCAAGATGTATTTTTAACACTATTCTATTGTATTATATATCCCTGAGCAATCTGTTCAATTTTTGGATTACTAGTACATTGTATAGACTGAGTTAATAAAAGCTTTTAGTCTGTTTACTCCTATCTACTTTAAAACAAATACAACTAAAAGCTGTTTATTTTTTTTAGTAAATGTAGTTATAAGAAATACTCTAGGTATTTTTATCTATATAATTTGTTTTGATAAACGTATTTACACAATATTCTTCTACCTTCACTAAAGCAAGTGCTTCTATATACATATTACTATATAACAGAAAGAAAACCCTACAGACAGCTCACATTGCATTCTCTGGATATACGGCACAAGATTGCAACTGCAAAAATCATCCTTTAAAAGCAGCACCAGAGCAAAGCAAAGATGCTCCTTCTAATTGCACTGGGCCTCTCCTCACCACCATCATCACTGGAGGGAACAAATGGCACTGAGACACTGTGTGGAGCTGCTGTACACACGTGATGTATGTTAAACATGACTGAGACCCATGATATTGGGAATGCAAACCAGGGGAACTGAAGTTCTAATTTTAAATTTGAGAGCAGCTTCCTAACAAAGTCTAGAATTGACTGCTCCAACAGCAGATTATGACACTTAATTTCTCTTCCTACTTTGGCAAGTTACACTTGCCAAAGAACTGAAATATGCTTAGTATATCATGACACATATGCTTGTTACTCCGCTTGTAGTGCATGGAAAACCATCAAATAATACCTTTATAGGGATAGCAATACTGCAGTCTAATTTCAAGATAAAATATCTCCAACTAACTTGAAACACAGAACAAAAATGAGAATGACCACATCATACATCATTCATTGTTTTGAATGAAAATGAGTTAGTAGTTCAAACAAAGAGCCTGGAAGTTTGTGACATGATTTTCTCTCTAACTTGAAGAAAATCCACCAGCGTTCAGAATTAGCAATTACAATAAACTCATTTTGTTTTCCCAGAGATAGTGGCAAAGCACTATTACCTTCCAAATTAACAAAATGGTGCAGATAGCTTTGATATCAATTACTGCCTTTGCAGTAATTGAGAAGACTTCTTGTCGTTGTGGAAGAGGCTCGTGTAATTTAGAGAGCCAGTTAAGACCCCAACAACGTCAGCGTAGTCACTCCAATCTTTCCTCCCTCTGGTCCGCAGTGACTTTTCAGATTTTCAGTGTTCACCTTCAATGCCTGAAGTCTTGTGGGATCTATCCAGACCAAGCACTGCTGCAGTTTTTACTGTGTTACAAAGTAGTCCTGTAAAACCTGCCTTGGTCTGTGACAGTTTCACATACTTGAGTGAAGGCACAGCAAGAAATGGGGGAACATATTCCTCCAATTTCTCACTCTGAGGAACTTCCTCCATGACCAGGACCACAATCTAAGGAGAGTAAAATTTGCTAAAAATATCCCTTTTGAAAGAAATTCCATGTGCCAAACACCTGAGTAAGCCCTAGGTCCAAACTGTGTCTCTAAACACAAATAAGAGAAATGGGGTAATGATAGTTTGTAATTATGTACAAAATATCTTCTTTGAGTGTATAACCCTGTGCAACCTGACAAAAACTTGCTCTTTAACATTAGCTCTGTGATTTAGCAAGGAGAACTCTTTACTGAAAAAAAAAATTAGAACCACTTTTGCATCACATTTTCTCATTTAAATTCCTGTATGATTGTTGACAGAGCTTTCATGGGCACTCACTTGCAATAACTTCAGTTACTATAAAAGGCAGATAAAGAGAAAAGATGGGATTTTACACCTCTGCTGTTGGTAGAGTGGAGACAAGGAAGTAGGGACACCAAAGCTTGCTCTCTACCCATCCCCATTGCCTTCTACATGGGTAGTGCAGGAACTTTCTCATTCCACTGTGGTTTCCTGCTTGTAGCACATAATATGAGAGGAGAAATAGCCCAGGCCAACTTGCCAGTCCAGTGTTAACTAGCCACTAGGAGGCTGGGAGTGCCCAGCAGCTGCCTGGGGCTGAGCAGACACAGCTACGTGGCCTCCTTGCAAGGCTGCAAATACACAAAGGCAAAATCGAGTTTTCTTTTTTCCAGCACTTGCTGAAAATATTTTGGATGCTTAGCAAATCTAGGCTCAGAGAAAAAACCCTTGTTCTTTCAGAGCATCCTCTGCCACTCATGCAGTGTCACTCTTACTCCCTTGCCGTTGTCCCATGCTGACATTGCTGTGATAACACAACTCAGACTTCTTTGCAAACTAAATATTCCTGCACATCTCTCTCATTATCCCTCTAAATGAAAGCACCAAAGTAAATATGAGTTAAGATTAGGCTGAGTATTCTCTAGTTTTAATTAAGAATATTGTAGAGGTTGTAGTGAGATCCAGTGCTTTCCTTACCCTTGTTAATCCACTTATAGCTTTTCCATGGCAGAGACAGGCTGCTAGATGACCTTAACCTGGTAATAAGAGAAATCAGGGCCTGCCAGTTTCTAAAGGACAAGTTAAAAACCTGCTTCCTGAGCTTCTGATATGGTCTCAATGGCTGCTGGAAAACCAAGTAGCTACCATAGCCAAGGCAACTTGCTCCCAGCTGAGGCCACCTGGAGGCCTGGCACCTCTTCTTTCAAAGGAAGACCAAGTGAAATAAACATATGGGCCTTTAGCATCTTAAAACCAGTCCATATTAAATCGTTTAGGACTGACCTTGGAGAACTTGGTAGCCCACGTAATAAGCAGTATAAGTCTGTTTCCTGCATCTTCCCAAATTACTCAAGATTTTGGTTTTATCAAAGCTCCAGCTTACCCTCACACCTCTCTATTTCCTGGCAGCACAACTGCTGGGGCTGCAGTCGAGCTCATGAACTGAGCATTTTCAGTATAAAAAAGGCCAAACATTCTCCTTTAGAGTCCTTGGCATTTGAAATTTATATTTACTCACTCCCTTATGAACCAGAGACTAATAAACCTTCAAGGCACTCTTGGCCACTTGTCACTTTAAGGCCAAACAGATTTACACCACTACCTTAAAACAGACTAGAGTGGTAGGAAACTGAAGAGCAATTTTAGGAACTATTTTGATGCATATGTTTGTCGAGAGCTATTTGATTTAGGGTAGGATTGAAGAAGAATTCATAAGGTCTGGTTTTTATTGTATTTCAGAGATTTTTCCAAAGCATGCATGGTGTTGAATCTTTTAAAACGTAATCCAAATAAATGCATAAAATATTGATCTTGTCCAACAAGGCCAAAATAATGTAGATGTTAAAGTTCCCTGCTCTCCATGTGTATCAAAATCAGTAAAAACTAAAGCAAAACACTACAATTAAATGTCTAGGTTTGTGTCTTTCATACCAATATTCTTCAGGTCCAGAAGTCCTGCCATCCCCCAGCTCTGCTGTGCAGGGACATGCATTATTTATGCAATGTGCATACTTAGAAAAGGCAAACTCTTTGCCATTCGCAGGTAGTCTCTGAATAACACATAAAAGTGCTGGGTTGCTCAGAGCAAGCTCTGCAGAGCTCTTCACAGGCCACTCTCTAACAAACTGTAACCCGGGGATGTGCTGGGAATGCAGCTGCTGGAAAGGCCATGTCAGAAGTGAGCAGCTTCTCAAGTTGTGCTCTCAGCAGGCAGCTGTGGCCCAAGACACACAGCCCTGCAACAGTGAATAATCAGAGTGTGCCTGAACACTCAGACATTTTAACTCCTCTTCTTAGGCTGCACTTTTTGTCCTTTGCCTCCTATACATTACAGAGTTCTACCTGTGGTTTGCTAAATACCTGGAAGTAAAGCAGGATAAGAAGCCCTGCAGAATGTGGAGTGTTACAGCTCCAGACATCTCAGACAGAAGAGATAAAATCCCTTTCAGTGACCCAGCATAGCCGTGGCTGACATGAAAGCTGGTCGCCTTCACTCATCCTCACCAGCAGTGACTAACACTGCACACAGGACCTTCCCAGCGTGTCTGACCCTGGCTCTGGGTCCCTTGGGCTGGGTGCTCTCCGGAGAGCTGTGTTTGTCAATGTGAGTCAGCATGGGCTAAAGCCTTTAGCTTGGAAGCCTTTAGCAGGCCAGGAAGTGGCTGAGGAAAAGCCCCTTCCACACTCAAGCATCTTCAGACACAGGGACTATCTCAGAGCTGACTGAGCTGCTGTCACCCAAGGGGTGGGATCAGCACAGTTCTGGCATTTGGAAGGTAGCAAGGGCAGTCTGAAACAAGAGCTGGCACAAAAGTCTGCAAATAGGGACAGCATTAAGGCAGATCCACCCTAGGCATGACGGGCTGTGTAACCCAAATACTTCCCTCTGGTTAAGGACAAAGAAAGGGTTCGGGACTGCAATATTTTTCCCTGACCCCACACTACAGTTCACATGAGCGGGAATTGAGAGACACGGACCATGCTATGCAAGCAAAGCTGTTTATTACACTGCTCACCAGTATTTGTAGTTCTCTAAGTTCTGAACAAAATTTTCCTCTCAGATCCCTTTGCCCTTGCTCCCATAGCAGCCCAATCTTTTCGGTTATCATGTCTCTGTCACATTTTTTTGCACCAGCAATATCCTTGTTACATCTTCTCTCATCAGAGCAGTCAGATTGACCAAACATGATGTTTTCACTTTTCTTCTTGCCTTGAGTTTCTCTCTCCCACAGCTTCCACTGTACCAAGGCCAAGAGATCTGTGGTGCTACCCAGCTAGGTTTCTATACCTGTCTGGTCTTCCACACACATGGAGTGCACTGGACAAAGATTTTCCTTGACTGGGAAAGGCTTATCTCTACCAGGCTGGCCCACCACTAGTGTTTCTTCACATTTTACATTCCCAGGACAAATACTGTTTGTGATCTTATTTTCATGTTACTACAAATTTTTATTACAGTAGTTTTATTTGTTCTATCCCTTAATTAGAGCTGTCATGCTTTTTCTGAATTCTCTGCTTTTAAACACGGTTTCGTGAGTTACTTTTGCTCCCTGGTTATTGCTGGAAGACAGAGGGTTACTAACTACTATGTAATTTTATGTAAAATTAAATGCAATATAAGTTTGAAAAAATAGAATGACCACTTATACAGCCATAGCTTGTTTCTCATTAGCCTGCAGCAATTTTACTTAAACTTGTGCCATCAAGTTGTCTGTTATTTGCTTTTTAAAAATAAAATACTAACCATCTTTCCAGAGAGATGATTGGAACCATGTATTAAAAATGCAAGTTGTAGTGTTTTCAGGATGCACTGTTTCTCAAAAGGTCTTTGCTAAGGTAATCAGACATAAAGAGCTTGGCAACATCAGTATCATCATCATCAGTCTGTGTGCTGGTGTCAAGCACATCACCCATGTGTCACTCCTGTAATCAACCCAATTTGCTAAGTTCCCAAGTTCATTGCAATAGCCTTTTGATGGAAATAAAGCCCACTTGTTATTCAGGAGGATAATGGATTTTGCACTAATTGACAGTGACAGAAGTAAAACCAAGTTGCCTTGGGTAAACAAAGAACTAACAAAAGCCTCAGCAGCAGCCAGCTATGATCTGCATTTCTGAATAACAAAAGCTGCCCAAATAATGCCTAAAGTCAGAGGCAGAGAGATGTGTGCACTTCCCAGTATTTCCTGAGCTATATGCATCCTGTGCCACGTGCAATGTATAGCAGCAGGAATCCTGTCCTGCAAGTTAAGACCAGGTAAGAACAGGTAGGGACAGAATGAAAAGCAAGCTGTCCAGAACACCACTGCCAAAGTGCCCTCTCCTCAAACGTCTGTATTTGGAATATTCAGCTACTCAATGCACTACTCTTTCATCATAACTTAAGGTATTAAAACATCTCCCTAAATGTAAAGAAGGAAAAACCTTTTCTGTTAGAGTTGTATTACTTAAAACTATATTACTATAGTATGTCAATACTATTTAAACTGCAAGTGCTGAGGGGTATGGAACAATTCGTGCAGGAACACACAGTTTAGAAGTGTGAAGGCCAAGATTTACAAGCAACACTTATCTAGAAAAAGGCTTAATAATGGTCATTTTAATTTGCACCCTGCTGTCACTCCAGTGGGTTCAGTCCAACAACAGATGTCTGTTTTGATATCCGTCCCTATTTTAGGATTATTAAAAAAATACCCAATTCATCAGAACCTTTCAGAAAAACATATCCATTTCAGAGATAGCAGCTCCCTGGTTATGGATCACAGATTTAAAGGACTACTGGGAGAATAGGATGAGGAAATTTACTTTGGAAAGATTGTACATTCCAACTTAGCAGTGAAATACAATAACCAGAAAGCAGGATGTGCTTGCTAATGGGTGTGGATTTCCAGCCTTGGAGTTGGCCTGGGAGCTGGGGAAGGTGATTACTGTTTCCAGACATAACTTTTCTTTTGTCAGCCTGCCACAAGCATTGCTGCATGTAAAACAAGACTGCATTTACACTGTAGTTATCAGAAGACTTCGCTCAGTTTGGCTTCTCTGGGCACCCACAGGAGGCATAGGATTTCACATTCACTTTGCAGAAGAGCAAATTGAGTAATTATGAAATCAGCCTTCTAAGCTTCAGCAAATAAGTGAAATTACAAGACCCCATATGCCATATTAGAGCTCCTTAATATACTGGAGGTCCTAATACTCACAGGAGAAAAGATTCTGGACACTGCTCACTTTCACAGTACATGTCATACATCTAGACATGACAAATCACTGGTTCTTTTGCTCTATCAGTGATGTATTTCTCAAAACATGTTCCAGGTACAAAGGAAGATTAACACATCGACAGACATCATTAACACTGGCACTCTGCTACTGGTCCATTACCTCTCACATTTCTGAGTCTTCCACATTTAAGAGGTTCTCTGTAACAAATATAGAAAGTTTTAATAGTGTTCTAACCTTTCCCAGGTTTCCTTTTTTTCTTCATAACTTTTTCCACGAGAAGCATTGTGGACAACACGTTGGCAGCTCTGACAGACTGCAAAACACTTTTGCTCACTTCACAACATTTGTCACATGCCTTCACTGATCCAGTGTCTCACAAGCTGCCCTTATATACATTATATGCACAATATGAATTCTGAGAACCTGTTGTCAAAGCATTATAAAAATTCTTTAGAGCCAAGTTCTTTAAACATTTATGGCTAACTGCTATGCGAGTCAAGTGCACTGTTTATATTACCAAATGTCATATCTAATTCCCTGTTATGAACCCTTGAAATAAAATTATGTGATAATTACACAATCTGTTTGAAACCTGACAAATATATTCCCAGTACAAATGATTTACGAAGATAATGCGTTGCTATAGCATAATAGTACTTCCTAATGGAAGCAGTGAAGCTGTTTCCTATGCTCCGATAACCACAGTGATTTCTTACACAACTACTGATTAAGCAATAGATAATGTAGGCATTTTGGAAACTATATCTACCACAGATTTATTTCAGACTGCTCAAAAGTTATGGTCTGTCTGTCTAAATGGCTGTTAGCAAGGTATGAGCTTCAGTTGGGCTGTTTTACTCGCTCCTACCCAATTTAGTGCCACTGCACTAGATTTATGTTTAGAGCAATGCACAGTTTAGTCTCTTTTTGTAAGAACTGCTGTTAATCACAAAATTAATGACTTGGCTGGTGTGGTGTGAGACATTAGTAATGCCAACCCTGCTGTCCTGGAAGGGACTTTGGGCTGGTAGCTGGGGAGCAGGAAACTCCCCACTGTGGGAAAGGCTTGTGGCTCTGCTGCTCCACCAGTGACAGTAATTGAGGCACAGCCTCAATGTGTGACATGCACTCATACATACTCATGTGAGTGACATGCAGCCCTGTGGCATCTCCTGTGTGTCCTCCCCTTGCTCCTCTCTCTCCCACCAAGCGGGGCAAGTGATGCTCAAGAGGGAAAGCAATTCAATACACTACCAACTGCATAGTACATCATTTCCTATCTCCTTTCCCACAAAATGAGAAGTCCCTTCTCAACCGTTTCATCATCATTATAATTAGTATGTATGGCAGATGATCAAATTAATTGTTTCTTGGGTTCAAATCTACTACTGGTAAGACGTTAACAATTTAAATGAGACCCTCAATTTTCTACACATTTCTGCAGAGAGTTTAGTAATTGCTTTAGCTTTGTTCATTCTGCCAATCCATGCTTCAGAACACTGGTTTCATTAATGAGCAGCTAAACATGATTGCCCTGCTGATGATTTGTTCCAATGCTACCTGTGAAATGTCATTTGAAATGGCCTAAGCTCAGTAAAAGGGCACTGAAAAATTTTAAGTGGCAGCACTTTGTTTTATTCCAAATTGCTACAAGTAGAAGGAAAATTGCATCTTACACAGCCATTTTTTTCCAAAGCATATCTAGAAATGATTGGTGCAACTTACAAAATCATATCTGGTGTGAAGATGAAAACTCTCACTATGAAGATTTTTCTGAGTTAATTATCATAAGTGTATATTGTTCAAGAGCATCAGTGCTAGAGTTATAGTCTATACTTAAGGAGGAGCTCTAATCTGGTTTGTTCTTGTCTTCACTCTAAATTTTCAGTATCACAAGGTCAGTAAAGCATGAACATTTAATATTTCAGAATCGATGCCAAGTGGACATGATGAAAGTAAGACTGAAAAAATGTATTCTTCTTTCCTTAGCGCTATTCAATATTTTTCTGTGCTTAGCTGAGAACTTCTGCTGGTTTTGAGCTTTCAGGTAGGCTGAGGAACACTGGTTAAGGGAACAGAATAGCATTGCAGACATGTTTCTTGCTAATTGCGTGAAAATGTGTCCCTATTCCAACCTTTCAGATCTTTTGTTATGTGAGGTCATACATGCTCAGATCTTGTCAGATAATCCTACAGCTGGGACAGCAAAAGAGGATCCAGGTACCCCACTGCACAAATCAATTCGCTGAAATTCTAGGAAGGTTTGTGATTGAACTGGGATTTGCTTCGGCACCACCCCTGCTATTGACTGGGGTTAGATCTCTTCATATAAAACGTTAACCCTTTCAGTTCCCTATTGCTTGCAAATGACCAAGTCTGCTAACGCTGCTAAAAATTGTTCTAAGATAATTTTTAGCATCAACCATATAGGATTTTTTTTCTTTAGACTTTGTTCTGATTCAACAATTTCAGTTGAAACATTCCTAAGAAAAATATGTCTAAGGATTAGAAGATGGACAAAGTTTTAAGCAACTGAAAGCACCATCCTAAAGAAAAAAATAAACATACGACCAGGCACTGTTACCTGTACTGCCAAAGCAAGAATTTAGCCCTAAGAGAAGCATCAGCAAATTACTGTCCTCATGAATAATTTTAAGGGAGTTATTTAAATTAGAAGTAGAGCAGGTGCTAGATACTAATCTGTTTTGCAAAATAATTACATTAGTTGTATGCAATGTAATTGCAAATGGGTGCAACAGACATTGAAGTAGGGGGGGAGATAAGAGTAACAAGGGTAAAAGCCAGCAACTACACTGGTGAACTCCATGCATTTATGGATGAGGTCGGAAGGGAACCTTCATTAGTTCTGGTGGGCATGTGGCCATATCATGGCCAAGCAGAGTTACCAGAGTGCAGCAGAAAGGATGATGCCAACTGTGCATCAGTTTTCTGCTCTTCACAGCATTTAAAAGAGCAGTTAGAAAAATGCAAACAGATTTTGTCAGCAGCTCTGCAGTATTGCCGTGAGGGAATAAACTTTAGTGGTATTTTGAGACATTCACAGTTGTGAGAAGGGAACCACAAAGAGTTAGATTTGATTGGACTGCTGCCTGCCTGCTTCCCTTTCCACTGCTTTTCCTGCACACACGTGCTGAAGACGTCCCCCTTCACCCCAGCTCAGCTTGTTGATGGCAATCTTGGATGTGTCCCAAGAGAGAAGCTGGCTCCTCAGGAGGACAGTCTGCAACCTGTCTGCAGGACAAGGCAGGTCCACCAGCAACCCTGGGCAGGTTCAGACAGCAGAGAGAAGGGCCCACTGAGTGGGTTGTAGGCAACGTGAAAGGTGTGAGAATCTCCTTGGCAGAAATTGGTTGTCGGGAGGAAAGGGTCTGAGGGAGCCAAGACTAACTGCACAGGAATGCAAAAAAAAAATGCATTTTAAGTTGGGGAAACAGACTGAAGTGGCTTGAGGCCGTGAAAGGCCAAAGAGCATGGAAGGAAGGAGGGGAGGTTTCCAAAAGTCCTATCTATTGTATATAATACCAGGGCACCCTATAGAAAGCAGGGTGAAGACTATTGAAGACCATTAAAATTTAGCAATATGGTTTAAATTCCCCTTGATCAAAGGCAAATCTCGTGGAGAGGATTTCCTGGGTGCATCACACATAAGAAACCCCAGAGGAGCATTGCCACAGCAGAGAACCAGTGCCCAGAATCCCAACCCTTCATGAGGTTTCCTGCACATTTGGGATGCTTCTCCACAGCCAGACACTTCTCCTGGCCTTTCCTTCACAGACACTTCCCAGGCATTTCACATGGAGTGTTTCAGCAGCAATTAGATCTCCAGGGACCAAAACCCAGGTCCCAAGGGTTCCCTGGTAAATCCCTGGTTCAGATCACAAACCAGCACTAATGCTCGGAAATTCTGCATTTATGCAAGACAGGTCACAGTCCCAGGTCTGTTCTAGCTTCACATGGAATAACATGGTTTCTGTGAAGCTTGGTTTTTCTAACTAGAACAAAATATTCCAAAGGCTGGGGCAAGGAGACAACAGCTTTGTTACAAGGAATAAGCTGGGGGGTTTTCTTATGCAGACAATTGACATGTAGACAACTATCTTAAAATCAGGGCAAGAGAAAAGATCTTTTTCTCCGCATTTTGTAGCTATCAGTGTCCAAAAAATAAAACATTTGACTTCTGAGTGGGTTTTGGTTGCTTTTTTAATTCTCCAAGAATCCTGATGTGATGATTAGATCAATTCCTGTCCATTAGAATTTGAAATTAATCTGTTTTGCAACTAGCAAGTGCCCTTCTAGTATTTCACTGAGCATTTCTGCTAGATGGATGAATTAAATAGAACAAAAATGTATCTGATAATGAAGTCATTATGCTTTTTCTGATTTAATCAGAATATTTGTACCATATAAGTCCATTAGAATGTCAAAGAGATGATTCATATCAAGCTTCTTCAGGGAAATAACAGGCATTTTTAAAAATTTTATACTTCCAGCAGTGAGACTTTGTCCTCACAACCATCCACTTGGCACAAAGCTTTGGTATGTTCGTTGTGCATCTCTGCAGCCCTGTGATCCTATTTCAATGCTTTCTTAAAGGTGCTATCACTTAGAAGGTGTCATCTAAAGAAAAGCATTTTACCTTTAACAGGTATTCACAATTCAGGTGAATGCTTTGAGGCAAGTGAGTAAAGGCACGTCTAACAGAGCTTCTGGGGAAAATCTCCTCTCTGTTTCTCAGTCACATAAGGAGGGCCAAGAGCAGGCAAGGGCCAGGAACAAGGCACCGTCAGTGCTGCAGGACTACAGAGCCATGTCCACCCAACCCAGGAGTCCCCCAGGTACTAATGGCAGTGTCTGGGGACAGGTTGTTCATGCCCATTTGCCAAATACAAGCTACACCTACTTTGGGGGCTTTTAGTATCCCAACCCAAAGAGCTGTGGGACCATCCCTCCTCCCAGCTCCAATAGATGACCCTAATTTAATCCCATGATAGAACTCTGCTGCTGGGCTTTCCCACCTTCTTATCCCTGAGCTCTAATGATGAGGTGTAGAAATCAGAAGTGCAACTGAGCACATTAATGGAAATTAATCTTTACCTCAAGTCCCTTTGTTGCCAAAAACCACTGTGAGAAACAGAAGACCTTAAGTCAAGCACAGTCCAGCAGTGGTTAAAACATTGGTGTGTTATCAACACTGTTTTGATCATCAGTTCAAAGCTCAGCACCATACAGGTGCCTATGAAGTGACGTTGTGGGTAAATGAGGCATTAGCAAAATGCTTGTAACTAACTGCTATTTGTCAGGCGGTTTTCAACCAAAATTTTTAGTCTACATGTTTTATTTTACATCCCTACCCATACAGACCATTATAACAAGCCACTGACGTCATTAAACCTTAGCACATATTTCTAATGACATCCTAAATATCTAAATGTCTGAAATAACAATGTTCTGAATTTCAGTTACACTATGCATGTTAATATATATTATATAAAGATACATCTCACTAGGGAAGACACTTTAAGGAAGGACTTGGGAAATTCAGCTCCAGCATATCGCAAATTTCAATCCAATCCAGGCTCTAAACCATGACAAACCTGAGGATAACAGAAAAATGAAACTTGCAAATGGCCCTTTACAAAAAAGGTGGCAGAAAAAAACCAGTGTTTCAGTGGTTTTAAGCTTCAGGGGTAGTTATTTTTAAATTAGAATTGGTTTTTGCTTCTTTGTCAAGTATGAGTTTAATTTCCACGTTTGACTGGAGTTAATAAGGAAATAAGAACATTTTCCTTGCTCCTCTATGTTATTCAGCCCTGCTGAGTCTCACATACAGAGGGCTTGGTAAAAGTTTCAGAGGCAGTAGAGCTCTTTTAACTATTTATGATCCCAATACAGAGGGGAAAAGCACACAACCAGAATCTCAACCCCCCATTCCTGGTGATGGGGAGTCATGTCTTAAATCTGCATTCCTGGGCTCGTGCAGTTGGGCTTCCCCCACCCAAGACGCAGTGAGTTTCAGCTCAGCACTGAGCTCCCCAACATCCATTTTGCACCTATGAAAGCAAGATCAGGTAAAGATTAGCCTTTCATCCGTTTCTATGTCTTAGGGTATAAAACATTCCTGTGTTTTTCACATCCTTCCCATGACATCTGAAGCAGCACCAGCCCATCTGAGTGCATTCAAACATTAATGTTTTGATCAAAGACCTGTTTGACTGCTGACAGGTATTTCCCCTCCAATTATTCCCTTTTTCCAACTACAATTCAACCAAGGATGCATTTGCTCTAAGTTGTTATTTATTGCTCAACAACTCATTTAACAACAGGTGAGTTACTGGCAGATACCAAACACAACCTCATCCTCCTCTGTCAGTTTGGAAACCTGCACAAACCATTGGAGGAATAATGCAGGAGAGCAGAGGGAGTGCTACTGCATGGCACAGGAGCACACCAAGTTTGAATGCACAGCTCCTCATAAGAAACCAGTTCACAGCCAGAAGAATTGGTCATAGGGGATTGTTTTCTGGAGGCCTGAAAAGCCCTCTCAGTGTCAAGGGACCTTTCAGAAAGAATTCCTGCTCTAAGCATATTAGACTTAAAACCTGATTTCAGGAAAAAAAAATGTCATATGAAAAGTTTCGTGAAGTCAGACTTTTTTCTTGCTATGGTTGAATTAACCTTAATTGCAAGACAATAAACCTACAAGCTGTGAAGATATCAAATAAACCATGTTGACAAGGTTTAGTTAAAATTCTCTAACTGGCTTTTACTAAGTATAAACTAACCTTTCCTCTGTATTTCTGAATATCACTTAAGACCAGCTACTGTTGGAAGCCAGGTTTCAGGCTCTCAGCTACCGTTTTTTATTCATACAGGCCGGGTGATAAGAATCAGTGAGATTCTAATCAATCTAACTCAAGAGATATAATGTGCAAGATTGCTATCTCTACATGCTACACAACTCTAAATTCACAAAGCATCATCCAGAACAGCTCAATAAAACTCTCTGCTCCAGGCACAGCAAAGGTAAAAAAAATCAAATCAAACAATTGGATGTCTAGAAAACATGATAGAAAATAGTGAAATTATAATAATGTCCTCAGATCAATATTACTCTTTCAGAACATAAATAAAGACTGAGCAGATGGGTGGCAAAGGTGAAGTTATAAGCTTCAATTCTTGCTGCTTCTACAGAAGGGCATAGGGCTTGCAGAAAAACTGCAAATTGGTGGTGCCCTGATTTTAAAATCACTTGGTCCCCTCATTACAGCAATCAGTGTGAATGTATGTGAGGAACACGAACCCGAGGCCCTGTCAGCATCTCCTGGCTCTGCTCCTGCTCTCAATCTTACAGCCAGAGCATTTATGGCTCAAGCTGTCTGAAATAGATACTGTGGACAGCAGCACAAATACTGCATTTGTCAAGAGAGCTGACACTGCATTCAGCACATCTGTAATTGCAATCTGGCCCCTACCAGAAGTAATTCCAAGCAACCACTTAGGAACAATATTTTTTTTCTCCCCTCCCTTTCTGTTTTTAAAGAATCTCAGAGAAAGTCTCTTCAGATGACTCAGTGCTCCTCATTCCTGCATCCTGGCAGACTGGGAACTGACTTCGATGTGCACGTGCACCCACACAGCAGTGGAACATCTAACAGCTGCTGCCCGTGTCCCTGCTGGATAAGTGGGGTCCTCTCAATCTCTCCTGCAGCACTTGGTGAATAATTTCAAAAGGAAAAGTGTTTTCCTGAAGCAATCTGGTAAACTCCTTTTCCCATTGCAATCCCATTAGCTTCCCATCTTCCCAGGACTGCTGCAGCAAGAGGAAAACCCTAACTGCTTCACAGTCAGAAGAAGCTACAGAGACTCGCAGGAAGTGCAGATACCTAGGCCATCGCTTTCATTAAAATCATAAAATAAAAGCATTTACAGCTACATTTACTCACAGTCTCTGAAAGCACGAAGAGGAAATGACAGAAGGTATTTCTCTCTAGAACTGCTTTTGGATGAATACACCATTTCACTGAAGGAAGAAGAGTCTTACAGGGAAAACTACTTTTGCTATCACACCCAGTTAGCACAAAATACACATTTATCTGCTAAGATATGGTCAAGAGGAAATTTCGGTATGGGTAGCATAATCACCACTTTTCTGATAGAAAGGCAATTCCAGGTTGTTAAGGCTCACAGCAGGTGCCTGCTAGCTCCCAGTATGTGCTTAAATCCTGCACTACTCAGTGGCAGGTAGAGGGGTTTGCAGAATTGACATCCTCAGGAAAATGGCATTCAGATGGTAGCAGACCTGAAACAATTCTGTTCATTTTGGAACAGCATATATGTAAAAACTTTGGGTACCTTAAACATAAAATCTGTGCTTCCCAGAAGCAAATGAAGTTGTAATTTATAGCTTTTGTGTCTAGATTCCCAGACTCTGAAACTTGATTTTTTTTTTATTCATCTTCACATTGGTTTCTTTTAAAAACTTTGTTTAGCACCCCTCTGCACAGGACCACAACTGAAGCTAAAGCAAAAGTTTGATCAAAGTTGAAGCTGTTTTGTACATAGTGACAAGAACACTTAGAGAAAGAAAACATTTAATAAAAAGTTACCCAGCTAAAGAAAACAAAAAGGTATAAGCTAATAAGCTGTTACGAACTAGATTATTTTCTATTTGAATGGCATCTTGTTTTCTCCAGCTGTATGAAACAAATTGCTGCCCTGGTCTATGCTGAGCTGGGGCTACACTGCAGACACTCAGAACCACAACTCCTTTTACCACAATTGCCACCATACCATAGGAAAAAAACCTTAGCATTTTAAGGGAAATTGTTTTGACAACATTTTTGGTTTTAAATAAATATTGCAAGCTTTTAAAATACAGAAATCACTGACTGTTATAATGATTTTCAGAATAGCAGTTCCAATGCCAAGAAATAATTATAGTTTTAATAAACCATTTGCTATTTTACTGGAAATGTCCAGACTGATGATAAATTGTTACATTGCTCAGTCTGGATGCTAGAGCACATCCAACATTGGAAGTTATGAGTTTAATTAAACTAGCTGTGATAACAAGCAATCTCTTTCCATATAATGGTACCATCTTCCTCATAAAAAAACAGGAAATATCTGAAAGGTTTGATTCCATACAACTAATTAAATAAATTAAGGCTCACATTTTCCCACAGGTAAATTTTAAATGCGAATTTGAATTTTAAAAGAGTTAATTTTGACCTTTCAGCCATATTTTTCCCACAGTCAATTTAACTGTGCATCTGTTGTAATTATGGACGAGCATATTTGACGGACAAAGGTATTCTCAAACCATTTTTGGTTGTATTTTTTTGTTGAGAATATAGACTATCATCAGTAAGAAACACTCCAGCGAGTACAAGTTGGGAAGAAGTTGAGCAAGCTTGAAGTAATTGCCTCTCCCATGACTTCCAAGCTTTGCTCTCACATAGAGGTCCACCTGAAAGAAGGGGCAGAGCTGAAAAATTTCACTTTTGGCCTTGGGGATGAGCAGGGACCCACCCTGAAGGGCGGCCAGGGACCCCCATGTTCTCTTCAGGCTCTGGTATGGCTGTGAAAGAAGTGTTCTTTCCCTAAACTCAGTTCCTAGAGAAAAGGGAGGCTGTGAATTGTCAAATAACTAAAAACACTGGAGGGAAAAGTAAAAAACATAATAAAAACTGACTTACAGCACAGGACGGGGAGGTCGGGCCTGTAGGGCCTTGCTCCGAGCAGCCGCCAGCAGTCGGCTCTCCTGCTCAATCCTCACCCTTTAATTTCAGTCATGTTTAGGAATGAAGAGTAAAATGTTTTAGTCAAGTCTTGCACTGGGTGTTTGTGTCCAGGTGCTGGCTGTGAGGGCTCCTGTGTGAGGAGATTCCCACTGGAATTCTCTGCCACAGCCCCACGGCCGTGCAGAGCCGGGCCCTCAGCCATGCCGCCCTCAGCCCTGCTGCCGGCACCGCCGGAAAATGGCATTTCAGAAAACGCAGAGTGTGCTTTTGTGGGGAAACTCTGAGGAGCACATCCCTTGTAGTGCTTCTGAGGCTTGGGGCTCTTTCCTCATGTCAACAACCCTGGCAGGTTTTTAGGGAATTCAATGCTGTTAGATAATGCACTTCTGAGATCAGAGTTGAGAAACAGCTCATGCCAAAAACCGGCCAAGTTTAATCAGAAACGGTCATCAGAAGACAGCTATGGTCATCCATGGAGGTTGAATTATTTCTCTCTAAACATCTTGAGCTCAGATGAGGACTTTTGTCGAATCTTTGCCTGGCTCGCAGAGCAGGGCTGATTTCCAGGCAAACCTTTCCAGAATCCTTAGATCTGAGGCAGATCTGCCACAAGGCAGATTTCTTCTGAAAAGGAATGCTGTCTCCAAGTCCTGTAAGCTTTTCCAAGACTTTTTAATTTCTGACGTCTCCTCTGGAAATGGCCTTCCAGCACTGCAAGTTAGAAAGTCTTACAAGTGCTGAATGGATTTGGGCTCCAACAGCTTCCAAATTCTTGCTGCAGAAGTGGAATTGAGGATAGAAAAGAGCGTTCTTTATTTGGGGGTTTGCATATTTTCCTCAAATTTCCAGTAGAAATTTGTGCTTGGAATTGAAACGACATATCAAACCCACACAGGCAGAGAAAACCCTGGCGAATGTCTGCCTAATCTGTCCTTTAAACCTCAGCAATGGAAATCTTACAGCCTTTTTCACTGTGGCCCAAATGAGAGAGACATGGAGAAGAAACTCCTTGTCTATGGCTCCTTCACCAAGGGAGAGTGGCAGATTAGCTACTTCCCATTCTGAGAAGTGCTGATTTGGGCTGTATTTTAGCATACCATGATGTACTTTGAGAATCCTCATAGAACCAGAGTGTCCTTGTGTTTAGCTAGCCCAGAACTACAAACATCTTATAATGCCTAAGTCCTGCTTGCTGCAATTTAAGTCCAGAACTTCTTTCTTTACCTTTCATAGTCATGGAAACAGTTTCTCTGCACATTTTTTTAGCTATATTTTAGGCCTGAGGTGTTTTAATGTTCCTTTCTTCTTCAGCACACATCTACAGCACCTCACTCTTTGCCCATACATCTCACTTTTGGTAGCCCTGTACTCCCTGGGACAGGTCCACTTCATGTTATTGAGAGCAATGCCATGAGCACCAGTGACCCTTCCCAGAGTGCAGTACATACATCACTTCAAACATTCCAAATGCCACACTGCTCTTACATATTGCAGTATTTCTGGGGAGGAGATGTGCAAGAGTGTAATGTTTGTGATTTTCCTGATAGCTGGAGGATAATTGTGGGTGACTCAAAGGTTCTTTTTATAAACATCATTTGTCACCAGCTTTCCACTTTCTCTAACAGTTCATTTTAAAATTTCAGGTCACTAAAAAGCTGACAGTTCAACTTTGTACCCAGTCTCCACAGCAGAATACTTTGCTTTCAAATTCCTTAATGAACAGCAAACTTTTGGGATACCTTTTTTCATAGATTTGCTTTCCATGTGGTAATTTTACAGATTATTGGAAAGAATGAAATTGTGCTGTCTTTATTACCTTCTCCCACTTTGCCTTCCCAAGAACATTTTGATGATCATGATTATAAAAAAGTGTCTTTCACCATCCTTTTTGCAGTAAGTCCCCTGTACTGGTCCGGTCAAAGCCACACCATTTTTTCCCCCTGCTTTCTCTGCATCTCTGCCCAAAGTTGTATCCAGGTTTCTTCTGGAACCTCTGCCTGTGTCCCTGGGCAGTCTGCTCCCTGCCATAAAGTGTGTCATCAAGCCCAGCCTGCCCTTCAGATGATGCTATTTGCTGTTGTTGAGGTCTCAGCCATGTGATGATTACCTTGGCCCCTATAACTGACATCCTCATCCTTCATTCCTCTCACTTCCAGCCAGGGACTTTAAAATGGTTTTATTGCTCATCACTTTCTGGACCTCAAAGTAGTTATACAACTCCTTCCTTTATGCCTACTCATTCTTCATCCACCAGGGTAGAAATCACATGCCTAATATGCTTGTAAAAAAAAAAAAAACAACTAGTTATTTTTTAATTGTCCTTCCCAGTGCTGTACCTTGACAAGTTCACATCACCACCCCTCTTCCTGTCATGTCTTTTTTCCAAGGCTCAGCTTTTCACTCACAAATCTCATTTACTATTTATCAATTCTACATCCAAAGATACTCTTCCCATCATTTATATTTTAGACCATCTTTTGATTTTCAAATCACTTTTTTCCACAGGTTGAACCGCTCTGCTATAGATAATTGATGGAAGAGGGCAGGTTCTCATAAATGTGCTGTTTAGCAAAATGCAAATAATCACAGTGATTTGGAACCAGAACATGCTTGAATACTTTCTGGCTTTTGAATGTTGATGGAGCAAGAATAGGAAACATGTATATGTATGGAAAGAGATTTGTGTCTATGTATAGAGATAAACAGAGCTACAAATTTACAGACTAAAACATTTGTTTATCATCTGTTTCTATACTGTTCTTTTCCTTTGGCTTTATTATAGATGAACTTTCTTTAGATCAAAGTCTATCTTCCTGGAAGCATGTTTTCATAATTTATTAGTTTCAGAAAACAAAATCCAAAAATACTGTAAAATTTCATGTGCTTATCCCATGGCAGTTATTTTGAATACATAAGACCAAATGCTGCTGATCTAGTAGAACGCCCACTCAATGAAGTTACCCTTTTGCTTAGTGGAGAATAGCAGGTTTCAGTCCACAATAGGATTTGGTTTGATTTTTAGAGATTGTTTTCTGCAGAGTTTTGCAGTGAAGATGATATCCACAATGCAAAGCTATGCAAACATTTTAATCAACTTGCAGGTGGACACATTTCAATTACAGAAAATATTTAACTAAGTCTAAGAAATCATTCAGCGCCAAGAGCATTAAATGTTTCAAGGGACAGAAAAGAAAGGTAAAAATCAGAAATTCACTTTTAATCTGCTGTAACACCTTTTTCGCCTGTATTTTTATAAAAACATCATTTTGACTACATAGAAAATAGTTTCAGAAATCATGTTTTGTAATCAAAGAATTTATTCTCATGCTATGACCCACCCCCGATGCTGTAAATAGAAAGACTCTCCAAATCTCATATGCTGCTGAAATCTCATGCACACTGGTGGCTACTTAGATCAAATAACCCAAACACCAATGCCCAGTGCTGCTAATAGAGCTCTGCATGACTGAGACTCTGCAGGAGCCCAAGAGCCTCAAGGAGCTGCTCCCCAGCTCTGCAGAGCCCTTACACACAAGTGCCCCTGGCCACTCAGCTTGAACTGCTGCCACACCTCACTTGGTTCAAAAAAAATGAGCTCATATGGCTTTCCTTGAAAGTCACATGAATTACCAAGGTCTGGATGCTTTGCAGGACCAGGATGAGATCTGTAATTGCTACAGGAGTCAACCAGATTGAACAGCTGAGAATGTTAGGGTATTTGAATATGAGGACATTTCTCTCACCATTTCATAGGAAATCTCTCTGCTCAGTAACTGCAGGCGTTATGTTGGGGCTTGGCAAACTCTTTGTGTCTTGGCCTGGACCAGAGCACAGAAAGAAAATCCTGGCAAGGACTGGAAGTCAGCATCAGCTCAAGCCACATTCAAGAAGTTAATGAACTCAAGGAGTGAAACTCTTTCAGGAATGAATATCCCCGAATTAATAAAATTTTTCATTTCATTAGGAAGTGAATACTCTTCCTTTTTACTCTACATCATTGAAACCATAAAGACAGCCCCTATGGAAATGGAAGACTCATCTGAAAAACTGATTTCATCTTTATCCATTATCTTTCTAAATGCAGCATCTTAGTGCCTGTGCTCTGAGTGTTCTCCAGAGACCCAGTGGGATTTCTTAATGGACTCTGTGCCGGGCTCTGTGTAGCTTCACCTAACAATATAAATGTAGCAATTCTGCTGAGGAATGATGGAATGAAGAATAATTGTCAGTTATAGCCTTGTATGTGGGAATCTCTCTTTTTCAGTGCATTTGTGTGCATTTCCTGCCAGAGAGAATTTCAGTCCAAATTTCTGTGCAATATTTAAAACATAATTGTGTTTAACAAACCCAACAAAAAATGGCAAGCAATGCAACAGTGAGGAAAAGCCCAGACTTGTTTCCAAACAATTCCTGGGCTAGATGAGCCAAGCAATTCTCAAAAATTGTGCTCAAGGATATGTCCAGTGGGATGGGATGCCATGGGGAGCCACAGAGCAGCTTCAGGAGGTGTGTGGGACCTTGCAGGTTTGGAAGGGAGCTGTGGAGATCATTCAGTCTTACCCCCCTTGCCAAAGCAGGGCCACCTGGAGCAGGGCACACAGGTACACATCCAGGTGGGTTTGGAACATTCCCAAAGAGGGGGACTCCACACCAGCCTGGGCAGCTGTTCCAGTGCTCTGCCACTCTCAAGGTAAAGAAGTTCTTCTTCATGTTGAGGTCAAACTTCTTGGCCATTGCACCTCATCCCGTCCCTGGCACCACTGAAGGACTCTGGCACCATTTTGTTCAGCTGAAGATATCCACTCTGGGCTGAAGACAATTGGTCACAATTTGAAACACTGGGAGACTGTTAATCAGCTGCTTCATTTGGTAATTTTTTTCCAGTAATTAATCATCCTCACTGCTAAAAACTGTGCTGGATTTCTCATTTGAATGTATATAGCTTTCAGCTATTCCTTCTTTTTATACCTTTCTTTTACCTGAACCACTTAATTGTATAGTAACCACTACTCTTTCCCTGTGGATTTCCAGGGTAATCAAGTTACGTCTCCATTTTCTTTTTGCTAATTTAAAAAATTTAAACTCCTTAATGCTGCCACTTGCAGACGGAGCCTAACCAACTCCGCAGACTGAAATTCTGTGTACAGCTTTTTTTTTCTATATCCCCAACAGAGTTCTTCAACATCCTTTTTAAAATATCAGTCTCATTAAAATCAGATTAAAATGCATTTTGCCCAAATAAGCCCTGCCTCCCAAGTGATCTGGATGACTTTAATAAGATTTCCCCTTCCTCATGTTAGTTCTTACTTGGTACCAGCCGCAGGTTTACAATCCATGTTGTTATATTTGCTTTGGTGGAGTGCAGCAGTGTCAGGGGGGCTCCCCTCTGACCCCAGAGCCACCTGGGGCAAGTGTCAGCAGTTAAGATCTCAGTGTTTTTCCCAATCTGCTTCTGCCAAGTGCAGACCTGTCCCTCCCGTGGCAGTGAGCTGGATTGTCCCTGACCCTGCAGAGTGGCCTCTGCACCCCTCTGGATCAGCTCCAGCCATCCCTCCTCTCTCACTAGAGCTGGGGGTATGTAGTGCAATGTATTTACACTCCTCTGCATTGGTTGAGGCATTTTATATGCAGGCAGCAAAATAAGTAAAACAAAGAAGGCAGGCAAAGCAGGATTTTTGCTGATGTCTGGTGCAGTCAGAGCTCTCATTGCTGTCTTCCAACACCCATTTGCCCATGAGGAGGTGTGAAATGAGCAATTGTAAAGCTGAGACAAACTTCAGCTGTTCAACATTTTAGAAATCTCCTTTTTTGAACGACCATGTGTGCCATATTTTTTCATCACAGAACTTCTACATGTGGCTTATCTTTTTTTTCTTTCCAGTATGTTGGTATTGAACCAGCCTGTTCAAGACAAAAAGCTTGTAAAATATTTATTTGATTAATTCTAGTAGCTTAAATAAAATTGTTCTTTACAGCCAGATGCTCTTTGCAGGAGGGGTGGCAGCAAAAGCACTGCTCTCTACCACCTGTCCTTCACCCCTACCACCTTGTGCAATCCCACCCACTGCACCAGAGCCATGGGCTTTGCAGGCACAGTGATGGCCTTGGCCATGAGACTGACCTTCTGGACTTCAACTATGGAAAAGTGATGTAGATTCCACACCCTGATGTCTGTGGGTCTGCAGACACAATCCCACCGTAGCTCGTATTTATAATTCAGTGGAGTTTTGATTGTCTCTGGGAGAATTAAGGAAAATGGGGTTACAATGAAATATCTGTTTGTATTTTCAAAAGGTACCTTGCGAAATCCCTCACAAGATTCACCTTAATGCATTTCTCGAGTCAGGAGTGAGTAATGTGATTTAGCTTCTACATTTTATGAGATCTGCACCTGTAGAATTAGAAAATGGAGTCAAAATAAATAATAAAAATAAAACAAGTGTCAGAGAGACACAATTGGCATTCTAAGCAGAAGGCAGCTCCTGTAAATGGAAGTGTCAGGTAGAGCCTGCTGGGCTTCCTTAGGGAAATAATAGGACAGCATCTTTCCATCACTGAAATCATCTGGGAAACAACATCTCTAGGAAGTTCTCTACAGCTCCTCGTTGCTCATGTTATCTTACGTCAGCCATTACTCAGGGACCTGCCACAGATTATAATTTGGCAAATAAAGAGGTTTGTACGTGCTCAGAGCCGGGAGCAGATACGGCAAGAGTGAAAATGAGCCCCGGTGGCAGGTCTCCAGTTTGGGTTTTTAGAGCAAACCCTACCAGATGCTGAGTTTGTCCCTGCGCTGGGCTGGCCACTGTGATCGCTGTGATTTCTGTGATCGCTGTGATTGCTGCGATTGTTGTGATCGCTGTGATCTCTGTGATTGCTGAGATTGCTGTGATCACTGTGATTGCTGAGATTGCTGTGATCACTGTGATTGCTGAGATTGTTGTGATTGCTGAGATTGTTGTGATCGCTCTGATCGCTGAGATTGCTGTGATTTCTGTGATTGCTGTGATTGCTGCGATCGCTGTGTTTGCTGACATCTCTGTGATTTCTGTCATCGCTCCCCCTGGCCAGAGCACAGCACCAGGGGATGCACAAACAGCCAGCCCAGACCAAGCACCAAGAAATGTTAAAGCCGATCTCTGTAGCACCCTGCGGCATTAACACATTTTAACTCTCTTCCTTCCCTTCCCCTCCAGCCACCCATCTGTAATGATTTTGCCTTTCTATTTGCTAACGAAGTCGAAGCAATCGGGAGCAGCAGATTTAATGCTGGATGAAACTCCCTTCCCTGGAGTGCTGAGTGTGTGACACAGCAGGGGGAGTGGAGCTCTGGATATAGTGTTGGTCCTTCTGTGTGCTACCTGTGCAGAGAACTTGACATCCTTGTCTAGACAGGTAATGTATTTCGTTTTCCCTATCACTTTGCAATGCAAGTCTGAACATTCCTAGTCTTTCAAATACGAATGAAACTTTTTTTAAACAGTTTTCAAACTTCTTTCTGATTTTATTCCTTTTCTCTTCTGTCTGGTACTCACTGGATTCGATTTTTAATTGAAATCATTCCACCTCTAGGTCAGCCTGAAAGGTGCAACCATTACATTTCTGTCTTCTCAAGTTTGGAACATATTTTTCATTTTCCTGCTATAGAAATTAGCTCACTTTGCTTCCAAAAGAGCAGTAGTTACGAGAAATGCACAACCTGAACAGCCAAAAACCAAAAAGTGGCAATAAGCAAGGCCCTAGCAGAAAGCCTGGAGAGTGCACATTTGTTCATAGCTAATTGGGCCAAAGCTCTGGGAGCTCTCTGGGATCGGGGAAGATGTCTGAACTGAGGGGAAAACAGTCTATAATGATGAAGCCACATTGCAGAGACACCAATTTGCTGTGATTTCCCTTTGGATACAATGATCACATCCATACTTCGATGTGTTTAGGCAGGCAGTTCCACTTCAGGTTTCTTTAGGTTTGTTTTGTTGGATGTTTTTTATCCAGTTCAGTTCAGTTTCCATGAAAATCTGATTTCCATTTGGGATGAAAATTTACACTTCCTGTCAGTTCTTCTGAACTAATGAACTTAATGTTTCTCCTTTATTTTGTTTTTCAATGTAGCCAGAGCTCTGCCACTCCAAATACTGTGTGCTTTGTCCTGTCTAGCTTCCATTTAATTTTCTGCCTTTGTACATGCTGTTCACCTTTCACATTTTGGAAATTGCTTTAGATGCAAATACATCCATTAGTGATTCTACACTCAAGATTTTAGAAGTTACTAGAAAACTCAAAGTAACATACGACAGATCTGAGCTTTTGCTGCTGATTCGCATAATTGGTTTTAGGGATTTTGGTTTTTTAAATTTTCTTCTTTTTTTTAACAGATGTTCTCTTCCATTTTAAAGGGCTTGAAAATGTTAATTGTTTAAAGTACCAAGTCTGATCATTCTTTATCCTGTATGTGTTTTTCAGTTTTTCCTTTCTGCAAGATCACCAAGCAGCACTCAGCATTTAATTCACTCTGCAGATCTCAGTTACAGATTAGTAGACTCATTCCCTTCACACAGCATGCTGATATTTAGAGAAATAGAAGTAAGCAGAAAACACTGGTCTTTAAACAGGGGCTTAGACACAAAAACAAATTACCTGGCTTGGGAAGTTTAAAAAGAGCAGCTGGGAACTGGCTATGTCCATGCTTTAGCATGACTGAAACGGGAGGATATTGATTTAATTTTGTCTGGACATGAAGGGATGAGCAAAGTCCACCTATCTGGTATTTCCAGTGGTTCAGACCATGCACACAAAGAGGCACAGCTCAGTTTGGCCATGGCAACTTTCTTCATTTGTGGTCCCATTTTGCTGCCCTTGAGCCTCACATTGTCATTGACTCAGAATATTTTGGATGGGCTGTAGGGCACATTGTCTGAGTTGTGTTTCATCATTAAATACACATTTGTGCTTGAGCTTCCTGTAGGTTTCTAGGCAGGTGGGCACTTCCAAGCTGAAACCAAATGAAACACTCTGAGTGAGCACCTGAGGGGTTCTGGCTCCAAAACCACAGCCACAAACCCCAGTGCCCCAGGATACTTTGGCTAACTTAGAGTGATGGGCAGATACCTGCTTTTGAAAGGGAAAACATCTTCCTCTTCTCTCCTCAGTTACCCTTCCCAAGTCCATTCACAAGAGCCAGAGCAACATCAGAGTCCCCAGGGCAGCAGCTACAAAGACATCAGCTTCTTCTCTAAATATTCAGAAATAATATGAAGAAATGCACTTGGCCATTGAAAATTGCTGAAGGTGGTCCAGTGATCAGACAGCAGCAATGATGCTTTTGCCTCAGTTTCCCCCTTCTGCTTTCCCTGCTTCTTGGACAGATCTGTCACACACCATTGGAAATTAAAGGGGGTTTTCTTACCCCTCTGAGCCTGTTTCTTAGTCTCAAATAAAGGCTTTGTGAGACTTTCATGGAAAGCACCAGAGAAATTCAACATCCTGTCAGAGCTGGGGCACAGGCTGACTGAGGAGATGATGCACAGCCCCGGGGCTGCCTCAGGGAAGGGTTTCTTATGCCCTCGTTCCCATTTCTATCCATCTTGCAGCTCCAGCAAAGAGCCCCGGATAAACACAACTTGGGCCTTTAATAATGTACAGCTTACAGTGAACAAGACAGCAACCTTGTGTGGCTTCTCCTTTTCAAAGGCTGCTTCTCCTCTGTTTCCTCCATCAAGGCGAGGGCCAGAGGCAGGTTTAACACTTCTGTGGCTGGTAGCAGGAGGGCTTGGTGATGGAGAGGGGAGCACAGAGGTTCTGAGGATAGCCAGAGGGATGTCAGCCAGGGAGAGGAGATGGCACAGAGAGGCTTGAACCTGTCCCCTTCTGTTCTGTCAGTAATTCACCACTCCTGTTTCAGTGCAGATTCGCTGTATGATGCACAGGCAAGTTGTCATCTCAGGAGGCTGCTTCATGCAGCAAGGATGCCAAGGGCTCCCTCCAGTTGCCTGAAGTGTCACCTGAGGGGTGACTTGAGGACATCTGAGATCTCCTTGAGGCAGATGTGAAGTGCAGCAAGGTGCCCCATGGGGATCTCAAATGGCACCAGATCCCTGTGTTTAAGCAGCTGCCATGCAGGCCCCTGCCCTTCTGGACTGCAACATGGGAGCACAGCTGCCAAAAATGCACATTTTATACCTTAACATCATTCCAAAGTCATGCTGGGTTACAAATTACAGATCCAAGTGCAGGCTTTTCCTGTCACAATTCCCAGCAAGACTTTTCAGCTGGGCCAATTAAGACTCAGTCTGGCAACTTTCTGTAAGTTATTTCTTTTAGGATTTCAGCAATGGGTCTGGCAGCCAAGTGACATTTCTGAGCACTTTGTTCTAAGCTGAGGCAGTCTCTGATGATCCAAGCCACCCTGTGAAGGCATGAGCAGTAATCCCTTCAAAGACAAAACCCTCCTTTTCCTCTGAAATGCTGCTGGCAGTTTGTTCCTTTCTGAAGGAAAACAGCAAGTGCTACAACATGATATATAGTTTATTGCTATGAATTTTTGGATATATTGTTTCTGAGCATTTCCTATCTCTTTAAGTTTTTTATTAGCCAGAATAATTTTCCTATTTAAGGGAATCTGTTGAATTGTGGAGTTTTCCTACTTAATTAAACTCCAAATGAATTTCACTTTTAATTTTCCCAATATCTATTTGCTCAGTACAAATAAGTGGAAAGTTTGTCCTGTCAGCATTTTCCTGCTGCAATAATATACATTCGTCTTCCTCACCAGGTGACTCCTGTGAGGGTGGGAAATATCCACAAGAGGATGTGCCTGAGTGATTGGAAGCCAGAAGACTCCACAAGCTGTCCCAAATCACCAGCACTGTGCTCAGACAGTGCAGAGCTGGGAAGGAGGCAGATAATAAAGAGAAGGGGAATTAACCAAGACACATGGTCACAGTTCAGGTCTTCCGTGAGCAAAGATTTCTCTTCATGCATAGTTTTCCATCTCACCTTTGCAAATAATTGAGAAAGACCAATAAAACTGCTCAGAGGAAAGCCCTGGAAGCAGAGCAGGAATTATTAAAATGCCATACCCTGCCTACAGCTTGTACCTGCACCTAGGTCAGCCCACACCACAGGCACAGGAGCCAAATGCTAGAGTCACTGCTCGGGATTATCTGGATGGTATTTAGTGTGTCTGTAGAGAAGGGAGTTCACAGACACTTCCAAATTCTGGAGGTGATCAGCTGTGAAACAAATCTGTTTCATAGTAGTGATAGGCCATAATAATATACTGCTTTACAGATAATTCTGAATAACACAGTTTTTCCATCTCATTCTGTCAGCTGCAGCATCCCTCTCCATTCTTACTGCAGCCCAAGAAATTCTCACCTTAAATCTTCCCCCACCAGTCTTGTCTGTCACATCTACACCAGCCTTCATGTTATTGTATCTCTAATTTTGCTAGGCAGGACTTCATTGTGCCTTGCACCGTCCTACTCATGGTTCTCATACTATCCTCTAATTTTATTTCACATCCTTTATTTTGTATTTCCAGGCAGTTGCCATTTCTCTTAATCCTGTTGTTTTACATTATTCTCCTGACCTGACTATATGATCATCCTATTTTTCATATGATCATATTTTATCTTCTGCTTTCCCCCGTTCTGATGGGTTTTCATTTATTTTCCTGGCAAGGTTTTGGTGTCAATTCACTCATTAATTCTTGCTGCCACCACATGCTATTAATATGGACTAGGCAACTATGGGCTTTTGAGAACTTGAGCCCTAATTTCCAGCAGTTTTAAGGTGAGACAAGTAGCTCAGGGCTGACCTGCCAGTCTGGGAGCCCAGATGTCTTCCAAGGATGGCTGTACTGGACCAGGCAGTAGAAATCTTCAGTATCTCACATGAGGAAAAGAGCAAAAATAGGAAACTTCTCATGATTATTACAGCAGTAATGATATCACAGTGGGGGTGTATTGCCTTATTCCTGATTTATAGCTGGGATCTGTGAATGTCCCAGGGCTCAGCATACAATCCCAAAGACACTCTATTTGCATGTACTCCACATTCAATAAATAAAAAATGGAAGTGTCAGAAACGCATTTTAAAACACTCTGTTATTAAGCAGTTGCCAGCAGATCTTGTGCTTTTTGGTCATTACTCTCCCACAGGCTCTCCCTGAATGTTATGATGAGCTGGAGATGTTCGAGCCTTACTGCCAGGCTGAGAACCAAAGCAAAGCAAAGGGGAAAAAAAAGGGGGGGGGGAAGTTATCTTTAAATTTCTGTGTCTTAAGATAAAATCCTGCCTGCAGACAGCCCCAGCCTGGCAGTAGGAGTGATGACTAAGCCCCATTTCCTTCTGTGAACAACCACTTCACTGGCAACCTCAGCCATGCAGCCCTACATACCAAGGGACACTGATGGGCCATGAAATTTGAGTCTGTATCAATGATACATTTAACTTCCCATCCTTCACTCCACTTCCAGAGAGACCTAATTCATAAAGGACAGGTTTTGTAGTTAGCAGACAGAAACAAAGCCAGTGTTAACACAAAGGTCAAGTTTTTACCAATTCACTCTTCTTCTGCACATTCAGGATCTGAGAGGTGATTAAAGCAAGACAAGATTATTACTTGGAATGAAAGCCTGGGGATATTTTTTTCCTCTGAGGTGCAAAGCATGCAGAGGGAAGAGTGAGACATGCAAGATCTCTGAGCAGGACCCTTTCACACCTCCACCCCCTTTTCAAGCTGTCTGTTCCCTCCCCAGCCCACTTAACTCACACCTCTCAGAGGGAGACACAGGGCTGCCACTCCTGCAGCACATCCCTTCTTCCCCAAAACCCTGTGTGAGTGGGCAGATCAAATCTCACCCCTGCATGACCCCAGCAAAGCTGAAGCTTAACTTTCATCTGGGCTGCCAGCCTGGAATTAAAAAAAAACAGTGGTTCTGAGAGAGGTCCCTGCATTCTCACCAATGTCCTCCCCATGGTTAGCTGTCACCTGAAGCTGTCCACTCCCAGCACCTGTCCTCTCTTTTGCTGTCCCTTCTGCGGGTTTCTCCTTTCTGACTTCACTTCTGGGCATCACACAGGCTCATGTCAACTACATAACACCAGGATACATGGTGTATTTAACCACTGCAGTCAGCTCCCTTATTTTCACCCTCTAGAACATAACCTTTTTCTTTCCAGCAGGAGGCAATGCATTGCCATACAATGACCTCTTAAAGATGAGTAAATTTATAGCTCTTCCACCCCTGCAAAGGCAAAATTTTAATCTGCTTTTCTCAAGCAGGACTTTTCCTACTCCATTATATTGGCACTTAGCCACTGCCAAAGCCTTACATGCTGCATGATGTGAAAGAAAGATTGTCATGGGGAATAAAATAATCAGTGCTGCAAGGCACCTCAGCCATTCAGTAATTAATCTGAATTATTTTTGTGTTTGGGCTGGAATGGAAGAATGAGTTCCACCTCAGTAAGAGCTGAATATTTCTGTGCCCCAGATGTTTTGTCCATGCCCGCAGATATTTCCCCACTAAGTGCCACACCTGGCACCTACACAGGTGACAATGAACATAAGCTGATGTCTCTCACTTCCCCCAGCAGCTCTGCCAGGTCTGGTGACTTGGTTGAGATCTTGTTCTTTACCCAGTGCCTTAAAGCCACTGCCCCAAAGTGAAGGGGCCTGGTGGATCCTACCACATGTGAACTTACCTGTGCCCCATGATCATTTTCCTGAATTACTGCTGGGTCATCCCAGAAAAAGCAGCATCACAGATGATGCTGAAAGTTTGAAATTCACTGGCTTGGACTTTTTGATTATTATTCTGCTTCCTCTGTGAGAGATGAACTGCACTCCTACCTTGTGTTCTTTATTTGCAGGTGATTTTGACTTAACTGCACTATTGATCCCAAGATGGATAGGAAGCCCAGCAGCTTAAGCCCTGTCCCCAAAGGTGTGAAAGCTTCATTAGATTTAGGAAATTCTCCAGGATATTTTCCAGGGCACTGCAGTAGATCTAGCAAAAAGGCTTTACATTTAACTCACATTCATATGATTTATATTCCTTGTTGAATTATTATTTTTTATTATTATTATTTAGACTCAAGATTTTTCCTCTAGCTCAACTGCACAAGAAATGCAGTCAATTAGTAGGTGGGGAGATGAGCAGTCCATCCCCCATGAGTCTCAGATATCCCATCTCTCAGCTTCATCCTAACACTATCATCTCCACATCCCTTCTCTCAGGCAGGACAGATTTGGCATTTTCCTCTCAGGGAAGTAATGAGGCTTCATGATCTCCTTTTGTTTCCACCTGAGATAAACAAAAGCGTCTTTAGAAGGGGTCAGATAAAAGCAAGAAGCAATGGTGTGTCCCAGTTTTGGGTGGGATAAATCAATTTATTTCACAGTGAGGGTTGTGTCTTGTATTTTTTATGGAGCCAGTGCTGATAAGTCAGGGATGCTTTCCTCATCCCTGGGCAGTGCATACACAGGGCCAAGGCCTTTTCTGCTCCTCATCCTGCCCCACCAGCCAGGAGGCTGGGGATACACGGGGAGCTGGGAGGGACAGCACAGCTGCATCCAGCTGGGATATCCCACACACAGGGCATCATGCTCAGCACCCAGAGCTGGGGAAGGAGGAGGAAGAGAGGGTATTTGAAGCAGTGGTGTTTGCCTTCTCCAGTCACCTCTTGTGTGCAACTGAGCCTGGCTTTCCTGGAGATGGCTGAACTGCCTGCACATGGGAAGCGGGGAATGAATGCCCTGGTTTGATTTTCTTGAGAGAACAGCTTTTGTTTCACCTATTGAGCTGTCTTTATCTCAACCCACCACTTTTCTCACTTCTGCTCTTCCAATTGCCTCCCTCATCCCATCGTGTGGGATCGAGTGAGCAGCTGAGAGGGGCTGAGCTGTCACCCGAGGTTAAACCACAAAAAGATGCAAATAAAACCTGGCATCCCCTTCTGAGTCAGAGCAGGAACATCACCCAGCCCTGGGGACAGAGCCTTGAGGCAGCACACTGCACAGCAGCTCCGTGGCTAAAGTGGAACTGGGGCACCAAGGGGACCACTTAGGACCAGCAATTTTTAATAACTTCCCTCACCGTGTGTCATGGGGAGTTAGTGGCAGATCCCTGACATTTGAAAAACAGACCAATGCAGAGGCTGGGAAGTCCAGAGAGGGTAATGGACTTAGACAGGTATTGTCTAAATTACAGGAGAAAAAAGCCACCTTGGAAAATAGAATCCAAAATGTGGAATTTTTATTCAGAAAGGGAACGAAGCATTGAAAGCAACAAAACAGAAGTAGCCCAAGAACAGACAATAAGTAAGGGGAGTGTAAGGTGAGCAGAATCTGGTAAATATCATCAAAATGTGACCATGGCTCAGGGCTGTTCCCTGGAATAGCCACAGGTTCTGCTGCTCCAGAGGGAATAGAGGCAGGCAGGACACTGAATACACTGGCAGGACTGGGGAGGAGGACAGCAAGGACTATTGAGGATCAGGAAGAAGGAGACATGACAGCTACACACTAGAGGATTTTGCAAAACGGCAACATCCATAGAAATGCAAGCAGGTTTCAATATAGCTGTGTGTGGAGGGAATGTAAATCAGCCTGCTGCAAGAGCAGGAAAGCCTCCCTGACAGCCACATCAAGTTTCCTGTGAAGTCACACAGCTTCCAAGGGGCAGGATGGGAGCATCCTGCACCCTGCACCAGCACAAGACAGCTTCCCACAAATATCAGTAGCCAGCCACAGCCACAGTCCTGGCCCAGCCACCTCCTCTGGGCTGCCCCAGAGAAATCTTCCCACCCCATCAAGGCAATGCTGCTCCAGCAGTTTCCCACTTATCTAAAGATAAAATAGAAACATTCGTGATTGCCCTTTTCTGCAGTTTTGGTGAAGCTTCAGCATGATAAATAATTACAGGGATGACATGTTTTTAGTCATTTCTAGTTTTTGTGCATAGCAAGAAAACACTTTTATTCCCATGAAATAGTGACTGTTCTCACTATTAAATGGCTGCTTGGATTTTCGTTACATTTTCTACTTGCAAAAACCCTTGGACATGGGCATTATTTTAAGCTAGCTCTAGCAATGATACTCACAGTCATAACAAAAATGGAGCTTTAAAAATCTCTTTACAGCTCTCATTTTCCTCACTTCTGCCTGTAGAGCATCAAAATTTTTGCTTGCTTGTTTAAGGCAGTATTACTGAGGATATAATATACTTAGGGTATATTTTTAAGAAGACGTTTCACAAGCAACATCCCCAGATTATAAGCAGTACCTCATTTTACAGGTGTATTTTTGGCTGTACCTGGTGGTTCCCTGGAGCAGCCTGGGATCACAGGCATTTCCACCTGGCCAGAGAATTTGGATGTGACAGCAAAACTCTTGTGCCATTATCAGTCCTCGATGGGCTGCAGCCTCATGCATCAAATCCTTTGTCCTTCCTGAAAATCTCTTTGTGAAATGGTGGCAATGCACCAGTCTGGAGCAGGAAGCAGGTTTGTTTTGTTTTGTTTTGTTGAGTGACAGAAGAACTGTGGGATGCACAAAGTTTTGCTGTAATTAAAACCTCTCTGCTGAAAAACAGTTGCACCAGACAGCCCTGTGCTAAACAAGTGCTTTGAGCTCCCAGGCTCCACACACAGTCCTGGCTGACCTTTACAGAGTGTTCCTGCTGTGCCATTAATTTTCACAGGTCCCTTAGGTGGGCACTTCAGAGAGTCTTCCCTCACTTTGCATGCTGCAATTCCAGAGTTATGGCATTTTCAGACACACCAGCCCATGCAGGCTTATTTTATTTAGTGGGTATTTTTACATATCCTTTAATCAAATATTTGGCTGCTGCAATCATCTTGGCTAATAAATGTGAGCAGGACCCCTCTGTGTTCAATGCCTGGGTCCTTCTCTTCATTTCACACCCACATCACACCATTCCTCCCCTAATATAGGGACATGGGTATAGGGCACCTTGTCAGAATCCAATTTATTATTTCTAAGCATTACTGGAATCTACTTCTTCCTCTTGAACTAGAATCTGAAATAGTGAATTTGTTTCCTATAAGGTAGGCCACCTAAATAATTAAACCTGTGACCATGTTGATAATTTAAATTTGCTAGTTTTAAAAGCTATTGAAAAAGGTCCACTATTCAAAATAATTTTTCAAGAGCTTGCTTTATTTAAAAGCACAGCCCTCATAAAAAACACCTCTGAATGCTACCACTTGAACATATTTTAAGCTGTGCAAGGGTTACTTGGGCAGATTTACCAATATCTGAGCATTAAAGATAATGAAGGCAAACACTGCAGTGACAAAGGGAGGCCAGACAGTGTAAAGTCCTTTGGAAAATCACATCCCAAGTAGCAATCCCTGCCCCAGAGAGCTCCCAGTAATTACAGCCCCACAAGAAGCAAAATGGGATGTAATACAGAGCAGTTTATGAAGTTCAAAGTACACCTGTGGTGCATCCCATTTCTACAAACAACTATGGCAAACATCATATAGCTTTCCTTTGGGGAGGAGTGAAAATTACACACAGAGGGACAGGAAATCTATTAAGGCATTCAGCAGGCAATAATTCCTGCCAAATCAGGCAGTAATGCTAGCTGCTTATTAGCTGTATTAGATACCTGCAGACAGAAGGCATTGGCACCGTTCTGTGGCACAGCATTATCCCTTGATTTGTTTCAGGCCACTTGTATTTGTCACCCATCCCCTCAGGAAGCCAAAGCCACCACCTGGCTCAGTTAGCTGGAGGCTTCCCTCTGTAAATTGATCTTTGTGAATTAAGGCAGCAGAAGCTGTGGGCTGAATTACACCCAGCTGTGTGCAGGGTTGTTTTAAGAGGAGATTGTATTTTCAACTCAGTTGAGCCAAGGAAGGGATGAGCAAGTTTTGCTGCTCCAGTAAACCATGCACTGAAGGCTTTGTGGTCTTCCCCAAAACAGAGCTGCACACAGACCAAGGGCTCTAGCAGCAGTATTAGCACTGGTATCCAACATCAGACTTTAAAATAAAATGATCAATGCTCCTGCAAGAAAAGAGGAGAGAGAAAATGCATCAACAGATATTTTATAGGCATAAAGTATAAAAATTAGATTAGTTATGTGACTTCTCTACCAATTGTTGGGCAATAATCTTGGTGAGCAATCTAATTAAAATTTCTATTTACTGTTATTATATTACAGCCAGTAAGAACAAATGCTTGTCAGTCTTTACCCTCCTTTTCTCCTGATTGCCTTCATCCTTTTATTATGGAGTTGCTTATCCAAAACTCCACGTGAAGCATGCAGGCAGTAATCCCTGGGGCAAAGGGCCCCACACTACAGGGGTGACATCCCCACTCGTGTATAAAGAGCTCAGGCACCTCAGTGATATAAGTGACCCAACCCTCTGTCACGTAACTTACTGAAAAAACACACCAGATTTTAATTATCACATTATTTCCATGTAGTACCTAAAAGTCATGGCAGAGGGACCCCGTACAAAAAATATAATCCAGCAAGTCACTCAAGACTTGCACTCATCACGTAAAGACCTGGCTGTCAAATTTCCCATCACATCTTAATTTTTTAATTTTAAAGGGCAGATTTGGAGTTTTCTGAGCCACTTCTGTCTAAAGTCTAATATACATGATAGCTTCACAGTGTGTGATCCGGCTGTGAATGAGTAAAAAGCCTTTTCAATATTGCCTGTGCGCATCAATATAAAGACAATATTGAAAAGGCAGTTGTGTTTACCAAGTCAATGTGCACATTTTACCTGCTCACCTGTGCCAGTGCACTGTGTCAGTGGCAAGCCAAGGCTGTTAAGGCAAATACAAATACTATAAAAACTGAATTAAGTTTTCTATACCTTTGCAATTGCCTCCTATTCTATATTCTTCTGCTCTTTTTTTTATTCCCCATGTGAAGCTGAGCACCATCCCCCTGCTGAAACTCTGACACTTCCATTTATAACTTCATTGCAGCAGGAAAGCCTCAGAAAGATGAGCCTGGATCCTGCTGCCAGAGCCTGGGTGAGGGGTGGAAGGGGATGGAGGTCACCAGGCTGGGCTGGTGGTGCCACAGTGATGTCCAAAAGCTCCAGGCACGTGGTTTGAAGCAACGAATCTCCCAGCCCTGCAGCTCCTTCCTTCTGCTCCTTCACCAGGTATTGATTGTTTATCATGTATTGGAGAAGTGCCTTTCCTGATCTACCACCCCAGACAGTGAGAGGAGCCCCTGCACCATCGTTACCTTCCTCTTTATGTCTGGGCATTTGTCCTGCCTTAGGAATTTCCCCCTCTCTTCTCCTCTGCTGTTCAAACACACCCAAAACAAAGCATGTGAAGTTATCCCTATGCTGAGCAATGGAAAAAAAACCCCAAATGGTATTCGATGTGAATCAGGGCTTAAAGGCAGAGAGACAATATAAATTCTGCATTGTCATTAATAGTCATGAAGAGGAAAATATTTTTTCCTTTGGGAAAGATAGCAAACAAAGCAGCAAAGGGACTTTCATCACTTTCTGGCTTTGGTTGCAGCAGCAGGTGGCAAGGGTCACATATCAGGGGATTCACAGCAGCCCTACATCCCTGCAGCAGCAGCACCTCCTCTGCCAGGGCTGAGGCAGCTGCCAGCACTGCCCACCAGGGAGAGAAAAGCCCTGCAGATAGGATCAGAAAGGTACAAATGTTTTCTACCAACAGAATTTCACATTTCCAACGTGCTTTTAGTGACATTTTTAAAAGCAATTTTTTAATGCTGGTGAATTTCTCCTCAGACTTTTTATTTAAGCTACTCTGACCTGCTTGATTTTCTGAAAAGCAAGAACTTTGTGAAAATTAATAAATTCCTACACAGCTATGTATTTAACAAAAATTCCCTTTCTAAGGACCAACAGCCTGTGTACCCAGCAGAAGGCATGCATGTGGTCACAAAAGCTGGCAGGGAAGATGCTTGGGTGGGCTAAGGAGCAGGCAAAGAAAGCTGCACCTTCTTCCTAGTCCCACTTGCAACAATCTGCAGGATTCAGCCCTATGCAATCTCTCTGTCCAGGTTTTTAACCTTGCTCTGACTGCTGGATCCAAACACATTTCTCATTTAAAGGATAATTAACCTTCCAAGTGAAAGTCAGGGCTCCAGGCTGCATGGATGTGCTGCAAAAAGGAAAATCATGGAGACCCCAGCTGCAGGTCTGTCAGCTCAAATCCCGCCTCCCTGCACACCAACCTCTCGCTCTACACAAGCTCCAGGTGTATCTTATCTGTCCTTCCAGCACACCCATTTATAACAGGGTTAAAATGTTAAGAGATTGGAAAAGAGTGTGCCATTGGGTTTCCCTGTCTTTTGGAGGCTGGAAAAGCAGCTGCTGCAGCTCTCATTAGGGTTGGAGTGGGTCACAGCCCCTGGGCCCTGACAGCCATTACCTGGAGAAAGCATCCAACTACTGCTACCCACTGGGCTCTTCAGCTGGGAGAGGAGGTGGGAGCAGGCATGAAGAGGAAGGCTGTGTTCAGGCAGCAGCCCTGGACCATGACCACGGTCTGGATGTCACCACCAATGGCACAGAGTCCCCTAGTCCCCATGCCAGCTCTGGTGCCATTGCCACAGCAAACACACCCCATTCATTAGGGGAATTATGGACATAACGGAACAAGAAAAAAAAACCACACAAAGGACAGCAGCTGCAGAATGTTACAAAGTGTGACATCAACCCCACAGGTCATGGAGCATTGTCTCCCGTCATCGCTTTGATCATTAGTTTTGATCTGTTTAGCTCTGTAGGGCACAGACAATCAATGAGAAACCCTTCCCTGAGTAAAGGAGGAGGAGGAGGAGGGGGAGTAAGGGACCATAGGTGTTCAGTGGGCAGTGTTTGTGCCAGCAAAGAGCTGCCATCACCACACAGTTTCCCAGCACAGAGGCTCAGGATTTTGCCACATCCATGCAGCGAGGAGCTGAAGTATCAAGTGACCGAGTCCACCACCAGAACAACCCCAGGAACCTCAAGCCCACCTGGGAAATCACACGGGTGTGCTGGGGGATGCTCCTCCCATTCCCCTGCTCCATAACGCGAGCTCAGCCCCTCTGGCTCAGCTCCTGATGCATCAGGCACAGCCTCATATTTACCTTGCAGACACAGTCTCATATTTACCTTGCAGACAGGTCCATGTCTGTCAGACTTGGACAGGCTTTAGCAGCTGCCAGGGTGCTGCAGGGCATGCAGGAGTAAGAGTGAAAGCATCGTGAGTTAGAGGTGACTGCCCAAACAGAACTAAATCATCGCCCCCTCAGGGTGTTTCACATCTGAGGAAAGGTGTATCTGCCCTTTCTGAGCTCGCTGTCAGCTTGCACATTTCACAGATAAACCACGAGATATTTTGTAGGTTAGATGAGTTAATGGAGGTGAGAGAGGAGCAGAAGGTTGCCAGGTCATGACTTCATGAAATCAAAGTGTATTAGCAATAATTAGAGGAGTTCTTCTATAAATACTCATAGCTCTGTAAAATACAGGAGGCACACATAGCTGCTGCCCAGCTCCAGCCCAGGACCACATCCAGGGTGTCTGCTCAGGCAGAGCACTGTGATTACACCAGAGCAACCTGATTATGGCTCAGCTCCCCAGAACAATGTAAAAACTTTCCTTTTCCCCAAATCAGCCCTCAGGTTACAGCACAATTTGCTCAGAAATGCCTGGTGAGCCATACTGAGAACAGTGCTGAGACATCCGTGCACTATCACCCCAGCAGGGGCAGATTATCATTGCCTGCACTCTGTGGGGGACAAGCACAGCACACTAAAGGGACCTTGCTACAGCCAATCTCTCTCAGGACAAAGAGCATGATAAGTACAGCTCTCCCTGGCTTTATCTCTGCTTATGGGATGCTCATGCCGTCTCCTGTGCACTCCTTACAACCAGGTGCAAGGAAAGGTTGAGGTAATTCTGAACTGAGAGCACAAAAACCTCCTCACAGTGATCTCCTGAAGTGTCACATCCTGCATGTGACATCAATTCCTTTTCAGTATTCTGGCACATTCCCTGTGCCAAGGGACTCGGTCCTGCTCAGCATCCACAGGTGAGCTCACGCCACTTCTGGCTGGAGCATCTGCGGGGAGACACGGATTCCTTGGCCCCAGACAGAAGGACAAGGCTCTAATCTTCCCCACCTTGACGTGACTACAAGGCACCAGCCTTTCCAGGAAGGTTTGCCATTGATGCTTTCAGCGAGCTGCTTTTTTCCAGGCAGGTTGAGCTAAGGGGTTTTCCAGGCTGCAGCCACACAGGATTTCTTGTAGGAAAGTGCCATCCTGTGGCAAAGTGTGAAACTCTGCACCGAGCCTGCATGCTCCTTTCAGGTAAAGCCTCACACAACTAAAACACCCAAGGTGCTGCAATAAGGCCAATTCCCTCTCTCCTCCCCACGGCGCTTCAGCTGCAACTCTGCATTACAACAGATTCGCATGTTCCTGATTTTCTGGGTTCCTTGCGAGATTTACTTGTTGCTCCATATTTACTATTTATTATTGTTTGGAGCACAACTTTTGGTATTTTCCACCACTAACACAGTCTGGCTAAATCAGAGTTCAGAAATTGGAGAAAATAAAACCAACCCACAACTCAACACCAGCTTGCTGAATGGAGGTTTTGGGGTTTCATCTCAGAGCAGTCACAGCTGAGAGCCCTGGCCATGCTGGGGGCAGCAGGCCCAACCTTGGGCTCTGCAAATCAGGGATGGGGAGAACCCAAACAAGACCAGAGGGAAATTTTTTCATACAGCCGAGTAGCCAGGGCATTTATCTGGGATGAAGAGATGTATTTAAACCCCTGGTTCAGTTAATGTTCATTTATTAAAAAAAAAAATGGAACAACTCCAAGATGCTCAAAGAGATTTGTCCTGGGTGCTCATGTAGGTCAACTTCTGGGCTTTTGTGAAGTGGAAGTGGCTTGTTCTGTGCCAGTCTGTCTTTCAAACAAAACATCTTTCTTGACCTTTTAATTCATGGAAAGAAAAAACTCAAGCTGTTTTCTCAGCTCTATCAGTGTTACATGCTCCATATCAAGCACTGTATCTTCAGTTCCTATAAACTAATTGCTGCTGTGCTCTCTGCACCTCCTTCCAGCAGTAAATGCATTTATAATAAAAATATATATTTATATTGTAACTTTGGGGGGAAAAGTCTACAGCCACTGTGAGTGCTACTGCCCAAACACACAGGGGGACATTGCTTCTCATGGAGGTGAGGGACACCTGCAGCCAAAACGGGCCAGGCTCTGCCTTGCCTTTGGCAACCCAGTTTTTAATAAAAATATTGAGAGGAAAGAGACATCTGCAGCATCCACATGGGAGCTGGGAATCTCTGTCCTGGTTAAAACAGGAAACTCACAGGCTTGTGCTGGAACAGGGGACAGGCAGTTGGAGCTGATTATTCCAGCACTTTGCTTCTGTGGGGGAATTAAAAACTTAAAAAAAACCCCAAAAACAAAACAACAAAACTAAGTGACGCTAACAATGTACTTCTCTTATTTTACTGCCACAGCAGTTTAGGCCTACACAGAAGAGCAGTTATGAGGCAGGGAGGCTGCAGCGAGCACAGCACTAGCCCACAGCTGGCAGCAGGAGCTCAGCCAGCCCAGCAGTCACCTCCAGGCAGCTTTTCAAGTAACAACTCATCCATTCCAATACCTAACATTTGGTACAAACATTTGCACAAAATGAAGAGATGAGCCTAAACCGACTTGGCAGTGACCTTTGATTTATTCCAAGTTCAACTGCATGAAACTACCAGCTTTTAAGCCGATTAAACCTGGAGTCCTACCTCAGCTACTGGAATAAAATCCAACTCCTGGAGAAAGGCAAAGTGAGCCAAGCTTGGGCAGGCCAGACTGCAGCTCTTTAGTGCTCTTTGCTGTTTTCTGTGCACAAACAGCACTGCTCCAGATCATCCTGCAGGCAGCAGAAGTGTAAGTCTCCTTTATAGAATTATAAAATCAGTAAGCTGGAAACAACCGCCTCAGCTTTCAGCAGCTGGGGACAGCCTGCTCCTGTGTCTTTGAGATTTCCTTCTTGAAGAAAGTCCAGCCTTCCTGGACTCCTCTGCCCTATCAGGAGGGTCTCCTAAGGGATTCTGTCAGCCAGTCTCATATAGAGGACACAGCTACAGCACACCAGTCCCATTAAATCCTCCTACATGGGTTTAAATTTCCTTCTTCATGTAACCTCCCCAGTAACGATTTCTTTTCCTTTGTTAAAAAAAATAATATATAATTTAATTCTATGTGTTGTTTTTTTAAACACTTGTCTGTGCAAGTGGACCTTTTGGATGCCTTAAGTCCAATCTCACACAGAACAGCAGATCCACATTTGAAGATTGCAGAGGGTTTTCCTGGAACTGCCTGTGTTTCATGTTGTATAGTACACAACCCCTGGGACGACCTACACCGAGGCTGCTCAGACCCTTCCCACTTCGCCAGCAGCAGATCTGATTTGGATCTGCTGTTACAGGTACAGAACACTGATGTGAGCCAGTTCCAGACAGTTATTCCAATCGTACAAGACTGAATTTACTATTATGGCTGGTGTGTTTAAGTATTGATGACTCTCCATGCAGTCCAAGTCATTAATAAGAGATGCTCATACTTTTTTTAGTTCTTTTAACACACCCAAAATCAGTTGTGGGTATGTAACCTCTCCAAGAGTCCATCTACATATTAAAAAAAAAAATAGAAAAGACTGCAAAAAACTCTCACTTATTTCATTCTATGAGAAAATTAACAATTTTAGATCACAGCTAAAAAAAAAAGTCAATGATTGTGTAAAGGTATGGTTGCTTTTCATTCTCTTCTACATAAATGACAAATAGAAGATGAACACAGAATTTGTGTAACACTCAAGATCTCCCTACAGCTGTGTGTGACAGGAAGAGGAATTCACTCCTTCTCTTGGCACTTGCTCACTGTGATGTACCTGTGTGTCAGGAATTTAAGCTTTCCAAGTGGATTTTAAAGACGTTTTTCCTAGAGGAAAAATATCCTTGCCTTATAAAACATCACCGCAGTGTATTAAAATATCCTGTCACTAAAGTATGCTACAGTGGCAGAACCAGGACTGCTGGAAAAACACAACTCCAATTAACTTTATTTTATATACATTTGCCTATTGGTCTTCCTTACCACATGAATCAGTCTACAGTTATGACTCAAACTGAGTTAAAAAGTGAGTTATAAAAAACTACAACACTGTATCACTGTTAGGGAGAAGTTACTAATATAGTTTTGCAATAAAATTGTTCAAAAATTTGTTGTTTGCATCATGCTCTGTTTGATTTCAGCATGTAATATTTTTACAATGCTTGGTGTAAAAAAACATTTTCCCACATTTATTCTTGTTTTGGAGTCACATTTACCAAGTTCTGAAGCTCTGGCAATTGAGAAGCTTCTCTGATAAAAATTTGAAACGGTTTGTAACTCAGAAGAAACCAGGATATCTCCCTCTTGTGGTCCTCTATGCAAAAAGCCTCAACTCCATCTGTGGGCTCAGAAGTGCCTAAAGAAGAGTTTTCTCTCATCAAATATCAACAGAAATTGTAAAGCAATTCCAGTCACTACAGAAAGTGTTCTTCCTAGAAAGAATGAGAAAGAGATTGTTTCCACTTTATTTTTATCTACATGGTATTTTCTTGCAGAAAAACCACAGAGATTGAAAACGCAGTGCTGACTCCTGAATAGCACCACCTGCAAGAAAGTGGGGGGGAAAAAAGTTACAGAACAAAGTAGATGAACAAACCCAACAGTGGAGGAGCTGTCAGGCTTCTCTAGGTAAGTGCTAGCTAGCTGAACACACAAACTGCAGCTCTAAAATGCTCACACTTGAGTTACACAAAGCACATTACATCTCTACCTCACAGACCAACCTCACTCCTCAAAAGCCACAGTGGATATGTAGGGACCCATGCTCAGAACTTCCCATGAGATGAACAAGTCTGACACCAACATAAAAAGAAATTTTGTGCCTTTATTGGAATGGTGTTAGGCTTTAAATACACCAAATTTTGATAACCTGATTATTTGGTTTAATTAGAAATGACACTACAGAACTGCAATACTGGTCCAACAGTCTTGTCTTTACTTTTTTTTTTTTTTTTTAAAGCAAGAGAGAGTATGAAAATGCACCAAGTAATCAGAAAGCACTAGCAGGCATTGGTTAATCCAAGATAGTAGCTTCTTAGTTCCCAAAGCACTCGCATTGTATGGAACCCAGGATTTAGACTGGTCATGATTTGCAAGAGCTAGTTGCATGAGTCATGACTTTTTCTTTTTTTTTTAAATTTACTTTCAAGTTGGTCACTGGTAAATTTTTTTCCTCAAATATTACAGTTTCTTTTATTCATATTTTTTTCCTCAAAGTATAAAAAAGTATGAAATATAAACAAGCTCCTGTATTGCACCCATGAAGGGGTACAATGGAAGCATTAGAGAGCTGACTGACTATCTACACACCACCAAATCCCATCAAATCTTGGATAATTCATTAATATACAAAATATCAGGGCACAGAAAGAACTAAAATCCACTTTTTTTTTTTGTTTTGTTACGCACAAGTTCAAATAATCAATCTAAAGAAAAACGTGATCATTTTGGCTTTCCACTACATCCGCATGTTGAGACACTTATTAAAATGATCCTGCTTAATTGTGTTTGGTCTTTTTCTCATTGTCAAGTCATGTTTGTTATCTTAATACCAGCCATCAGACAAACAAGTAATCAGAAAGACTCTTCCTCCTCCCCACTTCCCCATCCCTGACCCCTGCAGGGTCAGCTTTAAGACATGACTCCAAACACAGGGTTGTGACGACAGATGCTAGGGCCAATCTCTTCATAATCTTTTTTGGTATGGCATACTTGGTAGAATTCAGGCTGTAAAGGGAAGGAAAAGAACATTAGTGTATGGTATACATACCTAATTTAACAATATTAATCTTTATGTAGCCAGTGGAAAAAACAAAGCACAGAAATCCCAAAATTAACTTGCACCACACATGGCTAAACACCAATGCAAAGAATATACTCTGCCACAAAACTAAAATGCAGTATTTAACAACTCACACAAAGTTTTAATTCAGCTTTCACTTGTTCTTCCAAGTCTTTAAAGTCTAATGCAAAAACAGGGAAGGTATATTTACCACCTGAGGTATATCAGAAATTCTCCTACCACATTTAATATACAATGAAGGTGAAATGAGAGCTTCAAAAGCACAGCCAGAATGGCTCAAACATGCTCAGCTTTACAGCTAAACTCACTGTGGAAGCCAGCATTGATCCTCCAAACCAGACTGCATATCTCTGCATATGGTGTGTAATGACTTGGACATCAATGGGCTTCGGCTGCACAAAAGAGGAGAGAAAAGCAACACATTAAAACTCACTTCTGCTGGTAAAAACCAGATCTAGTTTTAAAGGAGTGTATATACCAAGCTTACTTTTCATAAATTACTATTTTCATAAATGCTGTGCATGTAAACTTACATTTATGGCATCAGACTTTCCCTTGTACAATGAAGAGTAAGAAACAGCTCCTGCTTATAGATCAAGTTACCTGCTTTAACAGACAGACATACTTCCATTCATATCCATTTTTTCACACTATATTCTGATTCAGTTCTTGATGGACTATTTATTTATGCATTTATAAGCATTGATCCTATTCTACCTAAACTTCTCAAGAAAACACACTTTAGGAAGCTAATTTTCCAGTTTCATGTGATTATTCTAACAAAGTATCAGCTGCAGATTGACTGCACTGATCCTGGATAAACTTCCAGTCATGCATTTCTGAACTACAGCCATTCTAGTCAGCCTTTCCCTTTCCCTCCACAGGCACACAACCTATTCCTTATTCCTGCCAATCAAAACTGCCAGTTTTGATGTAGCAGATTCAGAATTTATTTGTTCCAGCCCAACCAGCTGAAATTTGAACCAGTATCTAAAAATGTTCTGTAACACATTTAAAAAACTCCAGCCAGTTTGCCATGCCTGGCACTTAGAAGAAAAGAATCACATCCAATTTCATTACTCATGTTCTGATTCCTTACTGAGTGGTACAAGTCTAGTAAAGAAAAGTGAGACTAAATGATGTTCTTGGACCAGAGAACTATGTATGACTGAAATTTCAGAGTTGTCTACATGGCATATTATAAAGCTCTGCTGGGGCTTTAAAGGATTGCTTGAGCTCACCTAGCTAGATTGCTACTAAAAAATAAATGAGGAAAATAATTTGAATTTCGCTTTAAAAATTCAAATTTTGCTTTGCTTTTTTTAGTTTTTTTTTTCTTTGCTGGTCTTTAATTTATGCAGAGACAACAGAAAGATGCAACAGTTAGGTCAGAGGCCTGAAGTGGAAAGAGCACAAACTAAGGATCATGTACTTTAGTCAAAACGAAGCTGCTTACAGGATCATAAGATAATTGAGGTGGGAAGGAACCACATCATGTCTCTGGTTTGGCCTCCTGCTCAAGGCAGGGTAAGCTATGAAGCCAGAGGAAGGTATTTCGGGTTTTATCCAGCTGAAATTACTCACAATCAGTAATCCCCCCACATGTACTGAGGCACTATCACGAGTCCCAAAGCCTTCCCTTCTCTAATCAAGGCTCCCTCATTGCTCACAGGACACTCCTGGTGCCTCAACAATGAGCTTGATTCATCTCTCTTATCTTCAAGCTCAAAAGACTGAGCACAATGAATCGTAACTGATCAATAAACAGCAAGCACAAAGACAGCTGGAGAGACCAACTGCTGCTATGTGATCAGTGTAATGGATGAATCTCTGAAAAGCCTCTGTAAGAACTTCAAACAAGGTAAAGACGTTTCAACAAGGACCACAAGATGTCATTTGCACATTCTCCAGATAACAGCTGCTGGAACCAACCTTCAGTCTGCCACCACTAAGCTCTTCACTAAGTTTCAGCCTGGCATCCACAGTCCTTTTCAAGTCTCGCTGCAAACGGCGACCGAAGTCCCTGAACATGGTAGAGCCTCCAGAGAGGACAATATTCTGTTTTGAATAACAAAATTTGTTAACCACATCTGAAAATGCAAGTTTTCAACTTTACCCAGTTCCTAAATTCTAAATACCTAAATACAGTTTTTAAAGCTACAGTTAGCAGGTATGTTTTTACTGTAAATTATCTAACATATAAGCATGACACAACATGAACTCACCAAAAGTTTGCCACAAAAAAATTGGCTGTGCTTTAAAATCCGTTTATATCTTATTACATCTCATCACTTCTGCTCATTTTTTTGTTTCCCTAATAAAAAACACATTCTGAAAATGTCTAAGTGAACAACAAAGCCTTCTGCATATTGGATTAATTTTTTAGAAAAATGGTAAATTTTTCTCATTTGGTTTTGGTTTTTAAGAGTTTCAAATATACACCCTGATAAAAATCACAATTCTTCTAAAACCCATATATATATTAAAAAAATTATAGCTACTAACCTTATATAGAGGACGTCTAACATCAATGGGACAATTCTGAATAACTTCATCTACTACTTCTGAGATTGGTTGTGTAAAGTCAGGATTAGCAAACTGCAATTAGGAATAAAATCAAATCAAGTCACTGTGGAGGACCACATATTGCAAAGGAAAAGAAGCTAAGAGGAAAAAAGGAAAGAACCATTCTATTATACTAGAAACGTCATGAAAGCTAATAATGGAAACAGTTGTTAAATATTTTTGCTGCCATTTATAAGCGCTTTGTGTATCAACCTGGATTTGTATAAAGATTAGAAACAGTCAAGAATCAAACCATGCTGACTTCCAACAATAGCTGGAATCTATTTATAAATAAGAAAAGATGTGACAGGATAACTACTATTTCACAACTTTTCAAATAGGATTTCTATGCTATCATCTAAAATGCTTTTAAAAAAGAAAGTAGAGACAAGTGAAATCAACTTACCTCAGGATGGAAGAAAATCTCTGGCCCCAGGAATCTCTCATAACCAACATCAATGGTAAATTCTTTCTTTGAGATAGCATTTATTCCAGTATATTGTTTTATCCACTTTGTACCATCTGTGTCATACTTGTTAAATTCTTTTACTAAGTCAGGGCAAACATAACTAAAGCGCTCCTGAAAATTGAATAGATACAGTTAGAACTATCTAAGGTGTAGAAAACTGGTAAGAAATTTCAAAAACTTGAGTAATTTAAACTTTTAAGAGTAAGTAATAAATTGACAGAAAGAATAGGCCTCAAAACAGCTGAACTGACATTTTCTGTACACAGGTAGATAATGGCTCTGCTACTACAGATCATTTCTGTGCAGAACTGAAGGCTCTTGCTGAGCTAAATTTCTTTTCTTTTGCTTTTCCTCTAAACTTCGATGATTGTGAGAAATTAACTCTGAAATACATTGAAGAACTGCCAGAGAAACAAAATTTAAGTGTACTTTAAGCTGAATGTCTTTCAGAATAGCTTTGTTCTCTATGTAACGTGTATTACAAAAAAGAACACACTAATATTCAGAAAGAATGTAAGAGCAATTATAGCTCTTTATATGACACATCCAGCCAACAGTATTTCCTACAGAACATTACAATAATAATAGCAACAGGATAATAACAACAATAATGATAATGGAGGGGAAGAAGAAAGGGGAGACAACAGGTGAAGACTGAAATTACAGACTGAGAAAGTATAACCCAACTGTAAACCTTGAGTTTAAGCTATTTCATGTTATTACATTATTAAGACACTTTTATATTACTTAGAATCAGAGCCCCAATACTCAGAAGTACAATTACTTTCAGATATTCTTGTACTTTAAAATCAGATACCAAGTTGTGATATAAAATAACCTCAAGATCTGTAACATTCACATTACCTTCACTGCTTTAGCTGTTTCCAAGGATTGTTCAGGAGGAATTCCTACTTCTCTCTCCCTCAGCAACTGCTGAATGAAGTATGTGATATCTCTCCCAGCAATTGGAATGTGTTTGATACAGCTGCCAATCACGTATCCTTCAGCCTGGAAGCAAAATTAATGGGACAAAGATACTGATAAGAACTACTTTCACCAAAGCTCAGAGGGAGAGAGAAAGGCATGGAGTCTAAACTCTTACCCACTACCTGTGATTCTGAGGCTAAAGCCCTTTAAGACTGGCTCATTTAATTACCACAAATCCAATTCTTCACAGTATAGCCCTACTTTATTTTGCATGGCATTGTTTCATAATTCTTACAGGGTTAGAAGGAACAAAAAGGTCACTAGTACATAAGGCAGACAAATCACTACACTCACTATTCCTTGGCCTTTATTTTCTCTTCAAAATGAGGTTACTCTTACCAAAAAAGGTCAAGGAACCTTTTTCTCATGAAATATTATTTTAGAATAACTGATGTGGCCCTGCAGCCACAGCCACTGATGTAAGACGTTACAATCCACATGAACCAAAATTAGTTTTCTGAAAGCAGGGAGAAAATGCATAATTTCAGCACATTAATTGAGACTGCTCAGAACATCAGACTGGCCCATCCTCATCCATCAACCTACCCTTACAAGTCACACTCATCCTGGGGACCAGTATCAATGCATTAAAAACATCTGGTCTAAACAAAGAAACCAAGTGTGCAAGGTTGGCCTTCAACCCTACCAAACCTGCCAAATCCAAACAGAGAAATCAAGATACCACACTTATAAAATGCTTAAGTCTTATGGGCGCACAAAAATGTCTTACTAACACAGAAAATAATGTCATAAGAAAAAAACTACCACTGCTGTTAGCTTCACTACAGAGATAAGCATGTGTTAATTACTTTTTGTTAAAATCTATTTTATAATAGAAGTGGTAGAACATTGTTGACTATTTGTTCCACACGCTTACAAATTTAAAATGTAAATGACATTCTGTAAAGGAGGTTAATGCTGCAAATTATACAGAATACCTATTCTTATTTCAATTAACAAAAACCCCAAACCCACAAATCAAAAGTTCAACTGTTTTTAACAGTAATTTGAACTACTAAGTACAATTTTAAAAGTTTACCTATAGAAGGCCTGGGGTATCAATTGTTTCCTAAGTCTTATTAAAAAAAATAAGTTGGATGAACAGGCTGAACAAAGATTTAGCCACCACATTCCACCAAAATTAGCAAGAAATTGCTAGATGACAGTCTATGTTTGACCACCACCAGTGCTACTGCTTTTTAAAAATCGATGTTACTGTGGCATGACAAAGCTTTGTACAGATTTTAGTCTTAAAAATTGAAATCTAACTTCATTTTGAAAATACAAATGTATCTGGTACATAGACGTGAATTTGACTCCCCCAGGAAAGATGGGCAATAATTTGACAGTAAAGAAAACTATTGCAGCTCTAGGTGTTCATTATTTAATAAAACATCACACAATCATTTAAGTTTCTGCTTTAGCAACTTGATTTATTGGAACAAATATTCAAACAGACTAACCAACCCTAAAGGTTGTTTTCTTCCAGTCAAGCAGGAACTTTGCCTCTGCTTGTATGGCTGAAGCACTGCTAAATACTGGGAATAGTATGGAGAAAAACTATATGGGGAAACCTATAAACAATAGTTTTTCTCTTCAAATCTACCCTCTAATACTTTGTATTATTTCTACTTTATATATAAATGGACTGAGCTAAACGAAAATAAAAACTCAAACTTTCTGAATTGACTACTGTGAAGAGCCTATTCACTTTTACCAGCAACCCAAATTGGAAATGTGCTGAAGCAATTTCACCCATCACTTAGCATGGCCTTGGCAATTCACCTTTTAAGGTAAGTCACTGAATGACAATTACCCTGCCAAACTCAGGGTTACACAGAAGTTCTTCAAGAGTTTCTGCACTACAAAATGAACCAAACTCACACCCACAGCCCTGGGAATTATCTGACGTTTTTGAAGACTCCTATCTATAGTTGAGTGTGTGTAGGTGTACACTTGAGAGAACTTAGAGGACGAACTGTTCTCCATTGAAGCTGTTGTGTAGCTTTGAGGCACACTTACCACAGGAATAACGTGAGTGACACCATCTCCACTGTCTATAACTGTCCCAGTCAGCGTTCGCTCTCCTACTTGTCTTGACGTCCAAGATGCAGCTAAGGCAAGGACAGCCTTGGGAAAAAACCAAAAATCAAATATTAGCAAAACATCTGCCTGCAGACCTCACTTTTCACCACCCCTCCCAAGGATAGACTGACACCCCCATGGCAATTTACAGCATGGAAACTGTTTGAATAATTTTATATATGTCTACATAACAGCTTAGAAAAAAGAGGCTGCACAAATAATTTTTGACACTTGCCTGATGTCTTTTCAGCCATGCTCAAACATAATTTTTCATTACTTCACACTAAAAGGTATTCAGTTCTTGGATTAATAGAATTATTATGATGTGGTGTGGTTTTTTATTTACTTATGATGCCATACTGCTAACAGATACTATATTCTACTGCTCAGAAGCCTGCAGAGGTAACAGGAACAGTGTACAGTGACCACCCACAGAACCAAAGCATGTCAAACATGCAGTGCTGGAACTGCCAACCAGAAGGACATAAACATATTCCAAATACCACTTACCCATTTTTTTCCACAGTGAAATTAGTTTTAGCCCACAGAGAAATACTGCAGCTGTGACTTTCAACAGCCCTGCCCTTACCTGAACAGCAATATATAGCCCTGGAACGTTGAAAGATTCAAACATGATTTCAGCAGTATATTCTCTATTTTCTGGAGTATTTAATGGAGGCTCAGTCTGAGACAAAAAAAAAAGAAAAATTAAGTTTTACTTTCATTCAAACCAAACATTTGACTTTAAAAAAAGAGAACCACAAACTCCTAAGTTTTGTTGAGTCATTCAACAATAGCATGTAAAAATAGTAATGGGCAAAGGGCGCTTTTTCTTTTGCATTAAAACAAAGAAAAACAAAAGTGCAATAAAAACTACACCAGTTACTGCTTAAGAATTTACATCCAAGACCTCCTTTGTGGGTTGGTTATCTCATTACAACTCTTGATTTCACTTGAAAGAATCAAGGACTATCAAAATGTGTCAAAGGCTGCAGTTTAGCACATATAAAGAAGGACATTTTTTAGATTTCTCAGTGAAAAGAGCTGTTTTCCTTCAAAAGGCAGCCACTGTAACACAAGCTGATATGCTCAGCTGTAGAATGTACTCAAGTGAGAGGAGCTGAACAACATAAAACATACCATAATAGTGTGCTATAGCTTTCATTGAAATACCAAACACACTCAAGGCTCTACTCAAGGAGCATTTTGGATAGTGCTACAGAATACTTGAGAAAAGAAAATATCACTCTTCCATTGCAGCAACTGTGTAACAGGATTAGAAGAAGAGGAGGGAGTCAAGACTTTTGACAAAGGTGTTGGGACAAGGGGCCAGGGACACAAAACTCAACTTGGGAAATCCTAAGTAGATATTAGGAAGAAAAAAGGTAACTTAAAGGTGGTCAAATATTGAAAAGGGGCCCAGGATTGTTATGGCATTTTGATCCTTGGAGATATTCATGGCTTGGCTGGACACAGCCTTGAGCAACTGGACCTAATTATTGGTTTAAGAAGATGGAGGCATATAAACAGATAGAGCCAACACCTCTAATTCCAAACCTGGTGTATAAACAACACATTAAACCAAATTGTCTATTTCAATGACCCTAAATAAAATACTGAGGAATAGCAGATGCTTCAGAATAACATTGACCTTAATTGAGATCTAATCAGCCCAGATATGACAATCAACCCTTCCAGTTTCACAGAAAATGAAAGACAGAAATTTACTCTCTAGATACTTCATCCAGATGGCAGTACTGTAAAAACAAAATAATTGCAATTATGTAAAAGTCAAAACACAAGTAGTTTTTTTTGTCTTAAACATATAAACTTGAGATTATTGAATTCAGTGGAGAAGGATAATAAGAAAGTGATGAATCAGACAATTTGGAGAGGGAAACGAGAAAAGAACAGAAAAATCTTTGCTGTTCAGACACACTGACATTTTCAGAAAATTAAAGAACCTGGATGGCTTAAGGCAGCTCAAGAAAGCTCCGGTAATTTATTTACTTTTACTTTCAAAATATGCATATTTATATTTGAGAATTTACATAAATCAGCACACTGTTATTCATCATATGGAATTTCTTAAGCAGGACATAAATTTACCTACCAAAAGAAAATAATGGTCCTCAGGTTCTGCCCTTAAGTATTTAAAGATTACTTGCTCCATAAACCTCTCCATCAAGTCCCAGTCTTCAACTATACCATGGCGGATAGGCCACTGTTGGAGAAAAATATCAAATTATAACTGGAAACAAAAAGAAAAAAGAGATGCCAAACATCCCAAAACCAACAAAAAAAAAAAATCTGTTTTCAAGTGCAGTAAAAGTATATGATCCACACAGGCAAGAAACCTCGATTTAGACTTCCCTTATTCAAAATTCTGACTCCAACTCTGAGTAGGAGAGACAACACACTGCATTTCTCTCAGTACAGTGGAATGGTGGCACTGGGATAAAGCAAAAGTTCCCCCAGCCCAGTGTCCCACTTTGATGCTGCTGACAGAAGTTGCTAAGGAACAAGAGAATGTGACATTTCCACTTAAGACCCGCTCAGACTCCTTTCACTTATGAAAATTCAGATATAGATATCTATCTATATACAGAGAGAGATATAGAGATATAAAGCACACATATATTTCACAGTGTTTTGTAAATTCCCACAGGCTCCCCAATTTCAATAAAACAAATACCAAAGCTTATTTTCTATTTAAACAGAGTTAATTAAGATTTCAGTTATCCAAAAAGCATTCTTAACATTATGTTTACTGTCCATGTGATGCTTGCTAAACAGTATTCAAAAATGATTTTTAAAACTTTTCTTAATACCTTGGTTGCATAAGTTGGTTTTTCTATTGCTTCGTCCCCAATGAAGAAGTCTAAATCATCCACACCTTTCAAAACCCTCCTTTGTGCTTGATCGACCACTTTTGCCGACTCTTTGATAGCAATACCTTCAACAGAAAACACAAATGTTACTGTAGGTCTCATATCCTGCACCAAAAAAAGAAAACCTACCCTGAAAAAACAGACACACTAATCACAATCATCCTTTTTTTCAAGTATAACTCAGAAAAGCTACATAGATCACAATTTGACTTCAAAAGAAGGGTAAGCATGGTATGGACTTAAAAAGTAACACAGTTACAGACTTAAATACAAATTTGGTTGTTACACACTCAGCATGCAATCAGGAAGATAAAAAATACACAGAAACACTAAAACAGGATATCCCTACAGATCTCATTTTATTTAACAAATGTGCTAATTTTCTGCACACTCCAATAATAACAATAACATTTCTAAGTGTTGTTATCATCGTTGTTATTCTTTGAAAAAGAATCACTCCCCAGCTACCAGTGCTGCAGCACCACCAATATCTGCTGTATTTTTTCAAATCTTACTAATTGCCTTTAAACACAATCCTTCACAGAGATGAGGAAATTCATATAGACAAGCAGCATTCAATCAGGCTCAGCTGCTCTAAGGCTGTGTTCTAAAAGCTTTTTCAATGGCAGAAGCATTTTTCTAGTTCTCACCTTCAGCAAAAAGTTATGTTTTCTCACAACTAAAATTAAAAGAAGTTATGAAAACAGCTGCAGTCTCAAGCCCAGCAGCCAGGGCAGCACAGCTCCAGGATGTGGAAACCAGCAGCTTGTGAGGGGCAAAGCACCCCGAGCTCCTGCAGCCTCCCCATCCTCCTCCCTTCCCTTCCCTTCCCACACAGAGCAACACAAGCAGGACCAGAGGAACCAAGAACTTGAATGTTGTGAAAGACTGAACAGGATGGAACAGAAGTCATTATTTTGAGCTCTTCAGGAAGAAAACTGAATCATACTGCAACTTCTGTAGCTGCTTACAGGACAGCAGAGGAAGCAGAAGGCTGGAGGAAGCCAATTAGCAGGGGGGCTAGATGGGAAGCAGAAGCTAAAATCACAGGGAAGGAAATGTTGCAAGGCAGGTGCTTGCTGCTAGTGAAGAGAGGAACCTTGACAAATATTTTCAGGTCACTGTTACAGAGGTCACACATCTGAGGGAATTTTTCTGTCCAATGTGTGTAATACTTAAAAACTTTCCAGTAAAACCCACCACTTGCTTGCTATACCAACTTTGAAACCCAGCTGGCTTCACCCTGTTACAAGCCTAAAACAAGATGGGAGGTCTCAAATATTTTGCTGCCCTCAAGGCCAGCTTGTTCAGCCCTGTGTTTGAAAGGCAGAAATTAGGAGCAAACAACCTGCATCAAGAATCACATCCTGAAAATACAAACAAGAAAATAAATCTTGCTGAAACCTCAGCTGTGGTGCCTGAGGATGGACAGCACCCCAGCAATACTTGGAGCAGTTGCCTTTGGTTTGCTTGGCAGGAGAATTAAGAGCTTCTAGAAAAAAAAAAAAAGAACATCCTTGCATTGAATCATTTTTTGTGCTGAACCACTACTCAAGCTAGTTTTTTCTTTTAGAGGAAAAGGCCATCAGCTATCACAGATAAGCTGAAATAATGAAAAAAATCAAGGGAACTACTGGATAATGGAAAGAAGGTGAGTCCTATTTTAACAAACAGCAGGAAAAACCTGCTTAAGTGAATAAAAATCAAGCAAAATTAATGAACCAAGATCTAAAAAGCAGCCAGGGAAGAAAGTAGTGAACCCAAGCCACGTCAAAAAATTGGCCCAACATATTCTCATTTACTTCACTTTTCATGTAAGCATTCATCATCTCTAAAGAAGTATGTTCAGAATAAAATCAAGAACAGATCATAAGGAGATAAAAATTTGTTAAGAGCAGGAGTGAATAAGATAAGCTACAAGTGAACAAGGCACAAGGAATGCTGCTCAGACCTGTTTAACAGTAAACATTAATTTTACAGAATCAAACTGATAAAATGCCACTGCTGGAAGTGCAAGGAGAAACCAAATCATTTTTCCACAGGGAATAATATTAAGGAAATTACAGACACCAAAATGCCTTTTTGTAACATTTTACTTTCAAACTAGGTACTGCTGTACTCTATTTTTGTTTCTCTAATGTGGATTAACTCAGTACTGTTTTTTTTCATTCGAGGCAGCGGATTAACACAAACTCATGCAGTTTCTGTAATTGTCTAGCTTGGATTGCAGCACAAATGAGAAAAATGCCTTTTTGATTGAGAGAATTGCAGTCAAGGGTCATTTCAACTGCAGGAGCATCTAGACTGAGCATCCTTTTTTCCATACACCACACTACAACAAAAGGCTATCCAAAAAATCTCATTTCACCTCCTTCTCTTCCACTTTAATAGCATCAATGTTGGATAATTTCTCTGCTTAATGATCTGACAGGTCATTTTATTCCAAGTGTTTAAAATACCATGGTATTTCTTCTTTTGCAGAACAAGAAAGTGATCTTCAAATTAAATAAATCAAATATAAAGATGTAGAAAAAGTATGTAAACTCCATATATCTGAAATTAAATAACCACTTGCCCATTTATACTTTAACAAGTCCTATAAAGTTTAAAGAACACTGTAAGGGTTTTTCCAATGTTTAGAAACTTTTTATATCTAATGTTAAACTAGCTTTCGTGTGAAAAGTGAAACTCTAGAGTGTTTTACATGAACACTCAAGCTTAATGAAGTTAACTGAGACCAATAACCAAATAATCTAAGAATTACCTATTAGAAGCCAAAATAAAAGGTACAGAATGGATTCTCTGAATGCATTCTCCTGTTCTCATAGAAGTGAATTAGCCTTATCTTTCCATGAAAATTACTTTTTGAAGTATGTTTCCTAGAAAAATTAACACAGAGCCTGAACTTCCAAGTTCTATTTTACAGTGACTGTGCTGAAGTAATATTAGTTCCAGCTCTCTTCCTGTTGTATTTGCAAGGAAAACTGGGTGTGCTAATTATTCCTTTTCACCAGGATGTAATCCATGATTACTTTGGCACAGATGAACAATGAGGAACTGCCAAGTGGTGTAGGAGGTCAAAAGGTGAAGCATTTCTAAGGGAAGCCGAGTGAGCTCCACTCTCTGGAGCAGAACTGTATCTCCTCAAGTGAGAAAAACAGTTCAGGAGCCAGGCAGCAAATAAATAAATAAATGATTCTACATGGGGAAAAACTGACATGGTTTCTTGTTGTATTTGCAAAACCACAGTAAATTAACATAGCTGCAATACTGACAACTTCCAGGCAAGTAGAACATTTTAAACCCTAGAGATATTAAATCATACAAGTTTAATTTTTTTCCAGTTACAATCAAGTCGACGTTTTAGCAGATAAATCACTAAACGGGAAAAAAACCTCCTAAAAGGTAAATGTAGCCATGCTACTGGATTTTTACATTATTTCAATGTCCAAAAAAATTAGCTTCAACTATTAGTATCTTTTTTAATGAATGTATCTTTCTAAACTGAGTATCTGTAGCAAAATAATAAAGCCACATTATTACTCTCTGTCGTCAGTCAGAGGTCAAGTTCTTTTTGTTTTGTTTTTTTTTCTTTTTTTTATGGCATGTTACAAAAAGTACAAGAGTAATTTCAGCATTGATACACAAGTAACAAATACTTACATGAAGGGATAATGAATTGGGGTTCAGTATTACCCGCATATCCGAGCTTTGTATACCTGTTGAGGCAAAAAAAGAGATTTGGTTGTTATATTCAATACCATAAAAAACCAAAGATATCTTCTTTTTTAAAGAACAGACCCCTCTTCCCACATCAGAAGGACACTACACCAAGTTTTCTATAAAAATAAAAAAATTTTAAAAACTGAGGCAAACTAAGAATTTCTCTTTTAAAGTATAAAACAATCCTCCCTGCCACAGATCAAGCATCTCTGCTAACATTGAACTAGGGAACACAAAGTATGTAATTCAATCTATCAGTGTTTAGGAGTGTTATTTTTTCAGAGCAGTTCCTCCCTGCTCAGCAGCTAGCATCTCTATAGAAATATTTTCATATAGCTAACGCCAGTGGTAAAAGCGTTTTTGTAATTCCTAACTATAGGGGGGGAAAGCTGCCCAGCCCATGGACGGCCAGCTGGGCATGAGGCAGGGCTGGTCATCTTCATGTCACAAGCAGCTGAGAATGACAAGTCCTAGCAAAAGTCATTCCATTTCACAAATGGAAAACAGTGTCAAAATGTGTCTAAGAAGAATAAAGAAAGCAAGGGGGAAATAACTACATGCCTTCACCCAGTCTCCAGATTGCACTATGGATATATACATTATCCTCATTATCACGAGGCAGGAAAACTGAAGAAATTAACCAAGTATTCATGAAAAATAACTACAAAACTCAGAGTACCAAAACCAGCTGCTAGAAATGTTGTCACCAGAGCAGCCCAGGCAAATTCTAAACCACGCAGATCAAAATGCACAGCTCTAGCTCAAGAGTTAGAGCATACCCACGTTTTTAACAAACAGAGACACGACAAAATTCTCATTTTCTCTGTACAGTCAGGCAGCTGCACTGAATTAGCACCATCAGCAAAGGCATGAGCGCTGTAGTAGCACCTCTACAGCTTTCAGCACTCTGATGTAAATGTGGAAGATCTTAGGAGGTGTAAGGCAGCAGTGACTCCAACAAACCATCAATTCATGGCAGTAGCACAGCAAGGGGCTGGGCTCCCAGGCTGGGAGAGGAGTGATGCTGCAGAAGCAGCAGTGAGCAGCCTGGGCCCAGCAGCACCCACACAATTTCATCACTGACGTTAATTGCACTCAGTGCTGGGCCAAGAGATGCAGATCTCAGAGGGAAGGTGTGTTTCTCTCTGAGTAACAGTGGCTAGCACAGCACCTCATCCAAATGCTTAGCAGGAGATGTATTTTCAAAGCTGTAAACCTGATCATGTGTGTAACACACTGTAACAGTTGTGAATAACCACACACTGAAACTTGACTTCGTACCAGTCAACAATAATGTTTCTTGACAAAGAAAACTTCGCAGGCAGAAGACAAAGAAGACAAAAAATAATAAAAAAATAAACTAAATATCAGAACTTCACACCTCATGAAGACATCAGCATTAGGCACTACATGTGCCTCACCTCAGAACACATAACTTGGATTTTGCTCATAGAAGTTGGATTTTCTTCTTAAAGGTCCACTTCACATAAGGAATATCAAGGATGCCACAAACTGGTGCTTCTTTAACCTATCACGCAGAGTAAAACTGTTCACTGTATTTACAGCGTTTTAAGAGCTTTTAGTGCCGCAATTACTAAGTAAACCAGCAAACACTGACTCACCCCCTCTCCCTTCCCCTGCAAATCACAACTGTGGCATGTAGATTTTAAAGCTAAATCTACACAAGAACTTTGGAGCCTGAATGCTGCATAAACCTACAGCTAGATTAGAAGTGCTTTTTAACAGTTAAAAAAGTTAAAACTGTTTGATCATTAAACTCAGTATGTCAAAGAAAGCAAAAGCTGAACTGTTGCAGGTAACTGGCAGTTTAGCTGCTTGTGGGTAGGAGTTTGCCCAGCACACACAAAGCCAGCAAGACTGAAAGAAAAATAAACTCATGAAAGATGCATTTTACATAAAAAGAGCATATACAGACATAAAATCAGCATATAAAAAAATACTATGGCCTACTCAGCAAGAAGTGTACTGACTCAGGGAAAAAAAAAAAAAAAGTAGTGCATTTTTAGGCTTCCAAGAAAAGAAAGAGAAAAAAAACCGGCATGACTTTTGGTCTCTGAATATTACAGCACTGTATCAGCAAGTCTCCAGTGCAGTGTCCTACACAACACTTGACATTGCTTCACTGCACACCTGGAACTCCAGCATCGCTGGCACATGGGCAAGGATGGAGCCTCAGGCCCACAGCACAGCCAGGGACCACGGCACAACACATTATAAACACTAAACCTGATTTTCATAAATAAATGCATACAGAGATACTCTTGAGTTAAAATGGAGTCTAAAAACGTGATAGGTAAGGCAAAAAGCTAAAGGTAAAACTGAATGAAAGCCAATAAAAATCTTCTAATTCTCCAAATGCACAATCTAGTCACTATGGGATTCTTTAGAAATTAACTTTTGCAGATAGGAGGCTTTATTCATACCGACCAGATTTATCACTGTCACGTGAAGTAAATATTTAAATCACATGAAAAGAAGGATACTATAGGCAATCCAGATTCCACAAGTATACAGTTTCCACAAGGAGTTCATACATAGCAATGTGTGTCTGACTAATGAATGATTCACAGGGGAACAAGGCACACCCCAGCTTCTTCAGGGCAGGAATTACTGCTGCTACAGAGAAAGAATCCTGATAGTAGAAATATCAATACTGGATTTTCCATAAATCACCCCTTGTCTTGCTACCAAGAATTGAAGAGTGGCAGAAGGGACTTGCATGGAGATAGGCAGGCACACCCCATTGAGACATGGATTCAGCTTTCCCACAGGGAATTTGGGGCATTCGGGAGTAAGAGCACAAGGCACTGCACATAGGAGTGTAATGGTATAACCCAATGTCTATTAAAATCTGTAACACAGAACTCATTTACAAAATCATACAAGTGAAAGCCTTGCTTGTTCAAGGGTGTTCTCCTTTATTTCTCTGTGTTCCTGTATGCCTATTAACTCATTAAAAAAAAAAAAAAAAAAAAAAGGAAAAACCCCCTAAGAAACAATCAGGCAAAAACCTTTTTGGATAATCATGGCCTTCACCTTTAGTTCAGAAAATTAGCTACAGAGTATCCAAGAGCAGTACACAAAGTCTCTGTACATATGTGCATGTCTGTATATGGAGAACCACACCCCCCCAAACTCTCTTTCAGCATATATATATACATATATATATATATATAGATAGATAGATAGATAGTGATGATATTGCCCAGTGACTTCCCTGTAACACCTTCTCCAACACCACTCTCTAGTCTACACAGACATGTGATAAACAAAACTTGATATTTTTGTAGTGAACATTCATAGCACAAACAGGTTTGTGAGAGCAACTAATGAAGGTTCCTTCTGATTTAACCCTACTAACCCCTATCTCACCTATCAGTGGAGGAATATCTCCAGCATGTGATCATCAGCCTCAAAAACTCACAGCAGCTCTGCACTCTCTGCCCCAGAGCTCTCTGGAAGGAGAGCTAAAGGGCTTTCCACAATATTCTCAACAGCACTAATGGGATTTCTTACATATGCTCTCTCACCTAGATGTTTCTGAGGCTATGACACAAAAGCAATGTCACTGGGAGATTACTTGTGCATTAGTCACGCAGACAATTTTGAAGCCAAAAGGAAACAGCACTGAGGGTAGGAACTCGCAAGGAGGATGTCATTACCAGAACCTCCATCTGCAAACCACAAACTATGACCACGTGTCTTTGCTCCACTGCTTTCCAACCCACAACAAATGCCAGAGTTATACACTCTAGTTCAAGCATAACTGCAGTTCTAACAGAAGTGAGGAATAGAGGGACAGCTGCTTCATGGGCAATGCAGCTGTCCAGCTGCTCCTGAAGTACCACAGAGCTGGGGGGGTCCAACACAAATTTGAGTGTTACTTCTCTGACCAGGAGTTAACTGAGCACAAACAGACAAGAGCACTTGAGGACAAGCATCGCCTGATATCCAACTCCTAGAGCAAATCTGGGTTACAGCCTATTCCTCAGCTACTCCTAATGACCTGGGCTAACAGAAATGTCACGCATTTAAAATGCACACACGAACAGAAGTGAGATGTACCTGCAATGCTGGTCCCACTGGAAAGATACAAAGCAACTTGAAAAACAAACAAAAGAAAAAAAATCTTTTTATGTGAGAAAAATAAAGCAAGTAGGAGGAAAAAACCCAAAACCAAAGGAAATCAAAACGTTCTCTTTCTGATTTACCTTCAAGGTGCATCATTAGAAAAACAAGGGCATTTTGTTCAGAGGGCTATTTTTTCTTGTTCATCAAACTGCTCTCTTCATGATGGTTCTGAATGACTGTTCATGGTCTGAGCCACAACCCTTCTGTGCAAGTTCTCACTCCAAATACATCCTTTGCCTGTATCTCACCCTGCAGATGCAATGGGCTCCCCAGGCCCCACAGCCTGGACAGTATATGTGTGTAACTTCTAAAATTTTGCTTTGGTGTGTACCAGAGCCTGTACATCAAGCTCAGCAAGGCTTCCCTGCCTAAAAACACCTCAACTCCTGTGTAAGACACATTCAAGTGGTCATGCTCTAAGTGAGTCTAGCATCCAGTGATTAGGTTAGGCTTTACACAATTAAATGCATTTATTCTTAAATGCAAGCTGATACTGCCTTTTTGCAAGGTGTCACACTTGCTCAGGCAGCAGGTCCCCGCTCCATATCCCCTTCCATGCAAATAGGTCTCCCATTTCTCTTGAGAGCCTCTTCTCACGTACTTATGAACTCTCCTGAGGCAAGAGTGCTTTGCATTTCTTTACTGAAATCACGTGGGAAAAGGACTCCAGGAAACAAGGGCCAAAGACAAAAAGCAAGATGATTGCAACACTCATCATTCAGCACACGTTCATTGCTGGCTAAATTACCTTAACTCAAAAAAATTGTAATTAAGTAAGCAGGGTATAGAAGGCACTACAGAAAATCTCAGTGTGGGGATTGTAAGGAAAACACGCATCTGGTAATATATTCAAAAGGGCATGAAATAAATCTCATAGCAAAAACACCAAATCCTTAAAAAGAATGGAAAGGGATTCTGCTCTTCAATACCAGCTCCTTACACATGGTCTGTCCATCAAAGACTTTATCAAAAAGGGTTTAATATCCTTTCCTGTTTTAACTGGATAAATTCTACATAGACAGGAATTTTAAGACAGATACCATGTTTTTACTGTCTGATGTCTTCTTCTTAAGGCAGCTGTTATCAGAAGTGGAACATTTCTCAAACATGGATAAATTCCTAGTCTTCATGCATAGAGCCTCATGTGACTGAAAAGCCTAAACAAAACCTTATGTTTTTATTTGTTGCTTTTCTTCTATCATCCTTCTGGTATCAGGATTGTTCTCCCATCCAGATGGGACTGAAAAGCCTAGGAAGTAGTTACTTTTCAAATCCTGTAAAGAGAAATGATGAGAAAATTACAGTGAAAGAAGAAAGCTGTCTTGCCCCTTTAAAAAAGGTCCCAGCTCTAGCATCAGGTGCAAATTGGTTGAGCAGCTGCAGAAGTCCCTGAAGGACTGATTCTATTAGGAAAATGGGACTTGTATTAATAAATCAGTTTACTATCTCTTTTTAAATGTCCTTGATAAAACAGAAGACAGCAAGATTTTGAAATTAGACATGTTTTTTCATATTTTACATCTTTAGCTAACATAGTTTCCCTTTTACACATTACTAGTTTGCATTTTTAAATAGCAGCTGCTCCTGTCAAATTTTAAAACATTTTTGATCAACAAGTGTTTTAAATAATCAATAGTGGAAACCAAAGAATTTGCTCTATAAATGAAAAAAAATCCACAAGATTAAAAGCACTCTCAGGTCAAGAAAACCTTCTCAAACTGTAGATAAGACACATGAAGGGATGGTAAAAGGGAGAATAGTATTTCAATGACATATGGGACCTCTAGGTAGCAGAGGTGTTAAAAATCTCAGTCTATAAGCATGACCTTGGAATTAACTCTATTACTGTGTGTTTGAAACCGTTATTTTACAGTATTCCTCTCAAAAATATCAGCCCACTCAAGCAAGAACCTTCACCTTGGCAACAAATACTTCTGTGCCACATACTGAAACTGTCACAGTAAAACAAACCATAAGCAGATTGGTGTGCAATTTAATAAATGAGCTCAAAAGCAGCTTGAAAGAGAAGTGCTTCTAGGCAACAGTTATTTCCTAAATAGATGAACCCTTTTAAAAAAGGCTGATTTATCTTTAAAGGCAACTATATTTTTGTGTAGAAATTGATCCAGCGCTGCTTTTTATCAGCGGCTACTTCTACAACTCAGAGCACAGACAACTGTACTGCTTGCTAATAAAATCCAGCTAAAACAGGGAGTGAAAACCACAAAGACACGGCTGCTCAGAGCCAGACCAGAATGACCAGGAGGAACATGGGGGCAAAGGCAGCTACACAGCACTCAGAATAAATTCACATGTCATACAGGTCTCCAGGTGACATTTTTAATACCAGTCTGGAGAACAGAGGAAGCTACTGCACTGTGCTGCTTCTAACTTTACTAACATTTGGATGGAGTAGAAGTGCAACAACTTTCAATTTTGCTTTATGTTTACTACCACCAAGTCTTTGAAAAACCGATCAAATAAAAACGAACAACGTTGGTAAGATGATTCTGGAAAAGTTCTCCTAGAAGTAAAGAGAAAGATAAGATGCATTTATGTCCATTATGCTTATAACTGAGCTACAAAAAGTGGATTTGAAACCAGCCCACATTAAAGTGTTTTCAACTAACAAAATCCAAATTCTGGCATCCTGATGATACTACTCCTAAATTTGAAATCTTTGTCAATTTTATTTGCATTTGTAAACCCTTTTCTAATATTTAATGCTGGCACACACTTTAATACAAAAGTTAAAGCTTTCCTTTGACTGCGTTTTCCTCAAAGTAAGAAGAGCAAAAGGCTTTGGATATTATCTTTGTATAATGAGAGTAGAGTAGTTTGTGTTGGCAAAGGCAAAATGCTCCCTTTCTACTCACTGCTTCCTTTGAGACTTCTAGACTAATTCATTTGAACAAGTGTCTTAACAGTGCCTCTGTGTTACACCACACCCACACAGCACTCACCTATACTGATAGGCTTTTTAATAAATCTATATTTCATTTTTCTGGGCTTTCTGAGCATTTTTCACAGCCTGCCTAATCCATGCAGTATTTCCAAATAATGAGGAAAGAATGCCCAAAGATTTGGCAGTCTTACATGAATAATTACTTAACAGTATAAGTTATTTAGTATGAGAAGATTTATTTGGCAACTTTTTACATCATTTACCCAAAATAAGCTGAACATCAGGAGTAGGACTCAATTATTCTTGTGGGTCTTTTCCAACTCAGAATATTCTATGACTGCACAGACACTTATCAGGAAGAAAAAGCCCAAGAAAATAAATTCATTATACATCTTTTTCAACAAATAAAGCAAGGAAGGATCAATTGAATGATCATATACATAACCCGCAAGCAAAAAAAATCCTGCACTTAATTAAAAGAAATTAAACAGGTGAAATCTAAGTCCTACTCAGCTGTGGGCAAAAACATACCAGTAAAAATCTTGTTTAATATAAAAAGCGGGTCTCATTTAACAGGATCACAGAGATTCTGAAGTCTGACAGTAAATATGCAAGCAGTTGTTTATCATCTGTAAGAGTTTTCACAATGCAATGTTCTGTATCTAAGGCAAGTCACAACAAAAAAAAAAAAAACTGAAAAAAAATACTGAAAACCTAGGTAACAGATATGGTGTTAAGTAAAGAATTACAGTTTGGATCCATCCATTGATAGCATTTATTTATTAAAATACAGTATCAACAGATAACCTCCTGTCTGCATCTTGCTCTCTTCAGCCTGAGCATGCCAAAACACATCCTGTGCACAGCTGCAAACATTTGCACTGACCACAAGAGAATAATAAAGAGAAAAAGGAAATCTTAGAAAAAATTAAAACAGTACATTTATCTAGAGTTTTTCCATCTAGTCTTGAAAATGCAAGCCCATGATCAGAACAAAAAGAAAAAAATATGAGTCATATTATACCCTACATGAAGTCAGTCGGTAATTTTTTTTTTTTTTTAATTTTGGATATAACTGAATAAACAAAACCCCAGCAATACATCACCAGTAGCACTTGGAAAGGATTGCTGCTTCATTTTCATGGTTAAAATAATCCTGCTATGGGCACTATCAAGTTTGCAATCCAATTCATATTTTTAAGCATCTACCCAAGGATGATTTCTGTTATTAGACTGGCACACCTAAATATATTTTAGTTCAGTGACCAAAACAAAAAATTAAACATTAAAGCAATAGAGATTCCTTGTCTCATATGAGCAGACAAGAACTTGGAATTTCCTTGGGGAAAAACTCAAGTATGTTTCTATTTATTTTACCTTTGAAATTAACTTTGTCTCTCTAAAGTCTTCTAATTATAGACGAGCGTTCATTTAAGTTTCATAAAAGTTTGTTTGAAATTATCAAGACCTTTCAGCATGTCCCACATAAAATCTGCAATGATGAAACTAAATGTTGAAACCTTATGTCGAAACTTTCCAACGGCATGAACTAACACACCTACTGCAAAGTTTCTTATATGTGCCTATAAAACAACACAGGGCATGGATTACTACTCAGAACTCGTGCAGTATTTCTGAACTCCTAAAAACTTTGTATTTTCAACCAATTTAGAGAAGTAAACGCCCATAGGAGTCATGCAATCCACACACATGCTGGGCAGAAAGTCCAGGCCAGGTACTGAGCACACCAAGGAACAAGAAGGGAACCTGCCCGTCCCAGGTACACCCTAAACCTCGCCCCAAGCAGGAGCCCGGCACTCCACAGGAGGAGGGCCATTAATCATTAACTTTACAGATCCAGCCCAGAGATGCAGTGGGTTTGTCCTCTACCCTGAAATGCCACCGCCCCTTCCCTCTGTATCAAGCACAAGTGAAACACAGGAAAAGAAGAGCAAAAACAGAAGGACTGGAAGGTGCCATGCCTCTTGAATGGCTTCTGGAATGCACTAAAACAAGATATAAACTGATTCCTATGAAGGAATTGCAAAAAAAAAAAAAAAAAAGTGTGTCAATAGAAATATATGTACTCCTAACCGAATTCCTATTATTCCTAATTATATTGCATACTCTAAGCATTATTTAGTGCTGCAACAAGGACTATGATGTATTAGAATCATCCAAGGGACACCACAGGTCATCACCAGCCTTCCAAGTCTCCTAGCAAATGTTTTTTAAATGTATTAAATCAATTCTTAACCTAGTACAATTCCTTTTTCCACATGAAGGATGACACATTTTCCCCTCCCTCCCTAACCACACTTCAGCCACTGGCAAGCAACAGATACTCTTAAAACCCCAGAAGACTATTTTTCCAAATGCCATCAAGGAAATATTTTATGTTTTCCATATCTGATAATAGATGAGAATAAATATTCATTCTTTCCATACTGAAAAATTACTTCTGGGATGACACAACACAGAGAAAATTCAGCCCAAAGAGAAAACTTTCATGAAGATTCGAGCCCACAGAAGGTCATGACAAGATATCCAGTTGAAGTATAAACTGCAAAAACACCATGGTGCTGAAATCTTTATACTAAACATAAGTTAGGTTTTGGAAAACCTGCAGAAATAACCCATGTCTGGAACATAAGGAAAGAAAAATCAATTCAAGGCACAGTATAAGATACTAAAAAGTTCAAGAGCTCACAAAACAGGCTGTTACTTCCCACTACCTTGATTTTATAGCATTGAATTTCTCACCTCACAGATTTTGCTGTCTGTTGTAGATTACTGCTTTTCATGGATCTTGCACTCATTTACACACTCAGGTCAAAACCCAGAAGATAAAACAGAACAACATAATCCTGTCATATACCTTATCACATCAGAAGACACTCAACCCATAAATACTTGGCTCTCCTTAAGAGCTATAGAGGTGTTGCATGAAGATTAACTAGAGCAGTAGGGTTTGTAGAGAATTCCCCCAAAGCAAAGCTCACTCCAGCCAGCTTCTGCTTCTCTGAGGTTCTGTGTGCCCAAATTTACTCTTCCTTCATTCACAGCACTGTTTAGAGAGACCAAATAGCCAAGAAACTCTGAGAGCTGTATGTGACTCATTCCAAAAAACAGCTTGCAACTCCACATCAAGAAACCCTGGAAATGCTGAGCAGCCTCAATCCTCCTGGCTCTCAGCTCAGCAGGAACCCAGACTGCCAGGAGGTGTTAAAGAAATCCTGAGTTCCCATCAAGAACAGCAAATCTTTCTCCAGTCAACCCCAAAACCTTTAATTCACCCCTAGTATGCAAGAAAGAAGTTTAAAAAGAACATCTCTTTTTGCAACCTGTGCATGGGAAATAAAAAAAGAGACCTTTTTTATTAAAAAAAAAAACAAAAAACCAAGACCCATGACAACAGGTTGGGTTTTTTCCACACAATCATATAACCAATTCACTCAAGTAAAAGGTTACCAACAGACATGACCCTCACAACATGATTTTGGGTACATTAGAGAAGCTGGTCACCAGTGACATTCTAGTATTGAATGGATCCACCTGGCAGCCACTGAAAAATGGCACACAAACCTGCAGAAATAAAAGTTCAGGTATAGAAAATACAAATAATATTCTGTAAATCCCTTTCAGTGCTATAATTAAGTTCTCATTTTGGAAGTGCAGTAGCTGCATAGCCACTTACTGCAGCTCAGCTGAAGAGCCATTAATTTGAACACTTGCAATTATCTGCCATCCTGAATGAGCTAATTCAGTGTTATACAAGTTACACTGAAGGAAAAAAGTGCATTCACATAGAAAGACACAGTTAAAATCTACTTGTCAACCTAATCAAGCTAAATTCCAAAGTGGCGTAGGAGAGCTTTTAATCATGACTTGCAGGCAGTGCTGTGTTCGCCTGTAGAAGAGGAGGCAAGAACAATTCAAATACTCAAAAGGCACAGAGCAAAAGACTGCAGCCTACTGTGATTAAAAAATGACTAAGAGCCTTTTCCTTTCCTTGACACATTGCTCACATACTTTATGGGAAGAACTCCATCTCATTTTTCTATTTTGACTTTTTGTTTTAATATGCGTGTAATACTTAGATACACCAAAGTATGAAGTAAGTCTCATTCACAGCATACCTACTGAATTCAGGAAAATCAAAAATTTGCTATTGTTTGAAGGATACAAACAGAACAGAACATAGGTGCTACTTCATAGCTCATTGCTCATGGACCTGCTGCCCATCTTTTGTGGAGAGAAAGTGAGGAGCTCTCAGCAGCCAAGTGAAGTCAAATCCACTACTAACATGGACAAAGACTTCCTGATAATAAGGTACACCAGTGTTGGTCTACGGATTACCCAACAAAACAATATACTTAAAACTAAACTAGACAAGGCTATCTTATAGCTATATATCTTATAACTATTTCTAGTTATATAAATAAATAATACTGGGTTTAACAGTTACGTTAAACTAACTGGGCTCTTCAGATTTTTCATATCACGCTTGTAACTACTGTACCATTAAAAGGACAGTGCTTCACACAAGTTGCTTCTAAAACCACAAGTAAGTATTTACTTGCTCTTACTAGGTATCAATTACCTTACTTTCTAGGTATCAAGTTTGCTTAAGCAAAGAATGCAAATGTCAGGGTAACAAATGTAACACTGGAAGAATTTCAGCTGCATCTGATTGCCATGTCACTGATAAAACCCATTTCCCAGCTCCAGCTGTATGACACGTACTTAGATGACCCCTAAAAGTTTGACTAAGCTGTTAAAACCTCAAGTAACAGTCACTATATTATCTCTCCAATCTTTTCTGTGTTTTGGTCTCTTTATGCTTTGAATGAAGTCCTTATCATTTGTATAATCTGTGCAGGTTGATGCCGAAAAGCAGAACTCCACTGCCTTTCTCATCCCTCTGTCTTAGCTAGCAAAAATGCATACACACATTAAAAAAAAAGCCCAAAATGTAACACTCAGATAAACAAACTGAACTGTGGCTACAAGCACAAGACATAGGAAGACACTCTTCAATACCACTTTTACACCTGCCCTTTTGCTGATTGAGGTCAATTCTCCTGAGATTACACACTATCAACCCTTCCCTGTGAAAAAGTCTACGTACTGGAAAACCAGTGCACGTTTTAAAGCCTATTCTAAGCAAGGTAGCTCCTTTCATCCTTTCTGTTTTAGCTGTAGTTTCAAAACCTCTTTTCCTCTTTTTGAGGGCTATATTTAATTTGTCTGCTTTCTGTCATTTTGGCAGACAGGACAGAACACTGAGACCTCAGCTGATCTGCACTGAGCACAGGGCTGACATAGTTTGTGTTCTCACACAAAAAGTGAGATGGACTGGGAGGGCTGCACAAAATAAAAAATAAAAGCAAAGAGCATGATCATGCTATCATAACCCACTGCACTATTACCCATCTGTTTCTTATTCATCTCAACTATTATGTTTTTCCTTTGTAAATTCACGACTTTATATTTTTGTCTACTGAAATTATTGAATTTAAACCACCTCAACAACACCCTGTAATCTTTACAGTGCAACAAATCTTTGCCCCCACTTTCTTGAAGCAGAATTTTATGGAAGAAAAACCTTGGATGAGGAAATGCACCTGCAATGAAAAGCCTGGAGAGTGAAATAGGCTGGGCTGCATTATAAAATAAAGTGCACAATAAAATAGCATCTTGGAGCATTTTTAAAAGATTTGTAGGGAAATAAATAAATTAAACAGGGCCAAGACTTGGCTAACATCATATTCAAGAGCATTACAGAGTACACCCTCTGAAGTGAACTTGATTAATGGTGTACTTGCACACACATCTTCTGCAGGAACATTTGTTTTAACACTTGTGTGCCTTGGTATACCTCTCACATCAACGAGACAAAGTTATTTCTTACACAGCTCTGTGCTTGCACGCTGCAGGGCATTGCTGAAAGCTTTAAGTGAATTTCTAATCCAGTGGTCACAACCTGTACTTACAAACCTATAAAGACATAATTATTGCCTTTAACGGGACTGCTGGTGATATACACACGTGGGATGGGAAAAAGCCTCTGGTGGCATGTGGCAGAGAAGTTACAGATCTTTTGCTTTGAAAGACAAACATCACATATACACGTTAGACTCAGCCACACACCCTCATTCCCACTGTGCTAGCTTTCCTCCATCCCACAGAATTCAAGGTTTTAATTTTAATTTCACTACACGAATGACTTCTTCCTCCAACTGTTAGACATGCAGACATCAGGCACACACACACATATACCTGCTCTTCCTAAAGACCGACACCAAACAGATTCTCTTAAGGGAATGATGAGCACTTGCTTTCAGAAACAAGTGCTTAGGTTGCAGAAGAACATGCCCTTTCAAGAAAGCATGATAAATATCTGCATCTACAGAACACTCACTGAAAATTTTCTTTATTTTTAGCAAGAGGGATGAGAAGTGAAACAAAAGTAAAAAAAGGAGTTAAAGAAGCAGCAGGCCATGAGTGGTAACTAAAGAGCCTTGAAAACACAGCGGTGTTTCCCTTCCAATGAAAAACTGATGCCTGATGGAGACGCTTCCTCTTTCCGACGGCCCTGCGGGTCCCAGCGCGGGTCGCGGTTCCCGAGGGCGCTCCTGCAGCGGCACCGCGGATCCCGCCGGGCCCGGCCCGGTTCCCGGGGCACCTCCGGGGCTGCCGCCCTGCCCCAGCGAGCCCGGCTCCCCGGGGCCTGCTCCGCACCGCTCCTTGCGCTATGGAGCACTGGCACCGCGCTCTCTGCACCGCCTGGCAGCTGCCGAACGAAAAGAAACGTTTCCAAAGCGGATTTGGTTCAGGTTTGACACTGAAAACTGCCTTATAAGGTATAAAAGCCCGAAAGCAGGAAGAGGCTTTGACAAAACTAAGGAAGTTCCTCTGCGCCTGCTCGATGGAAGGGGAGGGGTTTTTTTTCTTCCACAGAGAGAAGTAACATAGAATAAATGACATTATCCGCACATTTAAAAAAAAATAAATGCACACGATCCCCCCAGACGGCGCCGGGCAGAGCGGCGACTCCCCCGAGCCAGGGCACCCCAGGGGCTCCGGGCAGCCGTGGAGCCGCGTCCCCGCTCGCCTGCCCCGGCCCTGGCTGCCGCACAAGGTCCCGCATCCCGGCCCGGACCGATGGGGACGGCCCCGACCGGCCCGAGAGCAACGAGCGGGGCCGCACCGGGACACGGCTCCCGCCGGGCGGAGGGCGGGGAAGGGAAGGCGGCTGCATGTGCCCCCCGGCCCGGCCCAGCCCAGCCCAGTCCGGCCCGGCCCATCCCTCCCAGCACCGGCCCCGCAGCGGCTCGGGCGCGGCTGCCCGGCCCAGCACCGCGACCCCCGCCGCCATCTGCAGCAGCATCGGCGGCGGAACCCGCCCGGCCCCGCCCCGGGCGGCCCCGAGCTGTCAGCGGCCGCATCTCACCCCGTGCCGCAGTCCACCACGCAGGCCGGGAGCCGCCCTGCCATGCTGGTCGGTAGCGGCGGTGCTGGGGACGGCGGGCAGCCCTGGGCTCCGGCGGGGCTCGACGGGCTGCGCTCGGCGGCACCGAGGGACTTCCGCAGGGCGGGCGCTGCCTCCGCCCCCGCCCGCTCGCTCGCTGCCCGGCGAGCCCAAGATGGCTGACCCGCCCCGCCCCGTGACGTGCGGTGGCGCGGCCTCGCCCGCCGGGCGGAGCGCGGAGCGCCCTCAGGGCGGCGGGAGCGGCGGGGCTGCCCGGCCGGTGTATATCGTGGGTATAGACGGGCTCAGCCGGGCTGGAAAACACCCCCGAGGCCACCGGGGAGCGAGCAGCGCCATATCAGACAGACCACGTGCCACGTCCAGGCTTTCCTCAAGCACCTCCAGGGACGTGACTCCCCCGCCACCATGGGCAATCCATTCCAATCACAGAGCTGTTAGAGTTGGAAGGGACCTGTGGAGAGCATTGGGCCCATCCCTGTACCCAGACAGGGTCACCTAGAGCAATGACACAGGAACGCATCCAAGAGGGTTCGGAATGGCTCCCGTGTGGAGACTCCAGGCCGGCCCCGCGCAGCTGTTCCAGTGCTCTGCCACCTTCAGGGTAAAGAAATTCTTCCTCATGCTGGGGTGAAACTTCTCGTTCTTTAGTCTATGGCCAGTACTCATCATCCTGTTGCTGGGCACCACTGAAACGAGTCTAGCACCATGCTCTTAGTACCTGTCTTTGAGATGTTTATATGCATTAATGAGATCCTCCCTCCGTTTTTTCCAGACTAAACTGGCGCAGCTCCCACAGTCCCTCCTTGTAAGAGAGATGTGACAGATCCCCCTCATCATCTTTGTCCCAAAGAGGGAAAGGCACAATGTGCTGTTGGGGTCAGGTGTTCAGGAGGACAAAATACAGTCTGTACTCTTCTCTTTCACAAGCCTTCAGGCTTTGAAGGACAGAATGCTAAGCACCCCAGTCTGGCCCAGTCGTTGTCCTGTGGTGTACTGCAGCCACACGCTACTTTTTGTTAGTTTTCAAAGTATCTTACTGTTTTAACAGTTCTCATATTGGGTATTTCAGGTATTTTCCGTCCTTTGCTTTCTGCTCCTGCCTTGGCAATGACAAGGTGTGAGCTTCGTGGTATAATCAGATGTCAAGCTGTGAACAAATTTGGTAGTCCATCAAAATGAGCAATTATCTTTGTCAGGACTCAGCAGGCACCAATGGATCTTAATGGCTCTAATAAGGATCACCAGGGGTCTCCACCCCACAGTCCTTGTCCCAAAGATCTGGAGACCCAGTTAAGCTCAGCTCTGGCCCTTCAGATTTTGTCTGAGCTATGCTGTAGGTCTGTGCTGTCCTAGCCTTGCTTGCTGGCTTGATATTTGACATGCTTTATCCCTCTGGTAGCCTCCACGCTGGTCCTGTCCTGCTCTGATGTCCTGACTTCACCTCGGAGCTGTGTAGCTGCAGGTGGCCCTGTGCCCCTTAGGGAACCCTCCAAGCATTCTCACAGTGTTCTTGCTTCCTTCTTCAAGCATGTTCTCCTCACCTGGTTTCAGCTATCTCTAATTAATAGCCTCTGCCTTTTCTCACTGGAGGGATAGACTAGAGTCAGTGCCAAAGCAAAGGAAGGACTAGGTACGTGCCCTTCAGGATGAGAGAGGAGAGATCAAAACCATCCCTTTCAGTAGCAGCAGCCAGGCAGTTCATTTGAGAAGTTCAAGTCACCATCTGGCTTCTGTGGGCTGCCAGATCTTCCAGAGGAACATAAGCAAGGAAAGGAGATATTGAGAATATTAACATTTTTATTTTAATGTCAAAGCAATTTATGACTAGAACATTATGAGACATTTTACAGATAATGAAAGGGATTTCTGCAGGATATTGTGTAGCTTGTGAGCTGTGCTAAGCTAGAATATTAAAGATGAATATCTCTGAAAGCTTTTCAGAGAAAGTGCAAATAGCCCTTTCCTTTGTATGTGCTGCTGTGTGTGCGTAGGTAAATATTTATCTAAAATAACTACAGTTAGGATATAAACTACCATGTGGACTTTTCACTCTCTTCTCAGTTTTATTACCTGGTAGTCAGAGTTATATATGCAGCAGGTTCAACTGCTGCATCTGGCAGATGGAAGCATGGAATGAAAGAGCAGCTTTGGGCTCCAGCTGCTGGAGTTAAAGTATCCTCCCAGAGGAGCACAAAACAAGGGCCAAAAACCTGAGGCATGTGGAAAGGATGGAGCTGGCAGGTCCTGTCCAGGCCATATAGCTCACAGAGCCTGCACAGAGGGGATCAGGACCAGAGTTAATTCACCCAGCTGCAGTGAGACTTCAGAACAGAACAATCATTAGTGTTCCATAGCTGACCAGCAATTATATTACCTAATATTCCCAAATAATGCTCCTGATTAGTCTTGCTAAACCTTAATAGCAAAGTGAAAGGACAGAGAGTAGAATGGCTATAATAGTGTGCTGGAGACTTTCTGCTAGCAGAAGCATCATTTCACTATAAAACTTTAAATCACACCCAAAAGCACTTACTGTAATGCACTCTACAGAAAATATCCCGTTGCTGAATTTATCTTTTCTTCCCTGTGAGTACAAGGGTTTTCTGGGAAATGGTGGAGCACTGAGTAGAACAAAAAGGTTGAGCAGAACAAAATAGTACTGCAGGTCATATGGAAAGTGAAACAACTCTGTTAAGCAACTCCATTGCAATCTCTTGCTATCAGTGTGTGTTCTTCCTGAGTCTGCATGAAGTATGACATTGAAAAAGAGCAGTGCTGGTGCCTTTTAGTTTACTGAATTACAGTCGTATTTACATTTGAGGTCCAAAAAAGCATAGGATTTCTCTCAGTATCAAGGTGCCAAGTCAATCACAGTTTTGCCAGGGAAGGGGTTTAAAGACTGAACTCCCTGGCCATGAGATCTCAGGTTTCATTTTATGAGCCTTGCCAGATGCAGTTTTCAGGTGGCTGTGGACTCAGGCACCAGTCCAATAAAATAAAGGGGCAAAATTTCTCTTCAGGCAATATTATCTCACATTGTTGGACCATAAACACAAGTTTGATATATTAACTCATCCAAATTCAAATAGATCAATCTAAATTTCAATTCTGGTTTCTGTATAGACATTTTGTAGTTTTATGCATTGGCATCTAGATTATCTTGGTGGATATTTTTAGCATAGAAGTCTTGTGCTTAAATCACAAAATTGAGCTTATAAAGCTGAAAATCAGCTAGATCCAGCAGGATTGCTGTGCTGATTGGTATATTTCTTTCATGGAAAGGTTTTCCAACCTTTACTTATTTCTTTGGTAAAGAAAAGCCTACAGTCTGTTTTCATGGTGTAATTTTCTGAATCTTTTCATCCTTGTGTCTCTAAAAGTCAGTTCCTGAGCTATGAAAAGTCTTTCATTGTTTCAGGGTGTACCAGAAACAAAATTTTTAATATGTAGAGGCAATGTCTTTGTATATTCTCAATCTTATCAATGGAACAGGAGTGACCAAAAGCCTGAATTGCCTTTATTTGGTAGTATCTCTGGAAGTGTTCACAAAGCATGTGGATGTGGCACTTGGGGACATGGTTTAGCTGGGAGCATGATGGTGCTGGGCTGGTCTTAGAGGTCTTTTCCAACCTTTATGATTCTGTGAAATCCTATACAGCACACATAATCTAGCAACAGCATCATTCTATGATGCACCAAGTCCAGGTTTTGTAAGCACAGTTAGATTGCAGGTGATCTTTTCCTAAACATCCATAATAACAGAAGTAATTACCATTGCAGAGCATCCTCCCTCTGTTGCCATCTGCCTCCAGGCAGTTTAAATGTAAGCACAGAGCAAGGGAATGCAGATGAATAGGAATGAATAACGAAGAGGATTAAAGTCAGAAGGAAAGTATTTCTATTAATCAACAGGTAAAAAGAGGTGCAGTTTATTTGATTCAGATGGAAGGAATTTGCAGACAGCTTTCTGCAAGTGTTATACAAATAAGTGGTGAGGCTCTACAGTCTTCCAAGATGCAGGTATGGTTTACCAGCTCCAGCAATGCTGATTATTAAAATTTCACACAAGTACCTCAGCATGAAGAAGTGTGTACCTAGACAAAAGCATTACAAATCCCTTGCTAAGCTGTGTGGGAAGCTTTTCAGCATCCTGCTCACTCTGGATCGTTTTCATGCAGTTAATGGCCTGCCCTTGAACATGCAGAAAGAACAACGCTGTGAATCCATATATAGATCCAGGCCTGGGAAGTGTGGTAAAGTGCAAGAGAAAAAAAAAACCAAAAAACCAAAAACATAAGGAAGTTCCAGGGGTGGAAGGATTTTGGAAATGCCCAGGAGGGCTGAGAAGCTGATGCCTGGATCAGCATGTTGCCATTCAGATTGGCATAAATGGAATTTAAAAGGCACTTTAATATCCAGTACATCACACTGAACAGCCCTTAAGCCCAGCTAAACATGACAATAAAAGCTAGAGAAACAACCAAGAAAAATCGTGTCTAGGTTATCCATTGGACAATATGCCTTTATTGTATGTAGTTATTAAAAATGCTTAATCACTTAACTATCATATTCTGAGCATTTTAATATAAATGGGTTTTCCAGTAGTTGAGAGAATACTACAAAGAGCTAAAAAACCCCAAAACATTTTATAATATAAAAAATATCCAGATAAAGGATGTGTATAGATTTCCTCCAAGAAGGGCCACAAGCAAGATTACAGTGTAATTGGTTGATTTTGGCATAGCTATAGGAACAGCCATATGGGAGGCATGTAATTTCATGGAGCTGCACATGATGAAGTCATGGCAAATTACCAGGAACTCATTTGATGTGGCTGCTCTCCAAGAGTTCAACATAGATCAACTAAAACCATTAACTTTCAAAATATAATTAGTACAACCATATTTTTTTCTAAATGAAAGCTGGGAAAAACCCCAACTATAATTCTTGGTACACTGAAACAAGGTGTGTAAGGAAGAGAGAAACTTACAAACTGGGGCTTGTTTCTATCCTTGAACTATTGTGATCATAACACTATTTTCCGTTTTATTTGGTAGGAATAACAACAAATCATGTATCAAAAGACAAACCTGGAAAAAAAATTTGGCTAAAAATATGATGCCTCAAGAACTTGATGTTCTGGGCTGAGACAAAATCGGCAAAAGTCAAGGGAAACTGTGTTCCTATTTTCAGCTTGCTTTTCCATTCAAAATTGGTTATCTGTATGGTGTTATTCTGTTCTTTCTCATAACATCTTTAAAATGCCTTTATAATGCCACTGTAAGAGAGCTAGCAGAAGGATGGCAGCAGAATTCCTACAACTGCAAAGCAGGGCACAAACCTCTGCCCTTGAGTTATATCTGTACTGCACAGGCTCCACACAGTCACACCGGGGAGCCAAGGAATAGCAATGTACAGATTGCCCATGGTCAGAAAGCCTGGGCTTTCTTGTGTAATAGAAAAATTATTATGTGTTCTCACTGCACCTATTTACTTCCTTGGCTGGAACAAACATGTATTGCTGCCTTTTTCATGTGACCCAGGCACTTCAGCTGAACTGAGAACCTAAATCAATCACAGCTGTAAGTGCCTGATCTGCATCAACTTCCACATTCACTGTGGCATGAACATTAATTTGAGTAAAAGCCATGATAACGCACAAATTTATGTAAAATCACTATTTTTAATTGAGTGGTCCTTTTTTTCTTTTTTTTCAGCGATGTCAGCCACGTGCTAAATAAAACCAATGTGTCACCAGTTTGCAGTTTAGCAGCTGTTTAACTGTTATGTGAGCTTTCCAGCAGAGCACAGAAGCCTACAAGGGTAAAACTGAGCCTTAAAACAGTGGCAAATACCAGAGGAAGAAAAGCTGGATTGGAAAAGAGGATCAAGGTGAACCTAGTGGGTCATTTCACAAAAGAAGTAGCATGAAGAGTCATAGAGGGTGCAATGGCACCATGGGGGTTTTTTTGCTACCCAACCATTTGAAACTGTAAGTAATTGAACGTGTGACAGGTAAACAAATGGGTTTCTGTTCTGAGACATTTTTCTGGCTTTCACCATTGCTTATCAACTTTTGAGGGGGTTTGGCTGCTAATATATGACCTGTTATTCTAAATGGGTTTTCATAAGAGGATTGCTTAGAAACACTCATATTATATGTGTTTGGATTTTTCCTTGGTGTGTGAATTTTGATAAAAATATATTCTATTCTGTTGACCCAAACTGTTGACTCCTCAGATTAGCTTTCTGAAGACAATAGATGTTATAAGGTTTTTATATTACAACTATGGTCATTGTGCCACATTACTCTTACTGTATTTACTTCAAGATAATGCAGGGAGGAGAGGAGAATTTGGAACTCATAGGGACAGGTGTCCTTCTCTGGATGCAGCAGGGTGCTGCTTGAATATATAGTGTCATTTATCTGGATATTATAGCATCCACAGTTCTATTGGAGAGGCATGGATGAGCACTCTCCAATTGTCTCTAAACAAAATAGGGCATAACTAAAAATACCCCTTCTGATGGGTTAAATTATTTGGCTGCCTTCTTTCTGACAGGATAGGGAATGTTCTCTCACAGAATAGGGAATGTTCCCTCCACCAGATCTGGGGGAAGGCAGTGAACAGCTTGGGCAGCATCTTTTTTAATTATCACAGCTATCTGCAGTCCAAGTTTCTTATTAAGATCTATGATTTATTTAGAAACAATATACAATACTGCTTAAGTTAGTCAGCAGTGGAACACTTTAAAAAGACTGTGTTCTTCGATAAGTATATAACTCAATCTATTTCTAGTGAAAATGCCACTTACATGCAAAGTGAAAACAATTTCAAAGCACTCTTTCTTAATGCTGGGTGCCTATATACAGGGTTTATTCTATCTGTTTGGTAATATATAAAGAAACTATTAACTCATTTCTGTAAAGTTGGGATTCCTTGCTTGTCAAGCTCAAAGACTCTAGGAAATTTTCCTGAAATAATACCTTAATGAATCACCAAAACGTATAAAAGCTGATTTATAGCTCTACAGTGCTGTCTCTGAAACTGTGAGGATCATGTGGATGTCTTTGAAGGTCAGAGCCAATTTTTAATGATGGTGTTCACATGTCCAGTATCAAAAATATATCAAAACTAGCACATTGTATCCAAGTGTTTCTCTCACTCTGCTGCTTTAAAAAAGAGTATTATAAGCAAACAATCTGGTAAATTATGCTAATGAATGTGTAAATTGGACAAAATCTTCTAGACAAACAGATTACATTAATTATCTTAGTCCTTACTGTGAGAATAGGGGCATTAAAATCTCTATTTAGAGCACCTGTTCAATTTGGTGTGCCATCCTAACAAGCCAACAGACTTGACCTTTATGAACAATTCACTTTGAAACTGTTTGATCTAAAAATAATGCACCGGCAAAGCCCCACACTAGTAGCTCTGTCCATGCAATTCCTCACCTGATAAAATTTCATTTTTGGTGCAGTTTAAGAGCATCTGCATTGAGAAGACAACTGGTGTTAGAATCAGAAGATGTATGAAACAGAACTTTACCTCCTGTATTTCGCTGTAGAACAGCTTCCAGTTTAATCCATTTGTGTGTTCTCTTTAGAACCCACACATGCACAGGAGGTCTCCCTTGCTAAAGAGGTAAGAACCAACGTGGGACATTGTTTTTTTTTGCTTTAGACCCTTCTGAGGAGAATCCCTGCCTTCTCTGGAGCATTATACATTCCCAGGAAGGGATCAGTTCCCAGCAAGGGATCAGTTCCCTATTGCCATATTGGGCAATGCTTGCATTCCCTTTGAATACCACCTTATGTTGCAATGTGCCTCCTTGAATCATTGTGATTATTCACGCAGGAATGTGCAAAAGCACAAATGTAAAAATCTGTTCTGTGTTCTGAACATAGGGGTCAGATTATCAGCAGTTCCATCTGATTTGACTTGTGCTGAGAGAACTGCTTGACCTGACCTTTAAGAGAGTTGCTTTAATGGGGATATTCAATGTAAATATAAAATTTACTTTTGGCTCTCTGTTAAGGCCTCTTTGGTGTTTTTGGATCACATCTCCAGCAGGACAGGTATTCATGCTCACACGTGCATTTCTGCCAGCCCTGGTGTTCAAGTGGCTTTCTGGTTGTCAGCATGCATGGAGGTTACACGTGCAGTCCTCTCCTCCATATGATTTCTCTCAATGGCATGGTAATTCTGTCGTTCAGAGCACTTCCAAAAGGTTTACTTTCAATTTACTTTTTGGTTTGCTTGAATAGGTTTTCAAATGGTTTTTAAAATTGTCTTTTTAAAAACAATTAATGATCACAACTCATCTACTGAAAATAATTGAGTGATAGCAATTTAGTAATTTTCAGTCTGAGAAATTCCATTGCCAATTAAGCTTCCTGTTTTCTTTCCTATTATAAATCAGCAGAGTAAAGAGACTGAAGTAAGTGATGACAAGTTCCCCAAACGAGTTTTGGTCATGAGTTTTACTCATCTCTACTTTCATTACTAGCTAATATTTGCAAATAATGTTCAGTAGGAAGCAGAAAAGGCTCTCAGTTCCAATTAATTTTCTACAGCTTTTAAAAGTAATGGTTGATATAAAATTACATCACAAAAATATTTGTGGTTTTTTTCTTCTATTACATTTGCAGAATAACATTTTTCCTGTAAGTAGTTCTCATAGTGATCACCATAGATTTTATTCAAAATAATACATGTTTAAGCACTAAGACTTCTTAGAGCCTTTTCATCAGGTAAAACATTTAAGAAAAGTTCCATGTAGCAGCTCAGCAAGGGTCAAAAACACAAAATGTTTGTAAATACACAAAAAAGGGTCTGAAAACAGAATGGAAATTGTAACTTTAACAGTCTAACTATACTTTATGTATTCATATGAATGTTTTCATTTCAGCCTCTCAAGAATTGGACCAGATGGAGAGGAAGGCAGTGGGGATAATTGGGCAATAAAATCATTCCCTGAGTCACAACAGGCTTCTTGCCAAGCTGGACTTAGGATGTGAGAACACCTCAAGGACAGTTGAGGACAAATATAAGACTGTCAAATAAGAGACATGGTTCAAACAAGTTAAAACTCAAATAATGCAAAGAAGGTGAAATGGAACAAGGATTACAAGTTGTGTGACAAGATTGTTATCCAATCGCCTAAACCCAAGCAAAACAACATTTTCTGTTATGTCACAAGACTCTGCCTCAATAAATCCATAACAGCTCTTGCATTACTGGGTTCACAAAAGGGATTAGCCAAATTCATGGGTCCATCAAGAGCTATTAAGTGCATTGGCTGAATTACATCCTTCCTGATAAGGATGCTGGTACCCATTTATTTCTAAAAACTAGAAGGATGCACCATGGAAACAACTCCCTTGTTTCCAGCACCATTTTCCCAGGCATCCATTATGAGGCATTGGGAAGACATCAGGATTCTGAGCTAGATGGACTTTTGATCTAACCCAACAGGACAGGGGAACACCCCACTGTCGTGCCTCCTACACCGAGTCTGGTCCTGAACACTCAGACTGTATCCTTTCCCTAAGGAGAACAGAAGTTGATCAAAACTGACTTTGTCAGTTTGAATTTTTAATAGAGTTTCTTCTGTTGCTTTGCCTTGTTCAGCAACATGAACATCTTGTTCATCAAAGATCTGTTCCAAATTCTTTTGAAGGAAGCATTTCTCTAAGTAGATTCAATTCCTTTGTAGAGCTCTATTGTGAGACCAACAGAGTATTAAATTTCATTCTTGGGATCTGATCTATTACTTCCAAATCAGCTTTTATGTTCTTGTAAGTAGAACATATATGAGCAGATGCTAAATTCAAATTTTCTTGATAAGTGCAATTTAGGAGGTTTGCATGTTTTGTGAATGTTTTATCTTATGAAAATATTACAGTGCTTCTGGGAACTAGATATAATTTTGTTTTGCCTATGAAAATGCTATGCCATGTAACTAAAATATTTACAGCAAGAAAAATAAATATGCAGTATATGTATACTTTCAAGATATTGTTTTATTGTTTTATCACATGTGTTTACTAAAATCTAATTCCTGGGAAAGGTGCAGTAAAAACAAAAATGAAATCATTCTCATAATAGTTTCTTTCAGAGAAGACACAAGATCTTCATGGGAACTTTTACAATGGGAAGCAAATTACTTAATCAAGAGCTAAAAATAGAGAAGTCCTGTGATATTTTAAAGTGTAATAGCTACAAAGTTCTGGCCTTCTGACAATGTTGACCTGTTTATCTCAAGATGCCCCAGGAACCACAAATGCCTCATCCCGTGATGAAGAAATCTTGGTACTCCACCTGAAGGACAACAGTGCCCTCCTGTTTGCCTGCCCCAGTCAAAATGCTTAAAACCAGAACCTTAACAAGGTGGATTTAACTCTGTTGCCATATTGAGGTGCCAACTGCTGCATTGCCTCTTAAAGAAGAAAACTCATATACATGAGAGGAACACATGGAGCTACATCCAGAAAGCTGGTCTTAATTCAGGGGGGATTTCATGTTCTTTCCACTGTCAAAGGAGACTAAAGCATTAAAAGAGAGAAAATCTGTGTAGCACAGGTATTTTGTCATCACTACTGCCGATCACTGTGGGAAGGCATTTTCCAAGGGCAACAAACCAAGCTGAACTTTTTTGTCAATACATGATCAGGTAAGACAAGAGCCTGGGAATCTCAACTTTCCCTGCTGCCTTATTTATTCTCCCTGTTCAAATGCAGTAGCTTGTTTTTTGTTTTCTTCTTTAGTATAAAACATTCACCCCATTTTAATATAAATTATGCATAATATTTTTCAATATATTATCTAGTAAAGGCACTATTGGCTGTAGGAAAGTAGTACATGCAGTTTCTCTGTCATAGTACTGTAGTCATAACACTTTGGTTTTCTCTTCAGGTTTTGCTGCTGATGAACTGACTTGGATAAGCCGTGTAAGTTTACTGAATGTCTGTATAAATACTAAACAAAGATCTGCTAGACCCAAGAAAATTAGATGCTGTGAGATGCATGCATGTTTTTGCAGTGTCATTTTATATATTTTCCAACTTCTCTGAATTCTACAGAATGCACCATTTCAAGAGGACTGCTATTTTCCTGAAGCTTTGTCTAAGAAATTCAGTTTACCTAAAATCTCTTTACAAAGTTGTGAAGTCACAGTTTCATGTAAAAGCACCATATTGCACATTTTGCCAATTTTGGCTGAAAGCCAATAATGATAGTGAGGCCAGAAGAGTAACAAATCAATACTGTATTTATAATGTATACTCAAAGTACATCAAAAAAGGACTGTTTGAACCAAGAGCATAATTCATTGCAGGTCCTTGAGCCATTTATGCTATAGATGCTTCAGGGTAGGGATTGTATCTTACTGCTTCTGACAGTAACCAGTTTTATGGGGCATCAGACTAGTTGGATGTCTCTTAGTGTTATATGCAAATTAAAATACAGCTGGATTAAGAAATTCAGGATCACAAAAAAAAAAAAAAGCTCAGACTGGTGTCACACTAAAAGTTCTTCAAATTTGAGGGGTTTTGGGGTTTTTTGTGTGTTTTTGTATGTTTGTTTGTTTGTTTTAAGAAGTAGATTTTTTTTATCTACAGGAAATAACTCAAGCCCAGCAGCAAAACTCACCCAGATATATGATGATCACATTTTTATATGAGAGGGAGTGGATTTTTTCAATCATTAACCTATAGGAAGGGTAAAATATAATGTTTGATTTCAACAGTTTGTTACTATGAGTAGCATTTAAAGTAACTTCACATCTATATCACACGTATCACTTAATAACAATTAAATACTTTTTATTCATGTGCATTCATTGCTTACTATTGTTTCCTAGGAGTTTTTGCTGTAAACTTTCCAAAATATGCAATAGCTAAATTTTGCAAAAAGCTTTATTTCTGTTAGCTGGTAATTACTGAATAATCTGCAAGGTGTGACATACACCTGCTTATCTTTAGGTTGGTATTGTGAGCTTAATTCTCAAATATTAATCAACAGTGACTACAGAGAGTACTAACATTGACTGCAAAACCAAACCAAACAGGACCAGAATCTGATTTTGCAATTTTATCTAAGCCTATGATAGTTCATTTTATTCAATATTTTTGATAGACTTTGTCTACTATTTCCTTTTACAGCTTGTTAGTCACTAACACATGCATCTCAAAATTTTGCTTTAATTTTGCTTACATGTCTAAACAATATCACTTTTTTTTGCTCTTGAAAGTATGTTGATAGGGAAGCAGACATGTATTTTAAAAGTTTAATTTGTTGTCACTGCTTTCAAGTCCTGTGAGATTTTATATCACAGAGCATAAAGATTATGGTAACAATGAAACTAAGATTCCACCACCTCTCTGCATTTTAGGACATTTCTCATAGTGTTCATGGTCTTGCACACTTTGGTTTTTCTTCTTCCTCTTTTTTTTTTTTTTTTGACAGACTAGTTTCAAACTCCATCCCACTTCTCCATGTCTGGTTCTTCATTCCGTGCTCTCTTCTCTGTTCCTCTGTATTGTAGTGGGGTGGGTTTTTTTGGTGGTTTTGTTGCTTTTTTTTTGTTGGTTTTTTTTGGTTTGTTTTTTTTTTTTTTTTTTTTTTTGGTGTTTTTTGTTGGTTTTTTTTGGTTTGCTTTGGTTTTTTTTGGCGTGCTTATCTTACAGTTTTGGAAGAGCCTGTATAAATGCGCGTGGCTCTGGGGCAAGCTCTGCTCCATCAGAGCTGTTCTACCATTCCCTCATTAGAGACGGTCGATCTCTGTGGAGCCGAGGCGGAGCTGCCCGGGAGCCGCGGGGGGATGCACCCCGCTGGTGCCGGGACCAGCGGGAACCCGGGCTTAGCTGCCCGCTCTGGCTTTTCCCCGCTGTGCAGAGCGTTCCCTCCGCGTCCCCGTTCCCTCGGGCAGGAACCGGGAGCGGCCCCGGAGCCGTGCCCAGCGTGTCCGGCGGGACACGGAGCGGAGCGGGCACCGTGGGCTGCAGACGGGATGGGCACGGGGATGGGGATGGGATGGGAATGGGAATGGGGATGAGGATGCGGACGGGGAGGGGGGCAGTGATTTGTCCTGGGACGGAGATGGGGATGGAGGCGATGGGGATGAAGGGAACGCTGATAGGAGTGGGGTCGGTGATAGCAATGGGATCGGGGATGGGGATAGGGATGGGGACGGAGATGGTGACTGTGGTGGGGACAGGGGAATGGATGGGGACGGAGATGGTAATGGTGACAGTGACGGGGACAGTGATGTCCCCGCCGCCCCTCCCGCGGCCGGGCGAGGGGCGGGCAGCAGCACAGGAGTGTGGAGCTGCTGGCCGAGCGGGTCGATGGGGCCGGCCCGCGGGCGGGGCGGGCGGGGCGGTCGCTCGCGGGCTCGGGGATGGATTGCGGCTGTCCGGGCGCGGGCGGGCGGTGCCGCCGCCGGACGGAGCGCGGGGGGCGCCGGGCCCGGCGCGGCCTCAGGTACCGGGAACTGGAGCGGGGCCGGGAACGGGAGCGGGAGGGTGCCGCCGCTGCCGGGGGTGGCGCGGGCGAGAGGCCCCGCAGGGCTGAGCGGGGCCGGGCCCGGGAGGGAACTTTGTCCCCATGTCCGCCCGGGCCGGGGGTGTGCGGGTGGCCCGTGTGCCCCGTCCCGTGAGAGCGGAGTGCGGGACGCGCTCTCCGCTCCCCGCCTCGGGGCAGTTCCCCTGGCCGCGCTGGGGGTGTTCGTGGGGGGTTCCGCTGTCCCCAGAGCCAGCCTGTGCCAGCAGTGACCGGGGAAGTGACTGCGCCCCTGAGCTCGGCACTGGCGAGGCCACGCCTCGGGTGCCGTGTCCTGTTCTGTGCACTCGTACAGGAAAGACATTCAGGCGCTGCAGCGGGTCCGGAGAAGGGCAGCGGAGCTGCCGAAGGGTGTGGAGCACAAGTCCTATAAGCAGTGTCCGAGGGAGTTTAGCCTGGAGTGAAGGAGGCTTTGGGGAGACCTTGTTGCTCTCCACAACTCCCTGACAGGAGCCAGGTGGGGGTCGGGCTCCCAGGCAACAGTGACAGGACAAGAGGACACTCAAGCTGCGCCAGGGAAGGTCCAGGTTGGACATTTGGAAGAGTTTCTTTACAGAAGGGGTGATTAAACAATGGAATGGGCTGGCCAGGAAGGTGGTAGAGTTGCCATCCCTGGAGGTGTTTAAGGAAAGCCTGTGCCATGATCTGGTTGACAGGGTGGTGTTCGGTCATGGGTTGGATTCGATGATATCAGAACTCTTTTCCAACCTAATAGATCCAGTAATTCTGAGCTGGCACCTTTGTCCTGCCTCGCTGGGGGTGTGAGAGGTATGTTCATCCCCTGCTTGGGCTGAGGCTCCCTTTCCTTTTCCCCTGCGGTTTTCAGTGTTCTAGGTGTGAGTGCAGCACACTCATTCTTTCCCCCCCGAGGTCCCCAGAGCTTGAGACATATATCTTTTATTTTAGGCATCCACTTTTCTCTGAGTGCATTAAGAAGATTTGCTCATTTCCTTTGTTCCTGCTGCTTTTCCCGAGATATCTGTCGGCAGGAAGGAGACCTCCATTCACTCTGAGTGCTGTGATTTCGCCAATTGCTGCCTTGCCTGGAAGGCTCAGCTTCCAGCTGCCAGGGTGTCTCTCTGAAAGCTGCCCTGCTGGTTCTTATCAGGGATCTGCGTCTGTATAGCCTGTGACAAAGCACGATATGTTTAGTCCTTGCACTAGACAAGATTAGATCTGCAGCATGTGAAATGGATGTCATTTGTAATCCTTAGCTAATGTTAAATGTGGAGCTACTGGTGTCTGAGAGGTTGCTCTGTACGTGGTGAAGTTTAGAGAGGCCTTGGCAGCTTGACATGGAGTTTTTTCTCTTAATGTTGCTGGACAAGAATAACAAGGAGGTCAGTGTCTGTTCTGCTTGTCAGCTTTCACTCTGCAGACCTGAAAGTTGGGTATTTCTAACTCATTGCAGTCAGACTTCAAGTCCAGCAGGGTCACAGCCTTGCTGGAGGTGCTGCAGGAATTACTGAGAACTGTGTGCTTGGATAGGCTGGTAGCTGGTAAGGGCTCTGAGGTATAAAACAGATTAATACTCTGCACTACCAGTTCTGTGTAGGAAAATTTATTTGAAGCATTGTTTCATGAATTTGCAGTACGTGCAAAATAGGAAGCTTTCATTTCATCCGTTAAAACATTCAAACATTTATGTTCTTTTCATTCCTTAGATACCCAGGTCCAGCTGTGCCATGACAGTTTGATAGCATGACTGTTACATACCTCCAGATTCCTAAAACATATCTTTGATTAAGCTATTTTGGTAATAAAATCAAGTGTTTTCTGTGCAGACTTTGGTCTTGTGTAACTTCCTATGTGTATGGTAGCAGTGATCTCTACTTGCAGAATTCAGTACTGGCATGGAAAACTTGGTTGATATTTTGGACCTTTTGCTTCACTGTTTTCTAAGATCCTACAGGAAACTTTCTTTGAGTAAAAATGACAGGGCTGCAGTGAATGTAATAATAATTTTGCATAAGGCTCACTTTTCCATCTCTGAATATTCTTTGCCTTTTCCCTCATCAAACCTTTGGAGGTTGAGTGGACATCAGAATTGTATTAGATTAATGTTGCTTTAATATGTGCTTACAGATTTTGACATATAAATGTAAATTGCTTTGCTTTCAGTTTTGTTTTTTTTCTGGTTAAAGTGAAAGCAGTGTCTCTGTTTCTCTTATCTCAAAAACAATCCAATATGAAACAGGAATCACCTGATGACAGAATATGTTAAAAGGGGGAGGAGGTTGTATCCCAGAACTTGTATTGTTGGAGCAGCTGGTATAACTGGAAAAACTAAACCCATTTATTTTGCTTGCCAGCTTTATCTTGATATGTTGTCTTTCAAATAGTATATGAAATAATCTTGAGTAAATAGAAGGAAGAATTTCCAGTTGACTTGCTTGCACCATGGCTTGTGACTGAGATGCTGTGTCTTTTTGACATTCTTGTTATGTCCTTTTTTTCTATTTTTTGGTGGTGGAGGGGAGAGACAGGCTGTGTGTTTTCCTCCTGGAACAGCAGTTCTTCTGTTTTGCAATGATTTGGCAACTCTTTGGCCTATAACATTCTCTTCCCTAATTGTCAGTGCAGTAAAAGTTTGTGAATTTCATGTGATTTTCTATTTTTGCACAGAACTTTCAATGTGGAAGTAATCTGCACAAAGAAACATTTGATGCTGTCCAAATGAGATTGCACATGAGGTATCAATGGTGCAGTTTTATTTCCTGTCCTCAGAAGTTGCTTGTTGCATGTTCAGGAGAGGAGAGTTGGACAGGCTGCTGAGCCTGTTGCCTTTAGTGCAGTCAGCTATATGAACACGAGCTGTAGGCTACACAGTGAGACTGCTTTTTATATCTTCTTGATATCATAAATTGAAGTGGTGACTCTTCTTACATGATCTAGGGTACTGCATTATTTTAAAATCAAAGTATGGTGTCATGACAAGAAAAAATTTAATGTTTATTTTTCAGAAGATCTTCATGTAACTGGCTGAAAAATGGTTCTGCAAGATGACAGCACCAACTCTAAGACTGTTGGAATGGTAAATAAATTCAAAAAAAGAGATTTTAAAAGGTTTCAGTGCTGTTTGCTGAAAATTATAATGATATTAAGAAATGTCTTTTAAATGAATATTCCTTTAAATATCAGATTTAAGCTGTTATGTTTAGTTACACCATGTGGAAAGCATATTTATTTCCTAATAATGGAAACAAAGGGCAAATATGCTGAAGATTCTGCTCTATTAATAGAGTAGAATATGGTATTTACTTTTAAACCATAATTTTTATTGCAGTCTCTATGTCTTCTGATGGCTTAAATTTATCATAACTTTGTGCACTTGATAAATTAAATTCTGTAAGGGTAAAGCCCTACAATAATAATGCCAAGGTTGTGGCTTTAATCCCTGGGCCATTCACTTAAGATTTGGACTTTACAATCCTTGTGGGTCCCTTCCAGCCCAAAATATTCTGTGATTTTGTGACTAATTGTCTTGGTGTTCAAGATCTACAGTGAGCATTGTCTTTGTGGAATAGAAGACAAATAATCACATGCTTTTGTCTTAAAAAATGCATCTTCCATTTTTTTGGTTTCTTTTAAGCAGTTATGATTATTTGATAAACTGTGGAAAAGGTTTGAACTTGCTGTGTGTAAATGTTGACTTCAGTAGGGGCTAAACTCTTTATGAGTTTCCTCTTAATCTACTAGGTGAAAAGCATGAATTTAGCTATTGCACTTTGTTAACAGTTTACAGGCTCTCAGCCATGCTTGACAGGTGATCAAATTTAATTTTGGGTAAGCATTTAATTTTGCCCTTGCTGCTACTTCTGTTTGGGACACTAATTTGAGACTCCTTAGCATAGTGTGTGACTCCTGTTGATTCAGGATATCCCTAAAACAGAGCTTAGCAATATTTCACATTAATAATAATAATAAAAATTCCAGCACTTCCAGGCAATAAAACTTATGGGTCTATTTTGTGTAATGTTTATTTTCCTATATAACAGTTTTAAAGGGGATTTTATTGACTGTATTTATAGGATCTGACTTTTCAAATTTAAAAAAAAAGTTTTATGTAAGGTGATATTTTGTTTTAATACAATAATAATGCTGTATCCATTTAAGGAAAGACACTGGGCTTTCACAAGACATAACATGGAGGTGCCTTATCTTTCTAGATTATTTTAAGGCCAACAAGCCTGTATGTTCTTCCATTACCTTCCTAGTTCAAATGTTTAAATTCTTTGCTTAGGAATGTACACTTAAGAAATAGTGCCTTTCTCTGCATAGCTTAGAAAATCAGAACTTAACATCATCAGGTTCTTGTTCCTCATGTGAACCTTCTATAGTTAATTAATAAGTAAGGGATTGTGTTCTTTGTAATATCAAAAGTAGGTAAGGATCCTGTTTTCTTGCAATTCAGGGCTGCCCTGCTGGCATTTTTGATGCAGACCAATTCTTAAGGTTCTAGAGCTGTATGTCCCCAACACTTAGGACTTGAGCTGCAGAAGACACTTGTGGAACTCGAATTTTTAGACAGTATTTTGCAAAGATAAATGCTTAATATATCTATGCACACAATGTTTCACACTTTTTTTTTTCTTTTTTAGGAGACTCTCTGCACTTTGACATGAAGTGTGAAGTTTGTTAGTCACCACTTTTGTTTCTTTTTTCCAGTTATTGTGGAAGGTAATATGAGAAAAGTCTTATTCTTGTATGTTCATTTCTATCAGAGCCTATTACCCTCAATGTACAGAAGCCAAACATAAAGTGTGGAATTGTATTTCAATTGTATTACAAGCTCATGAGTACTGTTACTAAGTGGGACAATGTGTCTGTCAAAAACTTCTCAAAATAGTAGTTTCAATCTGTCTTTGCATTTTTGCTTTTTGGGTGATGTTTTACAGGATTTTAATTCTGTCCTAAAACTTAGTATTTTGATTCCAGTAGGTTTTTGAATTTCTGCTGAACTTTACAGGCGTTTTAGTATTGCTGCTTGATAACTTTTTTAGTCAACTATTAGCTTGAAGGTGCTCGTGCTGCACTTTGTAGTCACCTTTCCTTGTTGAGCTTTTTGCCTTGTTAGGGAAGGATCAAGCAAAAGCTATATTAAGCACATAGAAATGTTAAACAAACACTTGGTAGTCAGATGAGAAAGTAATAGCTGCTCTTACTATAAGAGATAAAAAAATTCAAATTCCAAGGCATAATTTTGGGCTCTTTATTTAGAATTTTAACATCTACTTATCAAAGGTACAGAAGAAATAGTGTAAAATGTATATAGGCTGTGAATAACTTTATGTGTAACCTCTTATCTAAGAAGTGCTGGATATTCCATCATCCTTTACTTCACTCCTGATGAGGGATTTTAAAGCAAGGGATCTGTTCAAGCCTAATGTAGACAAGCAGAGTACAAGATTAAACAGCTGCAGAATGTGAGTGTTATCTGTGCAGGATCTCTGCTCACAGAGGCTGCTTTGAGGCAGCCTGTGCTGAGAGCAGCAGAGCTGGAGGCGTGAGGCAGCATCTGATGTGGAGATGTCCAGTTGATCAGGCTGCTGCCATTGCCTCCTGTCTCCCCAGCTGCCTCTGCCCTCCTGCCTGCAGCACAGAGCTGCTGCAAGGCTGCAGTGCTTTCTATTTCCACCTTAGCTGCACGTTATGCAAACACACGAGCAATTTTTAGGCTATATATAATATAACTTCATGTAATGGCTTGTAGGCTATTAGTCATAATAAAATGAAGGCAAAGTTTGTAGAGTATAATATGTAGTATCTGTTAAACCAATTCCTAAAAATTGAAAAAACCTTTATAAGCTTTCTAGCATGAAAACCTTTATATTAGTTTCCTCAGGTTTAAGATAATGCATTTATTTGCTCCCTCTTTGAGAACAAATGTTTTCTCCTTTATTCTGTGTCAAGTAGAAACTATAATTCCTTGCTGAGTCTTTCATAACTTTGCCTCTCTCTACTTACAGATTTCTGCTTTCTTTTGTCAGTCACCATTTTATCAGAAAAGCAGAGTAATTATCCAGAACTAATGCCCACACATGGAATGTATCAGCATAGATTTAGTGGTATAATTATACTTCAGGAACTCTGCCTGTTCATTTTTCTTTTGACAGAAGCCCTTTAAGAAATGGAGGAACAAGTGTCAAGATTTGAACATGGCAGAGCCTGTATAGAGATATGAGTCAAAGCAGAAAACAGTGCTGTGATCTCCAATGTGCTTGTGCATATCTGGGCATTTAAATCCTTAATCCGAGGAACAGGCTACCCTGGAAAAAAAGGAGTGCATCTTCCTTACTCACTGAGGACATTGTTGCACTGTCTCTTTCATATATAATTTGTAAATAATGAAAAGAAAGCAAGTATTTGTATGTTGACACATGTGGAAAGAACAAAGTTCAATTTAAATGTATCAAACCATATTAGCAAGGCAGATGACCTCTGTTTACTGTGAAAGTCAGAAGCTGCTCTGAAGATGAGAGCAGCTCCTTGTACAGTTCTTTGAGCAGTTCTCTCAGAGATGGTGTTTGAGTTTATGGTATGCTATGCCATCTGTAGTTAATGAACTCATAATAAATTGGTGCTTAAAATATGTACATAAATAACTAAAGGTTAATAATAGAAATAACCACATGCATGTCTGACTGACATTCATTAGAGAGTTTGTAAAGGACTCTAGTACAAGAATGAGTCATCAGTCTCTGTCACTTGTATTTGAAGCTTTTTAGTAATATAACTGAAAGTTTTCCTAAATTTAGGCCATCCAATGGACAGCTATAAAGCTGTGTCACAAATCTGAATTCCCTTGTAGTAGCATTAATGGATTTTTGATAGATTTTCACTAGAATTTTTTCATATTTCATAAATTGCCAAATAGCTATATATATTTATAAAATTCAACTGCATGTCTAGTCTACTTTTTTAAGTTTACAGTTAATTATTCTATTTTTTTCTTGAATCACTTGTTGTTGTAAGGGTTTATAATTTACCCAAATGTTTTCCTATGTCCTCTGAAATATTTGTTGAATGCCTCTAATTTTAAACATGTTTCTGACATTTGTCACAACACATCAATCTAATTTATACTGTCAGGTATCTGAACTTAGCAAAATATATTTGTTTCAAATTTTGCAGAACTTATAGTGTAAATTCCAAAAAGACATTGTGTTTTACCTACTTTTTACTTGCTGCATTGCTAAAGCAGTTGATAAATTTTTGCAAAGTCAACATTTACTTTCTAGTTGTCCCTAACTCTGAAAATTTCCTGCCAGATCTGTCAAAGATCTGCTTTTTAACAACACAGCTATGTGTATCCTTGCATATTAGGTCCTGTTCACATATATGAAACAGTTGCCACAGTGTTTATTTTTTTTTTTTTTTGTGTCACTGCAGCCTTTTGTGTTTTATTTCTGTGTCCCTCTTGCCCAGGTTCCAAATGGTGTGGGTTTTTGTCATGAACAGGATGAGCTCCCAGAGCAGCTCATCTGCTCAGCGCAGGCGAATGGCTCTAGGAATTGTCATTCTCCTCCTGGTTGATGTGATCTGGGTGGCCTCTTCAGAACTCACTTCTGTAAGTACTGTTCCACACATTTTAAAGGGAAAGTAAATGAGAAAGATGCAGCAGAAACATGGTAATCAAACACTTGGTGTTTCACCAGCCTGAATCCACTAAACCTTACAGATAAGTTCAACTCAGTGCCTGTTTCTTTTGAGACAGAAGTGTTACTGGCAACTTAAAAATTAAACAACATAAACTCACCACTGTACTGTAATCAGGGAGTCTATTTTTATGTTACCATATTGATTAAAATAGTGCCCATATGGATCCCAGAAATCAGTGAATGAGCTGTAATGTGGCAGGCTGAGTTGTAGTTCAGAACAACCAGAAGTCCAGGATGAAAGGACTCAGGTCATGGAGTTTAAACCATGTAATTTCATCTAGTTCATAAGTTAACCATATTGAAACTGTTGTGGTATTTATTTCACATTAAGTTTTAGGACTTTAAACAGAGCTTTAGCAATGGAAATTGAGTTTTTTAGTAAATTCCAATTCAGTTTTCTAAACTGTCATTGAGTTATGTTCTATATCAGTTTTGAAACTAAGCATATGCAAATGTTTGTGCTTATCATGTGATATTAATGAAACATTTTCTGGAATGAGTTGGTGGAATCACTCTTGATACTGAATGGTATTTAGCCAAAGTAATCTTCTCTTATTTATGATTAATATGTTATTGCTTATAAATGTGGTCTTCAATTTAGAAAATATTTGTATGTAAATGTATTTTCAGTGCTATTTGAGTTCAGTAGCATATAAATGTGCTACAAGTAATAAGTAGTTTTCCTTTCTGTGGCATTGTTCCTTACAAAAAGGCTCCTTTTTATTGGTATTGGAAGTAGTTTGGGAGAGGGTTCCCCCAGAGCAGATAGGGCCACTTTGGTCATCCATGCCAATACTCACAACTCTGTTATTTTGAGAACCAGACTGTTCTGTACTGTACATTTACACCTGATCATTCATTTTGTGAATTCTTACCTGTTTGGTAATTTTGAATACTGCAATTGTTTTCTTTTCACAGTATGTTTTTACAAGGTACAACAAACCCTTTTTCAGTACATTTGCAAAAACATCCATGTTTGTTCTATACCTCTTGGGATTTATTGTTTGGAAGCCATGGAGGCAACAGTGTACTCGTGGTTTTCGTGGAAGGCATGCAGCTTTTGTAAGTATTATAACTGTAAATATTGTGGTATTTATTTAAGTTTGTACAGAAAAAAAAATCCCTTAAAATAGAGACTAGAGAAGAGCAAAGGTTCTGTATTTGAGATATAAACTGCATCATACCACAGGAAGACATGGCAGCCATAACAGTTGTCATGTGAAAGGATGAGAGGCAAGAAAAAGCAATATGAGCCATGTCAGGAGCTGTAAGACCACTGGTCCCTGCAGCCTGGCTTTGTATCCTGGGCATAATAATAATTCCTCTTAACAAGAGTTTATGAAACTCACTGTAGTCTCATGGTTCCCCTTAACTCCCCCAACAACTGTAACCAATGGAATCAGAACTTGATCTTTGCAGTTGATTTTTAGCACTGACTCTTTTTGTCTCTGGCACAACTATGAACTGTTTGCTGACTCTTTTGAGGGGTTTAAAGTTACATCTAGTAAGGGTGGTAGAATTTTTTTGTTGTTGTTAATATTGTTTTATATAGCTTTTATGCATGAGTGACCTTCTGATGTCCATTCCACGAGTTAGGCATCACTTATGCTAGAACCTAAAATTGTTCTTATATGACAGAAATACTGGAGTTTTTTTCCAAGACATGCTGGGAAGAGCAGTTGTTCTGTGCCAGTGTTTCAAAATGCTGAACAGCAGCACTCAGGAAACAGTAAAGCATTTGGCCTGATACTAATCTCACATTAAAAAAAACCAGAAAATGTGATCCAAGAACATGCTGTTAATCATCATGTCTTTATAGAAAATAGCTTGTGTGAAGGCAACTGACTTTATATTTTCTGGATATGTTAGGCTTCACTGTTAGTGACAGTAGTAGGCACAACATATTTGAAGCATTACACAACTTTTATGTGATTTTTTTTTTTTAAAGAAAAGACAAAACACAAAGAACAACTGAAAAACTGTTTTTAAAATTCTGGAGTTAAACACATAGAGTATTTAAAGTTGGCTGATATCTCGATATAATTTTTCCTAGATCAGCCTTTAATACCAAATGCTTGTGTGTAATATGGCATGTGTTAGACTTGATGTTATTCAGAATCTTCTTAAGATAATTTGGGAATAAACAGAACTTAGTTTCCTTGCTGACAGTAATGAAATATGAACTGGAATGCAATGAGTAAGAGTGCCCAGTCTGTCACATGTTGTGTGTGGCACTCATGACACTGCTACTGGAATCCCATTATTCTTCCTTTTTAAAAGAACAGTGCAGACAGGACTGTAATGTGATGTTAGAAAATTCCTTCCCCCTCAAGGGGTGTAGTTAAATATTCAACTCTGTAATTATTGCAAGTGCCTTTGTAGTCTCTTGTGTTTATTAGTCTGGAAGACACATCCATTTATGGTTTTATATCAATGATTGCTTGGATAAACTCAAGTCTTACTTTTAAGTTCTTTTCCACATTAGAGATTTTGTTTAATAGGTTTGCTACCATCATGGTAGAACAGCAGGAGTATGGGTTTGGTAAGGTGCAGAAAGGAAGAGGGAAAGGAGCTTTGCCTCAATGAAACAAAGAAACAAGCAAAGAAAGAATTTTAGTTACTTATAACTTTGCCTTGGTAGTTTATTACATTAAAATTTCTCTAATTAGTTTGCAGATGCTGAGGGTTATTTTGCTGCTTGTGCAACAGATACCACTGTGAACAGTTCTCTGGTAAGTGCCTTAATTTATGAAGGTCAATGCTTTACAATAGCATGGCACAACTATCTTGACCTACTGTTTATAAAAGATGGCAGTTTTAAGTGTAATAGGTTTTGTCAAAGGGTTAAATGATAACTTACTTATAATTTACTAATATGTACTGCAAATAATGGTATTGCTTACTATAAGAAATATGGGTTCTCAGCTCAGTAAAACACTTACTTGAATGTTTCTGTAGTAGTTTGTCAAAGAAATATTTTCTTATACAGAGGAAACATATTCTACTCAGTACCATCTCTGTAATGGAGTGGGGTAAACAATTGAGTATTGCAAATTACTCTGTGGATATTTTATACAGGATTACTTGAAATGTAATTTTTTCTTCATTTAATTTTTCGAGAATTTTCAACTTTATCTATCTGCATTTAAGAATAAAATCTTCTTGACCTTCTCTATTCATTAAGATCATGTGACTCCAGAAACTTGGGCAATTTTGCATGAATTTAAACATCTGCCAAAATTCTCATCCTAAACAAGCTTAATGAAAATCCAACTACCAGATCTTTTTCATGACTTCACTTTCACAGTTTATTAATTTAATCTAAACAAGTAGCTCAAAACTCGTCTTGTTAGCTAATGTTTTTATTGTTTGAAATACTTCTAAATGCCTTATATATAGTAGATCTTTCCCAAAGTTTTTTAATGTTTAGGTCTAGGGAAGAAAATAAGTACATGAATTTTCGTACATACGTTCTGTGTTTCATGTTTCTAGTTTATAATTTGGACAGAAGCTATAGCTAATGAAATATCTATGATATTGATGACTTACTTTGTAATTTTAAATCATTAGGTGTGTATTTTCTGACCATACGTTTTGTGTTCATGAGGATACACACAAAAGAGCACAGTTCTCTTTTAGTACTGTGTTTTACCAATATTTATAACATACAGTATATTGTATACATGAATTTTGACAAGTCTATCCACTTTGTGCAGACCTGCTTTAAGTCTGATTCTCTTACTATTCACCAAGCTTTTCTTTATTTAGTTTTCTGATTTGCTAAATAAATTCTACTGGTTATAGTTTAAATAGTTTAAATAGTTTAATAGTTTAAATATCTTGCTTAACAGCATTTTTATTTCATTGCAGAGTGAACCTTTATATGTTCCTGTAAAGTTTCATGATTTGCCAACTGAAAAAAATGGCAGTAATAGTAGTGATGCAGAGAAAAGTGAGTAAAAACTTTTGGAATGCTATAATGTTAGTTCTTTGGTGAAGGAGTTACTTTTCTTTTTGTTTAGTATAACTGCTGTCATGTTGCAGGACTTGCTTCCCCTTCCCCCTCTCCTATTTTTTTTCCTTTTTCCTCGTTTCTGAAATCTCTTATTGCATGAATTGCAGTCTCATATATTTACTTTCAGGTAGAGAAAGCATAGGCCTGTCGTTCAGTTTACCTTTCTTGGTCACTACAGATGCAGCCTATGTTTCTCTCAAGGGACCAACTGGGTTCAGTACTTGTGATTCTTTCCTTCTGGGCTTGTAAGCAGCAGTGAGTCAGCCTCTGGAAAAACAAGCTATTGTCCTTTATAGAGCAGGAGCAAAGCAGTCAAAGTAAGAATTTTAACAGTCTATGTGCGTTCTGGTTTTATTTAAGCCTCACTATCTTGTGATAGTACCTGAAACAGGCCTAACTGCCCCAGACAATTGTAGAAAGGTTGGCTTCAAAACATCCCAATCCTCAGCAAGAGTCCCTGCTTATCAGGGTGAAGCTCTCTTAATTTCTACATGGCACACATTAGGAATCACTTTGCTAGGCTCTGCTTCCTGGGGCAACATGCACCAATCGCTTCACAACTGTTCCAGCTGCAGCTTTCCCTTTACTCGTTTTTTAGGAAATTAGGTATTGTTTCACATTGATTTAGGCTAATATTTGCCTGTAGTGTTTAGTGTAATGTTTTCTTTACTGAGAAAGCTAATGATGCTAAAATAACCTTCTAAAGAAAACCTGATGCTAGCTTGCAAGATTGGTTAGAGAGTGGATTTGAAAAGGACAAGTGACTTTATGGTCTTTGCTAAGCTTTGAGATCTGTTAGACTTTAATCTTCTGAATGAAATATTGTCCTTGCAGTTAGGTATAGTTGTGTGCAGGTTTTGGCTCTTTGGCTATTGGACAATTAAAGAAAGTCTTATATATTAGAATGTTTTTCAAGATGGAATAATTCCTATCTAAAAATGTGTTGTTACTTTTTGTTGGTATTTTTGACAGGGAGTAGGGGTGGTGCTTTTCAGTGACGTTTTTGTGGGTGGACAACTTACTGATTGAAAACAGTAATTAATTGTGCTTTGTCTTATTAGTGGCCTCCTGAATAGCAAAATATTAGTTTCATAAATCATGATGGCATGTCTTCTATTTGCATAAGAACCTGTTATTTGTGCAGTATTGTAATCAGTGGTGTCTTACAATATCATAGTTTAATTGTATATTGTATTGGCTCAAAAAGTTCAATAATAATATGAATCTTTGTTTCTTTTTTTCCCTTCTGTTTTTCTTTTTTTTCCCTCCTCTCAAGCTCCCAAAAAGCCTCGAGTGAGGTTCAGTAACATCATGGAGATCCGGCAGCTGCCATCAAGCCATGCTTTGGAGGCAAAGCTGTCACGCATGTCATACCCAACAGTGAAGGAGCAGGAATCCCTCTTAAAAACTGTAGGAAAACTCACTGCAAGCCAAGTAGCAAAAATTAGCTTTTTCTTTTGCTTTGTGGTATGTGCTCCATTCTTTCAGAAAACTTAAGTGAAGATGCATTTAAAACTTGTAGCATAATAGTGAATAAGTATTGAGATGACTTGTGTTCTTGAAACTTTATTTTACAAATGTACCAAGAGAAGTAAAACTTTCCTTGTGCTGGACATGGATGTGTAGGATTTAATTATGAATCTGCTGGTAGATGTTGCTGTATCATGCCTCAGTTCTGGGGGGAGAGAGAGATTCCAGGGGCAGGACTTTTGAGACAGGAAAATGTAGAGGACAGATCAGTGATACCTTTTCCATAAACACCTTCACTGATATGGCCAAGTGGATTCTGTGTAGTGTGGATTCATCATGGCTTTTCCTCAGGAAGTAGAGCCTTTAAACATTATTATTGCTGTCTTATTATTATCATCCACAATAATAATACCACCAATGAATTTACTGGAAGATAGTAATGTAATTTTTTCTGGAGTAGTGTCCTCATGTCCCAGACAAATCCTGTTTATTCTGTTCATGGACACTACTGGAATGTACATGTATTTCTTCTTGGACTTTATGAATATTTCTACATAAGACTAGAGAGTGGTTATTTCCCTTAGAATATATATGAGATCTCAATCAAGAAGTGAGAAAACACTTGCCATTTTATTCCTTTATGGAGGAATTAAGAAATAATTTTTAGGCATCGAATGTAAGAGGTGCTTATTTTTAACAGTGGAGATGTGTGCTGGTTTTAAGTACTCTAAAAAAACCTCATTAGGCTGGCTAATGTCACATGCATTACTGACATTTTTTTTGCAGTCCTTGTGCAGTTATCATTGGAGAAGCACTCCAAAACAAGTTAAAAGTACTTTTAGTTACTACAGAATAGCTATTATAATGTCATTTTAATTCTTTTTAAGTTCTGAAGGATGTTACTTCGTTATTAAACACATATTTGAATGTGGTTGGTTTGAGCCAGTTCTAAGTTTGCTGCTGTCTTCTAATATGCCTTCCACTTCTATTGAAGTTAGAAGTCACTTTAAGCTAAAAATGTTGTTCTGATTTTATTTTTGCTTAAATAATTAAGGGTTTCTTCTTAAAGTAGGATTTTATTGCACTGAGAAACTTAAGCTCTGTTGTTGCTACCCATATAATAACAAAATAATTTTTTATTTCCCCAGTGGTTCTTGGCAAATTTCTCGTACCAAGAAGCTCTGTCAGATACTCAAGTTGCCATAGTTAATATCTTGTCATCAACCTCTGGTAAGTTTTATTTATACCACCAGATGTGCATTATAAGGCTGTTTATGACATAAAAATCTTGTTACAATGGATTTGTGTATCATTTTCACCTATGCATTTTACCTAAAGGCATTGAATATGTGTGTTCAGAAAATTCATTTTGTATTTGCAGAGTTTTTTTAGGGTGCCTTCATGATTCCCCTGCTTTTTGTGTGTGTACTTCTGCAGTTACATCTGTATCTTAAAGAATGTATTTGGAGTGTAATAGCTTTGAACTGTGTAGTTTTCTGAGCAAACTACTGGCAAAACTTGATTGTATAAACTCTTCTGAATTTCTCTTGCAGGGCTTTTTACATTAATCTTAGCTGCAGTCTTTCCCAGTAACAGTGGAGATCGGTTTACCCTGTCCAAATTATTGGCTGTTATTTTAAGGTAAGATAATGGGAGGGAACATTTGGTCCAAAACTCCCGGGTACAGTGAGTGGACAACTGTACCTGCTGTACCTGTGGTATCTGTGACAATAAATGATACCCATCACTTTTTAAAAATCCTTGTTTCACAGATGAATCAAGCAATTGAATTAAGTATTTTTAAATGCTTCATATCATGAACCATTTCCAAATCTCATTATGCTGAAGGAAATTAGATTAATTTCTGTTGAAAATAAATGAATTCATTTTCTTGTTGTTCATTTGTGGTTTGTTTATTTTTGTGTAAATGGTGAAAAGGGAAGAGGTTTGACACTCAGTGTTGTCAGCCTGTTTCATTAAATGCATGGTGCATTGCTCTGGGAAGTTAAAAGTGGGGCTGGTTGGTTTTAACTTGGGATCATGTCTTAGCAGTTGAGAACTCCTTCTGACTTTCCAGAAATGGGTTTTGTTTAACTAAAAATGCCTAAAGATAGAACTGCATATTTGTTTTTCTCTTTCTTTTATATGTTTTTGTAAAGAATTCCTGAATTCAAGTAACGTTTTGCATTTCTTCTTTTTTTACCAGCATTGGTGGTGTGGTACTTGTTAACCTTTCTGGATCTGAAAAATCTGCTGGAAAAGATACAATAGGTATTTACTTATGGGTTTTAATCCTGGAATATACAGTAATCAATACCATCTTCTGACAGCTCTAAGCAGTCATATAGCAAGCTCTCTATCTCTTATTCATGTAACATTTCACAGTCTGGTTTTTTAGTTTCAACTTCTAAGACTTGCCATTTATGATAATTTCCATTTATGATAATTTTCCATCCTATGAGTATATTGGGAAAGTATTTACATTTTAGAGCTCTCTCCATTTTCCCATGTTTTTCATTTAGTAATGAGTTCTGTAATCAATAGAGGTTTAGGAGAGTTGATCCTACTGTGCATAACATGTATGGCATATCTCAAGGGAGGATTTTTTCCATTTTTCCAGGTTCCCTTTGGTCTCTTGTAGGAGCAATGCTGTATGCTGTCTACATAGTCATGATAAAAAGGAAAGTAGATAGAGAAGATAAACTTGACATACCAATGTTCTTTGGTAAGACCAAAAGTAACTGTTGAACGTTTTAATTCAATGTGTGATGACATGCTTTGCTTTCAGGCACTGAACTGTGTCTGAGTGGTAAGGGGGCTTAGGAAAGCCAAGGAAGTAGAGAAAGCCTCTTACTCCCATGGTTGTGAGTGCTTTAGAGACTGGTTGTGAGAATTGTTTCTTGTCTAGAGCCTTAGGAATGCAAACAGCCCCACTGTCTTCATCAGATTTCGGGTTTTTGTTTTCTTTTCAATTTCAATCCTGTAAATATCTGATACAAATTTAGTTTGTAAATTTCAGGTTAAATTTCTTACATTTGTTTCCTTTGAAAGATTTGAAATATTACTTCATAGCTGCTTTTCTATATGCAAATTGTCAAAATAGATTTTAGCAGAGATTTTGGTTATGTTGAAGAATATTTATTGTGATTTTCTTAATTCTATGTTTATATTCAGGTTTTGTAGGACTGTTTAATCTGTTGCTGCTGTGGCCGGGGTTCTTCCTGCTGCACTATACTGGGTTTGAAGCATTTGAGTTTCCCAATAAACTGATATGGATGTGCATTGTTATAAATGGCCTTATTGGAACAGTTTTGTCAGAGTTCCTCTGGCTGTGGTATGTACTCCATACATGGAATATATTTCACATGAATTGTCTTTGCTATGTTCTCAGACGTTGAGATGTAAAATTGCATAGGTTGGGGTTTGTGCTCTTCTTTTTCCGTCCACGTGTGCAGTTTCATCATTGTGTCACAATATCCTGTGAAAAATTTTAATTGTAAAGTTAACTGTAAAAAGTAGCTGGTGTGTTCTTGTAGTAATTGAACTACTATGTGCTTAGTTTATTCTAGAATTAACATTTGGAGACAAAGAGACTTTGTGCTACAGAGTTGCAGTAGCAAAGGGAGGATATGAGTTTTGTTGTAACAGTTCTCTCACAATACTGCAACAAATGATCAAGGTGGAGTAGGTGGAGTTCCACAAAAACTTTTCGGTTTTTTTTCAGGAGTGTGGATTTTTGTTTGTTTTTTCAAGTTTAAAATTATATATGAATTTGAATAATTTTCTGTTTATTGGCAAATTTGTACACCAGACCTAGGTATAAATGCATTGTAGCATATGTTCCTTTGCAATTGAACTTGTTTGTTGATAGAATATTTCTGTGATTGTATCTAATTAAGATTAGACTGCAGCTCAGTATCAGTGTCTGATTAAGTGTAATTTTACCATAGGCAAAATAACAAACAAACACATAAACCCCCAAAGCTCAAACACTGTATCTTGTCCCAAAATCAAGTACTAGTGTAGGGTTAAGTACATGGGTGTACACAGACTTTTTAACATACATGATATTTGTTTAATTACTTGGAATGTTATTCGAGTCAATTAAAGAGCTAGTTTTACTTTTAGTTCCTTTTCCCTAGAGTTTTAGACTGGGACTAATTGCAGAGTTTGTGCTGATATCATTCCTTACCAGTCCAGTGTGCCACTAGTATAGTCTTTACTTTTTTTGGGAGTAAATAATATCATTTAACTTACTTATTTACTCCACCTGACTGCTAGTTGTTTTTGTTCGACCTGCTGATAAATTTTTATTGGATTCTGTACCATTTATTCATTTACAGTTTTCTGTGGACAGGTTGGTTGTAATTCAAAAGCAGTTTCTAATGCTGTAGAGAATCATGGTACATGAAACAAAATGCAGATTTTTCTAGATGAAGTTACTACATGTGAAATAGGGAAATTTCCATCATCTCAGAAGATTGGTATGGGAATTAAACCTCAGCCCAGAAGACATCCATTGCCTAGTTAAGAATTCTGTACACTTTCACAGATTTATGATGGAGTGTGATGGTGTGAGTTAATTCTTGTTTATTAAACAGTAACTAAGAGTTGATCAAATGTCTTCCTCATTTGATGTATTACTTTCGTTATCTTTTAACTTTTAAGTAAGACCTCATTATCATAATTATTTACTGTCATTAAATTGTATAATTGTTATTATTTTATTGTCTTTTAGGGGCTGCTTTCTTACCTCATCACTGATAGGCACACTTGCCCTAAGCCTTACAATACCTCTGTCCATAATAGCTGACATGTGCATGCAAAAGGTAAGGTACTACTAAACTTTCATCATTTTTTACAGAATTTCTTCTAATTAAATTCTTTTAGGCTTGTACATGTTTATTTGGTACAAGAAATTAATTGAGTTTTCCACTTGGAATGTTTCCAGCCAAAAAGAGGCTTTGCTGTTCAAAGCAAAGTGTAAATTGTAATGAGTACCTTTAGACTTCTGAAACTTTGTGCATGTAAAAATGGAGTTAAAAACCCCAAACACAACTTGTATTTTGCTTGTACTTCATGTCACTGTGGAAAATAAGTCAGAAAAATAAAAGGATAAATATAATAAAAGTAAAAAAGAGTTAGACCCTGAATAAATACTTTTGTAGTGAACATGTGACAGGCAGTATGTTTTGTGTTAGTCTTACCTGCATATTCCAGTATGGAAATAGAGCAAACACTGCAGTGATTCCAACAATAATAAAACATTTGTATTTGTGTTGGTGTTAAAGCATCTGCAATACACATTTGAGACATAAATTGTTATGGGATGGTAAATAACTTGTGATAAGTGTAAAGGAAGCAAGGAATAAAATATCTGTAGACTCCTCCCCCAAGATTCACTTTCATGAGGTCAGATTAGGTTTATATGTGAGCTAATGCTGGTAGTAAAAAAAAAAAGAATTTTATATGGAGGTTTGTGTGTCAGTACACATTTTAGATATACACAGATGTGTGTGTGTGCAAATGCATTGGTAGAGATGTGTGTATATATATAGTTATAGATACCAAGATATGAAAATTTCAGATTGTCTACTGAAGTGATTCATCTAAACTTTCTTCTGGGATGCACTAAAAAATGGACTATGCTTTTCTAATTCCCAGTAGACAGCTTAATCTCTAGGCTGTTTATTCTGAATAAACACAGAGTCCAGATCTTGTAAAATTAATTAATTCTTCATGTGCTAATGCAACATGGAGGCATTTCAAATAGCAGAAACATCTCCAGAGCTCTGTTGGATGACTTTCAGCTGATGTTGGTAACAAAAGGGCAAATTACCTTTTTAACTCATGTTGTGGGAAGTAAATCCTTTCTGTCTTATATTTTAGAAAATAAATTACTATTAGAAGCACAAGTGAGGGACCCTGATTAAAGGCAAAGTGCTGCAGAATTAGAGGTTTCTTGGAGAAGTGTATTTGTGCAAGTCTGTCTCTGTCATAATGGAAATATCCTAAGCCAAGCCTTGTGTTCACTGAAGTCTCAGGTGTCCATATCTCAGATGACCTGACAGAAATTTTAGCTTCCAGCTTCAAGCTGTCCTGTTAGTACGTCTGGTCAGCCTTGTTTTTACTTAAAATAAATCTGCACAAGAATGCCACTGGCATGGCTAATAATCATGGAATCACAGAATGTGCTGAGCTGGAAGGGGACCCATCAGGATCACCCAGTCCAACTCCTGGCCCTGCACAGGACACCCCAAGAATCACACAATGTAATGTAAAGATTGAAATATCAATACATGCAGCCTTCATATGACTGTCAAATGGCATGGTAATTATACAATATTCATAATTATTAACTTTTCGGGTATTTTCCTATAATTTTCTAACATAAATCTTAGGAAATTGCAACTTCTGTGTTCTGAATTTCATTAGAAATCAGTCAGGAAACACAGGGCTTAACAATTGCAGTTGATGAGATCTTTGAGGAGGATCATCAGTGATGATGATCAGTACCAAAGCTGAATCTGTTTCCTCCAAAGTCTTCAGTTTTGGATCTTTTCTCCACACGGGGGGGCCGTGCCCATGGCTCATGGCTCTATCATTCTCAAAGGCAGGTCCCAGGCTCTTCCTGTCCTTGTGCCCTTGCTTTGGAGTTACAGAACCATGGAATGGTTTGGGTTGGAATGGACTTTAAAGGTCATCACTTTCCAACCCATGGAATGTCTAGGAGACTTTCTCCTTGGCACCAGAGACACAACTGAAAACCTAAAACTGAGGTTGTTTGGAAATAGCAGTCTTCATTCAGCTCCCAGTGCAAACAGAATGTTGCATTGTAAAAAATGGATCAGTGGGAATAGGTTATGCAGTTCTTAGAAGAAGCAATAACTATAGAAATTGTACCAAATAACTCACATTGTTTAAAATAACTCAAACTGCATCTCAAACTTACAATAATAATAATAATTCCAAATATACACATGTCAATTATTTTTTCAGCTATTGAGCGAATGATGTTTGTGTTTCAATTCCAGGTGCAGTTTTCCTGGTTATTTTTTGCAGGAGCAGTACCTGTATTTTTTTCATTCTTCATTGCAACTCTCTTGTGTCACTATAACAACTGGGATCCAGTGATGGTGGGAATCAGAAGAATTTTTGCCTTTATTTGTAGAAAGCATCGAATTCAGAGGTAGGGCAGTCACAAACTATAATCCCGTCTCTTTAGCCTTTCCAATATCCTGTATTCTTTTATGAGCCACAATACTTGCACTCTGTTTATTTTCACCTGATTTTATATTCAGGTGTAGTATTTTCTTAATAGCAGTAGTTGCCAATCCATTTATTAACCTATGCTCAGAAAAGGGAAAGATGTGAAGTCTGTTTACCTTTTAAAAGAAGTTTCCTAGAGGTTGTCACAGGTTTTTTTTTTCCCTTAATGCATTTATGATAATTTATTTACCCAGCACATGCAGTGAAAATTGTGCAACCTTGAGTACACTTAATATACTTAAGGAGTCCTTACGTGTTTCTGATGGCTAAAGTTCAAACACTAAATACTTGGTGCTTATGTTGGCTTCAAAACAACCAATTTGATATTACTGTATGACTGTAAATAAATCTGTTACTTTTAAGAATGCCAGAAGAAAGTGAGCAGTGTGAAAGCCTCATCCCTATGCATAGTGTTTCACAGGATGGAGACAGCTGCTGTTCATAGACAAAAGGTAAACCTTTAATAAACCTCAAGCAATGCACAGAAAGGTGAGGAGTGGTTTTCATGGTGGCATTTCTGTTATGCAAGGACACATTTTTAAAGAGCAGTCAGTCAGTCTTATTCTGTATTGATGGACAGAGTTTTAAAGTATATCTTCAAAGTTGTTATTACTACTTGTTGCCAGGCATTATTGTCATAGTTCTTGGCCAATTGCTTTGAAATGCAGTTTTTTACTAAAGAGTATTACAAAGATCATCCAAAACTGGATGTGAGTCAATACACCAGAAGAGCCACAAACTTCTTGGCATGGGTGTTGTGTTTGGAAGGCATCTGAAGTAATTAATTCACTCTTTAGTGATGTTGGGATCTCAGTCTGAGCTACTGCAGCTCCTGAAAAACACCAACCATTTAGAGAAGTTTAAAGAACATCACGAGACTTTGTTACAGGTCCAGAAAGTGGAAAGGAGCCCCGTGTTTGTGGTTGACAAGAATTAATTCCGTTAAATATCAGGCCAAATATTTCTCATGATAAGCATAGGGAAAGTAGACTAGAATAGCAAAAGGGTTTGCAAAATACCCCACTTTAAGAGGAGGTTACACAAATCTCTAAAAGGAACATTCCATGGTTTGTCAATACTGGCTTGGAACATTAAAGCAGACAAAGTTCAGGACTCTCCTAGCCCCGTGCTTCAGGGTTTTCAATAAGGCATGCAGAATTACATGAGAAGTATATTTTTATTCTCCAGTGTTGCGTAAATCTAATAATGAAATTAAAAATATTCTAACCAAAACAGTCATTGTGATGTCTTAAGATATGGAGTTATTTCCTTTGTTAGTAAGATGGAAACAAATACTTACGATAATTCCTCTTTTGCAATTCTGAGTTATGTATCCCTAAAATTTTTTTTCTTCTTCTTCTTAGTTTAAAAATGGAATGATGCCCAGCGAAGAGACAATCTTCTGGAAAAGTCCCTAAGGAATCATGTTTCAGTGCCTATTTTGAATTTGTAGTAAAAATAAGAAGTTTCAGTTCTTTTGAAACTCTAAACTTTTTCTTGCTTTCATGTGATTTTATAAATGAACAGATTTACTACATGCCTGTCACCATAGGGAGACATAGTCCATCTGAGCAACCAACCTGCCTTATAACACTTGAGCTGGTGACATTACTTGACAAAATCAAGAAAGCAAATGCTGTTAAGTGATTTCTTTCTTTTTTTAAATCACAATTTTGTTAAATGCTGGACAATATTATTTTTAAAAGATACTTTAAAGTGAGTTATGTAAATAAATTTGCAGGTCATCAAGTCTTACGGGCTTTCAGATGAAAAGCTAAATAGATATGTTACCTGTAGTAGGTACAAATTAAATTTTTTATGTTGTATAAACTATTTGCATATTAATAGATGAAAATAGAAAAATAATTTATTAAGTGCATTCTTATAATTGCTGAGGCAGGATCTTTGTACGGTCCTGGAACACTACATATATAATGTCTTAGGCCATTTTGAGTAGCCTTGTAATGGCAATGGGTGCTGATGTTTAAAAATCAAAAAAACTGCCCAACAATCAGGAATGCTTAAAATTTCAGTGAATGGTAAAATATTTCTAATTGCAATACATTTGAGTATACATTCTTATACGTGTTTTAAAGCAGACTGGTTCTGTAACCCATTCTCAATCCCAGTTGTCTCTCAGACATGAAGATTTTCAGGTGTAGCTGCCACATTGTGAAAGAGATCAAATTAATTGTGAAAGTTTTCAGTCAGTGGGTTGGCACTACAATCTGCTAAGCAATATGAAAAGAAAAGGTGTTTGCATTGATTTTTCTTTCCCCCCAGCTGTATTAATAAATTTATTCCAGAAGTGATAATTATCTTCCTTCCACTGCAGTGTTTTATCCTTTTTAATCCAGAGAAGCTATATTAATTATATTCAGGAATATTTGAAATTAGTCAATGCTGTTTTTCAGCTCCTGGCCTATAAGGCACTTAGATCAAAGTTAATTTTGGCTTTTGATGGATTTTATTTTTTCTATAATGAATGTAAGATGGATTTTTAGCCAGGAGTATTTTCTTCCACACAACAAGGTTATTAATAATGTAGGGTATTTCTACTGTCCCTCCACACAAATGCAGAAGGATGACATAGCAGAAATACTCGTTCATGTTTTGGCACTCAGTAATGATCCTTCCAAAAGCAATTTTGGTCTTTTGGTAATAAAACTATTATTTGAGAGGGAATACAGGAAAGCAGCATGCTTAAGCTCTACATTTATAGAAGAATTCGAGCCAGCAGTGGAGATTTAATATAAGAACTGTGTGTAGAGAAAGAAGACAAAATGAACCTGGGCTATTCTGTTCAAATATTTAACCTTCATCAAGTTTTTCCTTCCTGTTTTTAATATTGGGTTGCACTACAAATTTTGGTGATCTGAGGCATCTCTTTAAGATGAGGTAGTAAGTCCTTCTTGGACACTAAAATAAGAATTAAAAAAAACCCAAAACTAACTACAACAAAATCACAAGCCCAAAATAGACAAGAAAATCAATTAAATTTCACAGTTAAATTTCCAAACCCCACAAGTAGAGTGGTCAGAAATGCAGTATGTCAAACTGATTTTGGTAGAATTTTCAGGCATTTTTTGGTCAGTGGAGTTTCCTCCACTGGATTTGTACTTCAAAATTATGACAAATTTAGGGGATATTTGCTTTAACTTTTTTTCAAGAAGCATTGTTAACGCCTACTCACAAAAAAAAAAAAAGTCTCTTTTCAGTTAATGAAGTGTTTCAATGAGATCCTGCAGAATATTTGATGCCAGGCGAGGCATTAACTCCAAATTTGAATCAGCTGGAACTTGTGGCATCAGTGCATTAAGCCTGGGAAAACCAAGTTTTCTTTCAGATGGGCAATGACAGTATTTGTAGCAAAATTTTCTATTACGTTTTTAGCAATTGGTCATGCAAACAGGATTGTATCTGTAATGTCAAATATGCAGTTGCTATTTATATTTGCCCTTATGTTCATGGCTTAAAGTCAAAAATCATCACAGCTTCTCATGTATATGACTGTTAATTTGCATTAGTCATTAGTTTGAGAGGTTAAGAAAAGAAGTACTAAGAGAATATTCTTCTGTCTCTGACCCCAGGAATGTTGAAGAACATTCAGTAAACTCAAAGTCAGGCCTTTCTAAATGTTTTTGTTTTTAACAAAAATGGTTTTGTGGGTTTTTTTTTTAATAAGATACAAAATATTTTTATCTCCTGGCACTAGGTAGCTTAAGCTGTGTTTTTGCATTAAATTACAGTTCTTTAAATAGTAGGAACAAAACACACTGTCCTTGCTGAAAGGGTTTTTAGACAGTGGTGCCCCTGTAGTTACAGGAAACGTGTTACACTTTTAATTACAGAAGCTATGACATATAACATTGTTCCTGCATTTAATAGAATGTGATGGAATTTTTTCTACAAAACCTTGTGATTTTTAGTACAGTGACATTTTATAAATGTCTGATTTGAAATGTAAATTGCATAGGTCTCTAATGGATGCTTGGTAAATGCACAAGAGATTTAGCTTTGATTCTCAGGTACCTCTGATGCAATGGAGACGTGCTGGGTTTTTCTTCCCGTGACACAACTGGAATGTGAAGGAGCTCTCTCATGAGTGCTTTACCTCTGTGTGGTAGTGTATATTGTCATTGCTCTTACTGTTTCAATTTGGGGATGTTTTTATTCTGACTTACTTCTTGTAGGAACCACATATGCTTTAGAAAAATGATGTCAGGCATTTCTTTGATTGTCACTAGATGGTTAAGGAACAGTGATTTCCCACGCCTACAAAACAGGGAATGAATGCTGTGTGTTGCTCTGTCAAACTGTTGAACTAATTCCTGTAATCCTTTGAGACAACCAACAATTTCTTCTGTGCATACAATTGAGGTTTTGGGGCTGTTTGGTTTTTATATATGAAGGAAATTATGATAGTGTGCCAAAAGCTACAGAGCATGCATTTGCTTTTAGGGTTTTGGTGAGTCTTGCCTAGTTCGATGAGCAATGTGCTGAACCTCAGAACAAAAAGATTTCAGTTTTTCTGGCCACTTCGTGTTGGGTTTCAGTCACAGTGAAAATGTGTTCACCACAAGGGACTGCTGCAGATGTAATGCTGGTTCAGCAAGGGATGGAAATTCCATGTCTGTAACAAAGTCCAGGGCACATGAGTGCTCCTGAAGGCATTGAGGGCTTGGTTTTTGGCTTTCCCAGTCTTCACTGCATCCTGCTCCTTGGCTTCTGGCCTCTGGGAATGCATGTAAGGGGTAGGGGCTGTAGGACAGGGCTGGTCTGGCTGGCCATGGATTGGGCTGCAGGGTCTGCACACAGACTCAGAAGCTGGAGGCCGAGGCACAGCCCGAGTGTCCCTGTAGATATTTTGTGGAAATGGGGTGTTAAGCAGGGCTGTTGTTCAACCCGGGGAAGCTGCAGGTGATTCTTGGTCTATTCATGGCAGACCTCCTTGGAATGTACTAGCAAAAACAGGAGAGCCTGCAAATTGCTTTTCTTGCTGCTGTAATTGTCATTCCTGTCACAATACTCATGCCTAGGTACTGCTATTCACAGCTGTGATGGCTTTAAATAAGGTGGCAAAACGATTTGTTTGTAATTCTTGGCTCCATTTCTCTTAATGTTTAATGTTGTCTTTCCTGTTTCCTACTAAAAGATCCTTCTATCTTAGGGAAATTTTGTTACTGAGCTAAACTAAGCTATCAGAGGACAGGGAAAACCAGTTAAATTTTGGAGATAGGCTGAGTTTATGGACACACTTTGAATTTCATATGGAAGTAAGCCTCAGAAGGGCAGAGTATAAATGAAATGAAGAACTGGCATGCTCAAAAATCAAGAAACTAACTGATGTGAATATCACAGTGTTGGGTTATATGGCTAACTGTAGGATGGTACTTTGAATCATTGGGATAAGTTTTGAGTTAGTTGGCATTTCTGTTCTGGCTGTCACATGTAGTGCCTGCATTTTAATAGTTACAGCTCCAGGAGCATTTATGTGATTCATAAAATTTTGTTATGCATTTCTTCCCTATCTAATCCACAATTTCATTAATGTTGTATTTTGTTTTACATGATCGTTGCAGAGCATGATTTCTCAGGGAAATATGGATGATACCATACATTGTGAGAGCTGATAACTAATTCCTGCTTTTAACATTAAACATTTCCAGGTTTCACTCAAACATTTCACATCATGTAACTTCCATGTTGAATTTCCTTAGGCTTATCAGGTAAATAATGATGAGAATGTTAAGAGCATTTAAAGATGTCAATAAAATTTACTCTGCCCAACACTTTGTTACTTTTTGGAGAAACATCCATTCTAATGTGATGCTGAAATGTGTGTGATTTTCTACTTTATTGTCCTCTTTGCCATAGAAATGAATAGTTACTCTGCTGATTTTGAAGCTGTACTTCTGGCATGACAGTGACATTAACTTTCAGGGTTAGACAGTGCTGTAATAATACATAATCTGATTCTGGGGTAGATAAGTACAGATCTCTAACATAAATATATTCATTTATAGCATTAAAATTTTACGAAGTTTTGTCACTTTGGGGGATTTTTTTTTTTGTTTTTCCAGTAAAGTTACTTTGGCTAGAATGGGAATTGATCCAAAGCCCATGAGAGTCACAGACAGCATTAATAAAGTAAAACTTTATTGAAAAGAACACTGCAGTCAGGTTGACCTTTATGCCTTTGCAGTATTTCTGTCTGCAGCATGTATTTGGAGTGGTTTGCTTTGAGACCTCAGTAATACAAATGGAGGATTTTAGTGCTGGTAAAGATGGTAAACACACTACTGTTACTGATCACAAAAGATATTTCCACATAGCCATTATGCAACTTATTTAGAAGGTGAATTTGTCTTGCTACATGACTTTTGTTAAAAATCAGCAGCATGAGAAATATTTAGCCCTGCACTTTGCTGTGTACTTCTTTTGTCCATAGTGAGAACATGTGATCATAGTCATCAGCCTTGAGCATCAGCTTCCTCTTGATGATTTCTGCTTTGACATTTCCATTTCCATGCCTTGTTGCATTCATTACAAAGTGAATTTCTTCTCTAGGTAAAGCCAGTGTAATTGTATTTTGACTGCCCTAGTCCCCTGTGGTGTTAGAAATCTGACATAAGATGTAAATCTGACATGTTATGTGACTACTTAGAGATCTGTGTTCTCACTCTTGTCATTACATCTGGTATTAGTAGGTAACCAGACCTTTTCTGGATATACCTGTCATGATGTTGAATGCATCCAGAATTCCATCTGGCTTTCACTTCCTACTTTTAAAAAGCATAAAGGGCTTTTCTCTGAGGATTTTTGTAGAAAGCAGCTGTTTAGTTCCACAAGTTCAGAGTCCTTTAACTGCATCTCCATTCATAAAGTTACATCCAATGTTCCCTTTCTTTTATTAATGAATTTCTGAAGGTTTTTTCAGGGAAGGTGCACAAATTTTCTTTATGTTCCACAGAAGAAATATGACTGGATACTGAAATGGCCTCAGAAATAAAAATTCAAGACTGTTTATTCTATAGTTCTTTATATATGTTTCTGATTTTTTACCCACTTTTTTTTTAAGAAACCCAATCAAATAAAACCAATCAAACCCCATGCTTATCAGTCTGAGGGGAGTTAGCCATTTAGCACAGAACTAATTTTATTATATGCAAATGATTGTATTTTTATCAATGATACCAGTCAATGTGTTACTAATGTTGCCGGTCCACAAGTCTTCCTTATCTGTGTCACAGGTGATGTTTCTCTTCTACCTAAATCTGACCTCTTGCATACCAATCAAGTTACTTCCACTGCCAAAATGAGTAATTTCTAAAATATTTTAGAATCTACTGTTTCCTCTAACTAGGGGTACAGCAGGGGCTTTCCTGCCAAACAGTGTCACTTTCCTGATAGAGAAGAAAACAAAACTACTAAAAACATTTGAAACAGAAATGTTAATTGAAAATCAAGAATATTAGTAGAAAAGTAGGAAACATACTGTAAAATCTTTTGGGTAATTTCTTGTACAGCCCAATTCCGCATAGGAAGTGCTTGGGCATTAGTTTATTGGATTGATCTCTGGTTGATCTTGATTTCATGTAGAAAGTAGGTATTTAAAATAATAATTTTATATTGAAGCTGAAGCTTTGAATTAAGCCCTGTGATTTAAAAAAAAAAATAATGGAAAAAAGTTATATTTTGAGACTTAGGAGGTATTTTTTGTTTGTGGTTTGGTTTTATTGAAGTCCATCCAATGCAGCTACAAAGGAATGCTCAGTTAATTGGCACACATGAGAGGTTGTTTACACAAGGCTACATGGAAAGTGCTGCCAAGTGTTAAGAGTTGACATTACCTGAATGGAATCAGAGAAATGTACTAAGTACATTTAGGTACAACTTCAGCACTGTAGAGACGAAAGGGTGTTTGTAATGATTTAAAAATTGTGTAAGGTCTCTTTGGAGTAGATATTAGTAAAACAAAATTGTTTATGAAACCTTGAGTTATGAAACTCCTGAAATCTGAGTGCATGAAAAGATGCATAAAACCAGTGGTAGTTTTGGTGGTTGTTCTGGCATTACATTTTATACTGAGGTTCAGGGAATTCTCAGTTACACTTTTAAAGTGGAAGCTGCTTTAACTGAAGAGCTTTCACTTGAAGAAAACTTTTTTCCCTGAAGTCTGTACGGTTTGCTGATAATTCAATGTTCTGGGAGCACAGCAAGTTCCAGGTATCCAAGTATCCTCTGAAACATCTTTATGCATCATCTTTTAACTGTTTTCCTTAGTGAAAGCAGAACGTGAATTGCTGATGTGTATTGCATTTGCACTTGAAAACCTGATTTCAGAGTGTGTTAAGCCTTGATCTATTTTTGATAAAAAAGAAATGTAGCATTTTAATCTAATTTCCATTTAATGGTAAGGATATTCATGCAGAGAAAAACATATATCCGGGCTTGATGCAGTGATTTTTAAGCCAAGAAAACAGCAGGATGGCAGTGGTAAATCTGAAATGAAGATGCATATCTGTTCAGAAACTCTGGTTTCCTCCTGCCCTCTTTATACCAAATTGTGTCTCCATTTTTCCAGAATAATACAGGTGAAGCAGGAACCAGACCTTTTACCCTTTGTTCTCTAAAAGTGAACACTGGCTTTGTCCTGTCACTTCATTTTCTGATGGGAGATCAGTTAAATAAAAAATATAGAATAAGTATTTTTAATTAAAATGAGATTCAAGATATTAATTATTTTGAAATTCTCTATATTAATAGAGATCTAATGAATGGAAATTGAAGTCCTATATTGCAAATACTGAACAGTGCTTATATATTTTTAACAAAACCGGTATATATATGAATATTTGAAACGTGCATGAAGGTGGAAATTGGAAGATTGTTTTTATGTTAAAAGGTTTATAAATTGAAATTCTTAATATCCAGTACCAAAACCCTATAAAAGGGCTAATGAAAAGAAAATGTAATGTATTCTGATTAACAGCCTGTGTAATACAATCAATGGGTGTGATGTTTTTGTTCTGTATTATATTTATTATATGTAAGTAAACAATAAAGATTATAAATCTTATTTTCTTAACAGGAATTGGTATTTGGTTGGGGTTACTGTTTAATGTGTTTTATATCATCAGTTAAGAAAAAATGGTCACTAGGGCTGGACTTAGAAGTGAGTTTTGGGCTGTCCCACGTTAGCTGAGGCCAGCCGGGATGTGGAAGGCTGTAATTCGTGTCGGCTTGGTGTGAGCGCAGCTTTTGGCTGGGGCAGGGTTGATTTTCCTGCCCGTGGCTGCTGGGGGCTGGTTTGGGTTAGTGCTGGACACGGGCTGATGGTGCAGAGATCAGAGATGTTTGTGTGGCACAGAGCCAAGGCTGCTGTGCTTTCCCCGCTGCCCCGGGGAGGATTTGGGGTGCACAGGAGGGGACGGTCGGGATGGGGACCCTGGCATTGCAGACCATGGGACAGGCGCTCAGCACCCAAAGCGGGGCATGGAAGCAGAGGGGACATCTGGGTGATGGTGTTTGTCCTCCCAGGTCCCCTTTACACTGACAGGGCCCTGCTGTCCTGGGGCTGGGAATTCACTCCTTGGTCTGCAGAGCTGCCTCCACACTTTGCTTTCCTGTTAAATCCCTTTATCTCAGCCCACGACACTCCTTGCTTCCCCCCTTCCATTCCCTCCCGCTCCGGCTGCTGGGGCAGCGTGGGGCTGAGCCATTGAATGGGGTTAAACCACGACAGTCGGGTCGTCCAGGCAGCCAAGCAGCGATTTTTTGGTGTCTTGTCCGGGGTGGTTTTTATGATACCTGAATTTATCATACCTGAATAGCAGAGTGTGCACAGGACTGTGAGCAGCAGGGGGAGCTCCGGCCGTGCCCATCCCGCCGCTCCTGCTCCGCAATTATTGTATAAGCGGGGAAAAGACAATTAATTTACCTGTTTATCATCCCTGATTCCCGCGCTTAACCAGGGCTAGACATTGACCTTTCTTCTTGCGGCTGAACTTTCAGCGTCTTTAATAATTAAAACTTCGGGGATGATAGGCATTTACCTAAGAAAAAAAAAAAAAAAAAAAAGGAAAAGATATTTGCACTATAGGCTTTTCTGAGTTTTCTGGATTAACTACAGCTGCATTCTTTTTTACCGAGATCATGAATATTACTGCACAGCTATAGGAAGAAACAGCTTTTTACACTAAAACAACTTGCTTTGCCACTAACTATTTAGAGGGTTCATCTCATGTTCCCTGACAAGTAGCAGAAATTCTGGAGCTCAAATTAAGAATTTGAAGCAATTTGACTTGAAAACTTCCTATAGACTTTCAAAGGCAAGTTGGCAATAACAATCCTGTTCTTTTTCTAGTGTCCTAACTGATGGCTGGAATCCCAGTCATTGTGTGATTCCTTCCTTTTAAATCCTAGAGATAAAGTAAAACAAGGAATAATTTTGGCAGGTTCTGCCTCTAAGACATAAAACCCTAAAATGCATCATGTTCTTAGGCTCTGTCAGTGCTTGATGAGTTGTGCTGAGGGGACAGCTGGCTGCAGAAATGGCTGGGGCAGGTGGTGGTAGAACCACAGGGAGTAGGTTTTGCAGTGGAGGCTTTGATAAAGATGTGGGGGGTGCCCAGGAGGAGCTCCTGGGGAATAAACAGAGGTGAGAAATTGTTTGGTGGTTTGGTTTTTTTTTTGTTGTTTTGTGGGTATTTGTTCAATTTTTTTCTTTATCCACAGTGTGAATTGGTGTATTGTTATTCTGTTAGGCTATTAAGATCTAAACTCTCCTCTGTGATATCGTGACACCTGGTACTTTTCTGTATCGGAAGGAATCAGTCAGTGCAGGCTCTCTGGATTGCTTTTAGTTTTTAGGATGTAATTTGTTGACACATTATCTTGTTCTACTCTGTATGCTCTTCAGTTTAGGAGACACATTTCATACATGAAACTGCCACTTTCCAGAAGCTCAGTGTCACTTGATACAAGCTAAGATTTAAAGCTTCTGAGAAGGATGATTTAAACCCTATTTTCGAACTTCTTTTTCTATCAACAGTATGTATGTGGGAGACATTCTTAGGTTTTATTTATATCTGCAACCCAAGTGTATTCCATTTATATTGATTTAAAAAAACTTGGACAAAACTTAAGGTTTCCAATAGTTTTCTACTTCAATGTGAACTCTTCCTCTTTTCCCCTCACTTCCCCTTCCTCTTGCCCCCAGCCGCTACTTCAAGATCATGTGAAAGAAAAGCCAGTTTTAGTTTGTGGCTTTGCAAACTTTCAGGACTTTTTTTGGCAGTATTACCTAATGTGTTATAATTTGCTGGGAGATGAAAATCTTTATATCATGAAGATTCCTTAATTATCTAAATAGGCTTTTCTTTGTGGGAATCTTCTGGTGTTGGGGCATTTTCTAGGCTTCTTTGATTTAAATGCTGGGGTCCTACTGCTAATGGTGATAGAAAACTCATGATTACACTGAGAGTGTGCATTTACACAATGCTACAGAAGCTTCATGAACATAAAGGAACATTCTGTCTATCTGTATAGCGTTCCCATTTAGAAAGAAGCTCATCTGCCAGTAGATCTACTTTTTTTTGTTTGTTTGCTTTAATCTGTTTGGAAGGAAAAAACAAAGTTTAGTTATAAGCAGATGGCTTTTGTGCAGAAAAGTAATGCCCCATGAGAGGTTTCTGACCATGGGATAAGTGGCAGTCTTAGAGCAGAGGGAGATGAAGAGGAAATCTGATGTAAGGACCATGATGGATGGAGTTGGATCTCATGCACACTTCTCCCCAAGTCCTCCTTGCCTTTTTATTTGTTTCTCTCCTCACAAAGGAATGTACAGAAGACACTTTTCACTAATTGAGAGGTTGTCATTAGTTTATAGTATAAATATTTAAAAATATTATGGATATGTGTTAGTAATTTAACACGTCTTTTGATAAAAACACATTTTGACAAAAGTGCTGAGACTGACTTCTACCTCCCCTTTCACTGTTAGGTAAAAGCTGATACAGCTCCATCTGTCACTCGTTTGCATGTGATGTTTTTCCCAGTGCTTAAAAATGGAGTTGGATTCATTACTCTTCCTACAGGAATGTGTTGTCCATAGTGAGTTACAAGTGTAGGAAGAGAAGCTCCTGGAAAATGTGTTCCTAGGGTAAAACAGAGTGTCACTGAAATATTTTTCTCAAGGAAATGGTTATGGACTAAGGCAGTGTCCTCTCTGAGATGCAAAGGGGCAATCAGGACCAGCCTAACCTAGAGAAGAAAAGAACAAAGTGATGATCTGTCAGGAGCTGATGGAGAACCATGGAAGGGAATGAGCAGCCCCTTGGAATTAGATGCATAATGGATTTCCAGTAAATGAGGTATACCTGAGCTCTTGCAAAAGGAGTCAGCTTAAGCTGAAATTATTCCTGTCCTTGTCTGCTCCTTTTGTACTCATGGGTAGGGTAAGATGGTGAGTTCTTGATAAAGCTTCAAGATAGAACAATTCTTTAAGAGTCTCAACTGTTCTGTGAATAGTGGATGAATCAGCTTCAGATTATCGTGGATTAAAAGTTTCAAAACACCCAAAAACTGAAATGGTAGAAGTGTTTCATTATTTTAAAAAAAAATAATTTGCTTTTAGGGGTCTAAATGATACAAAGGTTTGGTGACACATAGAGTCTGTCATGAAATAATAGTAATGTCATATTGGCACCCTGACAAAGTAATTCCTCAAAACACCTAGTTAATGCTTTTAATGATGTATCTCTGCTTCCTGGCTCTGGTCTACCATTATACCTGCCAACCTACCTCCTCCCTTTGCAGATGATTTCTAAAACTGACACATTTATGTCTCCCTTTATAAATGCCTCATTTCCCCCCCGTTTTTTTTTTTCCCCTCTCCTCTCACAGGTTTAAAAAAAGACAGTTCAATTCTAAATTGTTTGAAAAATTGGCAGCAGAGTCACCCTAGCAGTATAGCAAAGAGGCACAAGTACAGAGGAGTTGAGAATCCTGGCTTTGTGAATTTCTCCTCACACACCAGACTATTTAAATCTGAAGTGTATGTTGGCCTTGAAGTGGATCTCCAAGAGAACTCTTTAACAAAGCCGCTTGTTCCACATAACAACATTTTGTTATATGTTTAGAAAACGCTGTGCTTCTTGCTTGGTTTGGTTTTTCAGGAGAGGATAATAGTTTCAAGGTAAAGGTTGCTGGGTGTAAACTCAAAACAGAATGGACTCTTAGAGAAGCTCTAAAGTCCTTCAGTCAATTCCGTGGTGTCCTTCTGAATGTGATCTGTTCCAAGGACCCAATCTTTTATGTGCTGCTTTGAGTGTTGTGTGTGGACACAATACTGCCTCTTCCCCTTCCTGATCATTACTGATTGTACTTGGGAAAGTTCCTTTACCTTCCAGTGGTTTGGGTTTTCCCCTTCCTAATATCATGGTAATGATTACAATTTCTTTTTTAGGAGGTGAAAGCCAGACAACAAATTGTTGCCACAGTTGCTTCAGGGCCTGGGCAGAAAGCTGTAGCTCCCAATGCCTCAGTTCTTAAGGAAGAAATAGCTACAGCTTTCAGCCCAGGCCCTGCAGCAATTATTGCCATCATGTCTCTCATATTCCTTTAAATCTCCCTAATTCCTCCTGCCCTGCCTGACCTGTGCCACTTGAGCAGGCAGTTCGCTTCCCAAAGTCCTTGATCAGTCCCCACTGGAGGTGCCAGCCCTGAGAGACCAGGGCTGGGCCAGGACCTTCAGTGTGGAGAGAAACCAGAGAAACACCAATGAAGTTTAAGTGCTTTAAAGGAATTGTTTTAGCTGTTTGAAAAGAGAGTGGGGGTTGCTCCAAACACCTAAAAGTCTTTTTTCTCTTATGTAAGAAATGTCACTTTACCTCGACTGCTGCTGCTGCTGCAGAAGCTGTGCCTGCATCAGAGCGTGCAGAGCCATCATAATGGAGATGTAGAAATGTTAGAAACTGTGGCTGAGATTCAGTGTTTGAGGAACTGCCCCAGGGTCCCCAAACTTCCCATCTGTAGGAGAACAGGGAAAGGAGTAAGCCAGGACAGAGAGAGGAGTAGGAAGGGAGGTAAATAGGGTGGCACAGACACAGGCTGTGCAAGTCCTCTCCCTCCATCTCCAATTCTGCCCCTTAAGGTAGTTATCAGTAATTCCCAGAACTGGAAAATCAAACCTTTTCCATCTTTACTGTTCTCTAAGCTATTCCTTCTTTCAGCAGTCAAATAATTTTTATGTTCTGTCCCCTTAGACCAGACATACCTTGAAGCATTGAAACACCCAAGAGATGTTTGCATATTTATTTTTCTGTCTTAGAAAAATCTGCACATAGTGAAAAACATCCTACTGGCAATAATTTCATCACTCTCCACCCACAATCTATTGAGTCTGAACATTTCCTTCCTCTGAGCCACCTTGTTGCCTCTAAAACTATTCATGGACCACTAAAAATGCTTTTCCTGCATTCTGCAAATCAGGTTAGGTAGGAGAAATTCTTCCACTGGTAAATGGGCTCTGCTGGTTAGTGGTACCCCGGTGTGCTTTTTGTTTGGTTTTTAATCACGTGTTACTCCCACAAACCTACTGTGTTTTTCTTTGTCCCATCTTTATATGCACCAAGTTACTCCTTGGAGATAGTCTGGCTCCCAAAAATTGGGAGTCTGAAATGTGTGTCTTTTACAGAAAGTATAAGTACTTCCATATAAATTGTAACCCTCTGAAGAAACATCTTAAAAATTACCCCTCACCCACATGTTCACTGTCCCATTGAGCTGAGATTTCTCTGTGCTTTATGGGCTTTAAATATAGGGTGTCCCATTCCCCCCTTCCTAATTTGCTGCTGTATTGGGAGGGGTTTTTACCTTCCTTTGCAGACAAAGCAGCCTTTAGGAGAATTCAGGATAGCTGAAACATCTCAGCAGGAGTGGTGTGAAACTGGGCTTGCTGTGAACACTGGCTTACAACCTTTTGCTTGGAGGCATCCCATCGAGTCTCTGTTCAGGTGAACAAAATCCCACTTCTGTGATGTTACAGGCTGGATCATGAACTGGGAGTCAAAGGCATGGCCCCATTTGTGTGAATGGAGCTGTGCTAATTAGCTGTCCTAATTGACATCAGTGAAAAAATCTGATTTTAATGGATAATCTGCAGTTAATCCCTACAATGGGTAAATAACTGTCTCTAAATGTGATCCTTAGGGGGCTCACTCTCTGTTAATTTGATTTTGGAACTTTTTCTGTAGATTTTTGGTACCAAATTGAAATTTATGTGACTAGAAGAAAGAGATATACCTGAGGCTTGTTACAGTAAGAGTAGGAGCAGCAGAAATGTCCTTGCTGATTGCATGAGCCAGTGTGGATCACATGAATGAATTCTTTATATTTAATGTGACTTCTTTGTTCTCCAGCACCCTAAGAGCAACACAGAGTTTTAAACTTTGTCTTTCCATTTCTCTCTTGGTTACTGCTTCAGTTCTTCTCTGCACTGTCCTTGGAACGAAGTTTTTAAATATTATTTCCCAAGATTCTTTGGTTTTGGACTGATATTAACGCTATTACTAATAGTAACTAAAGTGCAGACCTTGGGGTTAGTGATTTCATGGCTGCGTGCTGATTATAAATTTCTGGATGGGGTTTAACAAATCATGCTGAGAGAACAGAAGGGCAGACTGTCCTTGACCCTTAATAATGCTGGTTTTCCTGAAGAGAGTTCTAGTCTTGTCACTAGTCTTGATCCTTTTGCGAAGTAAATACATCCCTGCTGCTGTTTTCTGTCTGCAGAACATCCTTTTAAGAATCAGTTATGTACACTGCAATAATTATTTATTCTTAATTAGTGTGATAGTTTTATTCATGGCCTCTTTTGCTGGTCATCTGTTCTATTATTTCAAATCCAGGTCTGGCAAAATTTCTTTGCCTGCAGTTGCTTGAGAGGAAGATTATACAACTAATTGAAGTGCCTGGCTGTGGTCCATGGCCTGTAAATATCCATCTTGCTCAAACAGCTGTATAGAATTTTCCAGACTAGTAGGCAGGTCTGGCATGCAGAGCCAAGCTTTATTCACCCAGTACAATTATCACTCATCCCAAGTGAAAGAAAGGTGAAGACACCTTCTTGTGAAGGATGCTTCAAGAATTAGGAGACTGATTCACTCTTCAGGTGTTTGGTTATCAACCAGAGATCATGCTATCAAATATACACTGTACAAGTTGATTAAATAGTAATCTGGACAATAATTACAATATCCAAATTATTAAAATATCTAGACAATTACAAAATTAAGGCAAGAAGCTGAACCTGATAGCTGACACAATACCTGGTGTTCAGCTCAGTATTGCTCCTAGGTCTTACAGACATGGCCAGGGAGAAAGGGAGAGGATGTACATGATGCAATAATGGATCACCACACTGAAGTGTGTAATTGAAACTCACTTTAGGAAATAGGTTCGGGTGTGTAAGGTGCAATAACAAAGCAAACACATGCAATATTTACCGATGTTGAAAGACTTAAATGCATAGAATTTACAATTCTGCATGGCATAATAGAAACTAAGCACAAATATTATGGCAAAGACAGACCCAAGTGGGTGTATTTGTAGAGTTATCCCATACAGTCCTTAGCTATTAAAACCTGCCACCCTTTCTAATCACCTCAGGCACTTAATTCAGAGGAGTTCTTGCTAAATTCACACAGTTTTAGGGCTGTGTTCATCTCCTGGCCGATTTTGTGCTCTGTGAGCACCTCCTCCCCTGCTGCCCACCCTGGGCACTCTCCAGGCTGTGTCCCACTCCTGTCCCCTCAGCCCCTGGAGTGCCCCAGGTGTCCCTGCTGGGCTGAGCTGTGCCCAGGGCGGGGTGTGTGTCAGAGCTGTAGGGAGCTGTCTGTGCCTGGCACAGAGGGAGCTGCACATCCAGTGCCCAGACACGAGCAGCAGGCAGCAGGAGCTCTGGGCTGTGCTCTGCAGTCTGTCTCTGCAGGATTTGGGAGTCACCAGCTGTGGAGAGGGAGCTTTGGCAACTGTGCTTCACATCTCTGGTGCCAGCAGGGCCAGGATCTCCTGTCCCAGGCCTTCAGGTGTGGGTGGGGGTGTGGGTTCACAGCACAGCGTGGAGTGATGAGGCTGGGAAAACCATGGGATCAGCTCTGCTGCTTTACTCCTCCACAAAAGAATGTCTTACCCTGTGTCTTTCCATAACCTTGTCCTCCAGTTTTCCCTTCTCAGGGTTTCTCATGGACACAGTGCTTTGCTGTTGCCCAAGTGACATGAAGTGGCTCTCAGGGAGCTGCCAAAATACAGCCTTGAAATCATAATCTTACTAACATAAGCTCATATTGGTGCTCTTTCATGCTGATCTACTTATGTGGTCTCCAGAGATGGCTTTAACTTGATTTTGGTTCATCTGGACATTACAGTGTGCCCTCCATAGGTTCCTGCTAAATTTAGCTTATCCCTGGCTTTAGTGGGGATAGCACCCCACAGAGCTGACACCCTGTGCCCCAAACATGGTCATGTAGACAAGGTCAGGAAAATACTGCAGAGATTTCTACTTTGGGTGCTTGGCCCACATGTGGGAGCTGCTCTGCTCTCACACATCCTGCAGTGCCCGGGGCTGGAGCAGTTTCACTGGAAACGCCTCCTGGTGTTCTTTGGGAACCCTGAGAATTCACCCCAGCACCTCTTGCTGATGGCAGCGTGGCTTGGCTTGCTTGGGCATGTGTTGGGTCGGGCTTGTCCCTGTGCTGGCAAGGTTTTAAGGCTGAAAGTTGCAGGTTGAGAGGTTGGCTCTGTGCTTAAACAGTCCAGCCCGAGCCTGGCTTTGGTCAGGAACACCTCAGGGAGTTAAGCTGCTCGCAGGGATGTAGGAGGAAAGGTGTTGTCTCCACTCCCTCCCCAGCAATCCAGCCTGAGCTTCCAGCAGAGGCAAAAAGGTGACAGATCTGTCTGTCCTCTACAGCTGCTGCTGCCTGCCTGTCTGGGCAGAGCTCCTTGCCCAAAATCCTGCCTTTCTGGAACTGCAGACAAGGTCTTCTTCTCTCCTGAGCTCTCTGATTTGAAATTGTGTGCACTGAATTTTAAAATTCAAAACCTTTTTCAGTCTTTTCTGCAGGACATGGTGTTGTCTTGCAAGCCAGGCCTGAGGTGACTGAATGTGATAGCATTTTGTAATTTTTGATGCAGTAAGTGTACTCTGAAAGCAAAACAAACCTAATGGATCTGTGTTCCCTGGATCGTGGTTTTCCAAGGAAGAGACCTTGGCTTCTTTGTACAAACATAGCAACTTTTTACTTCAGTAAAAATTTTTTAGGATATAGAATGGGGAACTAAAAAACCTGAAATATAAAGTATTAAATACAAAATAATTTAGCAATAATATATGTAGTCTTTTTTTACCAAGGAAGAATGCATCTATCACATATGATAGTCTTTCAGACAGTACTAGCAGTAGTATAAACTGCTCTTCTGCATAATAAAGCAAGTGAATGCAAACAGCCAAAGTTGCTGTTTCTCCAGAAATTATCTTTTTTTGAAAACTAAATCAAACAAACATATAGAAAATAACAGAAAAAAAAAAAGAAGAAATCCTCATCTAGATGTAATTCTTGCTTGCAGCCTGACAGCTGAAGAATTACAGTGACAGAAGATACCCTGAGCCACTCTGAGACTGCAAATCTGAGTGAGAGCCAGGCTGCTTTAAACTGCTGCTTTTGGGGCTTCTCTGCTGGCCCTCAGCTCCCAAAGCCACTGGCTTAGCAGCCTAAGCCAGGCTCTCTTTGGAGAAAAGGGATAACAGTAAGAAGAGCAGTTTACAGAAGGAAAAGGATATTTATCAGGGACAGGACACTATCAGGAATTAAAAATCTTGCCTGGTGATATATAGGTGTCTCAAGCTGATGGAGATAGTATTTCAGATTATTTTATCTTTGCTTCTGTGTCTGGTCAGAATTTCTTCAAATGTGAGGTTGATGAGATTGGGGTGGTGTCCCACTATCTTGGGAGCCTTGAGGAAGGCAGGTCAGGAGAAGCAGAAAATTCTTTTGAGTTCTTCTTTATATGGGTGCCTAACAAAAATTGAACATAGATACCCCAAAGGGATTGGTAAATAAATAACTACCACATCTAAATATTTTTAAGAATCTCCTTTTAATCTTAGCATATCTTGTTTCAGTGATTTTCTAGTTGATGCTCCTTTTGATTTTACTCATGATCAGAACACCCTTCATGGTAATATTTATTTCTTTGTATAAATCTACACCAAATAATGTTTTTGTAGTAAAATTTTGACATTTTTATAATCAATGGTAGCTGTCCCTTTGTGAGCATTTTTTTCCTGTGCAAGAGCTATGTTCAGGATTCCTTGAGGCTCAGTTTCCAAAAAATGAAATTATGACCTCACTGAAGCCAGTGGGAAAACACGTTTTTTGGTGAAGAAGGTAAAAGAACACTTTTGGGGGAAATGCTGGACATCCATAAATATAAGTGCATATGTCATGTCTCTTTTTATACATCACTTTTCGATCTAAGATGCTCTCCACTAAAAGAGGCTAAAATACCTAAAATGTTCTGTTCTCCTGGGATTTCTCCCTTTCCAGCTCCCATCATTGTGCCTTTTAGTAAGTTTTGGGATCTGTGGAAATTTCTGACTCCTGGAAGTGCTTTTACTTTTAATTTAAGACTTAGAAGTCTTAAATTTTTTACACTTTGTTATGTATTCTGCAGAGGAAGCATATGAATTATCAGGCACCCAATAATAAACATAAAACTTACACACTGTGGATTTCATACAAATAAATGAGCATGCACTATTCATTCTCAAAGAGTGGGAACACAGCTTTCCTATATTTCTAAGATTTTTTACAAAATTTCATGAGGGTCTTAATTATTCAGTACCTATTATGAGCATCCAAGATGGGAATGAGAGCTGTGTTTCCTAGAAATGAAATATGGAAGTGTTCTCCGAGCTATTTTAATGCTAATTCTTGTTCACTTTTTCAGAGCCTGAGCTTTAAACACCATAACTGTGAAAAGATCAGACCAAACTGGGAAATGTATTTTGGCCAAAGACGTGAAATTGTGAATTGGCATTTAATTGTGGGAAGTGATTCTGTAGTAAGTCGTTTTAGATCTTTCAATTGGTGTGAGTCAGAGAGCTTTTATGGCAACAGAATTGCACAGTAGGCTTTAATTGTGCATAATTATTGCACTGCATGGTGCAGATACTATACTGTAGGCATTCAGCTGCATTCTGTTAAATGTTTTTATTGAAATCTCTGAAGAAGTGTACCTGATGTTATTTGATATATGTTTGTTTAATGTGCTCGTGCTTTTTTTTTTTTCTCTTAGGAAAAATGAAAATAATTATAATAGAATGTATTTCTTTTCTCTCCCCCATTTTCCAGATGACTAATTATACTGTGTGGAATACCTGTGGGCATCTGCTAAAATTAACTGGAGTCTTATTTCAGATTTCAGCTGCAAGAATCTTATAAAAGGTCTTTAGGTTTAGGAGTGTAACTTTAAATAATACAGACTAGGACAGGGTTCAGGTTTTTTACATGCATCTACACATTCTAAAGGCTGAATGATACTTGGTACACTTTCATCTTGTTACTTCTGTAATCTGCAGCTGTTTCCAATTTGATTATTTTTCTTCCTTGAGTGTTTTATGTCTGCTGGATCTGACAAATGCACCCACCTACAACACAGCCTGTGCCTGGGGATTAGGAAAATTTTATTTCCTCCTATATAAGTAAGTAAAACATTTGTATCACTATGGACCTAGTGATTTGTGAAATCCTGTCGTACTTTCTTATTTCTCCTGCTGAGCTTTTAAGTTGTCAGCAGTGATCTGATTGTTTCCCACCACTTCACCAACAATGGAGCCCAGGCCAGCTCTGTTGCTCTCATGAATTCAGAATCACAGCTCTCAGTCATAAAAAGGGCTTTGTGATGTTTCTAGGATGTGACATTTCTATGGAAAAGCAGCTTTGGGTTTGGAGCTCAGGTTTTTGGGGGATGGAAAAATAGAGTCTGATGTTGTTGTCATTATTCTACCACAGGATTCTGCAGTTCTCCCGCCTTTCCAGGGATGAAAGTACTGTATAACAAACAGTAGCTCTGGCAGATCTTTTCCTGTCTGTGTTGATGAACTTGCCACGGCTATAACGTAGATAACAAACCTCACAATAACCCTCCTTCTTGTTAGCATCTTCCAGCAGAGCAGCTTCTGTAGCTGGCCTCAAAGAGCAAGGGCCAGGAGGAATGAATGTTGATTGCACCACTGCAAAGCCTTTTATTGTTCATTGTTCTTGTTTATAGAGTAAAAGTGAAGTAGCAGGAAGAAACTTCTTTTTTTTTTTTTTAGTAACTATTCTGTATGATTCCAGGACATTCTGCAGGTGGGGTTAAGCCAGGCAGGGATTTTTCCCCTCTTCCCGATTATTTCCTACAGTTACACCTGATGGTCTATACAATTCGTGAAGAACACATGAAAAATTCTCTAACAGTCTTACAGCTCTTTTCATAAGAATGTGCATTAGGGAACAATGCAGGACCATTGCACTCTGAATTTTCCCAGGGAGGTGAACTTTTATCATTTCTGCTTCATTACTTACACGAGTGGGAAATGACTGTACAAACACCATGTCCTGTCTGACATCTGCTTTCCTATGGTGATTTCAGCCCGTAGAGAACAGACACCTCTGGGGAGGTGAAAGGTAATTGTTGATAGAAACTCTGAAAGGAAACATTTAAATGCATTTTTAAGACCTTTCTGTTCTTTATAGGCACTACCTGTTGAGTGGGGTCTGACCCTCAGTTAAATAAAGTCATTTTACAACGTGGCAGGTTTAAATGTTTATCTATTTCAAAAGCCATTGCACTTCCAGAGATAATCAAGTCTTCAGTAATGTACCATAGAACTGTATCCACTGTGATGCTTCAGTCTGTTTCTTTTGTTTAGATTTTTCTATTTTGTTGTTTAGATTTTTTTTAAGATTGCTATTTTTAATTTTCTTTGTTTTCCTTGCTTTAGTTTTTAAGGAACATGAGGAAGAATGAGCAGCAATAAAAGGGAAGAAATTCTTACTGATTATTTATTTTTAATTGTCTTTGTTTTCCTTGCTTTCGTTTTAAGGAGCAGTAGAAAGAATGAGCAACAATAAAAGGGAAGAAATCCTTACTGATTATCTTACCCCCTTAAATGACAAGTTGGATGTAATCCCAGATTGTACATCTGCCCCTCTAATGTACATCTGAAATGATATTAATACCAAACCAGACATCTGTGTGCTGGATGTGTTCAGCTGCTGGGAGGGTGCTGCTGCTGCATCTGCAGAGAACAGCCTGAGCTTCCTCCTGTGCTCAGCAAGGAGTGGCATGAGGGAAGAGCAGCCCTGGTGCCCTGGCTCTCCACCTGCTTCAGAAAGCTCTGAAATTGGCATTTCACCCTTCAGTGTCCATCCTGCTTTCTCTAACTCCTGTAATGTACTCAGCTCACATCTACAGTCAGGTTATTCTTTGGAATTACAGCAGCAATGGGAGAGAAAAGGTTTTCTCAGTGTGTTGTTTACTGGACAGACCAGCACTGAGGTGCTGATGGGATGGATAAGGGCAGCCAGAAATGGAGAAAACTGCAATGCCCTGGCTGCACCACTTACTCAGGCAAACTCATCTGGCTGTTCTTATGGTTAAATTAATTAATTAATTAAACATTTGCACCTGCAAAAAGAGCAGAACCTTTTTTCAGCTCAGGTGAAGTTACAGGCCAGGCTAGGATAGTGGAAAGGTCAGGATAGTGAAGAGGTTTTACCATCCTTGTTTATTCATATAAACGTACCTATATTTTTGTATTTTGTTAAGAATTCTAACTTTAAACTAGTCCCAGAGTGGAAAGACCCATTTTACACTTGACATCTTTTTTGAGAGAGCTTCATTTACGATGTGGAAAGATGACTGATATTCAATAGGTCCCTTCTTCCAGGTTTCCTTTCCAAAGGCGTCATTTATAGGTTGCCAGGTAACCATAAGTCTTTGACTTTTAAATAATACTTCATAGAGGTACAAAAAGCAAGACTTTTTTCCAGAGCTGAAATGGCAAGAGCTATCTGAAATGAACAGTAGCCTTTGCAAATTGTACAGAGCTGACCACTGATATATACACACAAAAACGTGGAAAAAGCCATTTGCCAAACTCTTCTGTGGCCTTATGGATCCAATCCCAAGCACAGACAGTGTGCATTTTCCTAGCTGGTTATTAAATTGAATCTGCATATTCTTACTTAAGGTCATATTAGTGTTCAATAGGTAAATAATATTCTTCATCTCCTCCAGGAAATGCAGATGCATTCTGGTCCCAGTCTGCTTCTGCTTCTCCACTGAGCTGGCTACAGTTTCTGCAATGTGGGAGAGAGGAATAAAAAAGATAAGTGTAATTAAAATTGTCAGCATTAACATAAGAAGCCAAATGTCCCTAGAGGACAGAGCCAGCTCTTCCCTCCTCCTCATGCTTTAATCTGAGAAGGAGCTGAGTGCTGTGGAATACCCAACATCACTCATGGAGCTGGAGGAAGGAGCTCAGAGATGAGTCTACCACTTTTTCAGCCACAAGGCTGTGACAAGGTACCTTATTCTAAGAATGTAACCCACTGCAAGCCAGTGCTAAACCTTAATGCTTACTAATGCCCCGTGCTAACCAGCACTGGTCAGAGGATGCAGTGATTTTGGTTTAATCCATGTTACTGACACCCCAGTCCTGCCTGTGGGGCAGGAGAGCCCAGGCTGGGACTGGAGCCTGGGGAACAGGGTGGATCTCAAAGGTTGTGGTGCTGCCAAAGGTGGAATCGACTTTCACAGCAGTTACAGGAAGCTGTGACAACACGGCCCTAAAAAAGCAAGACAGTCATTGCTCCAGCACTCCTCCTGCCCTAGTTGGCTTCCTGGTGAATCTTGCTCAAGAGCAGCCTTAGTCTGTGTCTTGCAGAGTCCAAGGGGCAGGTGATTGCCCCAGGTGATTGCCTCTAGTTCTTGTCTCTGTGATGTTTAGCATAGGGCAGGAGTTCCAGCCCAGCCCTGTTGGCAGGGAGCTGCCTGGGGCCAGGAGCCTGTGTCACACAGTTTGCTGTTTGTCCCAGTGGGGCAAAGAATTTTAGTTCTTACATGCCTAGCTTTGAGTCTAAAATCTCTACAGCAACTTTCATTTCCCCATAAAGGCTTGAAAGTTTTCTTTTTCACAGTATTTTTACCTCTGATGCCATTGAGGAATATCTTACTTAAACATTCAAGCCAAATCAATTCTATTTCCAGACCTTCATTACAGCAGCAATGCATTAGAACAACTTAATAAAATGTTTATACCAATGTCTGAAGTTCACAGTAATCTGAGAGTGTGCAATGACATCTGTAGGATAAATTGTACAGCTCGGCACTGAAACATGACCACAGTACAAAGTATGTTGTTTGGAAATCTACTGTCAGACAAGAAATCCAGCTTTGTAATTTTTGCTTCAGAATTTATACTGACACTTCTTTATCATAAATGAGATACTTACATGCCATCTTTTTGGGCATTACAGAATACTTCAGGATCAGAACTGGTGCTGAAAACACAGCCTGTGTACCACTAAAACCAGCCCGATTTTTCCTAGCAGTGTGCTCATGTTAACTTTTCGGATAAGGTGAAACTGATAACACATTTATTGTGTGATTTGCTAAGTCTGTTCTTCTGATGAAGTGCTCTGGCATTGCAGCATAAAGACTGCAGGCTTATTTCAGCAGAACATGAAAGACTTAATCCTTTATTGCTGCAAAAGCAAACAACTGTGTTTATGAGCAGCCTAAGCCAGAACAACTGAGCTCAGAGAAGAATCCTTCCACACTGTCACCGCAGTGCTTGGGTAGCAGGTCACCCACTTGTGCCCCAGTGTGTGTTTTTTTATACAGATCTTGCTGAACTAGGAGGACTTTAGTAATATAAAGTAGAAATCTGGCATCTGCAGCCTGCATTTCTCTCTCTGCATTCCTACCAAAACCCAGTAAAACAGACTCACACCTGCCCAAGTACCAAAAAGCCTTGAGCACAGCTAATACACCAGTTTGTTCAAATTACAAATGAAAGAGATTCATCTTTTCCACACACTGGCTCCCTACTGTTAGGTCAGGAATAGTAAGGAGATGTGGGGGAGCTGGAAAGCTCACCTCAGCAGCTTTTTCCATTCATAATTCAGTTGGGGTTGGACCCAAACCTGTTGAAGAACTACTGCAGTTGATTGCAATAGGATTGTAGTATCCAGCCATTTACTATGCAGACAGAGAAAAGCAGAGCTTAGAAATTAAATACAACCATGTGATGCAATGGAATATTCCAGTCAAATCACAACCTAATCCTTCAGCCCCCCATCAAGTGTTAGGCTCTTTCCAGGTGAAGACAGCAAAATTGTCTGTAGTGATGCAAAAATTTTCAATGAAGTTTTTTGGCTATATCACAGCAGGAAGACTTAAATAAAGTCTTATTTAAGGTTGTCTTGCACTCTACAAAACTGAAAAGATGATTTTTAAAATGTCATCTCTGGCCTTGTGATGCTCTTTTAAAATAGTGGAATGTGGGGTAAAATAGCTAATGTAACAGCATTTTCCAAAGATTTAAAAAACTTGATGTGGGTGAGAAACTATACTCTCATCCTTATGTTGGCAAAATAATGTAAAAGTTAATCAGGGATTTAAATGATAGAGATTCAAAGGACAGAAATATAATAAATGTTAATCAGCACAGTTTTTTCTGAAAAATATAGCTTATGGAGCAAGACTGATTTTGAATGAGATTACAGATGTGTTGATAATGGCTGTTGTATAGATATTGATAATATTTTTCTTATATTCTGATGAAAACTTTTGCACTCTGCAGCTTCAGTGAAACATGCATTAAAAATGAGCTAGCAGATCTCAAAAATGAGACATCATTGGAAATTATTACAGAACTCTTAAATTGCTCCAGGGAGGTTGGCTGGGGGAACATTAAACAAAATGCAGCGAATCGACTGATCAGCAAGGGCTAATCATGGGCTGGAGCTGGGCATCTCCTCTGGGAAACAGAAAAACCTGGATGTGTTTCAAACAGTTCAAACAGCATCTGAAACTACTGAACATTTTCATCAATGATCCTGCTGTACATGGATTAAAGCCTGGGGCAGTGGTCAGCATAAGGGCAGGGTATCCCAGTTTGCTCTACAGTTTATTTGATAAATCTGAGCCCACACACAAAATACAACCAATAGACAACCTGTAAGGGATGCTCCTGCAGAAGGGAGAATTCTCTGGAAAACAGCAACTTGAAAGATGTTTTAGGGGATTAATTGAAACTCAATGCAATTTGCCAAGGTGGTTCTGTAGCAGAAAGGAGGAAGAATGAAGTGTGAGCTGAGAAATAGCTGGTAGGACTGGGAAGGTTTCTCCCAGGAGTACCACCCTGGGGAGGCTAAAGGCAGTAATGCCTTTCATGGGAAACCCTCACCTGAGAAGTGTAAAAAGCTGGATTCCAGGTAGAAAACAAACAAACATGACCAGGGTCAGATATCCTGATATTAGGAAGAAATAATCAGGAAGAGCACACACAGGTGACAGCACATGGGTGACTGGAAGAGACTGGAAGGGCTGTTTGACAAAACAGAGTCACAACAAGAACTAGACTCTGCTGGCAGAAATCAAACCAGTGCAAACAAGAAACTGTACTCACACTTTAAGGCACTACAAGAAGAAATGGTGATGCCTCCATCTCTCGAGGTCTCTGGGTGAAGAAGGGTACAAATATGTCAGGCAAACAGAAGCTAATGTGCTCACTGCAGGGGGACTGGGGGATTGTCATGGGATCTGACCAGCCTGTTCCCTTCTGCTCTTCAATGCAATGAACCTACAAGTAAAAAAACACAGCTCTTATTGAAGGCAGTTAAATTTTGCCTAAAGTAGTTCTGCAACATAATTCCAGGTTTTTGAACAAAGTTCTTGGTTCTGAATACAAATCTTGCCTTGGAGTGTTGCTGTTTGCACACATCACAGAGTTCTTGAGCTATTTAATCCTCATTAGTGAAGCATTATTAATCCACAACACTGAAGGACAGAAGGTATAATTTAGAGAAATCCTTATGGGAAGGATCTCACAAGAGAAAAAAAGGAATTAAAGTGTTTCCATGGACTAGTAACACAAATCATGGCATTCTAATGCAGTTATTCTATTAATGTTGTAAATCTAAAATTCTGCGCCTGAATTTTGGGTTCCTATGGGTGTTATAAGGTTAGGGAATAATGTTCATTTTTAACCTGTGTTGTATCTAACCCTGGTCTGTGGGATTCCCATCTTGTTTGCTCCTTAAGGCTTTCCAGTAGTGTAATGTGTTAGGGAACCACTGAACTGTTCAGCTCACTATCTTGGGATTATTTTCTTTTATACTCACTACCAGTTCAACCTGTCAAAAACAATTATTAAGCAATTTGTAACAGAGATGTAAATGGCCAAAAAGCATATGACTGGAAAAAAGAGCAACGACTTGCTGGAGCTTGCATACTTGTAGAAATCCATATTAACTTGTTTCCCAAGGGTTAGACTGCTTGAAAATATCTTGGAAGGTTAAAATAGTCAGGAATTATCAGTCTGGATAAAAGGGAGAAGAGCTTTACAGCCACCAGCTTGGGGAGAGGGAAATCTTCCTGCTCATGGGAGGTGCTTCCTTCTGTTTCACATGGAGCAAAGAGGAGCAGTTCTCAGGGACACATCCCAAGTTCCCTGGGAAGGATGTGACACCTTTTGGTTTGAGAAGCTGGGTCTGTCATTTCTCACAGCTGCCGTGTGAGAGATGCAATGCCTTGGAAACAGCAGTCTCCATAAGTGATGCTGCAATCAAAGTGGGAATGAAACAATGGTGCTTTACGCAGCCCAGACAATGGGTGTGACACTCTATTCCAAAGTGTTTCAGAGTGGGAGGAAAATTATCTCTGCCAGTAACAAAGGGAGCAAATAAAAGAGCCTGTATTTCCACTTAACAAAGCCAAATGGCTGTTTTGATCACATTTAGTGGTTCCTCAGCTCCTTCTCACTGAATTCACCACACAGTGGAGTTAAAGATGTAGAGTACTTAGATTTGAGACTGGCATTTATTTTTGAGGTAGCACTACATAACTTGCAGAGCAGCAGTGCCCAGTCTGGGGCTTCCTACAACCCCTGCAGTCAGGTTTGACCTCAGTGTTGGTAGCAGGAGACTTTGCCAATTCAGGGCCAAAAGAGGAGAGAGAAACCTCAGCAGAAAGTTGTTTCTCACTGCAAGGCCATGGAGCCTGATCCAAATAAGAAAACAATTATCCTCTGGCACTCACGAGCCTCAGACCTGTCTCTTGATTCACTTCCTTATTTCCTTTCCTTTGCCAAGCTGTGCACAAATACCCCGTGTGGGAGATGGATGTGCATGAACCTGCACTCTCCTGCCCACTCCAGGTTTGCTGAATGAAACAATGCCCTTTAGCTCTGCCTCTCAAAGCATATTCTTGGCAAAGGTCCTCTTCCAAGAATTTATTTTGGAAGTGAGTGCTGAAAATCAGAGTAGGGTCTGCTGTGAGTCCTGCACAGCCTCCAGAGCTGCAGTGGAGCTGCAGAGTTCCTGAGTCAGTCATCCACCTCCAGAGCTCCATGTAAGTCTCACACAGAGCTGGCAAATGCATTGTTAAACTTTCCTTATGTAGACATGAAGAAAAACCCCAAGACTAACTCTAAATCTTGTGAACACTTACACACAAAACATTTTCTAGGAGACCTTCTTGGCCTATCATCCCTTTAGGATTTTCCTTGATGTTTGACAGTTCTAGGTTTCATTTTTGGCCTAGAAAGCCTGTTCTTCCTGTAGATAATACACAAGTCTGAGTTAAAATTTCGTATTTTTACAAATTCCAGTTCCTTCTTTCTGGGTAGCATCTGGAGACGATCTGTGGACTGTGGACAGTGTCTCCACATAATTTATATTTCTTATCAAATGTTTGTTTAGGAGGAAACCAGACAAGTTTATTCTGGAAGAGTTATTTCCCTTGACCTAGACCTGAGTCCTTTATTCATCTGAATGGATGTCCTGTAACTCTAATGATTCTTGAGCAGTCTGTATTGCTAGCTGGTGTCTGCATGCAGTAATTCTTCCTGATGGCCCTTAAGTCAAAGAGAAGTTAAGACTGGGAGCTACAATAACAAAGAAAAGTCACCCAACAGTGGGGCAATCAAGGTAACATTCTCAAAATGTGTGGGATATGTCAGCTGATGCACTCACAAAGATTTTTACATGCTGTCTCCACTCTGTGTTTGTGCTGGGAGCCCTTTTTGTCAACAGGGAAAAGAGAGACTCCCAGGGCAGTAGGAATAATTGACACATTTTCTTTAGGACAGCATCAATCAGGTCTTGGTTCCAGTGAGGAAGATTCCAGCAGGCAGCCCTGGGGTGACAGTGTCAGGTGTCAAAACTGGCCTTGTGGCAGCAGGTTGGCATTTCCAGCTGTTCAAAACATGTTTTCTTAGTAGGAATAGTGTTCCTTAGTAGGAACAAAGAAAGAAACTATTATCAAGAGGGGTGGGGATGAGGGGGAGACAATTAGAGATTCAGAGAGCAAAAAGAAAAAAAAGGCTTAACTAAAATATTTTCATATTATCTTTATATAATGCATGCTTCAAAATTTATATAAAAGCACTCAGTTCGCTACAGACAAAGATGTTTTTGTATTTTTCCAAAACAGAAGAGCTCTACTTACCTGGTATGTGAAGTCAGAACAATTTATTGATCATAGTTATGCACTGATAGGTGGTCCTGTTGTGCTTAAGCAACCACTTGCAGAGAATGCAGTACCACATCAACACAGGTGAAATAAACAATTTGGGGTCCCATTTCCTCTTTTCTCTGTTCAGTTTCAGGATTTAGATCTGTAGAAAGTGAGCAGCTACTTCCCATGTCATCGTTTAATAGAAGTATTTCCAGAATAAAGGAAGTTACAGAGAAGAAGTGATCATAAGTGCATGCCCAAAGCAAATGATGAACCACACACATACACTGCAGGGCCAGCAGAAATATGCACTGCAAGAAATACAAACCTTAACTCTGAGCTAAAGTGTGTGCTCTAAATTTAGCTCAACTCACTTGCATGTTTGTTTGTGTTTTATTTTCCTTGCTTGACTTGCATTTATCAATATAGTGCTAAATTGCCAAACAGTTCTATCACACTGTTAATATTTGCCTCTGCATTTCAATGACAGCTAAAATGCAGTGGAAAAATAGAGCAATCCTCCATGAGTCAACACTGAGCTGGTGGTGATAGAATATCCTGGAGCCAAATTCACCTAGTGTTTTTGCTAAGAACAAGAACTGAAGCCCTGCACTCTGGCCAGATTTCCTCTCTGTCAGAATTCACATGTTTTACTTAGAAACCTAGTTGTGGCATTTTCTAGATGCATGAATTATTGTATAATATTAATTTTCTTGCTGTATTCAGAGGTGATTGCTGCTACCTGTTATAGCCCAGATCACAGCAACAGGTGAAACACTCTGCATTTTTTTCTTACAAGCTACTTAAAATTGAATTTGTTGATGTTTCTGCAAGGAAATGAACTATCTAATGGTAAGATACAAGATCTCTGAAGTGAGAAGTTGGACATTTTGAATCTTAGCATCATTTATGTATTATGAAAGAGAAAGAGCAGGGTGACAGAAGTGCCCTTGATATGGTGATGTGCTGTAGAACTCCTTAGAATGGGGTCAAAAAGCTGTCATTGGTTTACTTCAGGCTAAACCCCATTAGCTGAGTTCTGAAAGAGGCAAAATTATTCTGTAATAGCTCAGCTTGGCACTTGAATGCAAGTCCTGGTGGTGACAAAATGGCAAGCACAAGAAGCAAGCAAGGAGATAATTTTTGCTTTTTTTCCCAATAATAAGGCTTAATATTTCTGTAAAGAGATTTTTTTTTCAGGAGACTAGGATTAAACCATCAACATTTTTAAAGAAGATTCTCTGTTGGCTTGTTAGCAAAAAAAGAAGTATGAGATCTGAACTGCAGTGTTTTGGTACTTGCATGTGACAACCGTTTCCATAGATTATCGACCTAGCAGATTTTTAACAAAAATTATGGAGAATTCACAATGTGAAATGCATTTTTACAGAAGTTCTCTCTGTCTTGTCATCTTGTCACTTTCAGCAATTAGCTACACTCAGAGAAAGCAATCTCAAGGTTTTTTTCTAGGGCAGTAGCATAGCAGCATCCAAAAGCGTGAACCTCTGTTAAAGGATGAGCTGGAAAAGTACACTGCACAGAAGAGTTTCCATTAAAATATGGCATAAGGAACAGAGTATGCTCTCAAATAGGAACTTTGAATTGTATTTTGCAGCCATTAACATCTATTTGGACAAGGTGGCAATTTAGAAGTTACCCAGAGAAAAATGGGATTTGATTCAGTGTGCTGGGGATTGCACCCCAAAGCTCACAGTGGGGATTTGCTGAACTAAATGTTGTGTTTTGGTGCCACTGTGCTTCAGACTGAGGGACATCTGACAGGTATTTCAGGATATGAGTTCAATACAGTCAATTTGTGATTATTGAGACCTGGGTTTAGTGTATGTGCTCGTTTTGGCTTTAAGTTACAGTTTCTTTGTCAGGCCTGGGATATAAATAAACTCATTTCCCTTGGTGCCTCATTCCCAAAGGATGCAGAAAGAACCATCTCGTTTCAGATTTGCTTTACCTGCATTTTCCAGCCTGTCTAATCAGCTGCTCTCCATTTGGGGCCAGGACTGGTGGCCCCTTCTCAGCCTGCTAGCCTACTGCAGAGAAGGGCATCTCTTCCTTACTCCGAGAGTGGAACATTAACCCTTTCTTTTCCTTGCCAGGCAAAGTGCTCTCCCACCTAATCACAGCAAAGCACAGAACTCCTGGTGCATTTGATTTACTTCAGACAGCATTGCAATTGAGTGAAGGCTTTGAACAGCTTTAATGTCTTTAATTTACCAGGGAGATCAGACAGCAGGTGGTGTATTGTTCAGCAGTTCCAGATATGACTGTGTTATGTGTTTTGGTGCTGTACTTGTGTTTTAATTATCATGAATTAGCATCAGGTAGAAGCACCAGAGCAGCCAGTGAAGCCCTGTGTAAGTGCATTTTTTTGCTCAGCAGTCTGGATGCTACAGGTCGTGTAAGGAAGTTAGCAAGAATCCAATGTATTGGTGAGGAGGCTCAGGTGTTGCACAGATTTTCTGTATCATGGACAAAACATTTATTCTCACTGTCCCCGGTTTCTTCTCGTGTTGCTTGCCAATTTGTAAAATGCACTGCAAGTAGAGAAGTGTTTTCATCTGTTTGTTTAGACAGAATGATTTGGAGCAGAGGTCTTTTTCACTGGGTGTCCTGGAAGCACTCTTGAAATCATCTCTATCCTCCAAATAAGCAAACACTCACAGTACAGTGCTCCAAGAGGATGGCATTACAGCAGGTGACACTGCACATTGCTGAATAAAAGATGGCAGCTTTCCACCTTTGTAGAGGTAATCTAATTCCATTAGAATTCATTATGGACGTTCAGGTTACATGGAAGATCCACTGCTCAGCTTGCATAGCCCAGTCTCTCCTACTGCCAGAAGAAAAAGAGCCAAGAAGTTAACAGCACAATGGTTGTTAAACTGTTTCATCCAAACCCAAACTCCTGGGGAAATTAATACGAAATAAAATTCACAAATTGTGTGTATTTGTTTATATTATTAACTATCACAGTAATCTTCCAAAGGAGAAAAATATAATTCAATAATAACTCGCATAATAATAACAGAAGAATGCAAAAGGATCTTAAGGGTAAACAGGCTTCTTAGATTCCAGAAAACAGAAAGAAGCCACAAGACTGAGAGCAGTCTTTAATTATTTAAATTTCTAATGAAAAATAATTTAAAAAGCCAACATGAGCTGTCTTACGCAAATTGATTTCTTAAAACATTTAAAATCACTTGGACATTTCACTTTTGTCTGTGTTGCTTCTTCCTTTCATTCCCGCAGCACTTTCCCCTCTGCCAGTGCAGATCAGAGTGGCTGTCTCTGCAGAACAGCAATCTCATTTTGTTTACTTTGTGTTTCAAAGAGAATCGAACAAGCCCAGGATTCACTTTCTCTAAACAAATACTGGCAAGACGAAGGTATCACAGCTATTCTGGGGACAAGAGGCTCACTAAGATGGGAAATGGTAAAGACCACAAGAAAAAAAACAGTCAATGTGTTTTCGTCTGAAAAAAAAGTTAATCCTTTTCACAGCCTCATTTTCTTTGCTTTTGAGATAGCTCTCCTTTTTCATTTAAGTTTTAGAGTTTTTAAGCTAAGGGAAGCAAGAAACCGAGATATTCTCTTTGTTCCTGTCAAGTAGCTTGAACAGTTTGAGAACAGAAACCAGTCGGAGCAGTGTGATTAGCGTAGCCAATTAAGGTGGATTTGCATATTCACAACACAGCTATCGAGAAATAACTCGGCAGAGATAACACAAGTGTGGCAGTGCCTGTGTGCCAGTCAGAGCAGCCTGGCACTGTGCTGTGTGGAAATTGAGCAGAAGAACCACAGGGTGATCCTGCAGAGCCCGGGAGGGAAGGGGATGGGCAGGCAGGAGCAGCCTGGCCCTGCACACTGGAAAAGGTTAATCTGAAACCTGCTTACCCAAATCCAACAGCATCTCTCCAGTGGGTTTGTTTTTCCAACATTCCTTCCAGCTACGATTTTTTGCTTCCTGACGGTTTTGGCTGCCCAACCTCACCAGGAGTTTGAGACACCTGGTCCAGGGGCACGGTGGGGTGCAAGGCAGTGGGTGAGCTTTGCAAGGTGCACAAGGTGGGTGGGTGGATGGATGGATGGATGGATGGATGGATGGATGGATGGATGGATGGTAAATCCCTGCTTTCTTCTGCCCCAAAAGGCTTTTCACCATGGAGGTATCCAAGGACCAGGCAAAAAAAAAAGCAAACAGCCCTCTGGGAAACCTTGTACACTCCGCTGGATAACAAACTAGGGCTGGTGCTCACAGCAGCTTTGTTATCTCTGAAGGTGAAAAATCACCTTTTGCACTACAGCAACAACAATCTGTGCTCCATCTCAGTGATTCTCTGGCTCCCAGCATTTGTCATCTCTTCCCAGTGGCTCCATCACTACAAACACTTGTGTGAGCACGGGGTGGCTGAGTGAGTGGCACACAGAGCCAGCTGCACCCCAAGCCATGGGATCTGCATGCCCAGGAGGCTCAGCTTGCTCACCAAGGGGCTGACAAGGGTTTGCCAATGGGCAGCATCCATGGGTGCTGATTTTAGGAAGAAATACAGTGCTTTCTGTCCTTAATGCTCTTTCCTGCTCCTCCGTGCTGGCAGCTGAAATCATGGTGTGCAGTTGCAACAAATGAGGTCAGGAGGGACTCCCTGGAGCCTTCTCCCAGGTACAACTGCACACTCACCTTCAAAACTGCTATGGGAAAGGCAACAACACAGAAATTAACTCATGGTGTTCACTGCTACAAAATATCAAGGAAAACTTAATGAAATGCCCAAGGTGGGACCACTACAAAAATCCTAAATTTATAAACTGGTATCACATCCACTGGGGTAAAGACTGTGAGCTCTCAACCTCCATGCCACAAAGAGGCATTAAGCACATTTAGTTGTGGAGAAATATCTCTGTCCAGGAAGATATAGATAATCACCCACGACAGGCATTTTACTTTGGAATACTCACTCCTGATTTATCTAGTCCAGTAATCCATGGAGGATTTTTTTATTTTTAATGGTCTCCATCTGTGATTATCCACAATTTTCTCTTTCCCTCCTATCCCCTTTGTGGCACCAGTTCTTTATTAGAACTTAATAAACTTTGTGTATGTTCAAAAGATAATATTGAAAACGTAAAATTGTGTTCTGCATTTTAAAATTGGTGTGGATAAAAAAGGGGAGATCTAATCCAATTGGGCCTTCTCTTTTGCTCTCTCTCTCTCTCCCTTTTCCCTTTTGATGGTAAGCAGCAAATTTTAATTAGCTTCAATTCCACAATTCAGTCATGCATATGTAATCTTTGTTCACACTTTTATAAAGTAAAATTAAGTGAAAGAAATGGGGTAATAATAGAAAGCTTGTCTGAGCAGAACAAATGTGAATTATCAGACGTAAAGAAAGATGACTGGGACTACACAGCTTGAAGTTCTGCAAGGTTTGAGGTGATTTTTCTGAAACAGAAGTTCATAAATAATGCACAGAAACAGGTGCTGGTTATCCTGTTTGGGGCATCTTTTGTTCATTGTGTGCTTGGGCTGCTGAGGTACAGTGATAACCACTGAATGTGAGGAGACTGCTTAATAACAACTTCCTAATGTTTCCCTTTTGTCATGAGCTGCAAGTGTCACATGAGCTTGTCTAGTTAATAAAAATCACTTTGTGAACCCACTGTTCTTAGATTTGGTACTGGAGCAGATCCCTCTCTCTGTTACAGCTGCAAGAGCTGTACTGCCGTTTTGCATTGTGATTTAAGGGTTTCCTAATCCATATACACACCCTCTAATTAAATGTTTCCAGGGGTTACCTTGGGAGCCTTCAGTGCTATGGTTTGAAACTAAAACTAAAGACCACATTAAATTCTTTCCCCCTGGGGTGAGACACAGGAGGTGGAAGAACATTTGCATTCCTGCTACTCCAGATTATTTGAAAGCATTGGCATGAGTGGGATTACTGGCTTTGTTATTTCTGTTATCTAACATGAGAAAATGGAAATTTGAAGGGAAACAATCCACGTTTATAAATCTAGAGCTCATCTTATTTTGTAACTTCCTCCTTAGAGTCTAACCAGTTATTTTAAGAAGCTACCAGTTCATCAGCAGCAGCTGAAAACCAGAACCTCCTGTTGATGTAAATCAGTCTGGGGCTGCACAGGCTCCATTACCAGCACTGCAGATGCCGAGGTCTTCATTAAAGGAAATGTGAAGCAGTGAAGCATGTGGGCAGTAGCACAGACAGTAGTGAAGTCTGAAGCCCAGAGAATGTTAAACTCACGAGGAGATACTTTCTCTTCAGCACCATTCACACATTCAGCCTGACAACCAAACCACAGCTTTAGGAGAAAATCTCTTCCTGTGACGGGAAGTGAATTTCAGATATGAGGGACTTGCTTTTTTTTTTTTTTTTTTCTTCTATCTCTCAAAACCTGCTGATCTGCCAGTGACTCAGGATAGCCAAGATTTTGGTTAATGGTTAACAGAGTAGCGTAACCACACAGACTCTGACTTCCTTCTGCTGGGGCCAGTTCCAAAAGCTGCTGGGGAACAGGCAAGCGTGGAAAGCAGAGCAGTTCACAAGGTGAAGGCTGGAGAACAGAGGCTTCACCCTGTAGTGAAAGGAGGAGGAAAATCCAAAAAGAGCAAGAGGTGTTTGCTGTAAAGAAAGGTAAGAGCTGAAACGCTTTTCCTATTTAACTTACTGACTCAGAGGCTGTTGCTCACAAACCAACAAACCCCACAGGTGTGGCTGGTTGAGACACAGTCCTCATACCTGACTGCTCGGACATGTGTGCCTTGGGGAGAGGGGCAAAGTGAGGAAGGATCTGTTTGCTGTCAACCCGAAAGTTGGAGAGGGCAGGAGACACCTCCTGCACCCCGGGGCTGCTCATGGCAGGAAGGACACCCACTTCAGACTGTTCTCATCTCATTGACCACAGCCACGTCCCGGAGTTTGAGGTGGCTCTCTGGGTCAAGATCACCTTGGCCTTAATCTATGCCTGCATCTTTGTTGCTGGCCTCTTGGGCAACAGCATCACCATCAAAGTCACCAGGATCCTGCAGAGGAAAGGCTACCTGCAGAAGGAGGTCACTGACCACATGGTGAGCCTGGCTTGCTCCGACCTGCTGGTCATCCTGCTGGGCATGCCCGTGGAGTTCTTCAGTGCCATCTGGAGCCCCTTTTCTACCCCCAATGGCAACATTGCCTGCAAGCTCTACTACTTCCTCTTCGAAGCCTGCAGCTATGCCACGGTGCTGCATGTGGCCACGCTCAGCTTTGAGAGGTACGTGGCCATCTGCCACCCCTTCAGGTTCAAGGCCGTGTCCGGGCCCCGCACGGTGAAGCTGCTCATTGCCTTTGTCTGGGGCACCTCTGTCTTAGTGGCTCTGCCCCTGCCCTTTGCCATGGGCACAGAGTATCCCCTGGAGGTCGTCGAGGGCTACCAGAGAACGAGTTCTTGTGTCAAACCTACTCCCAGGCACTACATCCCTGAGCTGAAGCACAACATGACCATCTGCACCAGCCTCTCCTCCAGGTGGTCTCTGTTCCAAGCCAGCGTCTTCAGCGCCTTTGCTGTGTACATCATCGTGCTGGCATCTGTCACCTTCATGTGCCACAGCATGATGAAAGCCCTGATGATCCACAAGGAAGGAGCTGTGGCAGTGAAGGGTGCACAGCACCAGGACAGGTACCTGAGGAAAAGTGAAAGTTCAGAGGGCAAGAGCTCCAGGAGACAGATCACTTTATTCCTGGGTAAGAGCCGTGTCCTACCCTGCCTCCCCTCCCTCCTTTACCCCCTTTCCACTTGGGAAGTTTTTATCTCGCCAAGCTCTCCCAAACGGTTTGAAAGTGGTACAAAATGAGGGATAATACTTTTGGTTGTGATGATACATTTCAAGAAGCCTGATGTTTCTATATATTTTTGATTCTTTTTGTCATCAGAACAGGTGGGAGGGAAAAAGAAGGAAAAATCCATTTACTGTCTGCTATTTGTGTTGGATTTATGACGTGCCTACATGCAGCTATATGGGTAACAGGCTGTTGAAGCCTGACCTTTGGGATAGCAATAGGTAACAGTTGCCTGGATATAAAGTAGCTCTATTTGGGTGTTTTCCCACTAAATTACGAATACGAGTGCATTTAGTAAGGCTGCTGATGGGAGGGAAGTCTGTCTTGCAAGATCTCAAGCTTGTCTCTCTCTGAAGGCATTTCCCTGTTAATTTAGGATGCTCCTTGGAGAGTTCCTAGCCTCAGCAGTTGTGGCTGTGTTGCATTTGAGCATTAAGGAAGCTGGGCTGGAGAGCTGATTTGGTCTCACAAATTGTGGTTGCCTTCTTTGAATTTTTTTTCTCTGGTTTTATTTAAAGGCCTGTAACCCTGAAATTATATTTGATTCTGATCTCTCTCTTGCTGCATTTGTCAGACAACAAACTAATCGAGCTGTCATGTCACCAGCTTGGAATCTTTGTGGGCAGTGATCCATGCAGTCTCCACATTTGTTGTTAGTCTTATAGAGACCCTTAATCATTCCCTGGCTGCATTACTGTTAGTTCCCATTTTGTGGGGTCGCTTACTGTGACGTTGAATATAACAAATGAACATCTAGAGTAGGAAGGCACAGCAGACCCAGCATTTCTCTGTTGCTTTTTGGTGCTCTGACTGATATGGCAGAGAGGGACTTGAAATTCGTGGGTTTGTCCATTTCTACAACTTAAAGTCGATTAGATATTGTATTACTTTTTTTTCTCTCTTTTTTTTTTTTTCTCCTGAGGATTCTCTGCTTCCTCATCTAGTCCTGTTTTTGCCATGGTCTGTGGCAGGCCATGAAGCTGCCATGAAGTGAAGAAATCATCTCCTCTCACAAGGTGTTGAGAGGCCCCATCTGTGGTTTATTAAAAGGACTCTCTGTCCCTCACTCCAGTGAGAGTACAGATTTCTGGGGTAGGGGCTCAGCAGTGGAGCTAAATAACCTGTTGAACAAAGCAGAAAAAGAGATCTGCTCTTGAAGTGCTGCTTGGGGGATCCTTAGGTATGTGTGGATCTCCCTCCCCTTGTACATTTCTGCAGCTACATTAAAGCCAAGACTAAAACTCAGATCCTGTCTAGGTTGAGAGGGGAAGGTAAATTGCCATGACTTTTGCTCCCCTTCTTGATTATTCTTCCTGGTACTCAAGCATGGAATAAGCAGGTGCAGTGCTGCTTGCAAAAGTGCTGAATAAATGAAAGCAACTGGTTTGCCCTTAATGATAAAGGAATTTGCCACCCGGTGTATCTGACACTTCCACTGTACTCTCAGCTTTCCTGGAGGCACAAGGTACTTGTGTGAATTCCACAAAATTATTTCAGTGGCAAGACTCTTAATACAAGTCTTGCTAATTTATTTGGCTTGGGGAATAAATTAATAAACTGAGGAGGAAAAGACTCCAGCTTGCATTTCTGAGAACAATGCAGAGCAATTTAATTTGGAGATTTCATAAGAGTGGTGCTTTAGGGCAGTTTTAACCCAGAAGAAATGAACATATAAATTGTTTACAAATTGCTGAATTTAAATATTGTGATTTAGAAGTCCTCTTTGTTTTTCATTTAACAGATGGGTCAAATTAAAACCAATACTTGTACATTCGCAGCATATTTCACTTTTAATGTGAAATGTAAATGACAGTATATAGCATCATGTCTTTGTATATCTAATAGCAATAAAAACAATTTAACATTTTCTTCTGGTTGTTAAAAGTGAGAAGTTCTATAAAACGGAGATTAAAATCATAAATCTGACTATGAGAAAAAGCTAACTAGAGGATGACACAGGGAGGAACTAATGCTTTTTAGTGTCATGTTTTTGCGTGGCTCTCCAGAAAATTCATGGAAATTAATCGTAACTGTTGAAAGATTACTTGCCACAGGTGGTATTGATGCTTGCAGGAGGAGCTCTGGATGGGGTGACACGATTGCAGAAACTGAGTAGCTGTGATATGTCTGAAAACACTTGGCTGATGGCTCTTTCATGAGATGCAAGCTTTTAACAGTATTTGAAACATCTTAATATGCTTGACCCACCCTGAAAGGGATCGGTTTAATCTTTATGGCTATCTTGATCTTGTCTTTCTCCTATGGCCATGAAGGCAGTGGCCACCTAAATGGTCACAAGGTGCCACTGGGGCCCTGTTGCTGCTCCAACCCCTGAGCTGAGGTCCCTGCCCTGTAACAGAGAGTTCTCAAGAAAGACAAGTTTGGAGAATGTGTATCTTATTATTATTATAAATATTATAAGTGTGTTGTAGCAAACACAGAAAGGCAATGTGAAGGAATGATTCCATAAAATAGAGCTCCAAGTAGTGCAATAATTATAAATATTACAAAAAGGATGCTTCCAAAGCTAAAAGCAAGTTAAGAATCTTTAGGAAGTGGGAGCAGTATGGGATGAGCTTCCACACAAGCTGCTGCAGGGAAAGCAACACCAGCAGTGCCTGCTCACTGGCCATGGCTACACCTTCTTAATCTGGTCATGTCCAGACGCACATTTGTACCAAAACAGCTCTGTGGTTTGTCATCACACGGGGTCTGACTCACCTGAACTTGCACTCTACAGCAAAGTGAGTTCTGATGATCCCAGCTGAAAAAGGTATCAGTTCTAAAGTTTCTGTGACGTTTGCCTTGGCAGCTTCAGGTTGAGCTTCTGCTAAAAGCCTTGAGCATTTTGCATAAAGCAGCCTCAAGCCTACCACAGTACAGGTGTTGAAATAAGTTAGTTAGTTCTAACTAACTTAGTTAGTCCTGTCACATCCTCTTTCTTTGTATTATATACTTCCAACTGGCCCTTTGGAGCAGCACTCCTCTGTTTCCACACATCCACTGATGTGATGATGATCCACTGCTGTCCATAGTGGGTGATTTGCCACTGACATCTGGGCAGCATTTTTCTGTCTCCTGTCCATGATGAAACATCCATCCTTCCCGAGATGTTCCGCCCAGAAAAGAGAAATATCAGAGTAACCTGGCTGCTATGGAGGTGTTGGTGGAGGTGCATTGAAGCACTGCTGTAGCTGCAGCAGTCTGCAGGAGCCAGAGCTGATGCTGGACCTGCCTAGCTGGAGGCTCTGTTGGTACCAGTCCAGCACCATCAGCTCCCCTGGGACATGGGAGGCAGTGAATTCCCACTGCTCTCTCTTTCCCACCTCTACAGAACTGCAGCTTTTCTGCTTTGGGACCATCTGCTGTGAATTTTGCCTGGACAGCAGATATCCTGCAGCTCTTTTAATAAGCAGGTAAGGGAATTTGTAATAACCTACAGCAGTGCCTCCACCTGAGAAAGGCAGTGTAGTGGTTGTTTTTAAATATTTTTATGTGGTGTAACACTCAAGTGTGTCAAATACACTGAGTGTCAACCTGAAGGCAGCAGCAGTGATTTCCTGTGATGTGGTATGGTACAGACAGCTTCAGGAGTGGTCTGCCTTACAGGGCAAGAGTAAACAGAGGCTTTACTGAGACTCTGATGAGTGCCATGGAACAAAAATGTCCCTGTCTCTAAGTGAAAAAAAAGAAAAAAAAAAAAAAGCAAAAAAAACAAAGAAAATGGTCAGAAGGGAAGGATTGAAAAAGCTAGGCAGGAGGAAGACAGACCTGACCAAGGCCATGCCACTTTTTTGGTGGCTGCTGTTAAAACAATGCCAGGCTCTTCTGTAACAGCACCAAAGCTTCTGTAAACACCATGAACAGCTGTACCAAGCCATAAGTTGAATCTAGATAAAACCTTGACTCAACTTCAAAGGATCTTTTAGAACTTGAGATGGAGCACCATTTTCTTCCCATACACTGCTGCTGGCAGCTTAATGTTCTGCTCAGAGAAAAGGTATTGTAGGAATAACCTCTCCAAAGATCACTAAAGAAGTGTATTTTGTAAGGCACTTGGCAAATTTCAGGAGGCAAATTACATCAGAGCATTTCAAGTAGTTGTGAAAAATGCATGGTTGTCATCTAGACATGACTCAGGCACAGGGTAATTTGACAATAGTAGGAACTTCTGTTACAGGAAAATTAGATGCTTCTTCATAGGCTGGAATTTGGCTGGGTTTTTCCCTACTGAAAAAGGTAAATGTTAGGGACAGAACAAAAATGAAAAGAATAAACTAATTTATGAGATTCCAGAACAGCTCCAGTCCATGTTCTTTAAACTCAGCTTCACTGACTCCTCTTGGTTAATTTCTTTAATCATTCCATCGAGCTGCTTTTCTTCAGGCACTTCACTGCAGACATGTCTGAAGATGAGTGAGTACACTGTAGGCTGGTTGTGATTTTAATCTCTGTGTTTTGTGTGGTGATTCCATCCATATGTTTCCCTGATCAGTGCTTTGAATTCCACAAGACAAGAAGGAGGCTCAGTGCCCTGAAATGGGTGGCAGGGGCTGAGGCAACACAAAACACTTAGACCGACAGACCAGGGTCTGGCCACTCAGCTGTATGGGCATCCAACCTCTGTAACTAGTAAATCTTTTCTTTTAGGTCCTGCTTCTTGGAAAAGTGATAAAAGCAAATTATTTTCCTGCTGGTGTTAGGTAAAATTTCTCTTCCTCTTCTCTGCAAAAGCATTAACCTAGTGTCAGTAGCTAAACCAATCAGTGCTGCTGAATGCTGGTAGCACAAAACTGAAGCTCAGCTATTCAACAGGTGACAATGGAAAGGCTGCATTGAGGGATGATGGCTTCTCAGGGTAATTGTGTACAAATAATCTCCTCTGAAGAGCGGGGGAACTTCTGTCAGTTAAAAAAAAAAAAAAAAAAAAACCACAGTAAAATAGACTCAGGCAAACTTCCAAAATCCGGACATCTGTATGTTCAAGTTTCCCACACAGCAATTTAAAAAGGAACATAGGGAGAGCCCAGCATAATTTTCCTCCCTATTGTGCAGAAAGCAATCTATCTACTCCTGCTTTTAACTGGACTCATGTAATAGAAGATTGTACTTTCAGCATAAGTGGACAGTCTTCCTTTCCTCCCACACTGAGGGATGGCAAAACATCACCAAGAGAAATAGAATCGAAGAATAGGGACTAATTGAGGCCAGCACCCCCAAGGTACTTAAGATTTTTGTAGTTTTAATGGAAAAATCAATGTGTGATTACACTTTGCATTAGAGTACTTAAAAATTGCTTCAGCGTGAAAAGTCTGCAGCTTTGAAAACAACCTTACCCTGCAAATACTGTAGTCAGAGGACCAGATTCACCACTAATGTAACTCACATAATTCCCATATATGCTACCCTGGCAGATAGGGTCTCTGGGGACACCTGAGTGCTGTTTTTGCATGCAAAGCCCGTGAGGACAATGAGTGTTTTAATGGTGCTCTGTTAAAATTGGGGCCACATTTCTTTCTTTCACCTGATGCCTACAGGGAAGCTGGGATTTCACCTGGTCTGTAGGGACTTATAGGTTTGGATTCTTTATGTTTCAGCATCTGTGCTGCCCAGAGAATAAGTGCACAGCTAAGATTCCTGAAGCACTTTTGTTCTGTACTCAAAGCTGCCCAAAGTCTTTAAGCCTCATTAAGGACTATTACCTGTGTTGGCCTTAATATTATTAATCTCTCTCTCTTTCTCTCTTACAAGCTGTAGTTAATAAACCTAGTGGCCCTTGGCTTTGCTGGCACCCCTAGGTAAATGCTAAAAGGAGGAATTAGGGAATTGCAGGCGATATCCCTCACTGTGGCAACGTGAGCCAAGAAACAGGCAGGGGACTGCTGCCTTTGGAGTTGAGGACAGGCTGTGTCATCTCAGCTTCTGAAAAATACACTCTGTATCATGGCCAACCCTCCCCAATACATGTTTTCTTACAAGTAGAAGCCTTGGAAAATGTCTTTTTCTTCAGAGTGGATAAGAAAGCAGGAAGATTTATTTGTCTCAAAGTGGAGAAACACCGATGTTGCTACAGGTATGAAGTGGATTGAGAGAGATGGCCCTCAGACAAACACGGCAGCCCTGCATTAGGGAATCCTGTCCCATCAATTTTGGTCTGCTGCCCTTGTTCTTTGGTCAAGACATTATCGTCTTAAGCATTGATTTCCCAGTTTCTCTCTGTTTTCTTGCTCTCTCTTCTGAGCCAGATGCCATCTCAAATGTAGATTGCTCTTGCAACTCCCCAGTTTCACTAGGTAGGAGTCATTTGTGAGAAGTTCACAGATAATTTATTGGAATCTTCACCTGTGAAGGCTAAATGCATTATCTAATCCTCTGTTGTTTCATATTCAAATTATACTGCATTTCCTGTAATTAAATCTTTTGTTTTCCTATCTGATGCTGGGGCCATTATCTTTTAACAATGCTTGCAAGCCTGTGAATTTTAATGGAGAATCAAAGTAATTATTAGTTACTCCCATCTGGAGTACTAATTAGGGGCCCTATATACTATATATAAAAAAGAAAAAAAAAAAAAGTCTGGTGCACCAGTAGAAACTTTCAGACTCCTGGGGAGTAAATTTTTCCCTGTGCAGCCACATCTATCACTCATCAAAAGATCCACCTCTGACACAAACCCAGCCCCAGTCTCTGCCACATCAACACTCTGAGTCTGGCAGGTGTTTTTCCTCACACAGGGCACCACATATTAGTGTCTAATATTCTTTTTTCTTCTCTTTTCAGTTAAAGTTGGGATTGAATGTACGAGAGACAGATTTTTCATGTTTTGACTTGGCTGTTTATTAATTCTTATCTATGGTACAGTGAGTTCTTCAGCACTTCTAGCTAACAAGCTAAAAGTGAGAAAATGTTGGTGGATGTTAATAGTTACAAAGTCTTTTAAGGCCTAACTATCCAATAAAAAACTAACATCTATATTATTTATACTTTTGACCCAATGACTAAACACATGTGACCTGCACTGTGACACTTTCTATTAAATTAAAAAAATACTTCCTAAAACAAAGAAGAAGAAAGAGGAACATGAAGGAAGAAAAAGACAACCCCCAAGAATGTCCATCTTGTCCCATACTTATTACTATATTCCAAAACCCCAAATTCCAAACCCTTCACCATGTGATATTACACACTTCTATTCAGCTTCACACTTGTAATTCTAACTCCATCACTCAAATTTGGAAGCCTTCTCCAAGGCCTCGAGTCAAAAGCAGTGTTCTCCTGGGGGTCAGTGTCAGAAAGCACAGAAAGTTCAAAACTCCCAGGCTTCAGGGTTCCAACAAATTGTAACTTACAAGGAAAGATGAAACTGAGAAAGAAGTCTGGTGCTGTGATGAGCTAAGTTTTCCATGTTTCCTCTTAAGCAGACTGCAAGCTTCTCATCATTGCATTAATTCCCTCTTAAAAGCACTTAGCATTTTTGTTCTTATCAATTTTTAGAATAAAGAATTGGAGTTGAAATGGAGGTATGAGGTTAGAGTTGGGGGATGTGTCAGCAGGTGTATGTTGTTACAGAAACATTCAGGGAGAGTTCTGTGAGCACTCACAAAGCACTTGACAACCACCTGCAAACAGGGGCACATATGTAAAAATTACCAGGAAACTAAACTTTAACCATCAGTATAAAAAGAACAGGGGTGCATTAGAGCAATTAACATTTCTTAGCCATCCATCCTTCCTCAGTGTAAATTGGTTTCTTTTCCCATGTTTGATTAGGTAGCACCTGCTCCAGTCTCTAGCTGAACCTTGTAAAAGAGCTCAGCCCCTTTCAGAGGGTAGTGTAAATATTTTGTTCCTGTTCATGCAGCATTTCTGCAAATCCACCTTGATTTGCTCCTCCATATATTATTTCCAGCTTGCTTTTTGTTCAGTGTGATGATTGTCTTACACAGCTAAATGAGCAGCCACCTCAAGCCCAGACTTTTGTTTTCATGGTATTTCTGGGCTGGTGCTGCTGAAGATGATTTTGATTTGAAGAAATATTAGAAGACTTTCTTGATTGCTCCTTCATAACCAAATCCCTGGACTTCAGTGTATATGTATACCTTCTATTAGCTTGCTGTAATTGCAATTATTATAGTCCTTTTACCATAAGGCACAAAGTTTAAATTGTGAAACTTGGCGTTGTGGAGGCCAGATGTAAAAATGAGCTCCTAAGGAGGTTAAATGTAACCTTGAAGGACAGTGCTGCCAAGAACAAGATGTAATCTCCACTCTAGAAAGTCCTGATACTGCTGGCTGCCAAGACCTTGGTGTGAATAGAACAGGAAAATCCCTTGTTCTTTCTCCAGCAGATCTCTATGTGGGATCATCACAGAGAGAAATTGATGGGCAGATGAGTCCTAGGTCTGTCCCAGCTTTTAATATGAAACTTTATGTGCAAAACCAGGCATGTAATCTGTCAGCCTTCAGCCAGGAACAGGAGCATGAGCTTTCTAAGGTGGTAGAACAAAAATTTTGAGTAGACAAGAGAAAAAAAGGGATTGAAATGCTCTCCCTCAAATTTTGGTTGTTTTTCCCCACACCCTTCTCCCCAAAAATATAACCTTCTCAAGAAAAAAAGGGTTTTCATTTCTGGGTGGGTAACTTACCTCTGTCATGTGTACAACAAAATGTCTCATTTGATAAGCTCTAGTACTTGCTGATGTTATAATTACTGTGCCTCTCTCCAATAAAGACAACTTTTGAGCTCCCTGAGTTTGAAAATAAAGCTGACTTTTGTCCCATAAAAACACTGAGAATGAAGGTTCTCACCAGCTGAATCTCTTAATAACACTTAAAGACATCTATAGAAGAGAGGTCTTGGATCTGCTAAGTTTGAACCAAAAATCAGAATAAAACTTTTAAGGTAGTTAAAGATTGCAGTAATTCAGCAACAGAGTACACAGACATTCAAACATTCTTTCTTGTGAGCACAACTTTTAACGTGTCAGGTTTTAACCATTAGATAAGAACCAGCATTGTGTGGTGAAGGTCAAACAGAAGTCAAATGCAAGCACGTTGGTGCTTGCCCTTGTCCTTCAGACAGTGAAATTGCTAAAAACCTTCTGACTTTATGTCACAGGTTTACTCAACAGACCTTTCTGACTGATTGAAAGAAATGCTTGTCTAAAATGAGTGAAATGAGTTGTGTCACAGGTCTTCAAAAGATGGTGTTTAAGAGATTGTTTCATTTTGAAAGCCAAAGTACATGAGCCTTAGTGCTAGTAATGGTGACATCAACTTCTGCCAAAGAGTGTAAAAGCATGTATTGGCATTTTCAGGCATACATAAACTTTTGAAATCTTGAGTGATGGTTCTAGAGGAGTGACTTAGCTACTGAAGTTTAATGGTTTAGAATGTACTTGTTTTCAAACTTGAACTTTCGAAGAAATGCAATGTGTGACTAGCCATAGTGAGGTCGGAGGAAAAAAGCTAAGGTGGTGGAGGATGGGCAGACAGATTTTTAAGAGAAGCTAAAAAGTGGTTGCACTCTCTAATGTAGCAAACAGAGGAATACACCTGGATTTGAGTTATCTGTAAGTACAATGAGTGCCAAGAAAGAGGAAGATCTGGTTTGTACCCTGGTTTGAAAACCTTGCAAAAGGGCTTCAGAAACAGCCGTATGCAGAGAGACTCTGGGCACAATCACTGATCTCACTGTGCAGTGAGTTAAGCCTGGCACTCTTGCAGGGCATGTTCAGACACTGCCCAAGGAGCCCAGCCTGTTTTAGTCAGGTTATGTCAAGCAGTTTGCAATTGCCTACAGCTGCAGAGCAAGAATGTTCCCTCCAGCCTGCACACCTTCCTCTTCAGCTTAGGGACTTGAGTCTGAAAGTTGTACCACCCTTGATTAAGTCCAAATTTAAAGAGCTTTACATCCATGCTGACTATAGATTTGCTATTAGAAAAACCCAACCAAAAAACAGCAATACAAGATCAAAAAGAGAAAGTTCTTCTCAAACTGCTGCCTGCTGGTCTGATGGGTACAAAGGGCCATCAGCCCTCAGCTGGAGCAGGGTCTGTGCCTGTGGAGGTTCATGACTGTATCCCTCTTCTTGCCTTCAGTGCTTCCCTTGTGCCCCTTCTTAGAAAATTTTCCCCACATGGTGTACTTGGAGGCAGCCTTGGGAACTCATTGTTAAAAATTAATGTCTGGAGACTGAATCTTTCCATTGGCTTGGTTCCCTTCCCTTTTCCTATCTCCTGCTCATGTACACATCTACTGAATTCTAAAAAGCTTTTTGATAGCAACTTGGAATTCAAACATCCCCTTTCTATTTGTCTCCTGGTCCAAGCCAACATTTAAATGCATTCTTTTCTATTACTAAGAACATATTGACAATTTAGGAAACATTGTCCTACAGTGCAAACATTCTGATATTACAAAATACTGCCATGTTCTCTGCATTGATCTAAATGAGAGCATTGGCACAAGAACTAATAGGTCTATGGGGGCCATGAAAGAGTACAGGCAGAAATGAGAAAATTTCTAATCACAAGAAGGACATGTTCAGGGACAGTTTTCCAAGTGGAGAGTGGGACCAAACTCATTCAGTTTCTGGGGTACAGAATGTGATAATTTGTGCAAGTCTGTGGTGTGGCTGCCTGTGCTGGGAGTGGAGACATGTCTCTGGCCATAAAGCCAAGGACTCTGCTGGTTTGGAAGGAAAAGGTTGGAATGAAAAGCCACGTTTGGTGCTCCTTGGTGTGGCCTGTGTGACTCTGTATCCTCCTTTGGGAGACTGCTGATCTTGCAAGGTCCAGCAAGCCTAAGCAAGCTGAACATTTTCAAACACCTTCCAAATACCTTTTGCCAAAAGGAAACTTTGAGAAAGGTGGCCTGGCACCAGACACATCCCCCCTTGGTGCACATCCAGCATGTTTTGGTCTCTGAATTAAAGGTAAGATGCCCCTGTGCTGCTGCTCCTCTGGCTGCCTGGATGCACTCTGCCCTGCTGCCCTGCTCCAAGCCCACCTGTCTGTCAGCCTCCCTGTGCCTGTGACTACTGCTCAAACCCTGCCTCTGAGCCCCTATCTCCGAGAGAGAATTGCTTTAACCTTATCAAATGGAGGTGAAATTTAAAATGACTTAATGTTTATTTGCTGACAGGCAGGAATGTCCTCTAAATTGACTGTCACAGCTGGAACACAATGCTGTAGGACAAACTCACAACCTCTTTCTGGCCTTCAATGAAACAATGTTAAGTTTGGGAAGTGGGGACATAGTTTTGGCCCCTGTGGATAGGTATGGATAACATTCTCATTTTGACATTTTATACAATGAAGCTATATTTGATATTTGCATAATTCAAATAGATGAAATCCTCAAACAGGCACAGAAGACTTGATTTCATTAACTTGGGATGCAGCCATCCCCATCTTTCATGCAAATGGAAAATACCTTTCCTGTAAGTATGCTTTAAAGATTCATTTCTTTCTTTAATCAAGTGGTGAAATCCTACCCACGGGAACAAGAATTGATTTCTTTTCCCTTCAGACTCAATATCATAGACCTTATTTGGGTTAAGTTCTGTCATGGAAGGTAAGGTTAACCCTTCTGTGTGCTGCCAATCAGCTCCATGTGCTCCCGTTGGCTGCTCCAACATGCTGGAAATGCATGTGGTGCAGTTGTCCTGCAGATGTAGCCATCAGCCCAGGAAAGCTCTGCCTCTTGTCAGCAAGGATCTGTTTCCCCTGGATCCCTGACCTTGAGAGCTCACTTTTAAATTTCCTCCTGGGCCTTGAAGGCTGTAATTGATTACGGTTGTTTTGGTTTTAGTCTTTAACAATCAAGGTGAAGAATTGCTCCCAAATTTGTGAAGATGTCAGGGGGAAGGCAGCTTGCCCACACTGCATGGACAGTGTCAGGGAGCTGCAGTGGGCTCCTGCAAGCCTTCCATGAAACACTGGTGTTTCTGGTTGGGAATGGAAATCAGACAGGAATGCTCTGCTCTTGGACTGGCACTTGTGCCAGGGGCCTCTTGGAGTAGGAGACAGCTGCACTGCATTAATTCGATTTAATAGGCATCAGTGAGAAGTAAAGGTATTTGATGTTGGTCCAAGTAGTCTGAGGGAATAGTCCTTCTCATTATGAGCCCTGACTGAGACTCCTGTCCATGGCAGTACTTAGGTGAATCTCCTTCTCTCCTTACTGAGTTGCCTGTATATCTTTGTATGCTATTTTCTGGTTCACCTGCTTGGTAATAAAGCTCTGCATTTTATTTTCTGACTTTCAGATATGCCACTTTTCACTTGAATTGTCTTATATTACTTGAAACTGATAGCCTGACCCCTTGGCCACTGTGCTTCATCAAAAGCAGGATGCTCTGCTACATTCTAATGGAGAGCTGCCCAAAAATAACCAAAAACCCCCCAAACCAAACCAAAGGAAACCAAATGAACCAACCAAAACAGAACACACCTTCACTCCCCAAATTAACAGCCACAAAGACAAGAGGAAAATATGTATTTTTCTGTGATGTCTCTTGATGCTTCGTTTTCTCATTCTCTTTGCCTTAGAACACAAAGCAGTCATTGGGAAGGGTTTATTCCTCACTCTGAAAGTGAATTTATGGTGTGCTCCTTGCCTCTCCTGCCCACTAGCCTGCCCTGCAGAAGAAATGATTGCACTGAATGATTCAAGAGAAGCCAAGATGACCGGGATTTTCCACTGGTATTGAAGGAATATTTTACTCTCTGATTGGCACTGATTATGAACCCTCCCTTAAGTGTGTACATGTTGTGGTGTCTGACCTTGGCATGCAAGGCTCAGTACCTGGAGCCAGCTCAAAGGAAGCAGCCAGCTGAGAGAGACAGCATCTGCTTCCCTCAGCGTTCATGTGGCCACAAAATGTGACTGATGACGAGTAGCCACTCTCACCAATTCACTTGCCACATCTCAGGGCCCATTGTTCTCACTGAGCAGCAGAGTGGTTTTTGGTTTGTTTGGTTTAGTCTTTAAGCAGAATCAGGCACGTTTTGGGAAAAGACCTGTCCAGCAAAAGCCCCAAGAGCCTGGAGAGTGGGGCAAACACCACACTTGCCAGTGTTCACTGGAGATCTTCACACTGAATTCAGTAGGAATAAAAGCATTTCAGACTTTGGGTGACAAAATCTCACTGATTGAACTCTACTGAACTCTGCTTTCAAGTCAATTCAGGTCAGGAATAATTGCCATCTTTAGATCATTATTTTAAAATTCTTTATCCCTTGAAGCAGCACTGAGAAAGCCAAGTGTCCCTGGGGTTCAAATCTTCTTTATTTAATTTTCCTAATATTTTAATATATCAATGGTTCTGATCATTTTTGCTCAATGTGGTTTTGAGGAAAAAATTCTGAGGCATGAAAAAATCTAAAAAGTGAAACATCATGCTTTTGATCCAAGGACTGATGTTCTATGGGAGGAATAGAAACAAAAGTCTCATGATAACCCCTCTCCTTTCCTAAAATAGAAAACCTGCTTAGTTAATGAATATAAATGAATGTACACTCGCTTCCTTTTTTTTTTGAGGTTACTAAAGCTGATTAACATTAGGGTACCACAATTTATTTAAAGCAGTTGAGTAATTATTCTGCTTTCTATCCTATGAACATGCAACTTATTTATTACTAAAAGTTTGGGGGCTTTTTAAATGTATCCTTGAAATAACATTGTGGAAATATCTTTGTCATCATCTGCGTTTTAAAATAAGTATTTTACAATAAGTAATTCTGGTATACAGACAAAGAAGAAAAATTGGTCAATGCTATAGATATTCAATAAACTGTGATGCATCATCTTACAGGAAAGGACCTAAAATCCTTAGGCACGAAATAATGTATTGACAATTTGTGTTTACACAAGTAGAATTCAATATTCAGCATAATTAAATTAGAAATTGATAGCTTGAGCAAAACAAAACAGTTTTTCATATAAAATTTAACACGGGTGAAGCCACTTTGCTTTATAGTGACAGCAGGTGGGTCAGGGTGCTTTGGCTGACACTTATTTTCCAGCAGATCATCAAAAAGTGACTTGTATGCCTTAGCCTCGCCTGTTATGTTGGGCTAATGAGAATTTATTCTCCACTTGCCTGTAGAGGCTGTGCTGTTAGTAAAGCCAAGCAGGTTATGTTGCTCTCTCTAGGTCCATCCTTGCAAAAATTGCATCTTCTTTTCTCTCCAACCTCCGTCCTCAGGGTGTGGAAAGCAGGCAGAAAAGTGAACTGACTCTGGCTGCAGTCAGAGCTGTCCAGGAGCTGTGAGGGTGTGGAGATTTTTCAGGCTTGTTCCTTGTTGTCCCTTTTTTAAACTTTAATAAGCTGGCTGTTTGACAGAAATATCTTTAACCTGGTTAAAAGTTATTCACTAGATTTACATAATTTAAGGTATAATTGGAGTCTTTGGGCTGGGAGCACTTTAATTCCTCATGCTTGGTAATCGTCCCTAGAGGTGTGTAAAATTGCATGTGGAGAAAAAGAAACTATGAGATTCTTAAACACAATATTATTATTTTAGATGTACTAGCACCGTTTTAGATTAAAAATCACTTCAGTATGAAAATTCTATTTTGGGATTAATGACTAAGTCATAGACACCTCTAGCCAAAACAAATGAAACCTAGCAGAGCAGAGTTTCAGTATTAGGTCTGCTTTCCCACAGGAACACACAGCTCTCATTAGTATTTGCAAGTTCTGTGTAGATACCCAGGGAGGAACATACAGCACTTAAAAGCTGGGTGAAAATAAAAAAGAATCTGCTCTGAACTTCCCTGCTAAAGCACTTGAACCTCATCTAAGGAGTATTATGGGACAGAAGAAAAATTCTGCAGCTGGTGAACTTGATGGCAAAGTTGCATTTCATCCTCAGACCAGTTGTAAAAAGACAAACTAAAATAAATCTTCTACATTTTGCAGATGTGCAGACGATTCATGAATAAAATTTAAATCTGCAAGCAACCTATTATGCCATAATAACAGTTAAAAAAAAAGTCAAAACACCTGTATATTCCTCATTTAGAACCGCCAGCATCTGAGAACAATGACATCAGGCAGCCTCTCCTGACTTAGCAGAAGCAGTACTGAGTTATATAAGTGTGGGTACTTCAGTCATATAACTATAGTTTATTTATCACAAAACAATGTTTTGGAGCCCAATCTGAGACCAAGGTGCTGCTGTCTGTGCACTGTACAGACAAGAACAAATAATTTCTATGTCAAAATCTATCTACAAAATCTACATGGAGCCAGAAAGAATGGTGAGAAGGAAATTTGACATAAAAAGTTGATGTCCTCTAACGTTTATTAACAGAGCAGTTACATTTTAAGTGCACGCACCAAATACTTTGAAACTAGATAAGAGATGTTTATTTAGTAGGAAAGCAGCCCCACTGCTTCTGAGAACCAGAGGATCCACCAAGACAACTGTGTAGCAAGTTTTAGGTAACTCAGTTTTGCATTTCCTGAAAATGCACATGCAAGAATCTTCATTGTAAAAACAATTATTTATCTTTGAAGAGCTCATGATTACCAGGAGCTCCAACATACGTTGCATTTTTTAAGATGTTGATCATGGGTTAGTGGACGAAAATGAGCTGCAGTAAGCTGTCAAAGGCAGATGGATTTGAGTAGCAAGAAATGCTGCTAGAAGACATTCATTGTCAGCCACCTCTGATGCTGATGTTGGAAGACAAAGAGGATTATTTGCACCGGCTTGTAGCTGCTCAGAGGAAAAATAACTTCTGTGTATTTGCAGATTAGACTAGACAAAGGCTTTGCTTCTCTGAAGAAAACTCCTTTAAGATAACTTGCACTGAGCCTCTGAAGTACAGCCCGTTTGTATTTTTCCCTTGGCAGTGTTACAAAACCTCATCTCTCCCTGATCTGCATTTGAAGAGTCTTCATTTTTATCTCTTTTAGATATGAGACTTTTCCTCTTTAAGCACTTCCTCTCTTTCATTGCATCACGGAGCTGTTGGGAGGCTTTTTTCCTCATCTTGAGCCTGAGCAATAGTCCTACTATTTGCTTTAGAGAGTCCCTGGTTTGTCATTGATGGGCAGTTGTATTTCCAAATGGACTGACTGCAGCTCTCCTGGGTGAGTCTGTTTTGTCTGATCTTGTCTTGGAGCAACACAGGGACAGCCTGCAGCTCTGTTTGTTCATAGAACAGACACACTGGTGCATTAAACTTTATGCATTGAGGAGGGCAAACATGCTGTGGCATGTGGAGTGTAGTCCTTATGGAATCATAGAATCACAGAATATCCTGAGTTGGATAATTTCTAATCTGCAGTTCCACGTGCAAGGGAATTGCTTGGAATGTGATGAAATTCAGAGAGTGAAGAAACGGCAGTTTAATTCACAGGAACACCACTTCTGTGAGGGATGTGTCACTTTAATGCTTGCTGCACAAGCAGGCTTTTTGGACTTATGAAAAGACCATTATCAGCGCAGGCTTTCTGAGCCCATGATATCTATATGTAAAGAAATTGAGCTGAAATCTCTCTCCTTTCCCCTCCTTTCTGTATCTCCCACCAATATCCCAGTTCTAGGTCAATCAGCAATGAAAAAATGTGACATCTCTAAATGGGATAAATGCATGCAGTTTACTCATGGCATTTGATTTGAGTAAAAAAATGAGTAATTAAACAATTTTTGGAGACTGGTCTTCCTTTTTGCCCTACCTGCAATCTCTTTCTCCCCAGCTGGCTGAACAGCAGTGTGTGGATATGTACCTGCAGATAATATAGGAAATTTCTTTGAAGTCTTCCCTGCCTTTAATTTCATAGTTTATTTGTGGAAAATGTGATCATATAGGTTGTGATTTCATTGAATCATGGAATGGTTTGGGTTGTAATGGACCTTAAAGACAATCTCTTTTCAGCTGCTTGCTATGGGCAGGGACACCCAGCACTAGACCAGGTTACAAAGAAAACCAAAATCCTTTGATTTTCTGTATGTTTCTCTGGAGTCACTCCAAGAACTCCACACCTTTCTGATGCTGAGGCTCCAGAGCTCCAGGTGGGTCTCATGGGAGTGGAGTAGAGGGGCAGCCTTTAAGGATCACCTCCCTTGCCCTGCTGGTCTCGTTTTTTTTGATGCAGCCTGGGATGCAGTTTGGGCTTTCTGGGCTGCAAGTGCACATCTCTGGGTAATTTTGAGCTTCTCATCAGCCAATTGACAACCAAATCAATTTGACAGAGGTTGTTTTCCCCTTGGATGCTCGTAAGACCAAAAGTGACTGCCAAGTGTCCACCACTTTATGCTTCAAAGACAACATCCTCTTTGTAGCTTATAAAACGCTATAAGCCAGGAATGTGTTATGTGCATAAAATCTATGGCTCTCTTATATCCCAGCCATAATAGGGTTTTTTATGGCCCTTGTGCTCTTCCTCCAGCAGGCAGGACAGCTGAGAACAGCCCCAAGTCTGTTGACCAGAGGTGTGTGCACAGTGTGATCGAGGAAGGGATAATGTTGTCAGCACTCTGGTTTTGGAGTCCAGCCTAAGAGGAATTTTTAATTCTCTGGTTAGAGAAAGAGGTGCCAGCTTCATCCAGCTGCATTACTTCTAGAGGGTTACAGATGAAGATAATCTGAAACACAGTAAGTATTATTAACAGAAAGCACTGGACAGGAGAAGATTTTCTTTATGGGAAATTGCCCATCCACAGCATAGTAAAGATTTTATTCCTTCCATAAGTCAGGATTCTGAGTTCAACTAAAGCTTTTACAACTTCAGAATATTATCCTGCTGTCCAGCTGCCTCTGTTTCTTTTGGAGAACCAGTGAAGATTTTTCTTTTTAAAACACTTTTTCCATGCCTCAGCACCACACACCAAACTGTATGCATATATTTTGCTTACAGTATGGCCAGGCTTATTTATTATTTATTATTTAACTTGCTTGCAATTAGGGTTCTAAAACGGTTGCTACTTTTAGGCCTTCACAGTCATGGAGCAAATAGCAATTTTCTTACTGCTCAGTAGTACCAAACTCTTTTCCTCCTTCTTCCCCCAAATCAAAAGTAAATAGGATTTGATTTCATTCCCCCCACCCCTACTTTAAGTTGTTCTATCCCAATGGCAACATCACTACGATTATATTTAGCAAGTTTTGTTCTTTACACCCTGTGAAATAAACATGTTTACTAGCAAGAACTTTGCTAAATTAGTAGCCCTTACACTGAAGGACTCTACCCTCAGGTTCTCTGTGCTTTTGCTATAGAAAAATTGGATGAGAACTTCAAATGGTGTAGCTGGAAAAAGAAGTACATTCCCAGTATCTTTTTCTTTTCTTTTAAAAAGCAACAGAAATTTTTCAGTGACACACAAAAAGATTTGTGTTGCAGAATAGCTGGAAAGCAGGTTTCCCTCCATTTATATTTGTGATAGTTTCCATATATTCAGCTATCAAAACCTATTATGAAGAGCTATATTGTAGTGTAGATAGATTTTTATGCTTGTCGTAATACAGATCTATAAGTAAATTTGTCAATATTTTCACTGTCATATTGCTCTATTTCTTACAGAAAATATTCTTAATGATACCAAGCTATATATCTTTACCATGTAAGACTGAGTTTGGTTGCTCAGTTTTAAGAAGAATATTTTAAATTAACAGAGATTTTTCAGTTTGGAGCAAATTTAGAAACACCACATTTAAACCAACAGTAATTTCCTGGTCTAGTTACTTTCTATAGCCTGTTTTTCTAATAAGGCATGCATGGTCCAACAAGCTTCTTCCTATGGCTCCCAGTGCTAGATTTCCCTTCTTCCCATTTATACACGACTTGTACAGCCCATGTGAGCAGCTTATTGTGGAATGGATTTTAACAGATTGATTTAAAACCAACTCTCCCTGATTCCCCTTTAAGCTCTAGGCTTGACCTCAAGGGCTGTCCTTAAAACCCTAAAAATAAAAAAAATCTCTGTGTGTTTTTGGAAGAAAATCTCTTGATGAAAGAATTTCTTCAATTTCTTCAGTGTTTTAGTTCTCATCCTGTCTTCCCTCCTGTGTTTCTCCATTCCCTGTTATTATCTGAAGTGGGGCTGAGTGTGAGGTGACCAGGCAGGGAGGGAGCAGGAAGGAAGGGGATGGGTAGTGGGGAGAGAGGTCAGTCATTATTTTAAGAACAGACGTTCAGGGGTTTTTTCCTCATCAAACAAGAGGCATTTATACCCAAAAAATTGTTGTTTAATGATTTTGGTCACAAAGATTGGTCACAAAATAGTTCATCACTTGAGAAAAGGAAGCCTCAAGTATGTCAAGAAAATAAAGTCAAAAGGTGTTTTCTCATCTGCAGAATCAACAGCTGAGGTGTCCCCTGTTGCTCCCACCCCATAAATAGCAAACGCATCTAGGGCAGAGAGAAGGAAGAATTGAGGGCACAGCCTTGTTTTGGGGCTCTCAGGGTTGTGGCACATCCACGGTGACACATCTTAACTCCCACAAATACACAATAATGTCATTACACTGGTATCTCTGGGGTACCAGGAATCACTGGTGTTTTACCCTTGAGCTCTGACTAATTTCCTTTCCAAACATAAAAATGACATCAACCACTGAATGGCAAACTTGGTAATGCCAAGAGGGAAAAGAAATCCAAGCTGAAAGATGTCATGCCCTCACAAGGAAAAGCCTGTGACAGTGCTGGGGGTGCCCCAAGCCACACCAGGAACACTCAGTGTGTGCTAGTGGGACAGCTCAGCCAGCACACACAGTCACTGAGTGTTTACTTATCCCTGGGTGCTTGGGGAGCCACCCAGAAAGTGCCTCTGGGTGAGAGGGGAGATGAGGGAAAAGTGCTGCTCCCACCACTTGGGGCTCTCCCAGGCTGAGCAGAGTGACCTTTCCCTGCAGGGACCTGTAAGACCTGGTTTGAATCAACACCTCTGTGCCCACCTGGGCCCAAGGGTGAGCTCTGGTGGCTGATGCTGCCTGCACAGACAGCCGGAGGCACCTGGGCAGTGTGGTTTGGCAGAGGTGAGTTGGAGCTGCCCGCAGCCCTCAGCCTGCTGCATGTGACATTTCCATCCATTTCTGCATTCATTTCCCCCTCCTGATCACTCTCTTTGCAGGCTCCAGGTCTAGGCTACAAGCACACGGAGAAAACTACAAATTAGCTAAGTGCTGAGACACAATCCATAGTTTCCCTGCTGAAGGTCTTGTGCTCTGAAGAAAAATATACTAATCTAATCAGAGGAGCCTTTCTGATTCCATTTATCTGGGATTTTCCTGTGTTTCTTCTTTTCCCAAATTGCCCTGCAGGTTAAACTACTGCTCCATGTCCTCTGTTGTTCAGCTCCAAGTACAGCTCATGCTATAGCAACAGCATTCAAGATGAACCCAAATTAGGTCTGTGTCTGCAAGGGAGACGAAATAAAAAGAGCTAACTAGTTTAATTACTCCCCATTCAGATGTAATTCAGTTGCATTGCACTAAGAAAAATAAACGCTGCTGAGATGTTATGAGACAATTAGTAAGATAATGGAAAATAGTTAATACCCCTCATGTCTGTGAAAGAATTCTCTCCCCTCTACTTCAGAGTAGCCTTGAAAGTGTTTTCTGAATTGTATTTTCAAGCAAGAATATCTTCTCCCTTGGGAAATACTAACAAAATCCTGTCACAGGACAAAATGGTTATTTACAGTTTGGAAATCACAGAGTTCAAAGAGATCACCTTGGTCCTGGGCCAGCCACAGGGTGCAGATGCAGGTCTGTGAGGATGCCCCTCTGTTGGGAATGAGGAATGATTGCTGCACTTTCACCAGGCAGCTTTGGTTGTGCCCTGTATGTCCTTGCAGGCACATCCAGATGAATCTTTGGCCACGGTAGCCATTCAAAATATTTCACTCAAACTGTGTCACAGGTATCTGTGTCTTTTACATTCAAGATTGAAGACTTTTTCCTCTTCCACTGCCACAGCAAAGTTAGAACAGTAAGTTTGCCAGTAACTTGCCAGCTGATTTTCCCAGCACATCTTGCCAGCCAGAAATGCATCTGCCCTTGGCTTCAGGGTCTGGGACTCAGGCTCTGATCCCAGCTCCTCTGTGGCCTCACTGAATGACCTTCTTCAAGCTGTGCCTTCTCTCTGTGCCTCAGACACTTCCAACCATCGTGATAATGATTTTGGACTCTTTGTAAGTGCGTTTTATTTGCTACAGTAGAGTCAATTACCCTGGATTTTGCCACTGTGTGAATTACCAGCTGCCAGAACCCATGGGCACAGCAGGGTGAGCCCAAGCACTTGTGTGGGCATTAATGCAGATTTCCTCATTTCTCATGTTTTGAAGTCCTTCCCTTGGAGTTAGGAGTTTGGGGATTTTTTTACTCTCTTAGACGTGGAATTCCTATTAAAAGTCAACTGCTCTGTGCAACTCGATAAAAAAAAATCCCGTTTAATGTGAGATTAGTTTAGGCTTTTGTACTTGGTTTCCTTGGGACTCTAATGGCAGTCTGAAAAAGAAAATCACCCCTGAGAATGTCTGGGTTTCACATAAATGTAATCCAATTACCCCAGTCTAGGCCATGCAGAACTATTTGGTCTGAGGTATACATCAATCTAGGAGAAGTACAATATACTGAGCTGAAAAGAAGGCAGATTGGGCATATTTCTTAATAGCATAACACAATGCAATTGCCAAAGGAAAGGCAGATGTTTCTGTCCTGCATTAGGCAGAGCCTGGACTGAGTAATTTGGGGGGGAGGAGGGAGAGAGTGAAGTCCTTGCAGGAAGGGATTTTAGAGGTATCTTCCCTGGAGGCCAGTTTTGTAAAGGCAAACCATCTGGTGCATTCAAAATGCAAAAAGATTTGTTCTTCAGAAGTCTGAGCCAGGGATGAAAGTCCATTGCTGCCAGGGATGGCTTAGCAGTATCCACAGAGAAGGATGAGTTTTATCACAAACAACGAGAGTCTCCTTTTCCTCCTCCCTTAACCTCTAATTCAAACATCAAATAGACTGATCTGACTGTAGCTGCTGGCTTCTGTAGTGAAAGTTTCTGATGTCCTTGCTTACTGTGAACTGAGCAATGAACTGTTTCATTAATATTTCTGCTTTGCTTCCAGGCACCTTCATTTTACACAGAGGTCAGAAAGGGGTTAAATGCAAGCCCTGACATTATCCCAGGCAAAGCCTGAGCTGGGACTTGGAGGGGCTGCTCCTCCCTGCCTTGCCTGCCTTCAGCAGCAGCCAGCCTGAGTTCTGTGCTGCAGGAGCTGGTGGCTGCTCAAGGCTGGTGCCTCCAGGACTGAGCTGCAATGATGGAGTCTCCTTGCAGAATTAAGCACTTTCTGCCCCGTGCTTTGCAGGGTGGATTAAAAATTTCCTGTGGGAGGAACGGGTGGATGTTTAGCATGCCTTGGAGACAGTGCTGGCACTGTTGATGGAAGATCTCAGTGCATCACTGTCACAAATGCGTCACTGTCACAACTGCAGCTCTCTGCAGAGGCTGGGGGCCTGCAGGAGGCACCTGCTGGCTCATCCCTTCTCCAGGCATGATCTCTTCACAGTGCCCTTAGTGCTCCCATTGGGTGGGCTCAGGCTGGACACAAACTGACCAACAGAATGTGCTGAATAAGTACAGGTTAGGATTTTACAGCAAAAGATGGTGTAATCACTGATTAAGACATTAGTGCTTCACGCCTGAATACTGGATATTGATCACAGTCCAAAGCTCCTGGGACATCTCATGGCTGCAGGCTGAGTTTCCCTCTGGAAGCCGTAAGACAGCAGTCTTGAATACTGAGAAATTATGCTAATCTCTAGCTATTAGTGCCATGTGTATCTTTGTCTGCACAAAAGCAATAAAATAGTGCTGTGGGCTGCACGTGCTGCAGCTCAGCAGAGCAGAGTGCTCCTGTGGCTCCCAGGTCCCAGGTATGCTGTGTACACAGGGATATGGTCCCCATGGACTGCTCACCCACAACGGGTGTTCTGGAAGCCCTGCTCCTTGCTGTTCATGTCTGCAGAGCTTTGAATTTGTCTTTATTTTGTTAAATTTAACGTGCAGCCAATTGATGTGCTGCTCATGAGATCCAAGTGCTGTCAAACCTCTTTTCAGATGTGGCTTTTTGGTCTAATCAGGTGTAAAAGAAAAACTAATTTTAATCAATTACTTTATTAAAAAAACATGTCTTATATTGGCTTTTCTCATACTAGGAGAAAAATCCTGTCTGCCATCTAGAAGGAGTCTTTACAACCTCATCTTCCACAGGTACTTCTGCAGGCAAGAAACTCATAGAAAACTTCCACTCTATTCCCTTTAGTTTCTCCTGCTCTTCCTCCAGATTTCCTTTGTCCTGTGTCTTTGAAGCTTAACAGCTTTAACCTCATGCCAGTCTTCCTTCAATGTGGGCACCTAACGTGTGATATCATGGACCTCAGAGAGCAATAACTCACTCAAAGTTACTGAGCATCTTCCTGACGCCCTGCAGCTAAATGGGAGCTTCAGCCTTGGAGAAGCAGGCAGAGTCCTAGTGGTGATGCTTTGCTTTGTGGTGCCTTTATTTGTTCCTTATTGATCTCTGAAATGCATTTGCTGCATGATTATTGAGTTCTAACGGCTCCCACATGAAATGTGCTTTTTGTCACTAGTTTTGTGATGTTTTCTTGGTTAAGAGCTTACCTGGGTGTGACTACACTTTCTAACACTGGCCACAGGTTTTGGCTTGCCCATCTTATTCCTGCCAATGGAAGGAGAAGAGACAGCATAAAAGCAAAATCTGTTCTCTTCCTATGATAGCTTATGTGATCAGGTAAATTAATGCAAAATAAATATATTACAGAGAGGTAGCAATAACAGAGCCCTTGCATTTGCATGTCCTTTGTGTGGCCATGGTAGGGCAGGCTGTTATGAATAAATCAAATCACTTAAACTGGAGTTTTCTTCTGATGAGTATTCCTTTCCTACATTCTCTGTTCTTTCTCTTGCTTGGAGGATCTTGGAGGACTTGACTGAGCTTGAGAGCCGAGGAAAGCTTATTCAAATATAACTTGTATGGTGGGGTTAAAGGGTGCTCTTTGCTTTCTCTATGTCTCTGTTCCCCTTCACACCTGCCTCGCCTGATAGAGCACAGTGGCAGCCAGGCCAAAGGAGCATACTCACTATCACACTTGGAAAAATGTATTAAAGCCCCTGAAAACCTATTAAAGCTCACGTTAGAAGCAGTGTTATTCTTCACCTGCCTATTCCTTTTAAGCTGTTTTCTAACCATTCATGTTGTAAATATCTCTGACCCAGAGGAGTGTTTCAGGTGGAAGTCAGGGCAAAACAAAAAATGTGGCTTAATTTAAAAGTCTTCCAGGGAAAAAAATGTGTTGACCATTACAGAAAAATGCCAACGCATCATTAAGTGCTGTAAATATCCTATTAATAAAACACAGTTATTTAGAGTGGTCAGCCTTCATTTGCCTTGCTGGGAGAAGGACATATGATTTAAAACTTTCTTTTCCCTCTGTCACCTTGAGTAAGGAGGACCTGGCGGATTAATGGTGAGATGGTGAAGGGGAGAAGAGGAGAGAGAGGCTGTTGCTAGAATAAATTACCCTGAACTTCCCACTTTAGAAGTCAGCACTGCTGCTCTTCACCTTCCTTTTGCAGCACCCTTTCCTCCTTAACACTAAGAAACCCTCCAGAGGTTCACTGAAGGCTCAGTACAAGAGTAACCTGCTTTTTACTCCTTTTTTCCCCAGCCTCCTTTTGAGCGGAATGAGATCCTTGAGTCGTTTCAGCTGGGAGGGTCAAATTTCCCTTTTTTCTCTGGGGGTGCAACACTTCCAGAAGCCACTGAATTGTTGTTGGCAATAAGCAGGAGGTGTATGATGTTGTTGTGAGTAAATGCCAAGGCTGTAATGATAAAGTTTCCCTTCTGTCTCATTCCTCCCTGGAAATGCTTGAGACAGAAAGGACATTTCAAGTGCCTGTAATTGAAGGCACTAAGGTTTTACTGGGTTCTGCTTAAATCAGTGGTCTCAAGCATATAGTCTCCTGCAATTATATATTGCTCCATGCTTGATTTTATGGTTCTTCTACCATCTACTTCTGCTGGAGCTTTCTCAGGCATAAGAACATCTGAAATGTGCAGATCATTAGAGGAAGTATTGAACCATTTGCTTGTAGAATAGACATAGGTTAACTGGGAATGGATCAGTGCACTTCTATCATATAGCATCAATAGTGAGACTGAATCTTTGGGATAAAGGAAAAAAATAATTGTTTGTAGTTGCAAAGAAATGAGGGGCAGCTTGAGAGAGCATGGTGTGAGAGGTATAGCAACCTGCATCCTCCAAACAGAAGTGAATATTTGAAAGCAGACTTCAGTCCTAGTTCACGTGAAATTTCAGAAGTGAAAAATCTCACTGAGGCAGTTCATTGGGGAAAGAGACTGGCACTGTTCTGTCCCCCCTCACCTACCCAGGCTCTGGTGACTTGCTCTCTGTCACCAAGTCTCTACCAAGCCCTGGTTTGGTTCAGGGAAGGATTTCCCTCCCCTCCTTCCTCCATGCTGCAATGGCAGCAGGGATCAATGCAGAGGGAGAGTCCTGCAGCCCGTGTTTATTGAGCGGGTCAGACCAGAGATTGTAGTGGTTCATTCTGCCTTTCTAATCTAATAACCTGCTTTTATCCAGTTACCCTCTGGACTTTATTTTGAGCTGCTATTCGATCAGAGCACAAACAAATGATAGAAACCCTCAATGACAGCATGCCAGAGGAAATGCTACAAAACCAGAATTAATTGGAAATATATATTCCAAGAGTGAGATATGGACCTTTTTTCTAATAGACTTAGACTTGGATATTATTACTGAAATACTGGCAAATTCACACATCAATGTAAATTGTCTTGCTGCATCTGTCAACAGGCACCTAAAGCAGTAATAAAGGCAGAATAGCTCCTCATAAATATCCAATATCCTAATTATCAGAGCTTGACTTAACCAATGGCAGGGTAATAAAAAACGAGATTTTTGGATCTTTTGCCATGACAAATGCATACTTTATTCTTTGAAGACCGACTGCAGTGTCACAACTTTTGTGGCAAATAGAGCATGAAGCATATTGTCAAAAATATGGTTAGGGAATATGAAGCCACTAAATATTTTATCTTCCTGGCAATGTACGAGGAGAAAAGTATAAACCTTAAATCTATCAGGTTCCTCCTCCTACCTCCCAAACTGTTTTAATAATATAGAAATTTGAGTTCCTAGAGAAAAGCACTACATCCATTTTCCAGTGCGCCTTGATACAGTGAGTATTGTGAATTTTGTAGTGTTCGCACTGGGGTTTAAAATGCCATCAGTGTATATCTCAGAGAATTGTTTAGCAGTCACACGTTATGAACATCCATTTTTCCCCTCTTTTCTAATCAGTCACGATGGGCTGGTTGGATGCAAACCCCTCCTGCCTGGGTGTCCCAGGGTGGTGGGAGATGGGGGGCCAGGAGGGGTCCCAGGGAGGGACAATCTGCTGTCACAAAGTGCCATCCCTCAGGGCAGGGTGAGGGCCCTGCATGCTGTCATTGAGTAACAGCATGGAGATGGATGGAAGGACTCCAGGAATAGTGGGATCCCTCCCATTCTTTTTCCTCACATGGCCACTGCTGTGGCTGGGAACTCATGGCTTGCTCAGTAAATTGGTGACAGTCAGTGCAGAAACACCAAATCTATACTGAGCACCTGGGTATGTGCTTAGTTCACATTCCAATTTATTTAATTTATTGAAACAAAGCACCTTTTTACAGTGTAATCAGGATATCATCCTACATGGCAAGGATACACTGGGCCCCTAGGACTGAGTGCTGACATTCACCTGACCCTTGTGAAAAAGTGCTGGTGAGAAAGTGTCTGGGTCATAAACCAGTTTTCTGCTGTTCATTCCTAGGTAAGGGGAAATGGGCATGTGTGTGCAGAGTTGTGTCGTGTGAGGGCTCCAGTTACACAGCTAAAATCCCAAACTTTCTGCTCTCCAAGGCAATGGGTTTTTTGTTACACCAACAAAATATTTCAGAGTGCTAAGCAAATTCCTGCTTTATAAGTAGAAATCTTTAGACACAAATGGTTCCTTTTCTGTCCTTGGTTTCCTTGGAACAGGCAATGGAAGTTTCCCAGCCTCACCCTCCTGTGGCTGCAGTCACAGCCTGTGTCAGTGTGATGGGGAGGAGGGCTGGCCTTCCTCCTGAGGTGGTCATCCCCCTTGCAGCCTCACTGCAAAGTGTTTCACTCAAAGTGTCAAAATCCTGTGCATCCAATCATTTCCTGAGGAGATTTGGAAGCAGGAATACACGATATGCAGATCTCACTGGTGAACTCTGATCTTCTGGTGTAGAAATTTAAGTGCCCTGTACGATGGTGGTGGCATAAAAATACTGCTTTCACTCCACTCCACATGGTTTGAAATAAAAAGGACTTTGTAGTAATGTTTTGACAACAGTGTTTTTTGGGAGGCTTCGTAATAGGGAGTGTTGCTTTTTTGATGAAAAAAGCTTACAGATGAATGTGCATGGAGGAGGAGAACCCAATTTTTCACGACTTAGGGAAAAAAGGCTCCTTCTAACACATCACTCATGCTCCAAGTGCATTCACCTCTCTATTTTAAAGCACAAGAATGCACTACAGGCAGGACAGCACTGAGAGTACATCCTTCAGAAAGGATAGTCTATCATCTTGTCTCTGGCTTTATGCTTCCCGTTGAACAAATCTGCCAACATGACACTGGTTACTGATGAGCAATTTGTATGGTTATAAAAAATATTGGCAGTGCTCCATTGTTTTGCTATTTAATTCTTAATTTACATTTTTAATGTGCTGTGTCCTCATTCATATTATAGGTTTTACTCTTCTGTGTACATCTATAATAGAATGATTTTTTTCCCCCAAATTAATTAGGAATACTAAAGAGTTGTTATAATTGCACTGTGCTTGAATTAAGGACTGTGCCTGTCTTTTAAGATATGCTTCCTTAGGAGTGGAGTACTTTTGCAGGGGACAGGGGAAAATGAAGTAGGTACAGAACAGGTGTATTTTCAAGTGCCTGAGCTACACTCAAACTGGCAAAGAAAGTGTAATAAATGATCAGGACTGAAGGCCCAAACTCTGAATGGCCTGTCTCAATGTATTTATTAGTTTCCCCTCCCTCCCTCTCTCCCTCCCTCCCTCCTCCTCGTCCTGTTTTTGATGAGGAGGATGATGTGGATTTTTCCCAGCCCAAGGAAATAAAGGGCTTAGCAACAGTGCCTTCACTCTCTGTATCCAAGCAATGTTTTAAAATTGCTGTGTCCAGTAAAACTTTTTTACTGGACTATGATTTGTGCTGGAATCAAACTGCTGGTAAATGCTTTGGTTTCCTCCTCCAGTACAGCTTGCTCCCAGAAAAGAATCCTAATACGTGTGTATTTCTGTGCTGTGCTCCCACAATTCGTGGGCTGTTGAGGGAGCCAGGGAAGTGCCAAATGTGCTGGTGGGAACTGGGGCTGAGCAGTGGGAGCTGGGGCCACCCTGTCCTGCTCTGCCCTGTCCTGTCCTGCCCTGGGGAGCTGGGCTGCAGAGGCACCACCTCCTGCCTGGAAAAGCAGAGGTGCAAGGTGCACAGACAGAACTGTCTGCAGGCATTCCATCCCATCCAACAGACTGTCATTCCCAGTGATTAATGGCTTATGGAATAGCAATACAGTGAAATCAGTGACAGTAGGTTTAAAGTATGGTTTAAGGACTCTGAACCCAGAGAAATAACAGCAATCAAGTTTATGTAGCACAGGCTGATAGGCCTGCTGCTGTGACAAGCTGGTGCAGAACATGGGAAGAGAAAAGGAATGCAGAGAATGTTTGCACAGAACACCTCAGTGATCCTGTACCAGTGCTGTGCTTCCTGTGCCCTCAAAAGCAATTGGAATGCTTCTTATTTCGAATGCTTTGCTCCAGCAGAAAGCTTTGCAGTTGCCATGAAACCTGAAAACTTTAGGGGCCCTTTCAGGAGTGCACAGCTTCCCCCAGTGGGGGCTGTGTGTGCCTGTGTGAGCACAGGGAGCAGCCCCAGGGAGAGCAGCAGAAGCAATTCTTGCTGTGGCATCACAGAGGGACTTGCAGGAGCACTTGGAGCAATTCACCAAGTGTAGGAATTAGACTGGAAAAAAGTTTTTACATACATATATAGACCTAGGCATTTTTATGAAGATTCATAAGGTTGGGGTTGAGATAAAAGGGTTACAGGGCATGGGAACCAGGTAATTCAGTGGAATTAAAACTGCATCCTGGACAACTTTTCTTGGATCACTGGAGATCAGTGATATATATCTTGGACCCGATATGCTCATTGTATGGACTGTATTCTTAACTAATTGTTTAATGCTTTGCTTTCTTTTACATTGAGTAGTCACAGTACTGCTAAAAATAAAAGTGTGTATGGTTTATGCCAGATTTGGACTTCTCTTTCAGCTACCAGCTTTTTGAAGGTGTTGGCGGGGAAAGAATTGGGGCATCCCTAACTCATAAGTAAGAGGAGCTTGCCATCTTGATGGCACATTATTCTTATGGTTTTGTTCTAAACATCTGTTTATGAAAAGAAAAAAAAAACATTATCCAAGAGAAATTACCCAAGCCCCAGTGGAAGTCTGTTCTTTCCTACGTGATCTCATACAGCCATACCTTTTCCACAAACATTAATAGATTGTTTTGGAATTTTTGAAAAGTCCCTCTTTCCTCTTGAAAGCTGTGTAGGTGCACAGTGGGAATTGTGGGGGGGAGAAGAGCTCTCTGCAGACCAGGTGCTTTAGGGCATTCCCAGGACGATTCAGCTGGGATGGGGAGCATTTCCATCCTGCAAGGTGCTGCGGGTCTCCCTCCTTCCCGGTGTGAGGGTTTGCCAAAGGCAGGGCGGGTGAGGAAGCACAGAAAGCTGGGAAGGCACAGACCCTGGGAAGGATGAGGCTCCAGGCAGCTCCTCCCCAGCAGCAGCCTGGAAGGCATCCAGGGCTGGAGGGGAATGCAGTGGGAAGGGTTTATACCTGCTGCTTGTGCTTCTCCAAGGAAATGTATTGGAAATGCCACCCTCGGCTACCTGGACAAACACACTTTAGTTTCCTCAGAGCTGCACAGGGTGTAATAAACTGTTACTGCAGGGAGTCTACCCAGTGCTTTAGTTTTAATTCAAAAGATGTCTTTAATCTTCCCGTTGCTTTGTGTAAGTTGTAAATTACACAGCCCCGCAGAAAATTATATGTAAAGTAGGATTATGATTCTCATTTTTATTTTGAAGCTGGCTCTGCATGGTAAAAACTGATTCTCACGGTCACTTAATTTTTCATTTACTCTCTGATTTGCATTTTGTATATTAAATTCCTTCAAATCTGGGCGGATTATTGCAATGTGGATATTCCAAATTTATTTGTAAGCAAACTAGCTAAACAGATGCTGCAGACATGAACTATAAATGACCATAAGTGTTGGGCTGACATGCCAGAGGCTGTTCCTGTGCATGTTCTGTGCAGAGCAAGAGCTGCTGCAGGGCACCAGGGTGCTCAGTGCTACACACAGACCACAGCATCCCCACATCCCTCTGGGAGTTGGGCAGGGTTCAGGGAAGGTTAGGAGCCAGAATTTGAAGCAGCACTGCAGATTTTATGGGAAAGCTATACTGGGAGTGAAGAGGGCACAGCAACACAGGGAGCATCTCAGAAACTTGAAATTGGCTGTAATTGCTGCTGGTGGTGGCTGTGCTGGGACAGGGCTTGATAAGGTTTAAACTTTATTTTGGTTCTCACTGAGCTCTGCATTGCTCTGCATCCTCAGTGTTTACTCCTTTGGGGTTTGCAGTGGCTCTGGTGGGGGAAGGAGGATGTAGTGGGTGAGCTGAGGGGCAGAGGGGTGAACTTGAGGTGGGAGTGGGAACAGAATGCTAAAAATAGGGGAAGGAAAATTAAAATTCCTGAGAGGACATTGTCCCTGATGGTCCAAAGTCCCTGCAGGCAGCAGTGTGTGGTTTGAATAGCCAGCAGACACACCCCTCTGGGAAGTTCAGTCTCTCCCTGCTGTTGCATTCCAGCTAACATTGGAATTACAGCACTAATTGGATCTTTTGTTTAAAATGAGCATAAAAGATCCCCACCTCCAGGTACTATGCAGTGCCATTCACTTGCCAGCTCTGTGAGACTGCAGACAGAGCTGTTGAGTGCATCTTCAATGTTTTCTGATTATTAGGGATTTCTTTTTTCACCTTCCCCCATAGGTTGAAGGTTTTGTATTTAGTCTTTCCCTTCTTTCCTCTCCTTTTCTTTCTTCCTTCTTCACCTCTCCTTCCTTTCTCTCTCTCTCCTTCTAATTTAAGCTAAATTGGTTCAGCTGTTTTTGATTTATGCAAGCATGGGGAAAATATGTTTTTCCCATAACTTCAGAATAAAATATGTGCACACTCATAAGTCTAAGCTGGCTGAAGCTAGCAATGTCAAATTAGCTTGTTTATAGCTCTCACTGGGGAGTTCCAAGTTTTTGGAGAAAATTGGTTCCGTGTTTTTGAGCTCTGAATGCTCTGAAAGTCAGCATTTTCATGTATACACATTAGGTGGGGTTTGTTTGATTTTTTTTTTCTCCTTCCCCTGATGCTTTTAACCTGAATCAGCTCTGAGCCTTTAAGCATGCATTGCTAGGAGACTCTTACATTCTGCTGAAGTGCTAAAGCACTTTGGTCACACATGGGTGCAGAGAGCAGCACACTTTTCTTCCTTCTAAATAAACGTGTGTAAGAACCAAAATGCAGTGGGGAATCTTGAATAATGCAAGCCCTGGTGTTTCTAATGCAATGTTAACCATGGGAAATGGTGAGTTTTCAGAATGATTTGGACTTGTTTCAAAGACCTCTACCACAGTTTGTAGCAGCTGCTAAATGTTGTTATGCTCTGTAGCACACGGCATCAGACAGGTGCACAGTAACCTGTGAGTGCTTTAAATGCAGAGATGTGTTCTGCCCTGTTGTGCCTGCAGCTTTTGGGGACGCCCTGGGGGTACCAGTCCTGTGCTCATCCTGGGCCTGAGTTTGTCCCTGCAGCACCAGCCAGAGCTCACACCCTGCTTTGCTCCAGGACTGCCCTTGCTCTTGGTACAGATCGTGCTTTGGACAAATACTGGCTGATGTTAACTCTGGGAGGTTACAGATAACAAGCAAATTAACCTAACTATAAATCCCCTAGGCAGGTTTTTAGCAGCTCCTGGCTTACTTGCTTTCCAAAGAGCTTTGCAGGGCTGAAGGTCTGGTTCCTCCTGTGGTCGTGCCCTGCCCCTCTCAGCCAGCACTGCCTCTTCCACAGGGATGCTTGGGCTTCAGCACAGCAACCTTCTGAATGTTAGCATCTCCTTGTTTATGTCTGCACACATTTTTTCCTCCCTCCTCTGTTTAAGCTGATCCCTGTCTGTCTTTCAGTGCAAGCAGGAGGTGGCAGAAGATTTGACAGGGACCCCTATTGGCACAAAACAATTCAGAGCTGTTTTCACCAGAGAGGCAGCCAGCAAAGGGGTTGAAGGCTCTCCCTCTCCTCCTCCTCACCTCAGTGCTCTGTGCCAGCCATTGAGTGGAAGCCCTGGTGTCTGACCCTGCCCCTTTCCTCCCCACCATCACCCAGGACAGGTGAGGAAAGAAGGGAGGATGGTGCTGGCAGAGGAAAGGAAATGCGAGGCTCGAGGTACCTGCTGAAAACCCCTGTAAGAGCAAAGACACATCCCAGGGAGGATGGGGTTCAGGATCTGAGGGCACAGAGGGCATGCAGTGCTGCTTGGGCTGCACAGCATGTCCCTGTCCATGCACACTTCAGCTCCCAATCCCTGGGGAAACACCTTTATGCTGCAGTGTGTAACTCAAGTGACTGCATTTGCATGTCCAGGAAAGTAATCCAATTTTGTGCTGAATTAATGTGCTGCATCTCTGATGTGAAATCTGAGAGTTGAACTTTGGCTTGGAAAGATGTTTCCTGAAGTTGTGGTGGGTGTATTTGATGTATACACATAACAGCAGTTTTTGGTAGCATGTCAGCATTGCCTGCTTCTGCGCAAAGTGACAAAGGGCAGGTTTAGATTAGATATGAGGGAGAAATTCTTCACTGGGAGGGTGATGAGGCACTGGCACAGGTTGCCCAGAGAAGATGTGGATGCCCTATCCCTGGTTTCAAGGCCAGGTTGGATGGGACTTGAAGCACCCTGGTCTAGAGAAAGGTGCCTGTGGCAGGGGAGTTGGAACAAGATGATCTTTAAGGTCCTTTCCAACCCAAACCATCCTGTGATTCTATGAAATGCATCCAAAATCGCTCTCTATCATCGTTAACATTTATCATTGCTAATGAAATTACTTACTTAATCATTTTAACCTTGATGCTACCCTGGCTAAAAGACCTACGATGTATCTGAAAGGAATAGCTACACATTTGATACAGCTGAAAAGATAGCACTAATTTATTTTAGTCTGATTTATGATTAGTACTGCACTGCATGACGCACTCTGTGCTGCTCTGTACATCATTTAGGGCCCATAGGATAAATAATTGCTCTGCTCACCATCCCAGAAGCTGCATGCTGGGCAGGCACTGTGTGTGATGGTGTGATTTTATTTTCCAAAAAGTATGGGTGTGCTCCCACCATGGGGAGATGCTGAGGCACGAAAAGCTGAGGGGGCTCCAGCAGGGTGGGAAGAAGAGACCAAGGAATGCCAGGTATCAGCTCCATCAGAGAGACAGAAAAGGCTCAATCAGGATTTTACACAGTTATTTTCTTTTAAGAGAAGTCACCTCCAAAACCTTTCCCATTTGGCCACCAGAATGAATGTCTAGATCCCAGATTTCCCCAGTAAAGGTGCTCAGGTTTAAAAGCTGCTTTTTTGTATTTGTGCTGGGCAGTGGTGATGGTGAAACGAGACACACTGCGTTATTTTTGGCTCTTAATTTCAATTTAGGATGGCTTTTTCAGCCATACCTTAATCACGTAGTGCATCTCCAATCTACAGAGAGGACTGGATCATTAGGATAATTAGCAGCCGTTAGGAGTATAGGATAATATCACTGTAAAGCTGTGCAGATGTTCTGAATTCTTCAGGTCTCTGTCAAAGGAGGAAATTTAACATATGTCAAGTACCGTCAGTAATGTCTGCTTTATTCCTGCAGCATATAGGAAGCTTGGAGGGATTTGTCAAGATAGACTCAGAATATTTTTATTCCTTGTTTTTGAGCAAAAAGAGTGTTTTCTTCTAAAAAATCTGTAATTTTTCTCTCACTCCATTACCCCCTCCCAGTATTTGGACTCAGAGGTATAAAACCATGAGCTCTTGCCAGTTATTTCTCACTGAATTCCAACTTGCCTTTTTGTCTCTTACATTTATTCAGCCTGTGGTCATCAGTCCTGAATTACACAAACCTGTCTAACCTGTCATATTTTACTCCAATAAATGGAAAGGAAGGCTCTGTGCAGCTGTTCCCATATGTGGTGGTTGTGACACCAGAACTGACCTTGTACACCACCCTTGTCCAGGCTGGGACAACTCTCCCCACCACATGGTCACATTTTGAATGAGAGTTATACCTGTGTGACCCCTGATAATTCTGGATAAATCTAGGTGCTGGTGATTTTATTAGACATCTTTAATGCATTTTCTGTTGTTATTTTTTTAAGAGAATCATGGCTGCTTTGTCATGTTACAATATATAATTTTAGATTGCACTGTGTGGATTTTGCCTTCTTCTCTCAAAGGTATATTTTAAGGTTGTTATCATTTTAGACAGCGTCTCTGAAATAGATTTCCAGATGATTTGAATGGATACCAAAAGGTATTTTAAGTCTTAATGTTAGATTTAGTTCATGTCTCTTACTCACTTTCTCTCTGGCTTGAAAGATGCTTTCAAAATGCAGAGCTCTGGCCCTTTATCCCTGTGATTGGCACAAAGATTTAATAATCTCTTTTGTCTTTATGGCAGTTCCATTTGTAGCAATTTAAGCATCAGTCTCCAGTGAGCCTGAGTAAAAAACTTTATTTAATATGAGCCGGCTAAATATAATTTCCCATTTCTTTGATCTCCACTATTTTAATTTGCTTCTTATCAGGTACCTGTAGGGCTAATAGATACAGTTGATGGTGTGCTGCTTATGGACAGATCTCATTTAAGCTACATGGATTATTGTTGGTGAGATATTGCAATATTCCTCTCATTATGGCTGTGCTAGTGTAAGTTAGAGATGTTGTTGGCAACAAACACCCTGCAGCTCTTTTGGGTAAGGGTTTTGCTTCTGCATCTTCTTCCAGAAACTTTTGTGAAATATAAGGAAAGGATTTGATGAACAACATCTTGAGCAAGTGCCTGTTGATTTACACCAAGGGTACCTCAGCCACCTTCCTGTGGGGGATTCTGGGGACATTTGTGGTGTGTAGCCTTAGCTTTGAATTGCAGACAGAGAATCCCTTATTGAGCCACAGAAATAAGGACTGAGTGTGACCATCAGGTGTCCCATCTGCCTGCTCTCACCCGCCTGTCTCCTCAGCCAGGGCCACCTTTAGCAAGCAAACTGCATCCTGAAATGTCTTTCCTGGAGACAGCTGGAGATGAGGGGAACATTGAAGTCCCCAACTTTTCTTTTCTTTTGCTGCATCACTTGTTACTAAGAGCAGCAAGAGGCAAATAGTGCTTCAAAATCCCAGGAGGAAAGCACCTCAGGAGCAAGTGTGAGGAGCAGGATGGAAGAGCCAGACTCAATCAATGTTTTGTGCTGTTGCCAGCACCCACTGGAGATTTAACCTGCTGCCTGCATTTCCCTTTGTACAGGAGTGTTGAGAGCTGGTGAGGGAAGCTCAGTGCCTGTGTCCTCCTCACCCATGCAAACCACCTGAGCATGCATTTGTAGAAGAAAAAAGCAGCTGTTCTTTTGTGCTGTGGATTTTGGTGCTTTTGTTCTGTAGTCTGGTAAGGACCTCGTTGCTGGTGAAGCAGAGATCAGGTGTGCACATGCACAAGTACATTATACTAATTAGAGCCAATTTGAAAACCAAACTCTTCTGCACTATTTAAAACACAATAAACAGCTTTGCTCCCTAAGTGTTAATCATCTCCTGCTGTTCAGTCTCTGAAGCTAAACCTCTCTACTCACTTCAAAACACTCTCAGTAACCAAGTGTGACATTGCAAAAAGGATTTTGAGGACTTCAGTCTGGGAAATAGCAGATGTGTTTAGGAGAATGAAATCACCTAGGTCTTTGGAACTACAAAGAAACTCCAGGCAAGAGAAGAAGAAATGAAAAAAAACCAACCTAGTCAATGTAAGTGCTCTAATATTAGCAGGAGGGGAGGGGATGTGGGGAGCTGCTGGGGCCTTGGACCCTCCCTGGGGTGAGGCTTCAGGTGATCTCCAGAGGCAGAGGGAGTCCTCCAGTCGCCCCCAGCTCCAGCCCTCTCAGCCCCTCTGGAGATCAGATTCTGCCACACCATCAGCACTGTGAGATGGAGTGTGTTATTAAGCTGATCCTAGACACAAAGAAAGAGTTGAGAAATTGCTGCAATCGCTGACCCATGCATTTATTATAATTGAGTCCATTAGCCTTAATTTTATAATTTCTAAATTAGCTTTTCAGATTTACAAATGGCCTTAATTGCTTCATGGAGGGAGTTGGGCTTTAACAAAGCTAAATGCCTGAAAACTGTATCAGTTACATCAGAATCAGGGGGTTCGTTTGTAACATAATGCCTCCAATTTAGATCAAGCAAATTGTTTAGAAAATGCATTGTTGAAGCATCAAAGTTACTTAAAGTGATTCTAGCTAGGAAGAAAAAAACCCAAACCTCAGCTGGAAGTTTTCCCATGCAGATTCCTCCCTATCATGTTAGGCATTGATTTTAAGCACTATTTTAGTGCTTACAAAGATTGTTAGCATGCAAACATGAAACCTGATATTATCTCCCTTGACTAAGAGTAGCCTCTCTGCATCAAAGCCCTCATCCAGAATCTGGGGTTATTCTCTGGAATTTTCATGCCAATCTGTGAAGTTCAATATTGATACTATAATCTTCATTGTGGCTTACTTTTGGACCTGATGTAAGGATGTTCCAGTTTCTATTCCCACCTCCTGTTTGCTGAGGGACATCTAGATGGGAGAGGTTTAATCTAGAGAGGCATATCACAGGTTTTGGAAAATATGTTCTTCGGGAACATTGCTGGAAAGCACCAAATCCCTAATCTTTATTTATGTGTACAAATCTAGAAGAAGGTTCCTCCAGTCCATTAAGAGATGTGAAGGCTGATGGGCTTTGCCTAGTGGAGACAGTGTAAGGAAGTAGACAATGAAACCTCAGTTGTCTTTCAACTTGTATTGTTGTGGGTTTTGTTTTTTTTTCCTAGTGCATAGAAATGCAAAAAACCCCCCACCCCATTACTTTTAAAACCTCACTTTTCTTTTGAATTCATTACTGAGACTTGAATTCAGCCCAGCTGGCACATTCCTCAAACGTCTGTTGCTGGTGTCCATCTCCCAACAGGAATAATTTCTGATTTTTTTCCTCATTATTGAGAAATGCCAGCCTCTGACACTGAAATGCCTTTGATGCTAATAGCTGCAGGGTGAATATTTTAATGTTTTCCCTGAAATCTTGCTGTTTGGCCTCCTTCACAGGTAGCATTTCCTGAAGGCACTGTGGAGTGTCACTGACTGTATGCAGGGTTATCTACTGTGGTCACAAAAATCCTGCTGTGCTGAACTTCTTAGAGTGAGTTGTTAAGGCTGAAATTTTGCTTCTGAATGCTTTTATTCAAAGTAGGAAGGGATGTGAATTAGAAGTTGTAGTTGTCTCATCTTTATCTAGAAGAAGTAAATTGAGGGCAGTAGAAAAACAAGGCTTGGAAAGTAATTTATTCAAAAGAAAAGAGAATTTTACATATTTGGGGTTGTTAATATGCAGCAGTAGTGTCTGTGCTTGAGAAGAAAGTGAACATAGAGACTTCAGCAGACAGCTCTGGTACAACATGTGACATGATGGTATGTTTGATTGTCAGCAGTGCTCCGTGACAGACATTGAATTGGGACAGGCAAAATCAAATTACAAACTGTTTTTACCAGAACGTTCCTTTTCAGACCTGGGTGCTCTGATTGAAGCTTAGAAACTGAACTCAGTTCTAAAGTAGGCAGCAACAAGAGGTGTAGCTAGATTAGATACTTTAATCTCTTCTACCGTCCGTGTCAAAATATCAGTGCTTTTCTCCTCTTCTGCACTGGGATGAGCTCTCTCCACATCCCCCCTTACTCCTCCAAAAGAAGACTTCCTCTAGGAATAATTTAATGATGGGGGTATTGTTGAAGATAAACAGCAGAAGCTGTGACCTAGTCTGAACTTCTACATTATTTGCTATTTTGAGTTTGAGTCTCTCTGGCTACATCAGAAATTTCCCCTGTGACTGGGCAATTTTTTCCTGGAGAAAGTTTCATTTAAAACTATACATGTATTTCTATAAAAACTTACATTTAATGCATGCTTTTTCCAAGGTCAGCAGAGGAGGAAAAAAGCTCAGATAGAGAATCCTCTGGAGTTCTCGTCCCAGTGGGGCCTAGGTTATTTTCAGAGAATGTGGACCTGTTTAATGTGATTTTTATTATTATACTTTAAACAACTTATTTTGTTGCTTACTCGGTTACTTATGAATCTGAAATACCACTAAGAAATGGGAAAAAAGACCCCAAAACCAAACTCAAACTACCTCAGACAAGTAATGTGTGGATAACAGATAATATTTCAGAGAGAGGTGATTTTAAAGGTGTCACCCATGAATTGTAGCATCCATGTGCAGGTGAGCTCTGCTGCCCTTCACATTTATGGGGCTGCATTACTGCTAAAAACAGGAGTCAGAGGGAGTGGAGGGAATCTTCACACGATTCTGGCTCTGCTGTCACTGTACCAATTTCCACTGTCTAATCTTTCACCTCCACAGCCCATGAGAGGCTGCAGTCCCCTTAAGTGCAGCACAGCAACTATTACCCAGAGTGTGAGGATATGTCCCAAACCCATTAAATCTTTCAGCTCATTTTTTCTCCTGTTTATCTGTTGGCCTGGAGGTTATAGTATAAATTTGTCCTAAGGCCTCTTCAGTTACAAGTACTGGAAGGAGTCTAAGAGTCCATTTAAACTGTGCATGACCCTTTTGTCTTGGTCACTGACTTCATTTGATTGAGCTTTGCTTTATTTTTGTAAAAGATTGCAGTGGTAGAGGCTATAAATATTAAAGGTTTGGAGAAAATGGAAAGAGACAAGACACAAAGGGTTTCATTGAGGAGCTGTAAATACCAGAAATCCACTTTCCTCCTTTCTTTTTCCTTTTTTTTTTTCCTTTTCCCAGCAGGGAAATGAGCAATAAGAGATAAGTTAGGTGGACTTCTTGAAGTTTTACAGTACTTGTCCATTGAGTAAAAAGCATGTGCAGAATTACAGGATTGTGAGCTCTGACCTATGGGCACCATCACGTGAAGATGGGAGAGAAATGAGGAATGAGTATAGGTGGCAGTTATGACAGGGCTGAAAAGCGCCTGCTTGATTTGCAAGCAGTGGCAGTACAGATGGTAACGCTCAGATTGGATGCTTTGATGGGATATTTGTGCTGCATGCTTTGATGTCTGATAACAATCAACACCCTTTTATATCTAATAATATAGAAGCATCAGCCACAAGCTGAGATTGAATCCTGGTAAAAGAGAGTCACAGGGCTAAGCCCATCCTCCTCCTCCTCCTTCTCCTCCTCCTCCCTGCAGCTCTCCTGCCCTGCTGAATCTCATCTGCCTGAGGCTTGGTTTGTGTAGGAACTCATCAGCTTGGAAAGGTTTGTGTGTGAGTCTGGATTCCCCATGGCAGCACTGTGAGCTGGAAACCCACAGTTAACTGGGGCAATGTTGTGTCCCAGCCAGTCCTAGATGCACTGCACCACCAGGCACAGGAGAAATCCCTCACAAAATATAGTGCCAGATTTTTCCAAGTCTCACTGAAGCTCTCAATTTTTCCAAGTTCCCTTTTCCTGTGAGACCCAGGAAAATCTGGCATTGCATTTTTTGAGGCACCAGGAGTTAGGTGTTCTTTGGTATTCACCTCCTTAGAGGATTTTAGGGGAAAGGAAGAGCCCCATTCTGGGTGCTGAAGGAACTGAGTCCCTGGATATGAGCCCAGTTCATTTCAGATTGGAGAGTCAAGGTAAGCCCATGGTGACCCAAGTGCTGCCATGCCTGTGATGTCCCTTGGTGTCTCACCACACCGGGGCTGGGCACCTGAATTTCTCAGCTCCTGTGTTGCAGCTCTCCCAGAACTTTTTGGTTAAAAGTCTGACAACCGCAATCTTTGGGAGTTAAAATTTTGGATTTGAATTGAGCACTTGGTTCTTATATTGAGAAAATAGAGGGGTCCAAGACAAATATTTCTGCCAGAAACTCATGTCTTGTAGAAGGTAAACTGCAGATCAGTTTCCTACAGCCTCAGGGGTTTCCTTCAGGCTTCTGAGCATTGAAGCAAATGTGATCCAAGGTGAGTATTCCCAAGAAATTGGAAAAATGATCACTTTTCGTAGCAGTAGGGTTTCCTTTGGAATATGGTGGTGACTTTGGAGACATTAAAGAAAGCCATGGAAATGATGTCAGGGTGAACACAGGGATGGTGCAACTTGGTTACATCAGAGTACCAGGACTGCCTCCATATTTATCCCAGCATAACGAAAGTGGAGAGGGGATGTGAATTGCTCTCTATAAATACATTGGACAAGTAAACACCAGGGAGAGAAGGGAAAGGAGCTAGTTCAGCTAGAGGACAGTGCTGGCATGAGAACAAATTGGTAATAAGCTGGCTGTGAATAAATTTGGGATGGAAATTAGAAGCAGCTTTCTAATCAGTAAAAAGGTGAGGTTCTGGAAAAGCCTTTCACTGGGATTTTGGGGGCAAAACTCTACCTATTTTACAGATGGATCGTAATCAATTTATTAATGTGATTGTGTGATGTGGTTGTCTCTAATATCAAGGGACTGGGCTCCTTGACCTATACATCCCTTTAGTGCTGTGTTCCTACATGTTATATTTAGTAATTCCCTCTGAATTGCCAACGTGCCCTGAGCACAGAGAAATGCTACATTCTTGTGATGCAATGCTATTTTTCAAAAAGCCTATCAGGCTGTAAAAGCACAGGGATGAGGACAGTGCTGGGTACCTTTTTATTTAACCTATGTTGAAATGAAACCCAGGTGCTAAACGGCTTTAGTCACTCAGAGGATATTGGCCATATCTCTCCACACTCCATTACTAATTTAATTTCTGAAACTTGTGCTTCTGAAAAATATTGGCTGCTTAGGACTGGAAGTGGTAGAGGAGATATAATATTCAAGGTTACTCCATGATTAAAGACAGCAAGCTGCCATCACATACTCTAGGTGTTAGCACAGCCTTGTCCACAAGAACACCAGACACTAACCATTACTCTTCTACTTCCCATGGTGGTAGACACTTCAAGCAATACAGAGAGCAATTTCTAACTTAAAAATTGTTTAACTGGTTTTCCTTTGAGCATCTGGAGCCATCACTCTTGGATCCCTCCTTTCTGTTGGGCTGATTGACAATTGCAATGGAAAAAGGAGCTGGCTGCTAAAAATACCCCCAGACCCTCTCCCTAGTTTTTTACCTGGGAATGTGAGTTTTAAAATGAATCCTGTGAGACTGATTGAATGTGATTGGCATCTGCCACTGGTACAGTGAGGAGAGGAAAGACCTCCATTCCCGACGGGGAGAAAACTGACACCTTGCACAAAACTATTCTTTTCCCTTATTCATCATCTCTCAGACTTCTCAACAATAGCTAAATAACAGGAAACAAATTCTGTATTCCAAGTCTGCTTTCTGAAATGCCAAAAAGCAAATCAACAGCCTGGCTCTTCCTAGGGTAAGAGGTCTCAGAATTTAAGTCAAGCCATGATGAATATACCATAATGCTGAAATTCCAGCAATGATTACTGTGTAAACATTATAAACAACTAGTCTGAGGGAGTAATTTGTTTTTCATTGAACAGAGTGCTCTGGTTGTGACTGTCAGCAGAGTCTAATACTGATCCCAAACCTAATTTTTATTTTAAAGAAAGGTGTAATAAGCAGATCAAAGAATGTGAGAGAAGAAAGAAGTCTACATAGAACAGCACACAGGCTCAGAAAATATCCTCTGCACAGAGGATTTGCAGTTATGAAATGCAATTTGTTTATGTAGGTTTTAAAGGATTCTGTGCAGCTTATTGACTTCTGTGTGTAACAAAGCATTTTGCATTTGATCATCATTGAATTCTGCTTTGCACCCCAGTGTGGTGGGAAGCATGGCTTGGCAAAGAGCTGCTCGTGCTGGCAGGTGTGAAAGTGCAGGGATAACGTTCACACCAGTCAGATCTATTTTGTGTCTCCAGTTGATAATTGCCTCACATTTTGACAGGGCTGTGATACATCAGGTTTGTGACATGTCTGCCAGTTCCTCTGCAGCACACACAGTGCAATTGCTCTGCTCACATGGGGAGGTTGCTGGGCTGGGGCTGTGTTGACAGTGAATGCACTCAGAGCACTCCGAATTAGCACTTCCATTAGCAGGAAGGTGCAGGAATCTACTTCCATGTACATTGAATCAGTACATCTCCTGCAATGACTGGGGATTAGCCCCAGATTTCTATATATTCTAGTTCCTTTAACCAAATTACCATTTTTTTGATGTTGGAGTCAGTTTTCCTTCTAGCCATGGGGAAGTGTTAGCAGGGAAAATCCAAACTAAATGGTGTTTTTGCAGGACTTGACATTTGGAGTGCATTTCCATCTGATGATCTTATTCTCTGAACTTATTTTCATCAAATGTAGTTTGTTGAGCATAATATGCAAATCTTTTTTAAAGTCTCAATTTTTCCAGCAGAAGAAAGGAAGTGCAGCCTGATGCATGCTTAGGATTCAAAATGGAAAGTAATCTCTCAAACCATAAACATATCTTTTAATGTAGGCACGTCTCATTTCATTACCTGCCAGACCAAATTAATGTGTTTGAGCATCTCTGTTTGGTGATGCTGATCCTACTCTTGAGTCCTGCAGTATCAACTCTGTGCCCTTTGCAGCCTCATGCTCCAGCAATAGTAAACTGAGCTTGTGTAAGAGCCCAGCTGAGGGATTTTGACACAAGAAGTCATTTCTGGAAAACATGATGTTGAACTAATCTACCATGGAGCAGTCTCCTGCTGCAATGAATTTTCCCTGGCCTTTGGCAGAGGCTTGTTAGGGAAAAGGACTGAAAGGGTTTTAAAGCACTGCTTTGAGGGTGCTGTGGGGAGAGGGACCAGAGCTCTGCTCTGCCCCACGTCTGTAAATTCCCAAGTAAGGAGTCCATCCTGGAAATCCGTATTGGGCTTTTGATTTTCAGAGGGAGAGTGAGCAGAGAGGGGCTAAGATTTCACTTGGGCAGGGTCCCCTGGAAATAAATGCTTGAGGATGGTCAGCAAATGCTATAAAGCATCTGTCCTTGGAGGCATTGTCCTCTGGGTTGATGTTGCTCCAGTTAAACCCCACTTCCTTGAAGTACATTAATTCTGTTTTCATTACAATGGTAAAAAGTGGCAATATTACAAATCTGCAGCACTGAAGCTCACAGCAGCCCTGAATGTATAAACCAGGTGCCATATTGTTGGTATAATGATGAATTTAAGAAAGGGATGTAAGCAACTGAATACCGCAGGAATTTCTGTAGGGATTTGAAAGATTTCTGGAGTAAGCTGAGTTTGGTTTGCAGATGGTAGGTGTGAGGAGACGCCTGGGACAGAGCAGGAATAGCTAATTAAAGCCAAAAAGAAGAAGCCTGATGCTATGGGCAGAGGACATGTGGACTCCAAGGTCTCATTTGCTGCTGGGGAATCAGTAGGAACAGAGTGCAAACCATGTGCCCGCTTGGCATCTCTTCTCTTACCTGGTGGAAGGGAGAAGCAGGGGGGAAAGGGCAAGTTGTTCCATCTCAGCACCACAGTAAAAAGGTCTGTTGAGCTCTTGAGGTGGGTGCACACACAGCAGAGCACTTTTGCTGAGGCTGAAGAAGAAATGAGCACAGTGTGCTGCATAATGAGAGCTGGGGTCAGTCACAGGCAATCAGTGAGGGTGAAGCCCAGGCTGGCCAGCCCTGCTGCAGGCGGGACAGGAGGCAGAACTACAGACCAGGGATGTGGGCAGTGAGGCAGCAGGTCTGGCAGAGATCAGGGAAAGAAGTGGTGGTGAGAGGGGGACTTCAATTTTTACTCCATCCAAACTGCTCAAGAGCTGACAGCTGGACATCCAGGTAGGGATCAGGGAGACAGGCTGAGCCTCTCACTGGGACTTACTGAGACAGGTTGGTATTGGAGAGGCAGATCTGAGTTGTCAGCATGGAAATGGCAGCTAAATTTGTGCTGGCAGCAGAGGGGGGACCAGGCACCAGTCTATGCACCAGTCTATGTGGTCCTACAGGAAGGAGAGTGAGGAATTGTTCTGGTGATTGAATGAAGCAGGAAAAAATCCAAGAGGCTGACCTAATTGGGAGCAGGGAGTATTTTCCATTTCACAAAACTCTGTAGGATTGAAAATATTAATTTTTGCAATTTTGCATACTTCAGATAAGCAACAGTTTCACACTTGATAGAAGGATACAAAATTCAAAAAGAGTGTGCTAACCTGAAAATACACCCTGCCATCAAAGAGCCCTTTTCCATCATCAGCAAAAACAATATGGCACTGATAGAAAGGCTGTGGACAGAATTTCAAAACAGAACTGTAGAACAAATGTTTTCAGCTGATTTGTTGACACCAGCTCCTGTCATTGTTTATCTTCAGCTCACTCGTGCCAGGGTGCCTGCAGCAAGCTTGGCAGGCTCTTTATACCCTATGGGGATTTTCTTTTCATACAGTGGGATCTGGAAAAGTGGAGGAGGAAAATAGTGTGGTTGGTGAAACTCTCAACCATTGCCCTACTGCAAGTACTGCAGTCAAACATGAAAGCCCATGGATGCATTAACAGGGAGGCAAAGATCACAGAGTTCTGCCAGACCAAACAGCAGCTGCATGCAAGCAGGAGACTGCTTCTCTCAAATCTGTAAGGTAGAAATGAGAGAAATGGCCCTGCAATGACAGGAGGTTCTATTTGTTACCATTCTATTTGTCACCATTCTGCTGTGACACAACGAGGCTTTTAGCATTGGGGGGCTGTACTTGCAGCCTTTCAAACTCCCATGCCTTGTCTGGCTTTAGGTTATCTCTCCCCATGCTGTACCCTGAGATCTCTGCTGTGTTGGGCAGGTGGAATGATGGTGGGGAGCTGGAGTGGCTTCTGTGTGGAGTGTCTGGGTGCTAAACCCTGTGCTCCACTCCCTGTGCAGCTGCCAGGCTTGGGCACTGCAGACATCCACAGTGGATGAGTGCACACAGTGAGGACAGGGACACTCCAGTGTCTCTGCAAAGCCCTGCCAGCATTCCTGGATAAACAGGGCAAACGGGTGGCCAGGCACCCGGGGCTAGCAGGGCTGTGCTGGATTGCTGGCTGAGCTGGAACATCCTGATGCTGGGGTCCCCAAACCTGACGGGTGGAAAACACCATCAAAGGTGGGATAACAGAGACCAAGGCTAGCCAGAGGCTGGTCAAAAGGCCAAGTCTTGTGTCTTTAGAGCATCATTATCTTCTCAAAGCTATTTCTGAGAAGAAAGAATTCACAGAAACCCAGATGTTAACATACAAATCAGTCTGTCCCAGGAAATTGACAGGAAATAACAGATTGTTTAGCACTTTTCCTTCTGATCCTGTTTTCTTTTTTGTGCTGGCATGATTGCCTGGAAGGGCTGCAGAGTGCTTAGGTCTCCCTTGCCACAAAACCCAGTATGGTTGCCATATAATTAAACAGAAGTGCAGCAAAAATGTTGCCAAATTACCTTGTGATCATTCGGTTTGCAGGGGAGGGAGAGGAGAAAAGCCTGTGTAAAGCAGTCACTTGAGCAGTGGTGAGAACTGTGGGTACGTGCAGAAAATGAATGAAACTTTCATTATTAAACTAATGGCTGCATGACTGGAAGATTGCAGGTTTTTTTTCTATAACAATGCCAACTGCTGTCTTTATTTACAGTATCCTAATTTTTTTATACCTCTTGTTATGTTCTCTTTTATAAAGACACGTAAGCAGCAGTAGCTCAGGGACTACCTTTTATATTTCCAATATTCAGTTGCAGACTGCCATGGAAACAATTCCTGGTCCAATTCAAGGAGTCTTTTTTTTTTTTTTTTTTAATAACTTTCTCCTGGGACCTCAGTTATTTTTATTCTTAAATATTTTGAAGTGTAGGAGAAATTTTTATACAAAGTAGCAGCAATTGACTAATGGAATGTAGTTTTAATTAAACTGCAGAAACAATATCTTCTGCAGTACTAACAAACTATATTATTAGAGTAATAAAAGTGAAAGAAACACTGTATTGATGACAAAATAGAGGGAAGAGTGAGCAGGAAGATAGGTAATGAAAGGCAAGTAAGGGTTTGGCAGCCCTCTACAGGGCAGAGTGGAGCTGGCAAAAGTCCAGTTGGAATATGTTCCCTAATTAACCTTAATTCTCCAGTTTTAAATTCAGCCTGGGTGACGACAGGACATTTCTCCGTCATGTGCATTCCTCTTGCCCAACGAATCCCGAGCAGAGATTTCGCACGGAACGGTGAGCGTGCCAATAAATAATTAAAAAAAATAAATAAATAAAATAAATAAAGCAAACTGCCACAAACCATTTGGGTTTTCAAGGCTACAGGATATGCTTTTAATGCCCGTGTCGGAGCTCGGAGCTCAACTGCGGGAAGTTCATTACGGCGCTCATTAGCGCTATCTGATTCACTGCCGCAGCCTCTCCCGGGGAGCAGCTGCGGGAGCGCAGCAGCCGCGGCTCAGGCAGATGTTAATAACATTAATGTGGAGCATTTGGTGCTACTCAAGGAGGGAGACAATAAAATATCTGCGCCGTCTCTTGCTACACTTAAAAGGAAAAGAAAAAAAAAAACCTACCAGTGCAACATAAAATAAAGCCATCAGCTCGGAATGTTTATAGTCAGTGTTTATAGATTAGTGCGGTAAGTTGGGAAATCAAACACTGCTATGCACACATGAAGACCCATCAATGAATTATTCAGCAAGATCTATTGTAAAGCGCTCCGCTGACAAGGAAAGCAAAGTAATGTTTCAGCGAGTTGAACTGAGCCTGCCCCTCTGACCCGGCACCATCAATAGCCCCGGCCGGGGGAGCTCCGTTTGTCCCATCAATAGCCCCGGCCGGGCGAGCTCCGTTTGTCCCATCAATAGCCCCGGCCGGGCGAGCTCCGTTTGTCCCATCAATAGCCCCGGCCGGGGAGCTCCGTTTGTCCCATCAATAGCCCCGGCCGGGGAGCTCCCTTTACCCCATCAATAGCCCCGGCCGGGCGAGCTCCCTTTACCCCATCAATAGCCCCGGCCGGGCGAGCTCCGTTTGTCCCATCAATAGCCCCGGCCGGGTGAGCTCCCTTTACCCCATCAATAGCCCCGGCCGGGGAGCTCCGTTTGTCCCATCAATAGCCCCGGCCGGGGGAGCTCCGTTTGTCCCATCAATAGCCCCGGCCGGGCGAGCTCCGTTTGTCCCATCAATAGCCCCGGCCGGGGAGCTCTGTTTCCGTGTGCACGCTGGTGGTGGCACAAAGGAGATGCAGCTGCACCTTGGGGGCTGTGCAGGAAATCCTGGGAAGAGTCAGGGGGATTGGCAACTTCTCCAAGAGCCAGGGGCGGGGATGAGCCCGGCTGCCTCCCTCCAAAACACACAGGTGTAGGTGTGGAAAGCATTCGGTGCATTTGCTGCACTGAAAGAAGTGACTAAAGTCAGCAAGAAAAGCAGCCTGTTCATATTTCAGCAGTGCTGGAGGCTTTCCAGGTTTGTGGAAGTACGTTGGCCCATTTGAATTCAGCTTGCTGTGAATTTCTATGTTTCCACCATGAAAGGTGAAACTGGGGTCTGAGGTGATGAGTTTTTTTTTAAATTTCCACCTGTTAGACTGCTTTGCTTGTGTCCTTTTCCTGTGGCTTTAGGAGATCCCCATGTGGGTGACTGGCTGGTGGTGGTGTCAGAAGAGTTTCTCTGCCCCTGTTTCCCACTCACTAAAATCCCATCAATGTGGCATCAGCAAATTGTACCTTTGGACACCATGGGACAGCTCTGCCCACAGTAAATGCTTCTGAAGGGGACAGGACTAACCATGTTGAGTAGTTTAAAAAGGAGTGCTGAATTTTAATAAAAAGGTTTTGTGTATGGTACCTTGTAAATGTAACTAAATTCTGGTCTGAAAAGTAGTCTCAGTGCTTCTGGACACTCATCATACTCAGGTACTGTGTAATGGGCACCTCTCCACACATAAATAAATGATATATTAATTTTGCATGAACTGCTTAAAGCTAAAATAGGTTTTCACTCTCTTTGCCTGATTGCAGTATTACCACCTGGCTCCTCTTATTCACATGGGAAAAGTCTTCACTTCTGTCCTTCAGTATATGGTTGAAATTGTGAATTTTTCATGCTATTTACTGTGGAGTTGTTTTCCTGCTCATGGTCTCTGTTAAATACTGATACATTTTCAATTATTTTTTTAATCTGATAAAGCTTTCAGCTAATTTTATTTGAGCTAATAAGCAATTCACCCCTCAAAAGTGTATTTTCAGATCCTTTATCTAGAATGCCAATCTCCATTGCAAATGCTGTTTTCTGCTCACCCTCTGAGGCTTTGCACACCAAGATGATGTGCAAAGCTGAGTGACTCCAGGATTGTAGACTTGAAAAGTGTTTGGTCCAGCACTGGGCGACTTTTTTTCACCCTCCACATCTTTCTATTCCACATTTAAATGCATCATTGTTCTGTGTTGATATCACAGTGTTATTTTGTACCCACAGTCTTTTATTGCTGTAACTGGAAGATACCCTTAAGGCTGTGGTGTGGTGACAAAATACAAAGTTCTCTGCAGAATGTGAGGAGGACTGGAGTGAGAGGGGCGTGGAAGTGCTCAGCTCCTTCCTTTAATAAATTTACTCCTGGTCTGAGCATCACTTTGCTTACAACCTGTCAGGAGAGGGCTTGGCCAGAGGCAACCCTAGCTGAGCCAACAGCGAATTCCCCAGTGACATGGATGTGCTTTTATTGGCACTGGGTGAAAGTTTGTTTAATGAAAATCACGGGGGCTCTCCTAATTGCTTAACAAAGTAAAGTGCTCCCATCTCCCTCATCAGTCTTGCATGGACACCTCACCTCCTGCCACAGCTGCAAGCCCAGCTTGTGTGCACCCCATGGGTGGGATCTCTTACAAAATATTTTAAATTTCCTTTTCTGTGCTCTGCAATTGCCAAGTCAAAACAAGGGCCAGGCAGGACCCCTTCCTGTGCCCCTGGAGCATTGGGAATCTTCACTAGGATGTACCTTGTGTGTGCTGACCTTTGCTCTTGGGGGGACCTGCCCAGGGGTTGGGGTGGCAAAGTGGGGCTGGGCTGGGTTCCCGCCCCACCCTACACACACAGCTCTGCCAAAAACACCACTGTGACTGTGGCATGCCAGGAATTACCTGCTGCTTCTGACCCTGCCTCCAAAGAATCATCATGAAGACAATTTTTACTGTGGAATCAAATCCCTTGGAAACTATTTTCTAATGGAAATGATAATGAAACTTTAATTATAACTGTGCTGCTTGGTTCCCTGAGCGTACACATCCCATTAGATGGCTTCTGCTAAGATAGTGACATCTTTCAAGTTAATTTCCAAGCATGTTTAAAAAAAATAGAAATTATGCTATTACCTATGACGTTACAACTATTGGTATTTTTTCTGGGTTCATTGAAATTTCATTGGTATTAATCACAGGTGTGAGCAGAGAGCAATATAGTTCCTTGGGTTATAGAATTGAACAGAAATATTTGCATGAGCCAGAAACATTTTTTGATGAAATTTTGTATGTTTAAATTGTAAGGAATTTTTCGGTACAGCAGAAGGGCTTGTACAGATCGTTGTTTGGGCAGCATGCATTCCAGGTTTTATTCAGGTGATTAAGCATATCGTTCCCATGTGACTAGTAAAGGAAAAATACACTGCAGTCTTTCCTCACTTAGATCTGTATCATCATCTTATGCAATAATTTTACAAAAAAGGGTATTTAACATATTTTTAATAGATGAGCCCTTCCATTAACTTCAGTTGCAGGCTCTGTGGGTAAGACTTGCCATTATTGCAATCCAGAAATGTACAACTGGAACTAGATTACATTAACCTGTTTGTGAATGAGATTATTTGTAGGGCAACTACAACCCCCAGACCCTTTCTACATGAAAACTGAATGCACAACTGAATGCAGATAATTGTGAGTCTCCAGTGACAAATCATGCAGGATAATTCCACGTGCTGGAATCTGATATTTCCACGCTTTTTCTCAGCTGGGCTGTCCACTTGTGACACCTTCTCCTCGGTGTTTTGGATATTGAGGGCTGTGAGAGGAGGCAGGAGCTGGCAGAGAGAAGTCAGCAGGGATTCTTGTCTCCAGCCTCAGCACTTTGGGGTGTAGCAGCTCAGGTAACGTGGCCAGCAATGATGAGCAGCTCTCAGACAGACACCTCTGTGCTCTGGTGCTGGGATGCAAACAGGCAGGGCAGCCCAGGGCACTGTCTGCTCCCAGCATGCCTGTCCAAGGAAGTCTGAGCTTTAGAACCCAAGTCTTTGTCCTTTTCTAGGTGGACTTGAAAAGGAATAATAATAATAATAAAAAAGTCTTTCTGATGCTACTAGCTAAGAGGGACAGGAGACGTCTTTGCAGCATTACAACTAACTGGAAAGTTAGGGACTTTTCACTGTTGATTTTTGAAAATGGGAAGAAAAAAGGCACTCCAGTGCAGGAAAGTGTAAGAAAGGATGATATTCTTAGTTTAAAATGGCCCCAGAAAGCAATTACTCTTCTTGTGGGAAGTGCAGGATTCCTAGGTACTTCTTAAGTCTGTCCTGCAGGTACAAATGTGCCTTTTAAAGTTTAACCTGCTCTGTGAATCCTGCTGGGCACCCCGCTTCCTCTCCTTGGCTTTGTTGCTGTATCTCCAGCTTGTCTGTGTGAGCAATGCCAGATTGCAGTAAAGTTGACATTACAACTCAGAATAAAGCCTTCTTCCCTGTGCAACACAAGGGGCTTGCTTTTTTAGAGATAAGGTTAGCACCTTTGGCTCCAGCACTGACCTGAGCTAATGATTACCATATCCCAAATGCAGAACTAGGGGTATCAGCATGGTGCCAGTAGGAGATACTGGAGGGATGTGCTGCCTTTGACATTACATCAGCTGTGACCTGAGGGCCAGATATGTTGTTTAGTGCCCACAGCAACCTCATAGTTACTTTGAGCACTTTTTCTCTGCCATTAATTTATATAAGATGTGGGATCAGGAGAAACAAGGGAACGTCATTCAGCCCAAATACCTTGCTATGGGGTCAGGCTTTTGTTCCTTGCTGCTAAGCAAAGTGCCAGAGGACTGAACACATGAGCAGTGGGACAAGGCAGATACAGCTTTTCCAGGTGTGTGTTACCTGTTCAGTGCATACCAAACCTAGAACATGAACAGTCCAATCCTTCTGTATTTGAAAAATAAATTTAAAAAAATTAAAAAGTAAAAAAAAAAGAGAAGGAAAGAAAAAATAGAGAAAGGGAGAAAAAAAGCCCTGTGTATAATGCTTATGAGAACATTTTAACATCTGGAATAGCCAACATGTGTAGATCATGTTCATCATCTTCCTAATCAGCACTTTCCTTAATGAGCTAATTGGTGGCACACGAAGTGGCTGCATGAATTTGGTGCAGCAGGCTGCTGCACAGTGGCAGCCTCAGCATCATGGCTGTAACTGCTGAAATCATCCCACTGCACAGCAGCCCATCCTGCCGTGTCTCAGAGCCCCTGCTCTGCTCCCTGTCTGTCATCCTGGGTTCCCTCAGCTCCATGAGGGCTCTTCTTCCCTGAAGAGCACTCGGGGCACTTCTCCTTGCTGGCCCTGCCCAGAAACAGGCAGCTGTCTCCCCTCAGTGCCTCTCATCTGCACAGGCAGGATAAAAGTCAATGTGCTGTTCTTTTAGACAGAATAAAACCTCTCTGTGCCTGACAGTCCATGCACAATGGGTTTTATGTCTGCACCATCTCAGGAGGGTGGGGTTTTGTCATCTCTGCTGTTCCTCTGTGCAGAGGGAGAACATGGGAAGACCAGGAATGTGGGGAGAAGGGGCAGCTGCAGGCTTGCACTGGGCTGCAGGAAAGGGTGGGGAGGTGCAAGGCAGATGGGCACACACCAGGGTCCTTCTGGCATTGCTTGTGCAGAGCCAAACCAGGAGAGGAAGGATGTCTAAACAGTACCAGGAGGGCCTGGAAAGAGGAGACACTGAATCAGAGAGGGGTTCAGAAGGGAAGAGATGCAAATTCCCCCTGCCTGCAGGTGGGGAGCTGGTGCAGCAGGGACTGTCCCATGCACCTAGGGCAGCATGCAGTGGGCATGCAGGGCCAGAGGGGGATGAGCAGAAGCTGGAGCACTCCCAGGATCATTGGTGGTTGGCTCTGTGGGCTCTCAGGGCCCTTGATCCTCCCCTGTCACCCTGGCAGGGATGGCCCTTCACCCATGTGAGGATGCAGTGGGGATGTCCCTGTGCAGTGCAGTCCCTGGCACAGAGCCTGTCCTGTGCTCCATCACCACACAGGCTTCCCTCTGGGAACACGGGCTGATCCTGAATGAAAGCACTTTGTTATTTTATATATATTGGAGGACTTATCATTTAATAATTTTGTCCTTAGCATGGTGCTGTTCATCTCTATTCATGACCTCTGGATTTCAAATGAACGTGCCCTACAGAGCATGAATTTACATGGAAATTCTTACAGATCTGGGGGGAAGTGCACTTTGTGTCTGCAGTTTGAATTTCTAGACCAGAAACTTCCTTCAAGCATCAATCTGTACGATTTCAGTAAAAAAATTATTACCATGACAGATGAATTCTGTTTTAAATTAGACTTGAATGCCCAAGCTTTAGGACGGAATCAGACCTTTAAAGTCTTAAAGATGTTGTGAGCTTAAATCCACATTTACACGTTTACCCCTCCAAACTTCCCCACACACAGGCATCAGCATTAAAAATGCCTTGGCACCAGCAGCGTTCCTCCTCTTCAGGGAACAGCCTGAAATACAGAAAATCTCTGCAAAACAAAGTGCACATTTTATTACATAACCTCTAAATTGCAATTTGGAAAGCAAACATCAGCTTTTCTGGCTCCCTAAAGCCACTGTGAAGAGAGATATACTTTGTCTTACCAAGCCATCTACTGTTATCTACAGCGTTCGTGTTTTCAGTTGCAATGATAGTGTGGGATTAACAAAGAAGAATTCCAGCTTATAGGTTAGGGAGTAAGCAGGGCAGAGACACCCAGCTTCCCTGAGAGGCTCCACAGAGCCTGCAGGAGCCTGATTTTAGAAGTGATTTAGATTTAGAAGTTTCACTGTGAAAGTGAAACCTGATGAACTGGAAGGACAACCAGATTACAGCACAGGCAGGACCAGGATTTTGAATTAAAAGTGTGTATTGGTGCACAAACAGATAAAAATAACGAAAGCCTCTTCATTTGAGGGCTTGCAGAGGAATAATATCTTTCTAAGGTATGCTCTTATAAGCATTAAACACTTTTTGGCACTTGTAATAATCACAGGGTCCAAAAAAAGAAGGTAGAAAATTGCCTTTTTCTGGGAAAGATCACTGTTAATATTGAAATCATTAAAGTAGCCAAACTGTGTGAAGGGCATCTTTATTCCCCTTTGGCACATCATGACTTCACTTCGATCAATGCAAGTTACATCTCCATGGTTTTCTTTGTCTAAACCAGCTTTGATCAACTCAATTGCACAAATTTCTCCAGGCTCCTCAGTAGTAAGGACGTGTGCTGGCAACCTGTCCTTATCCACATGACCTTTATGATGAAGAAATAAGATTTAGAAATGAGATTTTTAGATGAAGAAATGGCATTCAGATCTCAGTGCATCAGCAAAAGGACAAGGTTGTGAATTGCTGCCTGTCACTGGATTTAAAACCAGTCACTGGATTTTAAACCCAGCTGCTGGGTTTATTCCAGCCAGGGGCACAGGGTGCCTGCTCCTTCACATAGCCACAGGCAAAATGTAGGAATTTCATCCCTTTTGGAGAGGTGATCCATAAAGAAAAGACTGATGGAAATCCTGTTTGTGACTGTGGGCTGAGCAGGCTGGGCAGCCCAGGGCAGGAAGGGAAGTGTCAGGAGCTGCTGGTTTTGGGAGCAGCAGGTCCCTGCAGCCCCAGGAATGAGAGATGGGTCTGTAAAGGGGCAAGAGGGGATTCTGCAGGCACAAAACCCCACCTGCTTTTAAAGAGTGGGGAGAGAGAAGGTTCAGCTCGGTTTTAATCTCCTCCTTGAACTGTTGGCTCTTCATTTCCCTCCTTAATCCCTCTCCAGTGGGAGCAGGGTGGTGTCCGGGTGGCCTCACCCTTCCCTCCCACCTGCCCTGGGCAAAGCAGGGAAGGACTCAGGAGACATAAAAAACATTCTGCCATGCACGTAGAGTAAATCTGGGTGTTAAACAAAACCCCTGCTCTCAGCTGGCTGATGTTTCAAAGGAAAGCATTTCAAATGCTGGGAGAGATGGTGCAGTTAGCTGTTGATGCAATTACATGGCTGTAAGCTGTAGAAACTCTTTCAATGTGCCACATATTAAACCTTTCAGAGGTAGTGCTTTGATTTTTAATTTTACGCTGTTGGCAGGCAATCAGGGTCTTTAATAGTATGGGGGCCAGAGGGAAAATGTTTCAAAACAGCAAGGATCTTATCATAGTGTGCAATTAATGAATAATTATTAAAAACCAGAAATAGCTGGAAGAACAGGCAAGAGCTGGCAACGCAATTCTCTGGTTTCAGGCCTATAATGAAATCTCAAGAGAGGGAAGTATGATATGCAGCTTTGTGCAATTAAAGTTGGGATTTTTTTCCCCCTAGTTGAAAGATCAGTGATCTTGAAAAATATACCTGTCACTTGGGTTTGTTTTCCAGTCTTTTAATTGCCATGGTAAAACATTAACACATGACAAATATGGATACTTTCTTCTGCATAGTATGGATTTTGGGGGTTCTTTCTTTTAAGCAGTAAGATTTTGATTTTATTTCTTTTTTAAAAGTTTGACAATAAGATTTTCAGCATAGTCTAAACACGTTAATCATGGGAAAATGCTGAAGTAATGCTCTGCCATTGATCTGGCTGGTAAATTTGTCCAGGAAGACAGAGATGAGAAGAAAAGTTTCCATGAGGACATCCACTTCTGTGTGATGCTCTGCCACAGGACAGTGCTTTCTCTGTGATGCTGAGGAAATTTCTTAATACCTGTAGTATCTTCCTATTTCAAATCCATTTAAAAAAGAATAACCCAAAGGTGCAGGTATCACTGTGTGTTACCACTGGCCTTGCTTTTCTAATCAAAAGTGAGCTCAGAGTTTGCGTTTTCACTTAACCATAGGACCTTCCTGCTTGGAAGTGGGAACATCTGCTTTGCTTTTAAAGCTGTGTAACAAATCTAATAGTTAAATGTGCAATACTCATGTTTTGCCACTGGAATCCATTAGCTTGTGGCTCAGCAAGAGGGCTCTGCCATACAGCCTCCAAGATGCATTTGCTTGAGCAGCCTCTTCTTTTGAGTGCTGAACCACATTTGCTCACTGCTGTTTCATTATACATGAATTAAACACAGAAAAAGTTATTTACAGCTATCAGGCATTTCTACACACAGTGCTGAGAGGGGTTTTTCCATGAGCTGGAGCAGCTTGAATTGTGTGTGTGTGAGTGTGTGTGTGTTTCCTGGCTGCTCTCATCCTGCGTTCCTGTCCCTGGTGTCACCCCCTGGGATTGTCACCCTCCTGAGCAGTGCCTGTGCTCTGCTGCCTGACTGCTATGACAAAAACAGACTGTGAATGACTCCGAGCCTGCTGAAAGGGGGGAAAAAAAAAACTCTCTTGGTTCCTTGGAAAGCTTTCTGGCTCGAGCACACTTTTGCATATTTATTTAGAGACTTTGATTGCCACGGAGCATGGCAGCTCTAAAGAACTTCAGGAGCTAGGAAGTGCTTCTTGAGAAACTGAGATTTTCCAGACACACTGCACTGGAAACCAATGGCACTCTGTCGGGGGGGGCCAAGTTGGCTGGTGGAGGCAAGTGAAACATGGCACAAATGAAAGATGGCATTTTCTTAAAACTGTTTCTACGAGACAGAAGTCGATCGTCGGCACTGAGAGGTTTCTTTGTGCTGGTGTTTTGTTTTCTGGCCTCGGGGTTTTATTGTGCTTTAGTTTTCTCCGGACTCCGAGACCCCCTCGTTTCTCCAGGACCTTGTTAATATGGTGTAAGTGTGTGAGAGAGACCCCCTGTCCTGGCTGGGGGACAGGAACTTCCCAGGAGATGTGGGACAGGGGATCCTTGCTGAGCTTTGCCAGCCAGCAGTGCAGGAAGATGTTCCTCTGAATGAACAGCTGCAGAAAATGGTTCTTTTTGGGGCAGGGTTATTGCAGTCCCTGTCCCTATTCCCAAGCAGGGCGGTGAGTGGGTGGGTGGGTGCAGAAGGGTTCCAGCCAGTGCTGGGTGCCCAAAGGGAGCCACGTGTGCTCCTGTCCTCACATCACGCTGCTTTTGGGAACAGGTCCTGCACTGCCAGCAGCTCCTCCTCATCCCTTTTGTTCCTGAAACACCTCCTGAAGGCAGCAGCTTTTTTTTGCTCCTTCTCCCTTTGAAGCATGGAGGCAGAGTGTGCACCAGTGAGTTTGTTTCGGTGTTGCATGTGCCTTCAGCTCCTGTCAATAATGGATAATCTTGCTGGATCTGCTGTAATGCAGTGCCAGCTCAGCAAGCTCCAAGGAGCTCTTGGGTAAAATGCTCTCCATTTTGAGACCATTGTTGGCAGCTTATCACTTGATTTATCTCCTATTTCCAGGTGTGGAACTCAAGGTAAACTGTCACTGTAAATCACTAATCCAAGCAGAGTGAGTGAGCAGTGCACAGTTTGCATATTTCAATACCGCTTAATTGGAAAAAAAAAATCCCATGTTCTGTACAAATGTACAATGCAAATCCTTTCTCTTAGTGCTTCAGATGGGTAAAATGTTCTTTTGAGTCCCACATGTCTGACGCTGCTGCTCATCTTGTTACAACAGACTTTTAATTTTGTCCCTGGGACCAGATTGGGAAGGAGGTTTTTTTTAAAACCCAACCCAGCATGTGCCTCAATCTGGGAAAGAATCCCTGCCTGCTGCTGTCACATACACCAGCACTGACACCTCCTAACCCAGGTTTGAGCCTGCTGACCATACTTATTTCTTTTTTAATTAAGAAAGGCCTTTTGTCCTTGGTAATTGTGTAACTGCCCTTTTATGTCCCAGTAGTCCTAGATGAGGTTGAGCTGTGTGTCTTCCCTAAAGGTGCTCTCATTTGACTCTTGTTCAAAACTCACTTCCAACTGCAAATTGTGCTTTTGCATGACTAGACTTTCTCTACCCACCTCTGGCTTCCTTAAGCCACCTCCATAAAAAACAGACTCATTTACTGGATCAGTGGGAATAACATTTTCTTTTGGCATGAGGCTTTGAAAAAAAAGATTCTTGATACGATCACTGCCTCAACCCTCCTCTCTTACCATCCCCTCTTCCCTTCCTCCATTAGCCTTTACACTCCTGCTGCACTGCTGGATGGCTGCACATCCAGATCTGCATCGTGTCCCTCCCTCTGCTCTTCATCTTGCCAGCCTAAATTGCTCCAGCAACCTCATAATTTTGATCTGCAATCATTTTGCCCCAGTAGCTCACGGTAGTGCACAAACCAAACCCTCCCCTTCTTTTCAGCCAGGGCTGGCTCCTGGTGTGCTGATCTCAAAGTAACTCTGGAGCTGAAGGGTTTGTGAGGAGCCAGGTGTGCCAAAAGGCAGATTAAAAATTAAAGCTGCAAGACAGAACATCCCTCTTAAGACACCATCCAGTGTTTTTATTCTTTCAGCACTAGCCAGTTGCTATTTAAACACAAAGTTATAAAACCACTATCCTATTATAAAAAGAAATATCCTTTAGAAAAACAAACAAACAAACAAACAATAATACCATCTTTTGATTTATTAGTGTGATTTTTCTTCCAAACGTGATTTCTAGCAGATCTTTCTAGTGTGGCTAAAAGATCCTGCATTGTACATAGGTTTTTCTCGTTCAGATCAATTTGCTAAATTTTCATTTAGTTTCAAAGTGGTTCATTTTGTTGAGGCTTCATTTTGTTCAGACTAGCAACTCAAGAGGTTTCCTGTAGCTTAGAGAGATTGCTTTTGAATTGGTACATTATTCAGCCATGAATTGTTTCTTTAGTATATGAGCAGCTGAGTGTGGCTTTTATTATAAATATGAATTTCAGTGCAGAACAACTACTATTTTTGCCAAATAAAGAATGTGAAATTAAGCACAGGTCTTCATGCTATGCTGAGAGGCTTCTCCACGCTGTGTCCATTGAGTGGTTTTTTTTAAGTACTTAGCAAAAGACTCCTATAGGGCATGGTAGTATGATTGACTGCAAACAAGATTTTAAAAATAATGTAGCAATGTAGAAATGTGGTTACAGCAATAAGATTTGCAACATTTTTCCTATTACCTGGCGATGCAAGTAAGTACATTTTGGTTTTTGTGATCAGCTACTAATTAAACAAGTTCTCAGCTGCATTCAGCACCTGATCCTGTTGTGAAGTTCTGAGTGAGTGTAGCAGGATTTCTGCAATCACTGAGGTAATGAGGTGGCTCAGGGTAGCAGAGCAAGTGCAGTCCCAGTGTTATGCACCAGCCTTTTAAAATATGGTTTTCCTCCGTGTTGTTTCTTGTTGTTTACCAGTGTACATGATTGCTTTTACCTACCTGGAATTAGTTTTTCCTCTCTGCAGGATTTTTTGTCCAGTAAATTAACTTGGGTATATGGAAAGCAGTAGGAAAGAAGTGTCTGGGGTTTGAAGATGCTGCCTCTGGATTTAGGGAGATGCTGTAGATGGAATATCTTGCAGCAAATCAGGTGACATTATTTACTTGGTGCTTGGGGTAAATTGGAGGCCCTGGTGCTTTCCAGCTGCCTTAGTGAAGGGATGGAGGAGCCCTTCAGTGCCCCAAAGCAGATCTGCTCTGTTTTGCTCTAACAGGTTTTAAAGGAGCAGCCACCAAAAGAGTTTTCCCTGTCTCCAGAGGTGGGAGGCAGGGTTTGGAATGGCTTCCTGCCACCCCCCTCACAGCCACCCACAGGTCACTGGAGCACCAAGTTCTGGCTCTTGGCTCTGACTTGGAGGAGAGAAAAGTCCATTTTTGCTCTGCTATCATAGGAAAGAGCTGCTTGTCCTTTGCTCTGTGACTTACTGGTCAAAGAAGTTTCTTGCTGTATGGGAAGATGATTTATACTTTTTGGGTTATTCTCTTGAATACTTTGAGAAAAATTAGCTCTATTACCTCTTGGGAGTTAGAGTTTCACTCATTAGTAGGTAGAAACCTTACAAAGTTCAAAAGAAGGTATTTTAAAATCTCTTCCCAAGATGTAGTAGTTGATAGGTCTGAGTAGAAAAACTCATTTCAAAGGAAGAGACCATTCTGGAAAGAGGACCAGAAATGAAAGTCCAGTGGTTATAGCTGTGTTAATAAGGGCAGAACAGCTATTAATTATATAGCAATGTCAGAAGCAGTAGGACTATCTATTTCTGTCATGGTCTGGGTCAAACTGAAGACCAACAGTTGAACTTAAAGTGCTATATAAATGCATAGGAAAGTTCCCAAATGCTTATAATCACCCTCTCAGTTGCTGTGAATTCTGATATTTAATGATCTTCTTTCTCTCTTTCACAGTCATATTTTTATTATATGTGAAAGGGTTATTGTAGAAGTCTTTTCTCTTCACACAGCTCCTGTGTGTCCACAGTTGGAACCAGCTGCATGAGGCTGGAGGAGAAAATATATTTTGTAATTTGCAGTAGGGTAGATTTGGTCCTTGCTAAAGTCCTCTGCATCCTCACTGTGTTACAGAAAACATCGTGTTTATCACCAGATTCCAGAACTTAGGTTAAAAATGGCATAATGGAATACATTTCCACATCTTGATTCTTGTTCTTTGTTTATAGAGTTTCCTTCAAAAAGCACCATTTTATTCCTTCATTTACTAGAAGAGAGGGATAGACCAAGCTGTTGGGAACTTGGAGCTCAAGCTTAATTAGTTTTCTCAGGTCTGCAGTAGTATCTTATGGTTCTTAGTGTTTCTTGGGAAGGTGCTACAAAAGATAGAGAGAGCTGCATGCTCCAATTCCACCTGGAATACTCTGGTTAGCTGTGGATTCACCTCAAGGAAATAAAAGAGAGTTAAAAGGCCAGCAAAGTGTACCCTGGACAGCTTGGATAAAAGAAAGGAACATGCAGTGTTTTTTTCCAAAGTTTAAATCATTATAAGGGAGATAATTTTGAATAAATTATATGCACCAAAATGAGCTGACATCTTTTGCTCTAGCTGAGATACAAGGCTGAAGTTGAGTTTGTGGAGCAGAGGAAGAAGGAACTGGCTGACACCTGCTGTGAGCTGCCCACCCGAGACACTTTGGAGGTCCCCAGCAGCTTCTGGGAGCAAAGTGCAAATATCACAGCACAGACAGCAGCTCTGAAAACAAGTGGTGTCCATGTGCTGGGTAAATCCATGCCCAGGAGTTTACCTGAATGCCATTTGCAGAGTACATCTGGTAAGGGAAACTTTGAATTAGGCTGCATCTTGTATATATATTCCTTGAGAAGGCTTGAGAAAGGTCTTGACAGGTTTGCACTCTTTTCAATTCTCCGGACAGCTCCAAAATGTAAATAAAAGGAGATTCAGGTGTTAGCAGAGAAGAAGCTTCTCTGCAATCAAAATACTACAGCTCCCTGAGTAGCCTTCTTGGAGGGAAGCTGCAAACAAGCCCTGTTTGCCTGAGACATTTTTCTTAGAGTGATTTCAAGGAGCTTCGCCACTATCCAGGGGTTTGATCCAAATAATCAAGGGTTAGGCCTAATTTAGAAAATAAAGCTGCCTTGTTGCTTAGCATTTACTTTATGTTTCCCCCATTGGCATCAAAGAGTCAGACTGGAATTCAGCCTTCGTTCACCTGCAGGGCTGGGGTTGCCACTGGAGGTGGCTGAATCAGAGATTCCTCCTCTCCCCACCCTTTCCCAAAGATTCCTGTCTGCCACCACCAAACACATCATTCCCCACCCTCCTGCAGGGTATGATAATCACTGTTCTCAGGAGCAGAGGAGAACAAAGAAGTGTCCTCCAGTCTGAAGGCTGAGCCCCTGAGCTGTCAGCCTCATGCCAGTGGTGCCACAGCTGCCTTGTGGATTTCTGCTCTTCCATTCCCCGGCTCCTGCTTCCTGTTGCAGATTTTGGTCGGTGGAATTTGGCTAACTACACATGATTTCGATGGCAATTTGCTTTGGTTTCTCTTCTCACTTAGGCTGCTGAACATAAACTCCAATTGCATTTGTTTTTTAAAGCAGCTGGCAAGCATGATTGTGCTCCCATTTGTGCATCAATAATTCCATTTTCATCTCGCTTGCTAAAATAGAGCAAGTTTTGTTCATTTGCAGGTTTTTAGTACAAAAATCTGGCTTCTATATTGATAATACATCTCTCATTTAGGGAGAGCTTTGCTGATCCCCCCATGATCATCGGTTCCATATAACATATATTTAAAGCTTGTCTTTCTGGCGGAGCTCACAAGTATCTGATGTATTTGCAGAGCTAATAGAGCATTGTTCTGTATTTGTATTCTGCAGTTGATTGTTCAATGATTTCTCCTGCTGAATTGCAATAGATGAGCTGTTTAATGTTGCAACGGCTCATTTTGTAATGTAAAAACAAAAAAACCTCTCAATTCCAAATTGCATTTGCTAGTTAGAATGCAGAATTTAAACGAGATTTATATGGAAGATGTATTTTTCCCATTGTTTTGCCAATGCAGAAGGAAAACAGGTCTTCAGTCTTTCTAAAAGAAAATCAAAGCAACCATGGTAAGAATTTGTTTTGCAAGGAAGAAGCATCAATAAAAACTAAACTTCTTCCCTTCTACACATTTCAGTCCATAATAGTGATTTTTAAAAATACTTCCTCAATTCAGAAATAACAATTTCCAATAAACGTGCCTTTCCTGACACTTGGAATGTTAAAATTTCTAAAAGTGAGCTCTTTATATTTATTTTACCCTGTTATATCTTCTACTGCTGAGTCTATGAATATTTCCACAACATTCTTGATCTTCTTTTCATCAAAGCAGCTCTGATTTTAAAGGGGCTTTTACGTTTTCCTGGTGATTGGTGGCTGTGGATGGCAATGAATGGCTCAAAAGCAGATACTGGATTTTGTCTTTTATTGACAAGCTGCACAAGATGGGAACCTGAATGAACAGTCAGCTCTCACTTCAAATGCCAAGTTGGTATTTATTGTGTGCTCATGACTGTTTACCCACCTCTGTGAAGGAAGGCACTCAAAGGGACAAGGGAGCACAGGATATTCTGCTAGCTTGTATGTCTGGGGGCAGCCTTGGCTCTGTCCAGAGAGTTGGGGTCCCAGGGAAAGTGCTGTGAGATGTTGGTGAGTGACCCGAAAGACAAACCCACCCTCGGGGGCTCCCCACATCGCAGGGTGCAGCCTCACCACTGAATTATCCAATTACAGCTCACAGATTAAAGCAGCATCTCTGTGCTAGTTGTGTACACTTAGGACTGAATTAAAGCTGTTGAGGAGTGCAAAGATGGAGTTTGATAGTGTAAGATTAATGCTGAAAAGCAAGATGAACCTCCAGTGCTGGGTCCATCCTGGAGCCACTGGTGTTGGCTCCACTGGACATGGGGGAAGCTTCTGGCAGCTCCTCACAGAAACCACCTCTGCAGCCACCCTGCCAAACCCTTGACATGCAAACCCAACACAGAATATTAAAACTGACATGATTCCTTCTGGTACTCTATGAGCATGTCTGGATTTTAAAAGCATATCAGGACTTTAATCATTATTTTGCAAAACGTCTGCTGGCGTTCAGTACCGATACTCCTGTCATGAAACCTTTTCGAGTGCTTTTAGGTTTTTTCCAGTGTTTGTACTGTGAAATGACAGTATTTTAAAATATTTGAGAAGCAAAACTTGACCCTGCTAGGAACTGAAGATAATTGTCAGATATTTTAAATTGCTAAGAAGTAAAACTGTTAACACTTGTGTCCTCACTAATTATGTTCTGCCTATCTGTGTTCCCCTGGCAACTTCTGGTGCCTCTGGTTCCACTCTAACTAAGGGCTGATGGTGCAAAGTAGAAATAGCTTATTCTCCTGAAGAGCAATGCTTGCCATTGCTTGTGGAGAAGCATGTGATGGGACCCTCCTAAGTTATGTCTCAGTGCTGCAGAAAAGATTTTGCTCTAGTGCCCTGCAAGTCCCAGATGTGTGGATCAATAATACACAGGATTGAAAATTTGTTTCAGTTCTATGTAAACCTTGCATAATATTCCTGTTTAATGGCAGTGTTCGTGTTTCTCAACCCAATGTGCTGTTATCAGCTGCAGAGAACTGAAGTACAATGGACTCTGAAGCATCACCACTCTACAAGGAAGCTCAGGTGTTCTTCTGGGCAGGTTCCTTCAACACTGACTTCTGATAAAGGTCAGGTCACACAGCATTTGCCTCACTCTTTTCCAGGGAGTCACTGATGGGATGTTGCTGTGCTTCAGCCAGCCCAGAGCCTCTCTCTGTAGCCAGTCAAAAGAAGAAATGTGTGTGTGGCAGGGCAGGGAAGATCTGAATGGAGCCAACTGTTGGATGATGCTGGGGTTTCAGCCAAAGACAGGGATTGTGGGCATGCTCTTGTATCCCTGCTTTGGCTCAATGGCACCACACTTGGCCAGGAGCTCTGAGAAGCCAGCTTGGTCTCAGAGACCTCATGGCACCCTTAAGGGGATTTAAGGCAGGGGAGTTAGGCCAATCCAAATGAGATGGATCATGCTTTGGATCCTGCAGCATCTGCTGGGCCTCAGTGATGATTTACATAGTCACCTGTGAAATGAAGTGTCAAAAGCAGCAGCAGGTGATTTGCTGATGCCATGGGGCAAATACTTGTGTGAAATTCTTCTTCATACACCTGACAACTCCAGCTATCTAGAGAAGCTTTAAATAAAATAATAAATAAACTCTCTGTGCTGTCACTGTCCCACACTTGAACATATTGCTGCTCTGACCAGAGAATGGCCACTTACAGGAGGAATTCCTGTATCACTTTAGCATTTGGGATTTAGTGAGACTCTTAATGAGTGACTTCAGTTGGGAGAGACACAACTTTATGCGCAACAGAACAGCAATATATTTATTAAAATCTTGCAGGTTTGGTTCATTGATTGCCCCAAGAGGCAGCTTGTTTTTCCTCAGTGCCATTCATTTATTGCAGCAGTTCATGGGACAGCACTGTCCTGTCACCCAAGCGTGCTCACTAATGAGACGTGGCCTCACTGCACAGCACCCTTGAAGCTGGGAGGAGCACAGTGAGGGTGAGATGGACCCAGATGCCTCTGAAGGCTGTGGGACTTGCTGGTCCATTGGTTTTTTGCTGGAAGCTGTTGATGGGATATACATAGAGCTGGTTTTCAGCTGCTTGTCCCAGGCCATATGCTTAATCTTTCCAGCAGTATTTACAATGGTAATGAGTTTGTTGCTGGCTTCTGTTCAGTTCAAACCCATTCTGAGAAAGGCTGTGGGGTGTTTGCCAGAGCCTCTCTGTGAACACTTAGGGATTTTCCTGCCTGTGCTGGTGACAAAGATGTTGCCTCACTCTCTCCTTTGCCCCTGGCTCCCCTGCAGAACCGGCAGGGGCAGGGGGTTGACCTCAGTTTTGTTTTGCTGGTGGCACGGGTGAATGTGGTCTGTAAGTGAGGTGGCTCCACAGCAAAGGCAGCGAGTTGCTGATGTGCAGCCATGAGGAAACTCCTGTTCTCTGAGGAGGCTGCACACAGCAGCCAGTCCAGATCAGTGTCAGAGCCCACAGGGAGCCTGAGGCTCTCCCTGGTGGTCAGAAAAACTGAAAGGGAAATCCCTGGGAGATAGACACTGGCCATAGCTTCTCATTTTTCCTCCCTGTAGTTACTGCCTGAGAAGGGCTAGTTTACTTGTTGCCTTCCTCTCTTACAGAGAAGAGTTTCTGAGAGGTAAATCTGTGATTCTGAAAGTTGAGGATAAAGATAAGAGAATTGCTGTATAACTTGAACTTAGAGAAAATGCATGTAGCAATGCATGTATTGACTTGGTTCAGTGAATATCAAAATTTATTGTCCCAAGAACTAAATATTGACATGGACAAAGCAATATCAATGTTTATCTCTCAGGTTAATACATTTTATATTTGCCTCAATGTACATCAGTATGTGCTTATTATTACTATAATGTTTGTCCTTCAGCAGAAGAAACTTGCATATGGTTGAGAGGGGCAAGGGAGAAGTTTGCATTAGTATTCTTCTCCTGTTTTTAATCTTTGTCAGAAGTTTATCCTGCCCATGGAGCACAGTGCAGCCCTCATTCAAGCAAAACCCTTACTGATGGCTGTGACATTGTGCACTGAATACAGATTGGCTGGTGGGGTTTTGGGAAATGGGAGATTAATGGTCAGGAATACACTCCTAAGGGCAGTGAAACCATCCCTTCTGTTTTACAGACTTGGTGGTGCTCCCTGCAGTGACTCTGCAGGCAGGAGCTGCCTCACTGCCCACCCTGACAGGGACACAGGGCACAGAACACAGGGGACAACACTTTGACCTGAGACCCAGCTGAGAATCACTGCCTACAAAAGGATGCTGCAAGTGTTGGACAGGGCACACAGGTAGATCTGATAGGAACCCTGTGGCAGCAATATCTCACACCTGCTGTGAGTGTGTCTGTGGGCCACCTGCAGCTGGAGTTATGGGCACTCTGGTGCCACAGAGAACCCAGCAGCCTGCCTGGGCCTTCTGCAATCGTGTGTGGGCAAGAGGAGCGTGGTCACTTCTCTGTGTCTGGAGGATTATCCCTCAGATCTGTCCCATTGCCCTTTTCCCTTATTCTACATCTTAGAGAGCAAGGCAGAGGTTTCCTAGAGAGTCAGGCTGCACAAAAGGGATGCAGGCACGACAGCACTGAATATCACAAGACTAATTTAGGATATACAAAGGCCTTTTAGCACGTGCTTTGTGCTATACAGACCCTTTTATGTGGAGATAGCAGCTCTGGCATAAATGCTGCAATTTCCATAGAAGCCTTGAAGACACACTGCAGCTCCTCTGTGGATCTTGCTTTTAAACTTTCTGACCCAAGGGAGAGGATGGGGGAGGCAATGATGGGACTGGGAGCAGAAGTAGAAGGAGTGTTCCTGTTTCCCACCCTCCTGCACACCCTTCTGCTCATCAACAGCTCATTGCAATTGGTCAGAGATAGAGAGGGGGTCCAGTCACTCTTTGGACAGTGGCTGGCACCAGATACTCACAGGGAGCTGTTAAAAGATGAAATTCTACCCAGCTTCTTGAGGACCAGAGAAATTGCTCCAAACTCTTCCCTGTCCAAACAAGAACCAGTAGGAGATCGTTGAGGCTGGGGAGCATGGAAGACAATCCCCTTCTCGAGGTGCTCCAGCCTGCCTCAGTTTCCCACGCCGAGGCAGAGCAGCCTCAGTGCTGAGGAGCAGCTGCCGTTCAGGCTTGGCTCTGCCTGGTTTCCTCACTGCACTGACAAGCCAGGCTTGCAGCAATGAAAGTAACAGCTGTTTGTAAGCTGACATTTCAATGACAATCGTCAGGAGACAACAAGCATATGGCAGCTGACTCCTCACTTGCAGGGAGATGCAGCAGCAGAGGCAGGAGCAGCTGCAGATGCTGGAGGACAGCGCTGCATTGATCTGCAGTTGGGGAGGTCATCCCAGTGATTGAAGACTGCATTTCATGCCTTGACTCTTCTTGGAAGCTAGAAAGACAATAAACCAGTGCCTTATGTCCTTATTTCTAACAAAACCCAAGATTTTTGTCCTGGTTAAAATAATAAATGCAACACAAATACATGCCAAAACCCCACCTCCTGAAAGTAGCATTCTTAATTAGTACTTCTGTCTTTGCTTTTTTTTCTTTCTCCTGATTTATTAGTGGCTGATATTGAGACTACTGAGACCCTGATTAGTGGGAGGTATCTTTGCACATGTTTTCAAAGCCGTTTGTAGCAGAATCCAGTAGGGACCAAGTGCTTTCCTCATGATTAGCATTGCTTTATGATGGCAAACTTAATAATTAAAGGTGGTCTTTCTTCCTCTGTTGGGACTTCTTGGCACTTCTGATGCACCGTTTGAAGACTTTGTGACTAAGCATTAGTGTCATGTTGCACCTTTGAGTATAGTCAGGCCAAGCACACAAAAATAAAATGCTAAAAAAGCTCTTCCTCTGAACCAACTGCATTTCTGCCTGCACTTGACTCACAGCTCAGTAACCATATGCTTATATTCCACTGACAATTGCCATTTAAATGTCAGTTTACAAGCAGATGCTGAGAGCCCGCCTTTGTGTCATTAATTAAATCCCAGAGAGGCAAAGTTTGAGGTCTGACCATGCTTTGGGCTGGCTGGCACAGAGCAGCAGCAGCAGCAGAGTCTGGCAGAGCTTGACCCAGCAGGATGGTCAGAGTTAAGTGCACAGACAAAGGACTCTGTACCTGAGGTCACCCACAGCCTCAGCTGAGGGGCTGTGGCAGCCAAAGGAAACCATTGGCACTGTCTGATGTTAATTATGATCTTGTTGACAATTTCAGGTTTTTTGGGATGGCTAGCACTGGCCAGGATACAGGAAAAACACTGGGTTATAAAATGAGACAGATTTAAGTGCTCAGGTGCAGCAAAAAAGGACAAAAATCTATTCAACAGAAGAACAAGGGGAAAGGTGGAGAAGGAAGCCCTATCTACCAGACATCTGCACATATTTAAAATCCTTCCCAATAAAGTTCATAATGAATTTAATTCAGTCCCCTATGGCCCAGAGGAATGTTCTGGGTAATAAAAAAGTATTGCTAAGGGATAGATGACTGCCAAACTCCTATTCTCTGCCATCAATGAATATTTATGCTACTGGCACTTGAGTGCTAGGTTTATTTTACTACATAAATGATCCTTTGTCACATATTAAGAATTAATATTGTGAGATTGACTTTTGGGAAGTAGGAATAATGATTCCCAAATTTAAAGTGTTGTTAATTTGTTTGTAAAGATAGTAGTAGGATGTGGTAATTTCTATTTTGTGGCAAATTGTTTTGTGGTTTGTTTATGGTTTAGCTTTATAATGTAGTTTTAGTCAAGGATCTTTTCATGTCTTTTGTTTTGTTTTGTTTATTACCTTGAAATATCTAAATCAATGCTAAATGAATTCTAAGCTCCTGCCCTTACTTAAAGGTTGAGATGTTCTCACTTACAGAAGGTGACACAAGGGCTCCTGGTTTCTGCTGGCATTTTTCTAATGCACATCTGACGATTAAACAGGAATAATTTAAATGTGAGTTGGAAATTTCAAGCACCAGTGACAGAGGTTGCAGAACCACAGCGTTACTTTGTTTATAAAACATTGTAATTCATGGAAGATAAAGCTCTGCTCTGTATCATTTCTGTGCAGCGGTAAGGAAAATAGGGTGGGGGAAAAGCAGAGCTACTGATCTTTTTCCCTTCAATTAGAAGGAGTGGAAGGCAAAGTTGGACATGAGCTGAAATATGAAGAATTATTCCTATCAGGCAGCAAGCTCACAGGAAAAATACATCAGTGCTGGTGTAGGTTTAATTCAAGCTGGTTAAGGCTGTTTGAGCTCCTTTGGCACTTTGCAGCACAGCACCTGGAGCCCGTGTCCAGGTTCAAGCTGACAGAGCACAGAGACTTCCCCAGGTGCTTCCACTCCGCACTGCTGTGCCAAGTGTGAAAGTTGGGAAGGATACTGTGAGTCTGCCAGCATGTTTATCTACATGGTGCATCTCCTTTGAGTCAACAAGCATCTTTAGAAGTGTAAGAATGAACAATTAGTCATCTGTGGCAAACAAGGGTTTTGCAGGCGTCCTCTCCCGCTCCCCCAAAAGACAAACCTCACTGCTCTGCACAAGGGCACAAGCAGCTCATTTTTCACTCGCTGTACACACTACCAAATATTCAGCTCTCCAGAATAAAAGGGTCTGAAAAATATAAGGGGGTATCTTAAGCACTTGGCAGTTTGAATTAAAAAGAAAGGTCAATGCCAAGGAATTCAGATAGAAGCAAAAAAACCCCAGACATCTCAATGCTGTTAGGCTTTAAAAATGAATGCATGCATTGTTTGCTCACAGTTTTTCGCAGCAGCATTCATAATTTAGGAAACTATTAATCAGCATGATGAAGCATCCTGTTTCCAACCAAGAACAAAAAAAAATAATTGCACAATACAGCTTATTTTCTTCTCACTTGAAAGAGATCTTCTGGTAAAATTTGATGGGAATTCCAAAGATTTGGGCTTTTGAACTTTGGGATAAGTTGCACCAGAGAAAAAGCCCCAGCCAAGCAACAGAATCCTTCCACTGCCCTTTTATAAGACTCATTACAAGTCACTGCTCATGAAGCCTTATTTTCTTTTGGCCCATGCCAGGACTGATACTCTATAGTTGTTAAGCTGACAGCAGGAAAGGAGCACTGAAGGCCACAAACATTTGCAGGATTTATACAAAATTCAGATCAACTTTCAACAGAGCCACAGCAGATACTGAACAGTGAGGCAAGGTGGCCAGGGAAAAGCAGGGCAGAAAGAAAAGGGGCAAGGAGGGGATGAGAGCAAAGAAACAGTGGCTGAGGAGAGTTCTGGTAGGCAAAGAACTGAAAATGACAAAGGTTTGGGCAATGAATTTACTGCTGGCTTGCCAACAACAACTCTCCAGAGCTCTTAAGCCAGTGCTGTAGGTTTAAGATCTGCTGCTTCCCCATCCCAACAAAGTTACTGCGACAGTAAGTGATTACAGAAGCAAGGGATCCAAAGGACAGCTTTTATTTGGTAGCTCATTCAGGGAGATAATAAATTCGTTATTATTTGTAATAAATCCATCATTATCCCTTTTGTGATTTTATTTTAAAAGCCATTTCATACCTTTTCTTTGCTTGGGAGTACTGGTGGTGAGAATTGGACATAGCCTGATGAAATTCCGGCAGTTTCAAAGTTATGAAAAATCTTTCTTCTATTTTCTGCCTCCCTTCCCTGCTACATTCACATCTTCCTGCTAGTGAAGTATCATTTTCCTGGCTTCAAAAACCTTCTATTTCTGAATGGCATTGCTACAGTGACCTGTTCAGTGGGGGCAATCTGGCTCAGCCTAGAGGGGTAAGGATTAAACAGCTTGTGGCTGCTGTTGGGAGCAGAGGTCAGGCATGGGATGAGGTTAACAAGGTGACACAGGGTGAGAACTGCCCCATCAGGAAGGGATGCAGCAGGGAAGCAGCCAGGCTGCAGCTTCTGCTCCCTCCAAGCGTTCCTGTAAGGCACAGATCCTGCAAAGAGAGAACCAGAGAGGGGACAGTGAACTGGAGGCTGCACTGTGAGCCAGCACTGCGCGGTGGCAGGGGGAGCAGTGACTTTGTTACCTGGGCTGTCACACGAGGATTTCCAGCGCTGGCACACAGGAGCAGCACAGGATGCCGTGAGGAAAGAGCCAGGAGCCTTGCTCCTGCTCCATCTCCTGCTGGGAAGAGCCAGCTCCAGCCACTGACACGTTCCTGCTCCGGCACCACCGCTGCACCCGGCGGAACACGCTCCATGCAGGCAGAATTTTCAGACATCCAACACTCAGCCACCCCTTTTTAATGCCATTAGTGATGCAGCAACATGTATTTATATTTACATATAAATACAAAATGGTCAGATACCACGTTTTAAAGCGTAATTTACAATCTGAAACTGCTTACACTTTCATGACTAGGGTTTTTCTCATTTACATTCATCATTTAATTCCACTGGAATTTGATTTTTAAGAAAGCCCAACATATCTTAATTACCATAAAAAGATCCATACACATTTTACTTAAAAATAGCTTCTGTAAGAGGAAATCTACCAAAAATAACACGAAATATATTATTATGCATACATTTTCTTTTTTGTAAAGTACAAACAAGAATCTGATCTCTTCTGGGTATTGCCTGATCTAATATGGCTATAGGTTCTATTTATTTTGTTTGCTTTTCAAAGTAAAGGGAAAGACAGAAGAAATGTAAGGGCACAAACCGAAATAAAACCGCATTCTTTCCAAAGACACAGATGATCAGAGAAAGAACACTTTGAAAACCAATAAATGACAACAGGTACAAATAAACACCATCCAAGCGCTATGCAGTGTTTTGTCTGAGCATGTGCTGCAATGACCTTGTAACAGTTATTAAAAACAACAACAAAGAAATGCTACTGGCAGAAAAAGCTGTCAAGCGAAACACTGAAAAATTGGTACCATTTCCTAACAAGTAAGTGCAGAACTGATAGTATTTCATGTGTGTTCCCCCACGTATGCAGACCTCTTTGTTGCTCTCTGTGCCCGCAGGACTGATCGTTGTCACTCTGGCGCTTTGCTGGATGCCAAACCAGGTCAGAAGGATCATGGCAGCTGCTAAACCGAAGCAGGACTGGACCGTCCCCTACTTCAGAGCCTACATCACCCTCCTTCCCATCGCCGACATCTTCTTCTACCTCAGCTCGGTGGTGAACCCGCTGCTGTACAACATCTCCTCGCGGCAGTTCCGCAGCGTGTTCCTGCAGGTGCTGTGCTGCCGCCTGACTCTCCAGCACGCCAACAAGGAGAGGTTCCTCAGGGCCAACCAGAGCTCCGAGGAGAGGAGCAGCCGCTCCCTGAGCCCGCTGCTCTTCACGTCCTCCAGGCGCGGCTCTTCCACCAAGCGCAAGGCCAAAGCTTTCCTGAGCACCTTCCAGAAGGAGCCCACGGCCGGCTGCAGCCCAGGGGAGCCGGGTCCTGCCCCACCGCATCCCAGCCTGGAAGTGGTGCCCCTTGAGACCGGCTCAGAGCCCGGGCCGGGAGCACAGAACGGCTTTTGTGAGCATCAAGTGTGACTTCATAAGGCAAAGCTAATGCTTAGCAGTGAGCTTAAAAACGTGGAAATCGAAATGACCCAGGAAAGTGACAACATCAAAAAAGGAACAACACAGATGGATTTGTTTCCAGTTATGCAGAAGGAACAGGAGTTCTATATCCTGCTGGGATTTTTAAGTGCACACTGGAAATTCAATCTGCTAACTGAACTCATTAGCTGACAAAAATATCAGCCCCTCTTCTCCACACAACCACTGAACTTCCCTTGCTGTTGACAGGGATTTGGAAACAAACAGAAAATAATTGCAGCGTCCTTGAAGAAAGAAGGATGCAGGACAAAAAAAGAAAAAAAAAAAAAACAAAACAAACCCGAAACAACTTGCTTGAAGTTTAGCAGTACCAAAACAACAGAGCAAATTTAAGAAGCAGAAGAGTGGTTATCACGTGTGCCCTCGGCACCACGGCAGAGCTGCCCCTCTTCTTGGGCCGGGGTCCATTGCAGAGCGGGGTGTTGCAGCAGCTGATGCAGACAGAGTTCACCTTGCCGGGGGAGCAGAAGGACTGGTAGCCAGCAGAGGCGATCAGACACGCGGCCGAGGAGGCGCAGGACTTGCGGTACATGATTCCTGTGACACAGAACAAGGGTTATCCGTTTGGGGGGAGCACTTTACAGCAGGACTCGTTCTCCAAAGCAGCTGCAAACCCAGTTTACATCCCCAAAGCACTGCTGGTGCTCAGGGCAGACACCTCAGCGGTGACAGGACCAACAGCCCCCGGCTGCCGGAGCGCCGCCGCCGCTCTGCTCGGGATTTCTCAGTAGTTCGATTCTGGTTGGAACCAAAAATATTACAGACCTAATTTGCATAATGTAGATCAAATGATGCATTTTATAACTGGAACTCTTCATCTTTCAGGATAAACTGTTTGACTAGCTATAGCTGAAATGCAATTAGTGAGAAAATTAGTTTTGTTTCTATTGCTGAACATGTCTGAGTTAAGGTGTCTAAGTAATTACAGCTTTCTATGCTCTTAATTTGTCTTTTGAGAATTTTTTTCCTTTTCTTGTTCCTTTGCCACACACAGACAAGTAACCAAGAGTAAAAAGAGGATGATTATCAGCAAAACTTTCATCCTCCTCCCTCCCATTTTCTTTTTTTTTTTTTTGAAGAAGATCTCGAGTACTTTTCCAGGTAATCTCAGTTCTTGCTTGTCTTTGAAGTTTAATACTCTCAACAACAAAAATTTCCATTTCTACAGAAGTGTCTTTCTTGAGTTGAAAGTCTTCCCTTTTTGAATGTAATTTAAGGTAATTTTAATTAATAAGCTAATTTATAATTTTTCAAATTGTTTTTAACTGAAAAAAGTATGTACTTCTGGCTGTTATTTTAACATGGTTTATAAAGGCTTTAAAATACACAGTTGTATTTTCTTCTGTCACAGTGGAAAATGGTTATGGCAGTTCCCCATCTCATTATTCCAAAATTTTCCTGCAAGTGATACAGTAGAAATTGTGTCTTAGAATAACACACACATAATAGAAATAGATAATGGATTCTTGCCTGCTTGTAGTTACAAAAGGAGGTAGGGATTTTCCTAAGGATGATAAAATCCCTATTCCTTTTGAATATGGGATTTTCAAAATGTTTTTATTTTTTTCCTCCTGAAAAACAAGGGAACTGGATTCTCTTGGAGAATGGTGCCTTTGCATCCTGTGACATGGTCCCGAAACGTCTTTAGATGCACAGTGATTGAGACTGTTTTGGAGGGAGCGAGGTGGGAATGTGACCTGCAGGTACTGGATGTACAGTGCCTGCAGATGCCTCAGTCCCCAGGGACTCGGTAACCACTGCAGCAGCTCCATGGTCCAGGAGACACCTCTGCAATTTGGCATCAGCCACTGCACCTCTGAGTGCTGCGAGTGGCAGCAGAACACCCTTTGTTTGGGCTGTGCTCAGAAAGAAGGATTTCCTGTCTTCAGAGACTTTTAATTAAAGCAATTCTTTTATACTGTCACAACACTGCTGCCATCCCAACAATGCAGGGGTTTCCTTGTTTGTGTTCTTCCTCTACAAATCTCAACTCTGAAACATGTTTTTAGGCTATCTTTCTCGTTAAACTTATGAAGAGAAGCCCTCAAGTGAGTGTTAAATCTTCCTCTGTCTCCAGTGAGCTTCAATCAATCAGCACAGCAGGTAGAGCCTTTTCTCAAGAAGGAAGAGGAGCTGTGGGCTGTTCTCCCTCTAACAGCAAAAGCACACAGATCAAGCAATGCAGTCTTTATTACTACAGTTTGCTAGAAGAAGGGAGTTCTGTCTCTGCTGACAAACCACTGCTGTCAAGGAGCCTCAGTGGTGCTGCCACTGATCAGCTTTACAATACCAAAATCCCAGTTGATGTTTCCCAAAAAAACCTGGGGCTTTGTCCCTGTTCCTCCTGCAGTCTTCCCAGAGCAGAGGCAGATGCGACCCTTCCCATGGCTACAAAAATGTTTTTCCTTCCCCTTCCCTCTTGAGAAAGGACTCCTGTATTCAATTAAACCAGGCACAATGACAGCTCTCCATTCCCTAATCCCTCATCTCCCCATCACAGATTATTTCCCTGAGCAACAAAAGCCCAACAAACTCGGCCATTCCTCAGTCTTCCATATGAACAGCAGTGAATTTGACTTTCTTCTCAAAACCCAAGCCTCTAAAAAGCTTTTGACCCTGGCAGATTTCCTATTCCCATCATTTTATAGATCACTCTCTTCCTGCTGTTTCCTTTTCACAGGTTTCCTACAAAGCTCTGTTCACAATTTGAACTAGTGATTTATTAGTTTGGGTTCCTGAAATATCACACTTTGCACTTCTCCCATAGATTAGGAGATTGGAATTGTTAACTGCTGTGAACAATTAAATGATGCCCTCTGAGGCACGGTTTTCTCCTTCTGAGGCAGGCAACTTTGGGAAACTTCTCCTGCAAAAAATCAAAGTCCTGCAGTTTAACTCCACGTGTTTACAACAGATCTGTTTTCCAGGATCAATCCCATAGAACAATCCTGAGCTCCTTTAGAAGTCAAAACACAATATTCCTGCACAGACTGAAGTTTTACTACTCAAAGTTTCATGAACAGATGGACCATGTTCACACCTAAATAGGGAGAATAATCTGACTAGCAGCAAAATCCCCTTGTAACACTTCTCCAGTGGCTTTTCAGTAAATGCCTTACAATAGGAAATTTCACACCCAAGTGATCATTTATTCCCATTCCCTGTTCCCGTAATCAAAATTTTAGAAATATTTTGTACTTTAAAAACCCGAGGAAATGCTGAGTTTTTAACAGCTCCTTTGCAAACAACATGCCCTTCACATCCAAGATTTTTTCCTTTAAGTACTGATAGATTCTCTTGATCTCACAAACCAGCTGCTATCACACTAAGTGCTTTTTACAAAGCATCAGGTATGAAGCAAGCTCGATCAGCACAGAAAGGCTGTGCTCTGTCTCTGGTTCTGCAGTGTCTTGACAAGCAGACACAATGCCAACAGGCACAGAAGTGGTGGAAAAGGAGGGAATGTTAGCACTGCAGGAGTGACATTTTTAAAACACTTGTGCTGTGACTTCACTTACTCTTAAACCTTCTTCCTATCATAATTCTGGTAGGAAATACATTACTACAACTAACTTTCATGACGGCAGGAACACCATCTCCTCCCTCCAGCAAGCAGGTTAATGGTCCCCAGTAACTTCAGCTCCCCCCTTGAGCTCAGCCAGGACAGCAGCCTCCTCTCTGGGTTATATCCAGAGCTTTCTCCTCAAACTCCTCCTTTGCAGCATTGCTGAGCCACTTCCAAAACGATCCCCAAGATCTCCCTGAATCATTTGCCACCAGCAGGCTGAACTGCAGACAGCTCTTCAAAATGGTTATCTGCCTCATAAGACTCATACCACAGACATAACTGCTAATTACTGGGTATTCTTGCCTGAGCAATCAGCTTGATGCATTCATTAACACATCGCCCAGAAAAATAATTGCAAACCTTTCTGGAAGGTTTTCTTCTACCTCAGATTGTTTTGAATCACTGACTGAGCAAGGAGATTTCACTTTTTACACTCTGCTTTTACTGGGATGGGGTCATTCTCAGCTACCCACCCTCAACAATTGACACTAGTGATCAATTAGCATATTTATGACTACTTAATTAGTATATTTATTGCCCAATTACCTGATGGATGAATACAGAATAATTTGTCCTTTTTCACGGATTCAGCAGACCCCCAACAACAGTTTAAGTTCTAGAAGGATGTTTTACTGTGAAGGACCTACTACTGACCAACAGATTTTCCTTTATTTTGGCTTCAAGTTTTGTGGGATGCAGACCAAGAACTTTCAAGAAAAGAGGGGAGTGAATTAGAACAGATGTGTGATAATGTGCCAATATTCCACACCCTCTCCTGTCATATATACCTATGACAGCTATGTTTGTTTTCAGGGTTTGTTGTTTTATTTTTTTTTTTTTTTAAAGCAGATTTGGGCTTAAATTTGGTATTGAAAATTTATTTCTAGACTAAGCAACTTGCCCATGGTTTCACCTCTCTCTGCCCCACAAGTCATCACTTTATTAGACAGTGTCAAGGCCCAAACTACTATTTCTGCCTTATTCCTTGCAATGAAGGGATGGGTGTAAATCTTAAGGTTTTTCTATAGTTCCTGCTTGCAATATTTATTTTCTCAGCTGGATCCAGTCTAGTCCTGTGCATCTGCACCCTGGCACTGTTTTTGGCCACATGCAGGTGCATTCTGTCTTGATTGTAACAAACAATTCAAGCAATAATTTATTCAAATCAACAAGTGAGTGTTCTTTCCTGTACCTTCTCTGCACAGCCCAGTGCATTTCTCTTGAATAACAGTGTAACTTGTTACTAGGACAACCACAAAAGGTGACATCACACCTACTTCTTACACTCTGTTTATGCAGAAGACACCAGAAGATCCAAGGTTTTTCTCTTACTGATTGAAAAGGATCTTATTAGACACCTCTGATTCTTCTGTTCTGGGAGGTGCTGACAAAAAGATGCTGTGTAACCATGACTTTCCAACTCTTAAGAGCCAACCACAATCCAGGCAGTGTGCAACTTCAGTTTGCACCTGTGCTCTCAGGAGTGTCCTTCAGCAAAATGCACACCGGCTCTCCGAACCAAAACAGGCAATCAGGGTATCACCTCTGAGATCAGTGACCTAATTTCCAAAAAAAGTCATCTTCCCACTCCTTTGACCCAGCTACTCTGTTTTCTGCAATGGCACAGCTCAGCAGGAAATCACAGCCCTGTCCTTCACCCCAGGACCTCGTGGCCACAAAACCCTCCTCTCTGTTTGCCTCAGTCAAGTGGACAATGTCACTTTGCCCAACACCGAGCTTTCCAAGCCAGATGTTCTCTGATCTCGTGGGCTCTGACTGACACTCCACTTTTTAAAAGAAAGCTTTTTCTGCACCATTTAGTATATAGCCAATTTCACAGGCCTGTGTGAAGTAAGTCTTGTGCAGCTCATTCTGCAAACAATGCTTTAGCAAAATCCCCTGCACGTGCGCTGAGCAAACCTGCCACATAAATCTTCTGGAGCTTAGAAAGAAGTCTGTGTCCAGCTAGGACAGCACTGACACATCCCTGAGCCTTTTCAACACTGCACCAGGTGCTGGAAGCAAAAACAAAAGAGCTGCAGAAAAGTTTTGTATCTTAAAGTAAGTAGCTGAGAAAGCCAGCAGGTAGATCAAGTCAAGTTCGAGGTGTACACTTACTATTTTGACAGAACTTCCACTCTATTATTTTAGATGAGATGTTTAAATCTTGCACATCTCTCCTAAACCAAAGGTGGGAAATTGGGCAGCAGTGGATAATTCATAGTGTAGCACACAGAACTCAGGAGAACATGTCCTAGCTCTTGCATTAGCATGAATTGCACAGGATCTTGTTTGGGTGTTCTCTTAACGTTGTTGCTCATAAAAACAAGTTGAGGACTCTGCTTATGTACCAATACTCCTTTATTTTAATATCCTGCATAGTTCCAACTGTGCTATTTCACCAAAATTTTCCATTTTCTGCTCTTTGTGAAAGTGCAAGTTTTCCCTCTCATTATGCATAGACTTGATGTGTCTCTGCCTAGCCATGCTTGCTTTGTGATTGCATTCATATATTTCATTCTTTACTTTTTGCCCTAAACTGTCAGTAGCTTACCCTGCACTCAAGCAAAATTCAGCACCCAGCAGGACTTACAAAAGCTCTTTTCTCATGTCTGCCAAGAAATAAAATGAGAATTTATACTCGTGCAAGAAAAACATGTAAACATGCGAACATCACTTTCTAAGCAATATAAAATACGTGACTATTTCTGCATTTGACTGTATCAGTAATGCTAGAGAATTTGGGTTCAGACTATACAAAAATAGGTTTTCAAATTATGTTTTTTAATTTCCATATTAGGTTTTATGCCCATCTTTTTATGGCTTCAGAGGTTTTGCTATGATAATTATCAGTTCCTCAGCTAGTACCTGTTCACATACATCAAACAGTGACAGACTCCAGAGGTCCTATTGTGATTTGCTGTTTTCTAGAGAAAGTAATTATAAATACTTTATCTAATAAGGTCCTAAATATCGTAAAAGGTGACTGAATATTGAAGAGCAATCAATCACTTCTGACATTGTGCTTCCCCAAACAATTGCAGTTTTAGTCAGATCATGGTTTTATTGGTTTAAAGTATGAATTAAGCTTCCTCAACACACAGCCTTTCAGCTATGGCTGTAAATTCATTTTTACAAAAAACCCTCCCAAAAACCCCAAACAATTTAAGCAAGCAGAAAATATAATCATATCCAACCATGTCCTGTAAGTTTCACTTCCCACTAACTCTTCTTATCCTTTTGAATTCCAAAGAGAAAGCTGGCAAGACAAGTGGTTTAAATAATTTGTACCTTGCCAGAAATTCTACCACGAAATTTTCTAATCACCTTGTAAACAGCTACTTAAATACTATGAGCTACCATGATCAGTGTTTTCCAGACAAAAAAAAAAAAAAAAACCAAACCAAAAAAAACCCCCCAAGGCACTAAATGTATGTGACTTGAAATCTATTGCAAAGCTATGCACACACTTCCTGATTTTTAATCTTGTGCTTTAGGACTGCAGCTATTTCATCCTGGTCCTCCCTTTGATGCATTCAATAGACAAGATAAAAGCATATTCATGCCTTTAGGTTCTTATAGAGTATACAATTCCATTAAAAATAAAACAAACCCAGCCTCCTCCACCCCCCAGCAAAATGAAAATAAAAACACCCCTCACCAAATCCTACCTGGTTGACTTAGCATCACGATTTTGTATGAAAACCTAATATCATCACAAATCCTCCATACATTTGGCATTTTTAAAAAGTTGCACATTTTTTCAGAAGCTAACAGGAAGCTTTTGACAATGAAAGTCTGGCCTCCTCACTCTCCTTCTGACCCTGACATGACACTTTGCAGAAATTAAATCAGCCCAGGAGAAAACTGGACAACTGTCGACTGGCAGAGGACAAGGGTTTAGATTACCCTGATATCTTTTTGTAAGTTGTGCCTTCTAATTCTGGTACTGGAAATGTGACTCAAAACCGTGCTGTTAACAACAAAGCCATCGCCAAAAAAGTCTTTGTCACTGCTTGCAAAGCTGAAGCATGGCATTAAAATGCTTAAAAATGCATAGGCTGGGAAAGTGAAGTACAATTGCTAATGGTGGTGCTATCAAGTATTTTTAAAAGCCACAGAGGCTACAAATGAGAGGTCAAAGCTCAGCTTTCACCTGCATATCTAATAAATCTTTTGTTTCCTAATGTTCTTATTTATTTCTCTGCTCACGACTGGGGACATACAGTCAAGCACTAAAACACACAATCTTCCAAACAAAGCTGGCTCACAGCCTTCCATCCTCTCCTCTTACCTGATGCAAAGATATCAAGATCTAAATGTCCTTTGCTATCAAGACCTAAATATACTTGATCTTGTAGAGACAGAGGTGAACTCGGACTCAATTTTCAGAATTCTGCATGAGCAATTTTTCTTGACAATCCTTACATGCTGAGATGAAGGGAAACCACAGCCCCTTTGTTTTCACAAATGTTAAAATGCTACATCCTTGCAAAAAGTCGCATAAATAATTTTACACTTGAATAGTCTTGATGCATCTCTAATTAATGTCCTTACCAATTTCAGTGGAATGGTTCAGATGTTGGCACTTGCATGCCAGAACTTTGGAAATTCATCCAGCTCTTAAATCTTCAGCTATTTTCACACTCAGGATTTTACAGCCTGTTCAACTTCAAAGAAGGATTTTCCTGGGTTTTACATGGCTTTTTCCTGCCTCAAAGACTTATTGGTAAGTTGGCAAAATCCAGTTTTGTCAAGTTTTCCAGAAAAACCATCCAGACTACAAAGGAAAAATGGAAATGAAAACTGTTTGGATTAATTAAAGCTTGCTTGCTTGCCAATGTTTTGATAAGGTCACTGGGAGCTAAGGCAAGTGACAGGGTCACACTTCAAGAAGGTTTGGAAACACAAACTCATTTGTGTGTGAAATGCAATAGGAAACTCTTAGGAAAGGTTTAAGAGACACCAGGCTGTGGGCACTGTATCGTCACAAAATTCATTTGTGTATCTTTCATACAAGCCTGAGAAATAAAATAACATAAAAAGCTATTGTCCATGTCCTGTGAAAAATGAAATTCGCTGGACCAGATATCCCATCTTCCTTAAAATAATGCAGCCTTCATCACTTCTGCACTCGGATCTCTGTCATGACTTTCAAGTCATAAACTGCTTGAACTGTTCACTCCACTGCTGATTTTCTTTACTGAAAGGCAGTCAGAACAGCAACTGCTGCACACTCACTCTCATAATTTCTCCTTAGCTGACACACTCAGGTCAGTTCATTCCATAAGTGGCTGGAAGTTTTCTGAGAAAACCAAAGATTGGAAAAAAAATTACAGGTAAAAGGAAATGGCTTTGACATTTGAGAAAAAGTGTTTCTGAATGGTAATGTGTCCACAGATCCAAGTTTCCAGCATACAATGCAAATTAACAACATCCATTGCAAGTCTTTTATTCAATACCAAAAGTGAACTGTGTTTCCAATATTGATATTATGTCTTCATTTCCTTGGGCATCTGGTAGCACAATATGTGATGTTATAGGTACCAACTGTCCCATGCAAAATTTTTATTTCTTTTAAAATTGTCAACAAAGATTTATTATATTGTGCTTTGCCTTGATTAAAAAACAAACAAAAAACCCTCCAAGCCCCAAGAAATTCTGTTGAGTTATGTTGATATCCTTTGACCAAAAAAGTGTAGAGAAAAAAAAAATCCAATTTAGTGGATGTTTCTTAGTGTTTCTAAATGGATACTGGGGATGCAACTACTTCCTATGAAGTTTGAATGCCTATAGTAATTCTGGCAACATTAAACTTTGTTTACTGTTTTAATCACTTTGTCAATAAAAGTACACCAGAGCATAATTTTCCTTTGATATAAATATGCAATTAATATTAGTAATAAGGTATTCTATATATGAACACAGAAAAAAGTGGCTGTGTAATCCTTCACAGGCACACATGAACAGCTCAATCATGGCAAAACCAAGTAATAATCACAGGCAAAGAATTTACCACAGCCCACCCCAACATAGTTACTGATAAAACAAATGATGAGAAAACCAATACTGGAAAGAGTTCAAAGAAATAGATAAAGTTTTAATTCAACACTGAGATGCTGTTCTTGCTTATGATATTTCCATGCACTACTTTTAAGCACAATACAATCACAGTAATTGCTTTAACGACGTTGCAGAGCTATATACTAATTAAATACATTTAAAGGACCATTGTAAACCAAACAAATAAGCTGAGTTTCTTGTTGCAGATTAATACAATAATTGGATTGTTTCCCAATTTGCTTGCAAAAGGAAAAATCCTTGATATTTTAAAGTATTGGCATTGCCAATGTGGATCATTTTTTTTTCCTTGCAAAAGTTAGCAAAAATACGTTCACAACTACATTAGAACAGACGATGTGTTGTTCAAAACATGCACGTGGGCAGGTTTACTTGCAGAGAGTTCCAAGAAATTGAGACTGGCTACCTCTCTGGCTGGCTGTCTCATCCTTCCTGCTTTATCCCTCGCTGATGTATTCACATTGCAAGTTTCATTTTACCTTAAGTAGGTTTTAGATCAGTCTTTATGCTCAGATAACTCTTCCCTCAGTAAAAGGTAAGAGTATCATTACCAGTATGTTTTCTATGATATATATAATATATAAAACCATATGCACATTATATACTCATCTATATACCACCAAGATGTTTCACTTGATCCCAATATACTGTAGGATTTTTTTGTTGCTATATATATTCTAAAAATGAAGGAGCACTGACATTTCTAATTTAAAAGTCCATAGACTGGAAAGAGAGAGGCAAGTGGGAGCAGGGAATCCACCACGGGTATTTCCACGAGGTATCTGCAAGTAGAATTATTGTAAGAACTTTGATCCTTTGTCAAACATTCAATTTGCACAGTTTTTAAACACCTGCATATCCAGCTGAATAATGCACTAGAAACTTATCCTTTACATTAGTTTCCGTGGGATAAAAGGTTTCTTGGTACAGTCTTGAGTGCAAGATTCTTTATCACCGGGAAAATACTGTTGGAACAGAATGCTAACAATCACTTAATTTTTTTCTGGCAAATTTTTTAAATACAGCTCAGTCTTAAGAGAGAAAAATATTTTGCCATTTGCTGCTCAATAATCAATTCACTTTAGGCTGTCCAAAGGAGCAAATGTCTGCCTGATACAACAAACAGCTGAGATCAGACTCCTGATGATCTAATTCAAAATAAAAGTTACTAACACATGCTTTCTTCGCTGCTCACATCAGAGGCTGCCACAGGAACAGCCACTTTTGAAGTCTGGGTTAGGAACATGCCTGAGCTGCTGTTATTTCACCTGAAGCTGAGATAATGCTCTGAGAGAACCCAGTGACATCTGATTTTAGAGAAACTGAGGAGCAGGTGTTCGACTGTGGACAGGCATAAGGAACTTTTTACAACGTAAATGGGAAGAACAGCCCAGGGTTGTAATTTGCCACCGTGTTGCTTCTCTGACAGGGAGAAATGAAGCTGAGCCCCAGAGCTGCACTCCCTGAAACCCACCAAACACCCATGGAAGAGTCCCTGGCCACGCGCTGGGGCTGCAGTGCAGGCACAGCACAGAATGTGAGCCAGCACCCCTCTGACAGCACAGCACACAAATTGGTGCCTCCTGCAGGGGAAGGGGAGCTCCCTCACTAGGATGGTGACCCACTCACACCACTGGCTTCATCTCAAAGCACTGCACTCAACTTTTAAATAAGGCTTGAGACAACTTGCAGCACTTTGCTCACTGGCACAGCTATGTTTTATTAATGACAAAAATGGGTTAATCTACAAAAATTGCACTCCTTTGACTGTATTTAGTCAAGAGGAAAAAACTCTAATTATGAGACTGTGTTGTCAAATAAATGCAAATTCACATCTTTCATATTCTGGGTTAAAAGCTCAAACTCAAGTCTAGTATAAATTAAAATCAATACTTGAAACATTTCAGCTTTCAGTAATAAGCAACAACCAAAAGAATCAGGTTATGAAATATACTGGTAGAAGTAGAATGAATTATTAAATAAAACTTGAGAGAGTAAGGCATTTATATTGCACACATTTAAATATCAATTAGGAATGAAACCAATAAAGGATGATGAACTGAATCATCCCTGTTTTACAACCAATCCTCTCTAAAATTGACTGAGGGTAACAGAAACTAAGATTGCAATATAAATTTAATTCAATTTGAAATAGGTTAAATTTTTAATTTATTCACTGGCTGAAATTTACAATCTCTGAACTTAAAATTAATAAGAAACACATTTACAGAAGTAAATGTAATAGAACAGTGGCACCTGCTACACACAGCATGCTAGGAACCTCCTAAGGAAAAATCCAAGGATCTACTCCCAGAAAACATAAAATTACACAGAAAAAAAACCCCACCAAGACGCTTAACAGCTGCTTATTTACTGTATTGCAAACCATTTCTTCACAGGAGTAATGGCAAGTTATGCATCAATGAAAAGAGTTCAAATCTGCCTTTTTTTGTCTTTGTCTACTACCATGTCTAGGGCCCTCCAAATCACCACAACATGTCTAACCTCATGAAAGTACTACAGAAGTTGTGGTGTGGAGATAGAAAAGCCTTTAGGCAGTCATTTAGAGATACTCAAGATTTTAAAAGCACCTTGTAAACTTGAAACAAAATACTCAGTGAAAAATAACTTAAGAGAAACTAATCTTCCTCTAAACAGCTTAAACCCAGCTTTTTTCCCCTACTCTGGACAGGTACTAAGTATTTCACAGCAGGAGTCACTGTGGATGGTTTGGATGGTGTTACCCAGGGTGAGAGAGTGTCAGCTGTTCTGCTAATTTTGATGCATAACAACAATTGCTATTATTTATCCAGAACTGATTACACAGTGACCTGAAATTACTAGCACAGGTGGGATCTGCTGACTGACAAGCACTTGGAAGAGGAGTTTGCTAAGCCCAGGAACCATTGCTGTTGCTGTTCAGGACAGATGACTGCACACGTTTGCTGGGTACAGAGGCATCTTGCTGCTCCTGGAGGACTTGCTGGGAAAGGACAGACTACAGCTTGACAGCAAAACACCAAAGCTGTGAGATGGGCAGTCCCAGAGAGCAGAATCCTTAAATCAGAGTTCTGCTCCCCAGGCTTGGCACAGGGGGCACATCCAGGCTGGGGACCCCAGTGAGTGACTGCTCCTTGTCCATTCCAATGCCCAGCTCCCTCTCAGCTGCCTGCAGTGGGAGCAGGAGGCTCCACGAGCTCCCACTCCCTTCCTGCCATCCCACACTGCCCCAGAGTCCCTGGTAAAGTTCCTGTCTTCTGCTCACATAGAAAGTACAGAGCAACACAGTAGTGCAAGACCTAACAGCTCTCTCTAAATCTCAGATGCCTTCCACGGTGCTGAACAAAACCCAGCCATTTATAACACAGCTCAAAAGACAATAGAGGCAAGGTTCAGAATCACAGCTGATTTCCTCTTGGACACATTGCTGTCCTAATATGTTAACTTTAATATTAATTGCAGTAAGGGGAAAAAAAATCTTTAAAACTGGTATGACAAATCCATTTGTGCCCTTCTCTTCCCTCCTAAATTCCCCCCCCACCTCTTTTTAAAGAAGGGTGCTTTCTCTTTTTCCTTTCTCCCTTTTGCTTGATGATTTCTTTGCTTGATGGATGAAAGCGAAGATCACTACACTTTCCTTCCCTTAAGATGAACCTTCAGAGTATATAAATTGCTTGAGTAAATAAAAGAAAGGAGGGAATTACTAATTTAATGCTCTTCTATCTCTTGGGGGAAAAGCCCATGTAATTAACTGTAATGAGATTAAACTAACTTGTTGTTATTAATTTCCCAGTGCTGGGAAACTATATCAAACCCATAAGGCTGAGTATTAACCAGCTTTATCAACATTTGTCTGGCATCCTTCCGTTTTTACACCAGTTTTAATGGAAAATGTTTAACTTCATCGAGTTGCAAAGCCACTCAGAGACATAAGACATTGAATCCAGTCCCTTCAGGTAGGGACACGACATTCATCTGCAGCTGAACACCATGAATGGGTGGAGCCAAAAGCAACAAATGCTACCTAAACCAGATAAACAGAAGAGTAATTTTTAAATTCTTACCAAAACTTTTTTCCATCACTTCTTTCTGACACATATCTTGAACGTTCACTGTACAATTCACGATGAACTCTGGAGAGGAGCAGTCATTATTTAGCTGGAACTCCTCACACTGGTAACACTGTATTTGCAAACCCGAACCTGGAACAGATAGAGATTTGTTCAAAATCATAGAATGCTTTATTTTGGAAAGGACCTCATAGATCATCTCATTCCAAGCCCTTGCCAAGGGCAGGGATACCATCTGCTCAACCGGGTTGCTCCCATCTAACCTGCCCTTAGGCAATAGCAATAGTATTAAAAAAACAAACCAAAACAAACAAAAACCGAACACCAAAGAAAACCAAACAATCAACACGTGCCAGAAACGTTCCTTACCTTTCCCTCTCCGCATTTTGCTGTTCCTAGCTACTCAACAGCTCAGCCAAAGAATCCCTTTGACAAACAGAAAGTAAAACCAGCGTGTCCCCGCTGAGCTGAGGCCGCGCGTTGCCGGCTCTGCTGATGCTCCTCTCCGCGGGGCGCGGGGCGGCCGCTCCGGCGCTGGAGACGCCGCCGCCAGGAGGCGACGGGCACCGGTACCGGCACCGACACGGGTGCCAGCATCGGTACCGACAGTGGTACCGACACTGGCATCAGCACATCCCTGCAGGCGCTGCCCATCGCCCGCCCCACGGCTGCCCCTCGGTGCAGGGGGCTGAAAGCCGCCCGCGCCCCGCAGGCAGCAGCCCGGCTCATAGATACACTCGAGCTCTTATCTGTGCCGACGGGTTTAGTCAGCTACTAATGAATTACAAATGATTTAATTACTATTTTGCCATGCACAATTAAAGCGGCGGAGCATCCCTCGCCAGCCGCCTTTATCATGCAAACGAGGCGCTCCGCGCCGTTCGCCGGCAGCGCTCCGCCAGCGCTTCCCGCACCCCTCGTCCCGCAGCGCCGACCCCTGGCCCGTGCCCGCCCTCCGCTGGGAGCGCTGCTGCTGCGGGAGCGCCCCGGCACCGATCCGCGGACCCACCGGCACCGACCCCCCGGACCCACCGGCACCGACCCCCAGACCCGCCGGCACCGACCTCTGGCCCCGCCGGCACCGATCCCCGGCCCGCCGAGGCACCGGCGGCATCTGCGGGGAGGCACCGGGCGCTGCGCCTCGCCCCGCGGGCAGCCGGCGCTGAGGACAGCGGTGGGGGCTCTGCGGGCCGCGGGCAGGACGGGGGCTGCGCCGCCCCGTTCCTTTTTAGCGCCTGGCAGCAGCCCCGTCGAGCGGCTCCGAGGGGACGGAGGCTCCCAGCGCCGGGCGAGCGGCGCGGAGCCCTTACCTGGCGCCAGGCACAATCCCCAGAAAGTTGCAGCGAGGAGGAAGAGCCGCATCCTCCCGGAGCCGCGGCCGCCGGGCTGGCGTGCAGTCGCGAAGGAGCATCAGAAGCAGAGATGCAGCGGAGGCGCCGCGCACTTGTGCCGCTTCCCCGCCGCCCCCGCTGCGGAGCGCAGCCCCGGGAGCAGGCGGCGGAGCCCGCCCTGCCCAGCCCCGCGCCGCGCTCCAGCCTCGCCGGAGTTGAGCGCTGAGACTGGAAGAAACTATAGGAGAAGCGAGAGCTGGGGGGAGGCTCCCCCCGCCCTCCCCCAGCACCATGTGATGCCGGCGGAGCGGGGCGGGGATCCCCGCCAGCCGCCCCGCACCTCGCCGGGCGCGCCGCGGGGACGGGCGAAGTTCAGCGAGGGAGGGGAGCCTCGGCACCGCCGGATCCAGCTCGCACAGCGCTGCCGAGAGGCCCCGGCACCCTCTGCCCGCCGGGGCTGCTCATCGCATCCCCGGCCTCCTGCTCCGCTCGGGCGCAGACCCCGGTCCCGTCCGTGTCCCCCGAGCCCACAGGTGGCAGCCGGAGCGCTCTGCGGGGACGGACTGGCCGGGCCCCGCTGCGAGGCGTCGCTCGCCTGCCACAAACGCCCCGGGAGGGACCGAGGGGAGGCGCGGCCCCGCCATTCCCTCCTCCCAGCCCCCTAAAAGGGAATTCAAGCGTAACCAAACGGGGGATAAGGGCGCGGTGGCCACGGACGTGCCGGAGCGGCGGTCAGACCCTGCCTCCTCCGCGGACACACGGCGGGATGGGATACAGGGATAGGATACAGGGATGGGATGGGGTACAGGGATGGGATACAGGGATGGGATGGGGTACAGGGATGGGATACAGGGATGGGATACAGGGATGGGATGGGATACAGGGATGGGATGGGGTACAGGGATGGGATACAGGGATGGGATACAGGGATGGGATGGGGTACACGGATGGGGCAGCGAGAACGGCCAGGAGCTGTCGGGGGCTGGGCAGAGCCCGCCCGAGAGGCGGGAGGGAAGGGCAGGGGCAGCCCGGGGTGCTGGGACCATCTCTGTGGCTCGCCTCCTCTCCGGATAACCACGTTATTTCCCTGTGATCGTTTCACAGCTCTGCTCCAAGAGGAATTAATTAAGCTAAAATCGCTGTTTAACAGCCCCGTAAGGAATTCTCCGAACGCTGCCCCGAGCAGGGGAGGCTCGGTGGGTACCCCCTGATCCCAGCCCTGCACGCCCAAGCTGTTACAGCATCTCTTTCCCAAAAACCCTCAGCAGACACCGGTAGGCAAGAGAAGGTTTATTTACGAAAGATGTTTCAATGAAAATTTCTTAAAAGTTGAAAAAGACGATGCAAGTTTACTGCAGAAATGACTTAAAATATAACAAATTGCACAAAATATTAACACTGATCATACAATATTTCAAAGATTAACAAGCATGTGCTAAAGAAACTGTAGAGTCTAGAAATATCCCAAATATATCTAGTTTACAATTGCTGTACAAAAAGCAGTTATAAATACTTCACATCTAGAAAAAATACACAGAACCTTTGAAATAGACTCTCCCTTACATATAAACAACCTTTGTAGAAAAAAATCAGAAACACCCAATACAAGCCAATCCCCCTGTCCCGAGATATGTTTGAACTAGTACTGGTTAGCACCAACATTTTAGTGTGTCACAAACAGGAGTTATTTTGTTTTTTAAAAAATAATTTTAGTGTTCGGAATTTAATTAAGATCAAACAGAGACTAGAAAAGATAACAAAGTATGGTACATTCATAATTTGATGGGAAATGAGTACAGAGGAGGTGGAAGTTGAAAAGCCACGTTGCAGTCAGAAGTACAGGGTGGTTTATGTGGTTCTCATTCCTACAAGACTCCTGTTTGTGTCAGCAGAGAATTGCTTTGACCCTGATCTCTCAAACAGTTATGTGCATGATTGATGAAGCCAATGCCAGCAGTATCAGGCCTTTTAATCTATTCATTTTCTTGCCATGTCAAAAGTCAAAACCCTTTTGAAATAAGACACCTGTTGTGAAGTTGTAATAACTGAAATGCATGTTTCCCTAGAATACCTGTATGGAATTGCACTAAAAGGAAAAGAAAAAGCATGTTTTCTAAAAGGGAGTCCATGAGAGTTTATTAAAGACAATCTGGCAGGCTCAACTTTATGGTAATGCAGTGTTTCTACATACAGTTTTAAGACTAGGACAATTATAACTCTTTTTTAAAAAAACCTACTAACTTTTCTTGTTAATATTAACACCAATTTCTTTAAGTTAGTAATCTGCCATTACAGGAGCATAGCACCAATTTAATATTTATTGCTGTCGTGTATCCCTACAAATATATTTTCCCAAGGTATTTACAACTGTACAAATATTCACAAAAGTGCAAAATTAAGACTTTATTCTGTGTATTCGTTCTGTTGGGTGTGTTGAGTCCCAGGCACCACCAAGATGCTGCCCTGCCTTATTGCTGTGTGCTGGGAGGTCAGAACACCCCGACGTGAGCACAGTGAGCTCGAGGGGGAATTTTCAAACAGTCTTCTCTCCCTCCTCACTCCACGCTCACCTTCAGCTCCATTCTGTGCTGCAGCCCACAGGGAAGTGTCCCTACACGTCGTTGGAGCCCTGGCTGGTGCAAGAGGAGAAGCTGTCGTACAGGGAATCACTCAGTGATTCCAAATTGTCCACATCCTGCCGAGCCGAGCTATTCAAGGAAGCTGCTTCTTTCTTTCCATTTTCTTCCTTCTGTCCTTCAGCCTTGTTCAGACAGTTCTTCTCTTTTTCGAATAAAAGTACATTATTGCTGTTAAATTTATTGAGAGACTCCAGGGAAATTTTAGATACTCTGTTCTGGGAATCTTCTTTTGTTTCTTCAGTTTGCTTCAATTTCTGTAAAAGGGAGGGAAATATTGGAAGCATATTCCTTAAAAAGTTATCCTATTGTACACCATTAATGACTGTCTTTCCAAAGTTCACAGGGTGAGAGGAAATAGATTGTTAGATGCTTAAATAACTGTTATGATTAAATAGAACATTAGTGCCCATTTTAGGATAAATCATAACTTTAATAATTCTGCTGAGCCAAATAGGACTCCATTTATGTAACACTCAAGTACTATTAATGTCCTAAGTATCAGACCCTGGCTATGCACATGTTAAACATCTCCAGCATCCTCCCAGTAATTTAGGTCTTCTCCTGCATGAGTACTTTGAGGGTATGTTTAAATAGGTATTTGTTTAAGTAGAGTTTAAAAAAAACAAAAAGTCAGAGGAGAAAACAGCATTTTCCATAAATTAAGGATGCAAATGAAACTTGCTAGGGAATAGCCTCACATTTTGCATGTATAAGCCTATTGATTTCCACAAACCCAAACCCTCTCTAATAGACAAGAAAGCAACAAGACAGGAAATTACACTGAATGGGGCCAATCCCCACAGACCAGAATCAATCAGACATTGGCCAGGCCTTCTTGGAGAAGTGCTGTAATTCTGTGGGAACACTGGACAATGTATTAGCACATTATATTAAAAACACACAGTAGGATTGTACCAGGGTAATTTCATCCCTTTGTTAGCTATACTGGTATTTTCAATCAGAGATCTGACCAAGGAATCATTAGGGAACTGTGTAGGGAGCAGCTCAATAAAAATGACCTGCTGTTCATATATAGAGTGTTTCAAAATCTGAGTAACTAACTTCTCTTACAGATCACATTACCAGAGAAATATGTGATAGCATTCAACATTTTACAATCAACATTCAATAACCTCCTGGGCAGATAAGATTCAAGCATTCTGAGATATGCCATCAGAGTGCAAAGCCATTCCTCACTTTTGGTGCTGCCATCAGATGGCAAAGACAGAATCAGTAAATTACTGTAAATGCAGGGCATCAATATTTTTGTTTAGCCAGAAAATGAGATGACATTTTAAGCACACTGAAGATATAGCTTGGGCAGGTGTGTGGATGCTGTGGGTCATTACATGTGCAGTTGTAAAGGGTCCTTAGAATTTTCTGAAGAATTCAAGCTTCAAGTCAGTCAAATGTTGTGCACACTGTGCTGCTTCTGCTTGGAAATCTTTGGTGAGAGGAAGACAAATTTTTACATAGTTTGATTGCTTTTTTTGATGGCTAGTTAGATAAAAATTGAAATGCCAGTCCAATGACTGTTTTTGCTCTGATCTTGTCACATTTCATAAGATGACAATGCATGGATTAGATCACTATTTTTGGAAAATATTTCAAACAAACTTAAGCAAAGCAACAGGAGATCCTCAAGTCTTAGCAAATGAACATTTGCTGTTTGGTGCATTAATTAATCTTGAGTCTGAAAGGTTTTAGGGAATGTTGTGTTGGATTCTAATTTTAGATGACAGTTAAAATTAAGGTCTTCAATATCTGTAATTAAAATGTTTTCTGAGATAGAGAAATATAACTTGGTAATGGGAATGAACACAAATTTAGGACCCTACAATAGAAAATTTTCACAATTTCACCTTTAAATGTTCTTCCCTTTGGCCTCATTTGAAATACTGAAAAAGCTCTTTTACTTCTCTATAGGCCAATTGAGAAAATTCTCAGCCATGGCATCAATAACACACGTTAGCACTTTTTGCTTTTCAGAGTGCTAAACCTAAAATACTTTATTATATGACAGACTAAATGATGTTTCTTTGTCTTTAATTTTCCCACTTTGCAGCTTTTCTTTAGATAAATTGAATGTGAGTAGTTAGCACAGACTTGGGACTGCAGGGCTCAATACTGGAGTTAGTAAGGCCTGTGATAAAACTCTTATTGATTTAAATGGAGCCAATTTCAACTCCTGGGCAGGAGGAGCACAGACTCCTGGAGAATCTGCAGGACAGAGCAGTCTGGGTGAAGCAGCACAATCAGAGGAGGATTTTGGCTGTCCTACTGAAGGATGGATTTACACCTCAGGACAGACCAGACTGAATTCATTGGTATATTCTGCATATTTGCAGTATCAATAGTTTTTTGTACCCTTCAAGCACAACTAAGGCTACAATCCTACTTTAATCACACCCTAGCTTCTCATTTATTTTATAAAGTACATCAGAGAAACTGCAGCGAATAAAAGTAGTCTAAAAATTTTAAGCAAAAACATTGAATCAAGTGAAACTGAAGTGAACAGAAGTCCATCAAAGAAACCTGTTGGCAAAAGATCCTGAGTAGTGAACAGTGCATCTACAATACATCAGGGCTTAAAGGGAAAACTAATTCTAACAGTGGTAGCAAAATTTATTACCAAAACAAAAAACAACTCAGAAATAAGTTATGGGTATTCCTTGGGCATAGCGCTGTCCTTTTTAGGTGTCCTAGTGCCCAGTTACATCCTTCTGTAAAAAACCTGAAACTTCCTTTCTTTAACACATAGAAGAAGACTCATAAGCAAAAACAAAACTTTAAGCAGAGATATTAATGTAAGATTCTGCACAGCCAACAAAACATTTTCTCTCACAATAACACAATTATGTACATTCCTGGACCTGAAAAGTCACTGGTCAATTCTTTAACCTTGGTGTGTATCAGAACAGAAATGTTAAAGCAAGTTAAGAATTTTTTGTCTAGTTACTATAGATACAATTTGTAAAAAATTACCAAAGAATGTCTATTTAGAGTCATCGTTAAGTAAGTTTCTTATTATTCATGGCAGTCTTAAAAGCTACTAGATGAATCAAAAGGCAGAAGCAAAACAACTATTGTTAGAATTTGATTGATAAATTGTGTATGTGGTTACGTAGTATCTTTAGTGTTTTTTATGTAGATTTGCTATTGACTGCAGCAGAGTCACAGCTATAACAATGAACAAGGGTTAGCCCACAGACATTAGCATTGTTTATTTTAAAGTAATTAGTTCATTAATGCATTTGAGAGTCACACTAACGTGACTTCTGCAGAGTGGAACGTGAGGCTGGTGTGTTTTACATCCAGGAGAGCTGGGTGAGATTCGGTAAGAAGTGTAGAGAGCACCAAACCTCTAACTCATATTTTCCTGTATTTCTCCTGTATCAGGAGTGGCTTTCTGCACAGTGAACAGGTGGTTCTGCCACCACAGCAAAGAGAAAGGCTCCATGATTTTGCTCAGTGCTGCTACAAGAGCTAAGATGGGGCCAATGGTACTTGCTCACTTTCACACAGGATCCTTCTCAGCAGCAATGCTTAAACCATTTCAGCCTTAAAGTGTTGACTTTGCTGCTGACTATTCTGATCTGTTCTGTGAACAAGGTGAGTGCTGCATTTGGTGTGGATGCTATGTTTTCCTGAGTCTTTAGGGAAAAGACAATGACATGTAGTCAGAGATTTTGGTCTACAAGAGACAGGTAAGAGAAAAAGAGGAAAAAAGGCTCAGTGCAGACAAGACCTGTAGTTTTCCATAGTGCCTCTGTAACAGCTCTGGCCCATCACCCTAAAGCAGATCAATGGTTAGCTTGTTTGACTTATCCTAAGTGTATTTTTGTATGGAAAATCTGTATCATTATGGCTTTAGAGTATGGGAAGCATTTGTTTTTCTACTCCACTGTATAGCTGGAGAGCTTCCCATGGCTGGAGTTTCTTACCTGCCAGTAAGGGGTGCATTGCACCACCTGAGAACCAGCTGTCAGAAGAGGAGAAACTCTTCCTGACATACACAGACATTCATCACGAGCCACATCACTTTGAAATAAACCCATGAGTCATGAATCAGAATAATGTTTCCTTGCTGGCAACATCCTAAAGGGAATAACTAAAACCCATTAGTGATGTAATAAAATCTGGCATGTCACTTCAAGCACAGCAAATTAGGAAAACAAAACTAGCCTGCAGTTACACTGATACATTATAAATAGGTGTTATTCCTACATTAATACATCAAATTAGGTTTTCTGCAAACTGTAAAAATGAGAGGTTACATGTGGGTAGAATGCCTTTTCAGAGCTGTGTGATCAAGGACCAGGAAGAACTGCAGCCCTCCTGAATGGCACAAGGATTCCTCAGGTGTAGTGGGAAGGAGGAGCAGGGAAGGATGGGCTGGTTCACAGGCACAAAGGACCCCACACTCGTGTGCAGGAAGGAAAGCAGCAGCAAGGCCATTTCTTCAATGTGGTAACACACAGAAGCTCTGGTTATCTGGAGGTCAGGCTATGCTCATAAGTCCTTCCAGAGCCCAGGAATAGAAATGAACCATTCTGCAGGATAAATGTATTTTCCAGCTGTCTAAGTTTAGTTAACCAGCACTTTAAAGAGTTCAGAATCAGTTACGAAAAGGAATAAAACAAACTTTATTTATGTCTCTCATGCATTGGGCAATTTGGTTTTTAGATTAACACAAAAGCAAGAAGGGCATTGCTTCAAGTGAAGTATAACTGCAAAACACTATTGGGTAAAAACAACAAAATTGCTATGAGAATTAAATATAGATCAACAAAATCAATACTTAATTGTATAACTCAAGGTCTTTCATTTCAGATCCGATCTCTAATAGAAGATACAAAGTATGTTCCCTTTTGTTATTCTTAGTTATTGCTCATAACTTTATTGTGAGGAAAACCAATTTTCTAGATTTTTACTTTTTAAAAATTGCTTCTTACTTTGTCTGCATATGCTCAAGGTAAACTTGATCCCTGGAGTCACTATTTCTTATTTTAAATTCACAGTTCTTCCAATTTAGATATCCTCTAACTCCTGTAACTGCTTTGTATTTATGACACAATGGGTCTAAGTGGGATGTGCTGTTGCAGCACCACATAGGCTGCTCATAAATAGCCTGTTCAGTGGGACAATTTTAATACATTCACAGCTTCTTGTAGAGCAGGTGCAAGGAGATACAGGCATTTTTCTGACCAGAGATGTACTGGTGTAACCAGAAATAACTTCTCAGTGAATTCTCTGGTGTCACACGACTGTTTGCAGTAGAAGGTGTCACATGAAGAGGGCTGGGCAGTGGCTGTCTGTCCTCCAGCCAGGACAGAATGCCATGCAGGCTCTCTGTGCAAAGTGAACCATCTCCAGATCTCACTGGACATCAGGTGAGCAAGTAGCACTCTGCAGTGGAAATAGTTACACAGCCACATGCAGCAAACTACAAAGGTGAAAGCTGTAACTGCCTGACCTCTGCTGCATCACAGCTGAGCTAAAAATGGGGTGTTTGAACCTCCTTCTCTTTAAAGCATAACTTTAAATAATAAGATAAGCCTTGCTCTCCAGTGTACATTGTCAGACGCTTTCATCTATTTTCTGGACTGACAGTAAAATAATTTATGAAATAATGAATCATTTTTCTTTTTTTCTACTTGAGCAGAAATCCCAAAATTATTTTGCTGTAGCAGATAATGACATTCTCAGAGACACACCATCAGATTTCCATGATAAACAATAAGTGCCAGCTTCTTTTGTGGGAAAAAAGGCATTGCTAGGAAGCATTTTTAAGTTAATTAGTCTGAATATTCAGCAGCTGATAGGAAAGCCAGATATACATTGGTATGTATCATCTCCTGATGGCATTATGGGTAATATAAGAATGACTATATAATCAAAGATTACCTTCTGTATTTCAGAGTATAAAAATCTACAAATATATTTTAGTATCACAAGGAACTAAATCCTTTAGTATTCAAGGATTCTCATGATCCTGAATTGTTAGTGAATTACCTTAGAGGAAAAACAGCTGATTAGCACAAACTGTGTACAATTCATAGCTGCAGATCTGGACAAAACAGCTATTGCCTAACGAACAGGTGGCTGAGGAGTTGAGACTTATGTTTTCTATATCTTGAATTCTTGTGTGATTTAGGAGATAAAAGAATTTAGTTTAGTGAATTGGGCCTTATGCTTTCAAAAGCATAATTTTCATAAAATGATGAGATGAGTCAGTACATTCAGCATTCTAATGTCAAGATTACCATCTTCATACATGAATATTTCCTTGACATGACAAGACTGTTTGACCTGATTAGGTTTATACCAACCCTCTTTGAACTTCTGCATAATTTAATAAACCAGGATGTTGAGATCTGAGTTCCCAGGCTTTTTGCCTTTTCTCCAGGTACAAACTGAATGGAACAAATGTTGTTTTCTCACAGTGCCTCAGAATGGCCACTGGCTGCATCAACTCTATCAACTCTGCATGGACAAAGTTTATTTAAAAAGGAATAAGAAAATACAATTCTAAGTGGCAATACCTTGGAAAACGATAACAGTGCTGGTGCTCAGCCAAGTGTGTTGAGGCAATGTATTAAAGAGGAAAGCAATTAAACACCAGTCCTTTCTCCAGAAGGCAAAGCACAGCCTCACTGTTCACATTGGCAGAATCACCGATTTTGTTTCTCACAGAGGGAATCTACCCACTAAAAGCAATGCTTAGTGCAATCAGAAGCTCACCACAAGGCATTAAGGAAGAAATATCCATGGTGAGAAAAGAAGCTATTACTCAGTTTTTAGAACCTGATGGACTGAAAATGAACAAGAGATGTATAGGATTCACTTAACTTCTCAGAGATCTTTTTAGCTTTACTTGTAGAGGGAGTTAAATAGCAAAATTTTCCTCATTTTTGAGTGATTGAAAAAAATGGCAGTGGAAAAAAGTCATACTGAAAGGTAGGATTGGTGACAAAGTTATTGAACCTGACTTAGCCATGTGAAGGTCAATACTCTTCCTTGACAGAATTTTATGAAGGGTTATTTTGACAGTGATAACCAAATGCTACTGGAACTATGCAGTCCTAAATAACTTCACTGTTTCAGTTTTCATCAGACTGTATTTCACCTCACAGAATTTAAATACACAGAGGCTTGTCCTACTGAATAAAAGTAGTTATCCTTACCTTGATGAAAGTATGGTTGATTGCTTCAATAAAGAAGGGGCTTTGTACAAAACGGTGCTACAATTTTATCTTAGACTAGAGGTTTGGTTGATGATTTTTTTCTTTTTTCATTGGAATACTTACATGGACCTGAATCCAGGAAGGGAAAAAAAAATACAGTTCAAAATTGTTTTTAAAAAAAAATCCAGTACCGAATGAAGCTCTTAAAGATATAGGTTCTATCTCCCATTTGACTGATGGGAAAAAATACTCTCAAACTCGGTAAATGCAGGATTGTTCTCATATAACATATAATCTCATGGACATTTTCAGTAATCAGAGTAATTTTTTCTGTATGGCTGAACTATTTTCAGACTACTGTTCCCGAGCACTAGCTGTGTTCTTACCTGTCTTCATCTTCCACCTTTGGCTTTTTTGAATAAGACAATTCATTTTGGTAGTTACAAAGACACTTATCCCCCTTCTCTCTAGTGATGCCTCAGCTCCTGGCCTGTAATGTCTGTGTGTCATTCGTCTGGAATACTGGAATTGGAAAAATGGAATTGCACTCCAAGACTGTACTGCAAAAGGTAATTGCAAGTGGGTAATGATTTTCCTCACTAGTAATCTTGTCTTCTGTGTACTGGACTAGATTCATAGCCTGTGGCCATCCAGCTGACCTGTGAGTAAAAAGACAGAAGCAGTAGAAAGAGAAACATGGAATAACAGGACTGTTTAGGCTGGAAAAGATCTTCAAGATCATTGAGTCCAACCACTGAAGAAGCAAGATTATGTGGCAGGATCAAGAGGAAATCAGCAGGATGACCAAACCATGTAGAAATGATTCCCCCAGCTATGAAGACTGGCTTGCTATGGGCATTAAGAGGGCTGTGCTGTCTGGGGGAGAGTTCAATGTGTGAGAATCTCTGCTGGAAGACCTGCAGAGGAAGGAAAGGAAAGGGAATGTCCCTTCTGGCAAGTTCTCAAAATGATTCAGGGAGGTAGTTTAAACAAAGGAGTGAGCTCCACAGAAAATAGGGCTTTTTTATTTTTAGCCTCTGAGGAAGAAGGAAATTTGGGAAGAGACAAGTAGTCTTTCCAGACCCATCAGTTCCCTTCTGTGTGACCACCAGAGAGGGAGCCTTCATGTCCCTAGGGCACACACATCATAACTAAAGCTCTTCCAAGCTCTCACCAGGAATATAGAGGCCAAAATTTTAGAAAATTCTGAATTAGCTTGCTTAAACTCCAGTCCAACAACACAGTTTACTTTAGGAGCCTGAAGCTGATATTTCCCTTTCAACTTCAGATTTTAATCAACTCTATGTAACAGAGATTTTTTTACCTCTAATGATTCTAACAAAACTCACTGCCCTTTCTTTTCCCTTCTGTGACACCTGGCTTCTGAAATGCACTGCTGAAACCCAGTGGGTGTGCCCTCCTCTTCATCTTCCCTAAGTGAGGGTTAGGGGCTGGGGCTGGCAGTCCTGAACTGGGATAAATGCTCCTGGAGGAGCAGGGGAAGAGGGCAGAGCCCAGGCTGCCTTCCCAGTACATCTGCAGCAGCCTGAGCCACATGCACACTCTTTTCTGACTGTGCAATGAGACCAGGAAAGTTCCTTTGTAATCAGAGAAAAGTGGGACAGGATAGATGCAAATAATGATGCTGGTTATGTGACTGTGCTTGCCACATTTCCAGCTGAAGTTATGAGCTGCATGGCTTTCAGGCATGAATTGCAGATGGAAACCTATGTTTTAAGTTCATCTGCTATCAAATCCTACATAACAGTACAGTTATTTACATGGACTTTCTAAATTTATGCAAACAATTTATCTCTGCTGTAGGGCAGAGTATTTCAGGGACAGCAGCACAACATGCACAAAAATCCAAGACAGAGTTTAAGGCACAGGCTGCAGAACCAAATTAAAGTAGAAGGATAAATCCTCTCTTGCAATTTTTAGTTCATTTCAGTACAGCAAGTTGTATCAATAAAAAGCCTACAGTATAAGTCAGCTAGAAAATAAATGCTATGAAGGATGTTCCATTTTATGTTGTTTGAATTTGATTAGTGATTAGTCCTGGCGGTTAAACCACATGGGAACAGTAATCAAGGGCTCTCTACAGCAATTCTGTAACTGGAAAACACTGTTGGCTCATGTCCTATTCCATGATGGGATATTAACCTAAAATCTAATTAATATATGAATGAATTACGTTTCTAGAAACATACTATATTATAATCAATTTTAAGTGAGTTCCTAACAGGAGATAAGATGAAGAAAAAGCTGTAGAATTACCAGAGGCTGATAAATTCTGTTTACTGTGACTGATGATTTTTATGGAGGATAATTTTACAATCCATCAAACTTTTGTCAGTTCAAGAATCATGCTGCCAAACGTATGCAGTAAATTAATTTTTAAATTTACATATTTATTAAAAATCTTATTGAAAACAGCAGGAAGTAAGGCTTGTTTGAATAATAAAATAACTTGTTATTCTACTGGAAAGAAAACAAAAACCTCCAACCTTCTATTAAGATGATTTTATAGCAAGGCAATAATTATAAACAACAACATGAATTAGTTAACCAAACACTGTATTAAATAGCCAACCCAAAAATTAATCAAGAATTTAGAAAACCTTTTTGGAAGATAATCAGGTAAAAAAAAAGCAATTTAAAATCTAAGAAATTAATGGCTGAGTCTCAGATGTGCTGGAGGACAGGTTTTCTAATCCAGGCTGGATTCCTGGGGAAACCCTGGGGAACTGCAGGTGTCTGCCTGTGGCTGAAGGAGCTGAGGAGGAGGAGGAGGAGGAGGAGGAGGAAGGGATGTCAGCAATGCTCCCATGCCCGTGGCCACAGGGAGGTGCCCACTGGGATGTGGGATCTTTGGTCTCTTCCCTGCAGTTTTCTTTGGCTGCTCCTGACATTGAGGCCAGCCATTCACACTTTAAAAACATCTACTTCGTGTGTACAAAGTGCAGGGAAAAGGCAATTCCTGCCTGAAATGCTGATGGCAGGTAGTAGTCCTTTTTCTAACTGTAAAGGATGCTCAAAAAGAAACACTGTTTCTCTATTATTAGGAGAATTAAGAATTAAAATTATTAGAAATAAGAATTTAGAATGAAGCAAAGCAATGCTGGGCACCAAGATGACCACTGCTACAGAGGCAGAGGGAAGCTCCTACAGGCAGGAGGTTTATAAATGTTGAACTTGCTTCCTCATTGAATTAAAGCAGTGATATCCATTTTGATTAACATGCATATCATCTGGCTGTGATCCGAGGGGAATTTTAGTTAATTTATGGATTTAGATGTGTTTACTTCATCTTTCAGAAGCGAGTGCATCTGTTTCTGGTCATGAGAAGCTCTATCCTACTTCGTGGCTCAGCCAGGCATACAGAATGTGTCCCACTGGGATCTGGCAGGAGGCATTAATGCTTCCAAACTCTCTGTGAGGGGCTCAGCCTCCAAACAGAAAACTCAAGGACAAGTGCTGGACAGACCTTTGCCTTTCCACCTTCAGCTCACCCTGGCTGCCAGCAAAGCTCAGCTTAAGCATCTAACAGGACCTGAAAGGGTGGTAACTCTTGTGCTGAGCACACCTGGGCTGTAAAAGGCCCTTCCTGGGCTGTGAGGTGATATTTTGGCAAGGCTTTCGAGGCTTTTTCAGAGAAAGAAGGCACAGAGAAAAGATATTTTGGGAACTCTGGTTTTGTGGGTTCTGCCCCCCCAGTCTGGCTGGGAGAAAAGCTTTGTTGGGTATGACTGAAGAAGGAATTTGGTGTGAAGAAGCAGCATAGGCTCCTGCAGGGAAAGAAAAAGTAGTGGTTTTTTACATTGATTTTGCTGCCATTTCTGTAAAAAAAGAGAAATGTGTGAAGTGATAGCTGCCACATGGCTGTATCTGTTGGACAAATGCTTTAGGAGATTTATTGACCTTAGCAATGCAGAAGTGTTACTGCAGTATCAATGCTGCAACTGCAGTGAGATACTGGTGATATAGAGCATGTTCCTATGCCTAAACCACAGATTGTAATATTGTTAATATAATAGGCCACTAGGAGGACTAAAATACAACTGGAATTCATGCAGACACATTGTACAGCTAATATATACTCAAGTTTTGAATGCCCAAAGATGATACAAACAGAAAACCTGGATTAAAATACAGAACAAACAGTTGCCAGCCCCTACCAATGAATGAATAATTTGAAAAAGTGTTGCTGAAAATGAGCAGGCATTTAATATTTATCAGAATACAAAAAACCCTAAACTTTTAAGTGTTAATTTCTTCAACATCTTAGATTATTCAGGATTCAAATATTCATAACAATGGAATAAAAATTTCCTCCATGCACAGGCATGATTAGGAGCCCCGTATGGACAGCAGGACTGCCAAAGGTGGTATAGCTCTGCCCATGCAGAACTGTTTGCAGAATCAGGGTGTGAATTTTCTTCTGACATTCAGAAAATTCCTCATCAGAGGAGCAATGTGTTTATGGTTAGCCCTCGTAATACAAAATCCCATCCTGAACAAGAATGCTTGATGAGAATATTAAGTGATAATGATTATTTGCTTAGTGCTGCTGTGGGGCCTTCAAGGCCCTCAAAGCAGCCTGCTAACAGTACTAGATTAAATTCCAAATGCAGCTGGAAGGTATTATTTATATTCTTTATTTAAAAAATGGGGAATTTAATAGCAAGAGAGGCTTAGCAATTTGGACATTCAACCAGAACATCATCCCTATCTCCACAGTCCTGCACTCTTGTCTGTTAAGCTTTTTGTCAGAATTTGAGAATTTTTTATTTGCAGGCAAAAATTTCTCCATGGAAAGGCAGAGGCCAATTCTCTCAGTTCTCACTAGGGAGCATCTGAAATGCTCTTCAACGTACAGAACCTGGCATTTAATCCGCTGAACGTGGTAGTTAATCAAATGTTTTGCACAGACTTTAGTAGAGTTTGGATCAGACTCTTGATGCATTAGAGAGATAAATTATTTAACTTACTGAGTTCCCCTAGAAACAAAATATTGAGCTGAAAACAAAGCTAACAAACACCAAATGGGATGCCATCTGCTGCAATGAACAGAACATGACCAGTTCCCCTCATGCTTGAGATTTCTCCAAAATACAATCTGAAATACGTTTGTTCAACTCCCAACTGTCTCACAGAACTGGCTTAGCACAGGTTAGCAAATGCTAGTGCCACCAGCAGCAGCAAGGCAGGCCATGCTGTATCAATTGGAGTAATTGATGATTTCAGTCCTGTTGGACTGCCCTGTGTAAACCCCCAGGGTTTTGTGCTGTCCAGAGCCTATGGAACCTATGGAGATGTTTGTCTTAATGCCATGTGTCCTGGACTCTCAGGGGTTTCTCCCCCTGAGTAAATATGAATGGTAATTATCCACATCATGCTGCATTCATAAATCTGGATTTTTCTCTCCTTTGACATCTGGATTCCATGCCTACAGGAGAAACAGGATATGGAGGCAACAGTTCCACTTCCCATAGATATCTCCCCCAGGAATGGCACGAGATAGCTGCAATCCCAAGTCCCTGCTTGGTATGAAAGTTTTTGGCTGTGGAGGAGAGAGAGTGGGCTCCCCAACACTTTCACAGGAACAGAAGGACAGCGCTGAGCTAAAAGCAGAGCTTGTGACGCCTGTGGGTGACATCAGCCTTAGCCCCCTTTCCTCTTCCCGAGCACACTAATTGGGCAGCCAGGCAGCTTTTATGGAATGGGAGGGAGAAACCCAGCAGGATTTGCCTTGTAGATCCAGACAAGAAGATAAATGTTTTCCTACCTAAATTTCCTGCCCAGCCAGGCACTTCATCTTCTCATATCACCAGGACAAGTGATGAAACTGCCACAAACAAACAGAAGCTGCAAAGACAATTCAGTCTTTAGCAGTCAGTCAGGAAGGCTCCAGCCCTCACATCACAGCTTCTACATGGTGGCTGCTGTCCTTGGCTTGCTCGGCTGCCTCTGTTTTAACACCGTGCCACTAATGATGTCATAACACAGCTTCCATGTTTTCACAATGGATTTCATTTGTAGAAATGCTGTATTAGAAATGCTGAGCTCTTTGTAACCTGGATTGCCATACTGGTTTTAGGAAACATTAAAAGATAGGATGATGTTCCTATAATAGTGATGGTAAAAATATTCTGTAAAACGATGCAAATTAAAGTTTTAGCTTTTTACAGCTGCCCATACACTAATGTTATGGAAAACGCAATCAGGAAATGGATTTAAAAATATGAAGAATTTCATTATGATATGATCTTAATGGGAACACAGTAGGACCAGATTAGAAATGCAGAGTATTTGGCCTTCCTTTTAACTTGGGGAAATGTCTGCTGTCGTTCCATGCCATTGCCCACAGAGCCAATGCACAGCAGCAGGATGTTACAGACCAAAATTCTGCCAGTCAGAGGGAGAATGTCTAAACCAATTTTCAAGCACCTATATAAACTCCATGATTTTCACAGGATCCAAATAACACGAATCAGTCAGAGACATCATCAAAAGTTACAGATTTGTAGCACCTTTGAAAACTGGGAAGCTGAAGTGTCTAGATATCCATTTAGGCACAGCCATTAAGAAAAGAAGCATGAAAAAACCTTGACCTTTATTTTTTACTGATTAGAGGCCATAAACAAGTCTCTTCTTAGTCTATGCAGAGAAAAATAATTTTTGTAAGGGCAACCAGGAAGCATGTGCTGTCTGCTTTGCTATTTCTGCTCCTCAGTTTCAGGCATTGCCTGAAAATATTATACATTTCAAATCTACTTTTTGTCTCATTATATGTGTTACCAACAAGTTTCCCAATGTGGTAACTTTTTTTTCTTTTAGGAGTAATATCATAGACTATTACTGCACAGTTAACATTTTAATTTTATAATCCACAGCAACACACCCCATTCATATTTAATCTCTTCTTTTCCACCCACTTCTGCTTTACTCTTCATCCTCCCAAACCCATCTGAGACCTTGTTTTACAGTTTGCTTTCAGAGCATTCAGTAACCCATAGGATATGTGCATATGTAATAGGATGTCAGAAAAATCACTTTAAAGTGTTTGACTGCAATTTTTCAGAGAGTAATCACTCGGGGTTTGATTTGCTGAGAATAACACTAGAGTAGCTAAGAGAAGGTATTCAGGCTACAATTTTTTACAGTAGGTAAAATTTTTAGTGACCTCTATTAATGAGGAGGCAAAGGATAGAGAAATTGAGAGAAGGTGGCACTAATGGGAGCAGAGCCATCAGGTTGTGTCTCAGGCACTGATGGATTGATGAGCAGCTCAGGCTGGCAGGACTCTGACATGTGCTATGGAAACTTACATCACTAATTAGACTTTTAAATTATGTAACTACATCTTGTGAACTTCCCAAAGTTCCCTGTGTCACTTATTGCTGCTAAATCTGCTAAATAATGTTGTTTCTCCCATCAAATACAAACATCACTTTCCATTAAATTAATATGAATGCTGCAGAAGCCTGAAACTCATGTATTGGGACCTAAAATATAGTAAGAGATAAAATATTACAATTTGGGACCTGTTATAAAGTAGAATGTTTGAACTCGCAAAAATATTTACCAATATTTTCTTAAGGTTTTAGAGAATCCATGTGTCATACTGCACAAAATCTAGTATAACTTCTCATTTCAATAAAAGCAAATCAATTTTGGGAAAGGCAAACAGCTAGTGGAACAAGATATAAACACCAAAAATTATTTCAATATGGTTTTTGTTAATATTTGACATAAAATTTGCCTTCTTTTCAAAGACCATGTTGATTAGGATATTATTGTCGTGTGCATATGGAAAGAAAAAGCATCTTCTTAATAATGGAAATAATTTGCCAACATTTTCTCAGTATATTGCCACAGTTCCTGCTACCATCATCTGTGTAACTTACTCCTCATGTATTCTCCTCGGTACAGAACTCTCACACTAAAAGATCAGTCATTTCCCACCTTTCTCTGCGTGATGTTCGAGTGCTTTATGCAAAACACATTGCTGTTATAGATGGGGAAAGCAAGTTTCAGCTGGAAAAACAATTCACAAAAATATTACAGCATTATTCATCTCATTTAACTCTGCTAATCACATGGTCCTCTTGGAGTCAAAATATTTTCCAGCTTCAGAAAACAAACAGCTCACTGAATACACCTCTGTGCCCTACTGCTCTTATCTTGATTGAGTCAATCCAATGTTTATTGGATCCAATCTATTTTCCAGCTTTTATTACTAATATAATTTCTACCATTACAACAATTACACTATCTCACACTTTTACCAATATTTATCATTTATTGCTGTTCATGTGTCCTGAATTCCATTTTGGCTCACAGTATTATTATAATATTCCTATTCCACAGTGAGAGAAATGAAACCTGCAGCTTTATTTCCAAAGATGGGGGACTGAAAACGCCTGGTTACAAATGGCAGAAACATGAGTGCACTTTCGGCCATGCTGCAAATCACATCAGTTCCATCTGTCAAACCTCTGATAAACAGCCCAGAACATTTTCCACTCGGGGAAATCACTAGCAAATTATACTTTTATTCTGTATGTACTTTTGGTTCTTACTAGACTAAAGGATCTTCCTACTAACACCAAAGAGCCCCTGTGCCTATTAAATCCAGATGGAATCTCCAGTTATAAAGGCAAATGGACATTGGAGTGCTGGGGATGTGTCTGCAGTGAGCAAGGGGGGTGGGCAGGGACTGAAAGAGTCGGGGTCTTACCCACACCCTGCTCATTGCAGCTACTCAGCCCTGCTGAGAAATGACCTGGGGTGCCCAGGCCATCAGAGCTGTGACAGGGCACACTCCCTGTAAATTAGCTCTGCACAGCTCTGCACAGCTCTGTGCTGTTCTGCACTGCTCTGTGCTGTTCTGGACACTCACACACAAGCAGCTTTGGGCCCACTCTCAGGGACTCTGGCAAAAGAACTTCAGGGCTTTTTGGGACATCTGGGCCACTGTGTAATGTGTTATGCGGCTCCCATATGCTGAAAAGACAAGCTTCTCTCCGTAATTTGAAATTACTTGCTGAGATGGTGGGATATGGGGTTTCTGCTCCAGTGACCAAGTTTTCCTACTCAGAAAGGGCAAAGTTCTCCCCTCCTCACAGTGCCAAAGGGGTTCAGTGAGCACAAGGCTCCAGCTGTGGCCACAGGACATCTTGGTGTGCTGCTTTAAATCTCAAGCCCAGACATGTGCATCTGGCAGCTGACAAGCTCCAGAGGCAGGGTTCAGTGGGTGCTGGGAGTGACTGGGGTGTTTAGCACTCAGTGACACGGGGCCAGAGGCACTGGGACTGCACCTACATGCCCAGCAATGCCTGGAGTCCTTGGCTTCCCTGCTTTCCACTTCCTCCACTCCTCCTCTCAGACTCACATCCCAGCCATTCTCCTTCTAGCCTTGCACACCATGTGTTTTAAATGCCACACAGCCTGCTCTCCTATGCCAAACACTTTCTGTCCCTTGCTGATACCCAGATACTCTTAAAACTATGTACTAAAAGATATTTGAGTTAAAATGTCGCCACCTACCCATCCCCATAAATACACTAAACAAACATAAAATAGCCTTTATACCAGCTGGAGGGCTAGTCAGAATGGGCTTTGGTGGCACCATCCTAAAACTACTGAGGCCATTAATGCTAGAAGCAGAACTGCTTCAGCAGATAACAGCTTCCAGGATTTTTTTTTAGGGTTATGTTTTCCCTAAAAATGTCCCTTGCATACCATTAAAAAGTTATTTTCTCTGGTGGACACTGCGTTCCAAATGTCTTGTCTTGCCAAAGCCTTTTAAAAACTTAAGAAAGGTATGGAGAATGCTATCAGGTTCCATGCTGAGCCACTCTCCATTGCATAATTTTTTACTAAAACTCTCAGCAGCATAAGAAACCTCAGCAGTTTCACCTAGAAGGCACAGGGAAAGAAATGAGGCTCCTATAACTGCAGCTTTTTACTGTTGCCAAGCTAGCTCCTCAGGCTGGCTGTAAGGATGTTCTTCCACACCACACAACATTTCTCTTAAGTGATGAGTGTCAAGTGAGGCTTTGGTCCCAGAAGACTGCCTAGTTAGGCTTCAAATTGCTTGTTTTGCTGTCTCTTCACTTTACTTTTTGGGGGCAACTTTGATGGCAAAGTATTAGAAACAATAATGACCTCATTGGGAAAATAAGGCTCGGAATCAGATTTTAGAATGTGAACTTGTCCTGTGCAGGGGGAAAAAATGCAGATACGAGTGATTTGTTGATGTCTGCAGATCTCTTAGACTATTTCTAATTTAACACGACCAAATCAGATTTTAGGCTAGAAAAAATACGTTTAATTCTGCATTAGTCCCATGGGTGGTATGGTCAAATCTGCTTTCTTATCAGACCATGCTCCTACGGTTTTTGTCACTTACATTGTCAAATACTCCTGTATAATTTCCCTGACAATGGGTCTTACATCAACTCAGCAATTACTCAGACAGTCCCTGCTTTGATGGCACAAGTATTGCATCACTTGTCTGAGAATCAAACCCCTTTGATTACACAGAAAGGAAATTTTGCAGCCCCAAGCCTGTCACTGGGAAAGTCCTATTGAGGCAATTTTGACAAATGGAAATATGCAGCTCAAAGGTCCCCACAAGGCCACACTCATGGTGGTGCTGAGTATTAATACTACCAAATATTTACATTACTAGATCACTTCATCAAACATATGCAATGATTTGTTATATTCTTTCTTTATCTGAAAGAAAAGCAACGATCTTAAAACACCAAAGATGGATGAATCAGACTGCAGACTCATTTCCCATCTATGGATTGTACAATGGCAGTTTCTTCCTTAATATCCTAGGTTCATCAGGGCTAGGAAAACAAACAAAGCTGATTCCCTCCCCACCTCATCATCTTCCTCTCTCTTAAGCCTGGCAAGAAAAATAGCAAAGAGGAGGTGAGGTTTCTGTGCTTGATATGAAGTAAACTAAGTGATGCAATTAGTACACAGAAACCTACTATCACCTAATTTCTTCATTTGGTCCAGCCCATTAGATGTTTTCTATTATTGTCAAGGGACCTCTTCTACCTTCCCTTACCTTCTGGTATAATAATTTGTAAGAGCTGCTTCAAACTCTATATCTGCAGTAACACACACACATTGTACAAAACAAGCTAAGACCAAGGTCATCAGGAGCATTTGATGTTTTCTTCTGGTTGTACCATGACATAGGTGTTGCTGTCACCAATTTACAGACAGCAAAACAGATCCTGCTGGGCCAGCAAAATATCACCCAGGGCTGCCCCAGCTGCAGGTATTCATGTTATTATGAAAGTAAAAGGAAAGCAATTATTTCGTGCTCACTAGAGTGTGCACTGAGATGTGATTTCACTCTCCCAAATACAGATGGTAACTAAATAGCTGATTTTTATTAAGTTTCCCACAGAGGAAAGTGTGGGGAAATGTTAATATTTTTAACTTTGGGTTGAAAATCTGGTATTCAGGATAAGGCAGCTTCTGGTCAGGGGAAAGGAAGAAAGTAGTTCCACAGGGCAATACCTCCTTTCCAGTTTAAAGTCTTAGGATACAGCTCTTCCCAAGTGCTAATTGGACTGAAATCATTATCTTAGGCTTTTCCACATGTGATAAGCAGAATCCCTCCTTAAGCACATCTGATAATGTGGAAAAAATTAATTCTCTGTGAAAGCAGAGTGCACATGGTCTCCTCAGAATTATTTCAGATACCTAAACATAGAGAGTCCTGTTTAAAAAGAGACTTAATTCAAGAGCTGAAGAGCTTCTCTCTTTGAGAGCAAGGCACCTTCAGAAAGGGTCTCAGGGCAGCCAAATCAGGCACACAGACTTTTCTGGCACATTCTGCATGGTCTGCCTAAAGAGGAGGACAGTGCAAAGTACCCAGTGTGCTGCCAGTTCATACCCCAGCTCACGTCTTATTGATCTCTGTAGGAGAGGAGGCACAAGGAGAATCAGCTCAGGCCTTTCTTTATTTCCCCCTCACTCTTGTTTAGTGCAGCCTGCAGAGGTGTCTGGGCTGCTCTAAGTGATGCTGTAATTCAGCAAGGCTGGAACACCCTCTCTGCTATCAGCTTAATGCTCGGAGATCCTCGAGGATGGCAAGTGTTGTGCAATTACCAGACTTAGTCTTGCTTCTAGTCCTTTTGTGGGTATTCTCTCTGCTAATAGGAGGCTTGTGAGCACAACAAGTCAATCATATAGCATTAACTCCCAATCAGCTTACTCAGCTGTAAAATCCTTGAGTTTATCTGGGAATGCCGCCAGGTCAGTCCTATTTGTAAGTGCAGCCTAAACAGCAGCAACATCTCTAATTTCTCCTAGGCCTGTATTTGCCAGCTCTCTCTAATGTCTACTTGAATTTCCAGACACGGGGATTTGATCTCATTCATGAATCATCTGTTCCACATATCCAAATTCTGCCATGGTGGATATGGCCATAACTTCACACTGCACAGAGAAGAATCTTCTGTTAAATGCGTCCCCCAGTTCAAGTGCCCTGCAATTAACAAGGTAACTGTGCCAGAAATGTAAGATTCCTTATGTATCTTGTCACTACTAAAGGAAATTAGAAACTTCTGATGGATATCAACTCCTTCCACGAGGGACTTTTTCTTTAAAGGGCTCAAGTCATGCTTTGAATCCCAAGCAAGGTGACTTCAGTTGAGTAATAGGGACAAAAGAGAGCAAGAAGGGCTGTATTACAGAGTAGAAGTATGTGATGGTTGGTTAAGGACAGAGTAGTAAACATATTTTTCATAATTCTTTGGGACCATAAGGATGACTAAGTAATAAATTCTTTGACCAACTCAGTTACTTCTCCAAATGGTTCTTGTTTGAATATAAAATATGTTAATAAACAATGGGTCTGGGGAAGGGAAATTTATCTTGTTTTCTGAATTCGTGTAAGAAAAAAGTCACTTGAGCTTTTAAAGTCTAAACAGTAAATTAACTGATGAGATATGAAATAATTTTTTCACTGCATAAACGTGGTAGCAGTCATGATGTTGGCAAAGTGCTCAGGGCACTCCCAGTGTGCAAGGAACAGGAAAAGCTGTTTAATGCAGGGCTCAGTGAAGTTTCACTGACAAGGTGTCTCCCCTGGGCTGGCTGCAGTGGACTTTGGATCAGGTGCTGAATATATTGTCTTAAATCAGAGAAGTTATTGTTCAAATAAAAAGAATTCATTTGATACATGTAAAAATGAATGTTTCTTTGGAAAATCCTACATGAGGAAAATACACCACAGTCGTTAATTTAAGTGGAAGTTTTCTGCTGACGATTTAATGCATTTTATTCCTTTCTTTGAAATTGTGATTTGCTTTTCTCATCCAAAATTCTGCAGTGTGCCAAAGGATGACATAATTTCAGAATATGATTTTCTGGTCAAAATAAAAGTAACATAAAATTGGTCTTAATGCCAGGAGAATTTAACCAGGATTCTGTTTAAGACTAGAAGTATTTTTCCTTTCAGTGTCTAAAAGCCCTTTTTGATCCCCTAAACTGTCCCTGCAGTGTCCCTTCATCACAGTGATGGCCCATCAGTTGTTTCCCTTCTGAAGCTCCTGTACAGTGCTTTCTTTGCTGATGAAACTTGCTGTGTATAAACTTTGGAGTTAATGCTGGCGAGTGCATTGGCTGAGAAGGAGACAAATCAAGTGACAAGTCTGGGCTAAGAGAGTTTCCTGACTGCCTCATTAGAGCCCCAGTCTGAACCACTGCCATCCTGGAGCTGTACAGCCCAATTTAATTGGGCTCAGAGACTGCCTCAGCACACTTGCTCTTCAGAGAAGCACTGTAAACTCATTTTGCCCATCATGACGCTTTTTTGACACACATCTTTTGTTTGGTTTTTTTAAAGGCTTGACAAATGCCACTTGGGAATTAAATTCAAAGCCTGTATGATTTCTTTTTTCAAAATACCAAATATTTTGCATAATTATATATATATATATATATTTTTTTTATTTTATTTTTTTTTTTAATTGTTGGCCAAAAGTGCCTCTGTCTCTGCTGTCCTCCTCTTTTTGGGGGTAATGTTGCAGATCACACAGCTCTGATTTAAACAGACTGTAGATCTTCTTGGGTTGGACAAACTACAGCTCAGAAAAAATTTGCTGTGCTGGTTCAGACAGGGAGTTCAGGGCAACCTGCTTTTCATGGTTACTTCCTCTCATTTGTCATTCTGAAAAGTTTAATACTAATAGGCAAATCTCTAGTGCTTTATTGAGCTTTAGCTGTTCAGGGAGAGGCAATGCTGTTTGGAGAGTTATTTCAGATCCTTAAAAACTAAACTCAAGAGCTCCCCAACATAATGCATGAAAAATGCTGTGCTGGCTGAGCTACACCTGATGCCATTTAGTTTAATGATGGAGTTTTACAGGATCCTAAGGCCTGTTCAATGGGCTTTCTTTAGGTTTTGAGACTGATTTGGCATTTTGCAGAGATGTCATATACAAGGAGTACATGAAAAGAATTAATTAAAAGTAGATGCAACTTTGAGTCATTTTTCTATACTGGAACCAAATCTAATTGCTCTGTTAATAGCAGAAGACCTTGGCCTTCAGAAGGCAGAACTGATTTTTATGGGTTTTTTTCTATATATATACACACACACACATATATGTATGTGCACAAGTATATAATTTATCTCCTACACATAATTAAATCATGAATTTCTGGATGTTCAAGATGAGGATTTAAGTGGATGCTCAAATTATTTTCCTGCATGTATCCTTTTTAACACCCTTCTGCTGCCTTTTTCCTTTTTTTTTTCCTTCCCAGCTATAAAGCCAGATTATTTAAAATTGTTCTTTCTAATATGACCCACATATATTGAAATTAAATCATATTCTGGGTACTAATGAAATTGAGTTAATTGGGAAATGACGCACATACATTTCAGGATTTTTTTTTTAAGTTTGTGGTCAATTTAATATTCAGTTAAGCAGGATTTTGACGCCAACAGAGTTGAAGAAACAGGGCTACTGCCATTTGGTTCTTTATATTCCTTCTGTATATTTGGCCCAGATTCCTGAAAGCTCTAAGACTCTAACTTTGGTTAACCATCTCTGAAGTTGCGAGGCACAGACATTTCCTGAAAACTGGGGTCTGGAAAGTGATAAAAATTCTTTTTCATTTATGCACTACACCAGTAAATCACAAACCAGCAGCTCCCTCATTTTCTGCTACCACCTTTGTTTATAGTGTAATACTCCCAAAATGTGCTGAGTGCTCTACACAGAAACAAGAGAGCTTGTGCCTAAACAGAAGAGCTGGGGAAACAGAGTGAACATGGAGGCAAAATGATTACACGGCATCACACACGAGTGTCTCTGCTCTCAAACAAATTGGCTTGTTAGATCAAAGGAGAGAGGGAATGGAGGGAGATGATGAGAGGAGATGGCATGAGAACACAGGAGGAAAACAACAGGTTGAAAAGTTCCTCTTCAGGGTTGCTGAGACTGTGTGATGTCAGTTCAATACAGAAAAGGAAGTGAATTCACATGAAGTAAGAGGAGAAAGCAAATTTATTTCTGTTTAGCATCAAGGTCAAACCCTCAGATCTGGATCTTCATCAAAATAATGTTTAAAACCATCAAATCTGTAATTCCAGAGACAACACCAAGATTTCAAAAGAGATCAGAAGATAGGTGATTTCCATGACATAATTTCATTTGAATTTTCAGGAATATTTCTCCAGAGTTTTAAGTCATTTAATACATGTTGTTCTATATAAACTATCTAATTATATGTGAAGTATCAACCTTAAAAGATAAATTCTGTGTTTACTTGCTAGCTTTAAATTTCAACTCCTCACTAATGATGGAGTACAAGCACTAGCCTGTCTCTACTTGTCAATTTTGTAAGTCTAATTCTGTGACAAGTGAGCATTCAAATGTAACATTCTGTTCTAAAAATATTCAGATCTTTATTCTTCTGCAGGTCATGTCATTTTTTTCAAGTCTGCCTGGTTTTAGTAATCAATCAATCAACACACTGAGGAAAAAAACAAAAGGGAAATAAAAATAATAATGAACAAAATGAGAATATAAAAATTACAGCAACTCACACTTGGGCTCCCCTTGCTCTTGCTGTCTTTACTGGAAGCTCCACTCAGCTGCTCAATTAAACTGTAATGTGCTAATTGTTCAGGTCCATCCTCTCCAAAATGGCCATAGAGACTGTGTTGGTATAAATCCAAAATCGACATTGGGTTCCCCAAAAACGACCTTCTCTGACTTTGTTTTTCTGGCACAGCTGCAAGAGATGTAACAAATTATGCCAGTCTACATGGTTTTTGATGTAATTTTACAATTTTAAAATGTATTTAAATTTGTAAGGTATTTGAAATTCAATGCAGTAGAAACATTAAAAATGCTGTCTTCAAACTCTCCAATGCATATACAGGGGATTGTTCACACTTAATGTTTGGGCTGGAGGAGATAGTACAAGACAGACAGAATTAATTTCCTTTCTTTTCAAATTATAGACAAGGTGGTTAATTTGGGGGATCTTCCCACTTAATTATTTGCAGCAAGGTTTTGTTCTTCTCTTTTAATAGACTTACATGGCAGATGTGCTAAGTTCCTTTAGCATACCCTTCAATTTGGCTGTACTTGGGAGTTCTTTCCTTTTCACTGCATTTTATTAAATTAATACAACAGCATAAAAAGCACACAAGTAAGGTAAGAAAGTGGTGCTTGTTTTATATCCTGCTGTAGCACAACAACATTAGGAATAGAGCCCTGGTTTCCAAAGCCCTGAAAACTCATTCAGAAGAACAAAATAAAACCAGGGGAATTTTCTGCAGCTTCATGAAAGCACACAGGAGACAGATGTTTATGTGAACATTAAACTCTTTCCTCACACTTCTTGTTACACAAAATTCAACTCTGCCTTATAACCTGCAGCCTTAGGAGAACATCTACCTTCAATGCCTCTAACAGAATCACATCAGGGTGGAACCAGTTCATGAGATTGAAATCAAAACACTTTTGTGGTTGGAAGAGAAGGATCTGGAGTATTTGGCATATTCCCTGTTACTCTACTGACCTTCTCCATAACATTGGGCAATGCACTGGGAATCTCATGCTAAGCCCATTAAATCAACAAAAGTCTTATCATTGACTTTTAATAGCCTTTGCATTGGGCACTCAGTCTTTCTGTTCCCTGCTCATAAATGGAAGATGAAATGCTCTCCAACATTATAATTGTGCAACCAGTGAGTTTGGGGACTCGGCTAATAAATGCAATTATCTCTTCATATAAAAATATTCTCTGTGGATTGGTTTGCTAGAGCCCCTGCCCCAGCCTCATGTGGATGTTTTGAGGTTATATCACTTGTGTGCATAAAGACACTGAGACCTTTGAACACAGAAGGGGATAAAGTATGATTGTTAATACCATGAGAGAACAGCATTTAGAGAGCACAGAACAGAAACCCTGACTATGAGGAATGAGCACAGCAGAAATACTTTTGCAATAATGTGTCATAATCTTCTATTTGTCTCAATCACAATTATGTATTTTATTCCCTTACTGGCTCAAACGGGAGGCATATACACAAAATTAATGAATCTCTACGTAAAATGGTCACCCCAAGTCATGCTTAGATATCATTAAACCTGGAATCTGCTACCATTTAAAGCAACTGCTAACACATGATAAAAATTGCAAATTGTGATGAATGTGGGAAAGAAAAAAGCTTATTTACCTTTAAAAAACCCCCACATTTATTGCATTAAAATATGGTCTGTAAAAAGCAAAGATCTGTAAAATGAAGTGTTTATGAGCTGACTAAAATGACTTGCAATATTTTCTACAGATTAAATCCACGAAGCTGCAGCAGTAATGTAAATAAATGGTCCTAGCTTCCTATTCTGCTCTCTCCCGTGGAATCACAAGCAATGGATTGGCTCTGAAAATGCCAAATGTTAGAGACACAGGACAGCACAGCATCCAGCCACCCATGGTGCTCTCCATGCCATTGTCACCGTGGTGATGGTGCTGCAGGTGCTGAGCTCTGCCAGGCCAGGCTTGGGGCTGCACAGGGCATCAGCTCCCAGGGTGGTGCCAAGACCTTGCACTGGCCTTTGCACTGGCCAGAATTTTCCCCCTGCAGGAGATCCACGGGCTGCAAGGACAAGGACAGGGCCAGCCTGCCCTGGCCACCCCCAGGGCACACATCTGCACTGCAAGGTGGCTCCAAGCACAGCAGGCTGCTGGTCAAGACAAGGCAGCAATTTCCCGGGTTATTAAACACACAGAAAACTATTATCTCAAAGAACTTCACTTAATGTATTTTTATCTACTGGAATTCAGTAAATTCTGAATTGCCATCAATTCTCACTAAAGGCTTTTTTACTTGAAAGCTGCAGTATATACAGAGGGGAAAATGAGAGCAAGTTCACTGTGGCACCATAACCAACATCACCTTGATACAGAGGTTGGGAAACTGTGGCCTTGATCACTGCATTATTTCAATTGGCTGTATAATAACAAAGAAAAAAAGAAAAAGGAAACTCTATTTATAGTCACTTTTCAATTTCATAATAATGTAATTATCTTTTATTTGCACCACCGAGATTTATGCATAAAAACCCACAAGTTAAGACCCCAATAGCAAAAAAACAGTGGAAGAGGGGAAAAAGCATTTACACATAGTAAAAAGGTAATAAAAAGTTAATGTAAAATTAGAGTGAAGAAAGATTTGGGGTTAGAAAGTTAAATCTAGACAGAAAGTTCAATGAAGGACACCATCTGCTGCTGAGTCACTGTGGGGATGAGGGACATACATCTTTATGTACAAATTTTCAATTACCTTGTCTGTTGCTCTTTGTTAACTCCACAAGAGTCTCCTCTGCAGTTCTGAAATAGCTGGTTTTGTACTCTGGCTCTGGCTCACTGTCAGTGCTGCTCGCTGAGTACGTGCACACCCTTAGAGCTGTGTCCTACACAAAGAAGGGTATGGCAGCAAGTCAGATAATGCAAATATATCAACATAATGCTGCAGATAGTATTGGGAGCAGCACATTTTATATTCATCATGCAGTATAAACGGGTTAGTTCAACTGGGAAAGTCTGCATTGCCAGTCTAACTCCTTCAAGTAAGCAATCATCAGTCTGACATGGGGGAAATAATCCATTCTTGTCCTGCTACATCCCCTGAGACAGTCTGGCAGAAACAATCCATATTTTAACTTTTTTTTCCCCCACTGTAGCCTTGTTTTCGATTTTTCCAATATTTTTGGATGATTTTATCCACCAAGTTCAATTTTAGATGTTCTCAAGTATGTTTAATACACTCTATTTGTAACATGCAAAATTATCACACCACAAATAATTTGTTGCAAGCTATTCTAGAAACAGTTAGGATGGCCAGTAGACAATAAACCATTTCTACACCAGTAAATGCTAATTGTTTCCTAAATTCATATCCCTTGTCCTGGTACTTATATTACAGTACTGGAGAGCCCTCAGTTCCCAGGTGAATCCTTTGCCAGTTCTCAGTTCTTTCCAGGAAGCAGTATTATTGATTTTCTTCTGGGAATAAAGAGGAACACTGACAGCTCTGGACAGCTTCTAATCATGGAAGGCCTGAAGGCTCAAACCACTCAGGAGCAGCAGCCCACTACAATAAACCCCCCAAACCAGGAGGGGAAAGCTAAGCCTGATACTGTTGGGGTAATGTCATGTACAAATACCACCTACTAACCCTACTCCAATTGCCTATCAGTGGCTCTAGAGAGATTTAAATTCTGTTTCTCTAAGAGGGATAATAATTTCCCCATTTTTCCGTCTGTGTTGCAGTTTTTAACTGATGCAGAAAGACATCACTTTGTTAGGAATCACCCACTTGTGGAGAGGGAACCAGACCTGCATGCAGCCAGGAATGCCCAGCATTAGAGATTGCAAGTCAGCTGTAATCCCAAAACCCCACAGAAACACGTTAGAAGAGAATTTTCCTGTTCACAATACTTCCACAGCACCTCTCAAGCTCTCATACTACACAGCCATACAGACAAGGAAACCTAGTCCTGGGGAGAAAAACAATCTGAATCTCATGAAAAGCAGCAAACAGGATCACTTTCTAGAAGAGAAGAATGGGGTAAAAGGTCTCCATTTCCTTTTCTAAAAGTGCCTGAGAGGATTATAATTAAAACATGTTTGTAACCAGGAGGACAAAGAACCTTTAGGTGCTGTATTATCATTACTGATAAATAATGAGCTAGCAAGTGAAGGGTAAGGAAGAAAATGCAGATGTTAGATTGTTAGTTACTCTTCTCACCATATTATAACAGTAGCCATTAAAACACTGATATCTCTGTGTTGGCCACAATACCCATCTTGTTTAAGGGATGTCACTATTTAACTCATACCTTTGTTTTAGTCGTTTTCTTGGGGGTCCACTCCGGAAGAACTTTCCTATTTTCTACAGTCTCTTCTGTGTGTTCTAATGAGGCAGAGGTCACAGAACTTGCTTCTTGTTCACTTTGCTTTGCAAGGTTAATTATTCCTGAATTAAGTGAGACATTATTTAAATTCTAGGTTTCATCAGCATCTTCATGATTGTGTGTCAATTATAATTCAGTAAAAACTGGGGGCAAATTGTGATACTTTCATTATGTCCAATAATATTTTACTGCTCAAAGGAACAACTTACTAATTTACTGGAATAGTTCGAACTAAAGTGGTAGAATTTCATCCAAATCCTTTTCCAGTTAACAAGGGAAGAGGAAGGCATGAATTTAAATCCCTTCATTAGTTATAAAATATATACCCTTCCAAGAAAGAAACAACATTCAGTAACTACTTTTAGGCATTGTGGGATCTACTCTGCTATTTTATGTTCTTAGAGAACAATCTTTTAACATAAATATAATTGGAAGTACCTTTCTAGCAGAAAGCCAGCTTTTTTATTTGCTATATTTGCACTATGCAAAATCGGAACATCAGAGAAGATATATGGTGCATATGAAATAAATTGATAAATGTAATTTGGATGAGGAAGTGAGGGAGAGAAGAATTGAATGAAGATAGTCTAGTAAAGAATGAGCTGACCCCATCATCTGATGTATACTACTTTTTTGTAACATCTCTTCATGACAATTTAATTAAGATACAAACCTTATAAGGTTGGTGTAGTGAATATTAGCATTAAGATCAGAACAATCTTACTGCTACTGACTTCTTATGAAGCAATTCAATGCTTGCAGTTTCTGTTCAATTTGTTATAATGACAGTGTTTAATCATGGGCTCGACTCTATAACACACTGCTGAATTGAGGTCACACATGTGGCCATTCAAGCATGTAGCACATAATCTATAACTAAGATTTCTCTTCTGAATTCTTCTTAGCAGTATCATTAATTAACAGTACACTTAATTTAAAAATACTAAGTATTAAAATACCTCTTATTTAGCTTTGATTTGAAACAAGCAGGGGAGTCTGCAGTAAAGCATACAATGTATGTTTGCAGTCTATTATACCACTACAATACTGCACTGGGAATATTGCTAAATCAACTGAGTTTTAAGATGTTTAATTAGAAACTTTTTGTTATGCATCCTATGGAATATAAGAGAGGCTTCTTTCCTCCTAGGTTCAATATATGTCAGCTCATTAGCAGAACACATATTTGATGTCCTTAAACTAAGCTCAAACTTGATATTTAACCTTACATGCTAATTACACAGAATCTCTCTCATAGAGCGAAACAGATTTATGCAAGTTGAATAGTCACAACTTTTTCAGGAGCAATAACTGGACTGACAAAGTGCTAATCACCATAACCCAGATAAATGAGGGACATTGCATTTGGTCAAGATATAACAACACCCTTCTCCATTAAACTAATCACTTTTACTGTGCTTTCTGTTGTATCTGTTGTGCTGACTACAAAAATTTCCCTATTGTTAATGCTACATTATTTTAATGCTATTAACATATGTATTAATAACTCCAAAGCCTTTCAAAAACTTATATAAATAGTCAATGTTTCTTTAGAAAAATGCAGACTTCAATGTAACTATTTACTAATGCAAAGTTATTTTCTGGAGCTTTGACGGATTGCCAGTCCTGTTACACCTTTGTCAGCTCTTGTTTTATAGCTTAAACACACACGTAGCTCATAAGTGAAAGCCAGGTATTTTATGTTCATATATAGAAATGTGTTTGTATGATGTAGTAAAGTAATAGTGCCTTGTCTGAGGTCAAGGCCATATATTCAGTGGGACAAAATTTATGCATTGAGGCCAAATGAGTTTTTAGTTCAAATCCAGTATCAAAAGCAAGTCTTTATGAATTTATCTTTTCTATGTCACAACATGGTTGTGCTTTGTACTTTGTATAGTCTGATCCTGCATATTGCTGAACATTCATATTCTTTTTCTAGTCAACTTCCAAGGCTGGCATATGTTTTTTTTCTTCAAGTACTGTTTCTTGAGAAAAGGCTTTAAGTACTAAACTAATTTTTCTCTCCCAGATAAGCATTTTGTATAACAAAATTTCCATATGGCTCAGGTCACAAACTTGTTAACCTTATACATTCATAAAAAGAGTGTCTTTTGCTCCGCATTTAACATTTCTGTTATCAATTGCCATTATTACAGGATTTCTGCTAATCAAAACAGAGGCCAAGGCAGAAATAATGCGATTTTCAGTGTAATTGACATTTTACCTGAGGAAGCTGGTTTGGGAAGGCGACTTTGAAAAGGTCGTATACCTTTGGCAGTCATGGCTGGATCAGAGGTTGAGTGACTAATTACGCTTTCCACAGACTCCTGGCTCTTAGCTGTTGAAGGCACTTCTCTCTCAAGGGTTTTGGCTTTTACTGAAGGAGCTGCAGGAGGGGCTTGCTCAGATGCTGCAAAGATTCCCGTTTCCAAGGCTGGTACTTGCTTAGAAACGTGTCTCCCCGCCGACCGGGCTCCCGAGTCCGGGAGGGGGAAGGTTCCAATGCCGCTGTCCAGCGTCCTCATCTGGCAGCAAGACTCTAAGGCACAGGAAAGTGCTGTGATGGCACGGAGCTAAAGGCATTTGAAGTCAGGGAAAGAATCTAGGAGGGGAAAAGGGCCTCTTAAAGGGAAGGTTTCGAGGCAAGGGAAACGTTTTGCACTTTGTGGGTGTGCTGCTACCTGTCACTGGAATGCTTTTGACACTTTGTCTATCTGAACACAAGGAAATATCCTGTTGAGGGGCAGTGAAATTAAGCAAGTGCCAAAACATTGACACTGGCCTGCTTTGGAGTAACACTGTGATAATGGATAAGTGGGGCAGGTCCTGGAAAGCAATTAGAGATGGAATTTTAAAATCATTTAATTTGAAGGCCCACAGAATGTCTGGAGAGTACCAGTGTGAGGGATGGAGTACTGTAATATATTTTTTCCAACATAAACCCACACTCCACAAAGGTTTGGCCTTTCCATACCTCTCTTTTGCTAATTATTTCTCATACAAGAAGGTGTTAACCAAAATGTATCATGTATTCTTATACAAAACGAAGATTTACAGAATTTCTTAGATATACCCATCTCTCAGAGCATCCCGAAAATCTTGGACATCAACAGCCAAGCCTTTGTTCCCCTTGTCACGGTCTGGTTCTGCACATCTTGGTTTGGGTAAGTATCCACAATGCCAGGCAGGGATACCTTTAGTTCTTTTCTTTTGGAAGTAGTATGGTCCCACACAGCCCTCCAGCTTATTCATCCTATTGGAAAGTTTCTGTAGGAACCGTGGAACAGGGAAAAGTGCAAGGGTACTGTGTGCACACTGCAATCTGAGCAACCAGGATGTACAGGCAACCCCCTGCCCACTCATTCTCCACCAGTTTCCAGAGACTTCCCTTTTGTTTCTATGTTGAAGAGACTGTGATGGCAAGGTCCTTCTGAGAGCTATAAACACCAAGGAGGGAACTTCAGCACTAATGGTTGGAAAATGAGCATAATTTAGGTTAAATGTCTGGAAACATCCCTTGACAGCAAGATCTTAAGTCTGTGGCAGACAATCCCAAAGGAAGCAGAGGAATTTCCTTTGCTTTGAACAATTTAAGGCTACACTAGACTAAAGATATACTGCAGTGAACAATTGTACTCTAGCAGGAAATGCAGAATATGGCCCAATATATCTTCTCCATCTCTATTTTACGTGTTTCTGAGTATTGATTTTTTTTTTATGATACGTCCATTTGTTATTTAAGTCTGTTGTAGTTAGCAGTGCTCTGTCAAGTAATTTTCATTATTTTTTCCTCTGCAGTGTTTCTAATACTCTCAAAAATTTGGAAATATTTCTACCGTATGGGTTTTGCCTATTTGTTTTTGAAGTAAGAACATTACCATGGTCGTTCTTGTTAAATATCTTCATCACAATGGGCCTTTCTTGATAACAAATAAGAAACTACTTACAGATAAATTAAATATGTATTTCTATTTCATGGTTCTTGCCAAAGGAGAAGCAGCCTATATTTATGTGGTCCTCCTTGCCTTATCCTCATCACTCAGGATCAAAGGACTAAAGTCCTAATGAGCACCTGAACCTTACAGGGCTGGGCTGCAGCAGCAAATGCTCTGTGCATTGTCTTTTAAAAGGGCAAAAAGCCACTCTGATTTCCCTCACACAATTACTACATGCCAATAATTTCTCTCCATAGGTAAAAGGAGTAAGGTGTGGAAGCCATGCCCAGCTAGCACCTACATTTTCTGTCACATTTTTTTGAGCTAATATGGCATAACAGTTTTCGAAGTTGCTGAAGGTTTTCCAGGAAACATGAAGAAAAAAAAAAAGATAATTATATTCGGTTCTGCTGCATCAAAAGGAGGTTTCTCATCTACCAAACCCTCTTATCACAGCTATACTTCCTCTACCTTTTTTTTGGGTTGTTGTTTTTGAATAGCAAAATACCTAGATAGAAGTGGGAGTGTGGAAAAGAAATTTAAAATGCCAGGCATTGCCCTTGCCATTTTCTGAAGATAATCAAGCTGAAACAGCATGCTAGCTCATGGACAGGCAATTCTTCAACTAAAGACTGCTGGTGAAAGAGTTAGCATATAAAGGGAAATATGGAATAGGAAAGGACTTCTCTTATCTGACTCTTAACCAAAAGAGATCTGTGCGACACTGGTTGTGTTGGAGAGGCAGAGCCCTTCAGCAGACACAGAATAAACTGAAATCACCACATCCAAGGACACACAAGTCTGAGGAGTCTCCCCTCCCCTCTCCTGTCTGTATGGTCAATGTGAGACCTCGTTTGGAACCCATTTCCACAGCGACTCTGAAGGACCTTGTAGTGCTGTTTCCTTTCTGGCCATAAGAAACAAAAAAGTCATTCCCTCCTAATTATTACAGGAAAATTCAGTAGGATCAAAATGCATGTCAAAAAACAAAGCTACAGCCTTGGCTACAGGAGGACTGGAAGATAGAAACTTTTATCTTCTGAGGGCGTGGTTCTTAAAATGACATATGGATTTCTCTTGCCCACTATTACCTTGTGTACATCTAGGAATGAACCATGAAAACAATGGCAGAGAATCAAAAGAAATGAATACTGAGAGCCAGACTTGCAGGAATAAAAAGTCTCCTGCTGCTTCCAAAATAATTGGGAGAGTGATGGAGGAGCACACCAGTGGTATCACATTTAATTAAAAGGAAAAATAGTTTTAATCAATTATAGTCTTCCTTCATAGAGACTTTGTCCATGATAAAGGACATATACCAAGGAGAAAACAGATTTTTAAAACAGCTCAATTTTTAGTTCTGAAAAACCACAAAAGGGTCTGGTTTTCAAAGTGCTCAATGCTTGGCAGCTCCCGTTGTGACACTTAAAGACAGATTTTTGGAAAATTCTGTGACTCAGCTATGTTGAACAATACTCAAAAACCTAGTCCTAAATCCAGAGGAAACCACAAAATTCCTTGTGGAGTTTAATTTTTCATTACTGAAAGTAACTAATTCACCCCTAAAGCTATATAATAAAAATTTAAAAAGTATCTTTCAGAACAATTTGTATTACTGAAAGAACAAAAACACATTATTTCGCGTTGTTTTTAAATTTTTATGAAGCAACTGCAAAATAAAAAAATACTTTATACATCCAAGTGACAGCTTTCAAACAGCTTCATGGCCCATCTGATTTCATCAGCTGCACTGACACTTCAAATTACTGTTATCAGCGAGAGCTGCACAAGACTACATAATGAAAATATGTAAAAGTTAAATCTCTGGTGCTGTGACAGTACCACTCAGTAGATGAAAAATGACTCTGTGAAACATTAAAGTCTGGAAAGAGTTATATATGGGCTTAATTACTTTTGCTTGAGAATTCTTCCTGGCGTACCAGCCAAATTCCTTGCCTGTTTCTGATTTTTTTTTCCTCCTCTTTCTTTGCCAGGGAAGAAAGAAACTCGCAGAATGGTATTGGCTTTATAGACATAGATAGACTCATAATCAGCCATTTCTCTGAATAATCAGACTAGAATAAAAAACCTGAAATACTGAAATAACCCTTTCTCTCCCTCTCATCATAGGGATTCGAGTCTGGACCTAAAACAAAGTCCTTGGAAGTCCTACTGTAGAGGAACAATTCCAAACTGAAAACAGAAACAAGGAAGAATTTATAGATATTTCCTGGATGTCAAGAAATTCCTGACTGCATGGGAACCTCTTGATGACAGGGTGTTTTAAGAGCTCAGTGGAAAATTTGAGGAAGATCTTTAATGTTGTGAAGCCTCTTAACCACTGGACAAAAGGAGCTAACAGTGCATAGACAGTTTTCTGAAAGTTTTCTGAACTACTTCTCAATAATTCTCAATAATTCTTAATAACTCTCTTAAATATTTTCACGTGCAAGACAATCCTGCAGTTCATGTCCTACATCAGCTGGACACCAATGTAATGGTAATTTGTACAACTGGACAATGCTTTGCAATATTGCATCATCACTGGTGCTTTACCAACATTTTCTGGTACCAGTAGATCACCCAGGTCTCTTCAACACCGAGTCAGTACCCAAATTAGAGATAGAATAAAAAGGATCTGTGAAAACTGCACCACTCTGAGGGTCTGGACAAGAGGAGAGTAGGAAAGGGACATACACTCAGGCTGGCAGGCATCAGGAATTCTAAAAATCAAATCATCACTGGGGAAAACAACTCTAGCAGCTAGTTCTGTAGTGGTTTTTTTTTCTACATTTTCCTCCGAAATGCAAAAATTAAAGAGTTAGAAGTAAACATACCCCACTGATAAGAACTGACAGCTTAGAATTCATTGAAATATTTTAGGGCATTCTCCTGAGCATAGATAATTTAAAAATGCATCTTAAATACCAGCAACAAATAATTAAATCTAATTATTCTTCAACACTTTTTTAATATCTTCTGAAACACTTGCCACAAAGATATCAGAAACACATCACCACTATCTCAGAGAGCATCTTTGGTACAATTCATTGGAGACTGGAAGAGAATACCCAGGGAAGCTGAGTGCTGACCCTGCTTTTGTGTTCCTTCAGAAGCACTGCTCTGGGTCATGGTGAGGGTGAGAGGAGCTCACTCTCAGCTGGTACCACGCTGCTTTGTGCTGTTACACAACATCCTTCTCTGCTCCTCTTTTCACACAATGCATGTGAAAGGAAAGCCAGTTTGGGGGAAAAGAATAAAAGCAAGCATAGAACAGCTACTGTGAAGGGAAATGCTTCCAGCACAGCATGAGAAATGTGGGTCCAGCTCTGGATAAGTTCTACACTGATGGTTGTAAAATAGTGCATTACTCAAAATAAGCAGTGGAGCAAAATCCATCCCATTTTTAGACTAGGGACATGTTAGTCTTTCTAATGTTGAACCTGTGGTTGAGTCCTAGCACATAATGAAGAGGCTCCATGAATTTCATAAAAGAGAAGTCATAAGACGATGACATCTTTTAAACACAGCCTCTGATTACAGTTTTCTTCAATACTGTAAAAACTTACTTTTGCAAAGGGGGTATAATGCCACATGTTATTGAAAACAAACCTTTAACTGAATAACTGGGGAGTGTTTCATAATGTTTCCTCAGGTAAAGTAAAGATTCACATTCCAATAAAGTCTTTTAATGTTGTCTCCTAAATGAGTTTCACAGATGCTTAGTCTATTCACAAATCCCATACAAGTCCTTTACATAGGGACTGTTACACTGCTGAGAAGTCTATAAAATAACTCATGGTTATTTTGATCACCTATTTAAAACATTATGTGTTTCTATGATTCTTGAATAATCCATAAAAATCTTTACAGAAACCACAAGATGCAAAGTTTTACCCACAGAGCTAAAATAAGGCATCACTCAGCAGTTCTATTGAACAGGTACATGTGCATACACAGTATCACTCAAAATGGTCAGGCAATCCACCTCCTTCAAATCAGCCAAAATGAGAGGAGACATCTCTGGATGGTGGCACAGAGGGAAGGACTTACAGGTTGGAGAGGAAATAATTACAGATCCTGCTGTGTTGTAAGTGCAGTTCTGCCTCCCTATCCCTTGTGGCACGAGTGACAGAGGGCAGCTGCCTCTCAGTGCTGCTTGAGGGGACTGAGACTTCCAGAAGCAGCTCAATAACCTCAGCCATTCCCCACCATGATGTTACTTATGAAACACACTGAGGGATACCAGATGCAATTACTGCAAACAAACCCTATTTCTACTTCAAGTGACACATAAACAGTTTCTATTTGGAGGTGGCAAAGTTACAGAAGTTCTTTATGTTACTTAACTTTGATGGCAAATCTATCTTAACATTAAAAATAAACAGCAACAAAGAGGACAAATGTGTTTTATGTTAGAAAGATCACAGGTAGTTCTGCATACCTAGGCACAATACTAGTAGCACAGGGGCATATTTTCTTTAAAAGAAGCATCCCACCTCATGAAAAATGTGGAATCCTCCCCGTGCTCACCACTACAGCTGGTTTGAGATATTCCTCACATAAATTTTCAAGTTTTGGCCTACAAAACTGTACATGATTGACAGAAATTTCAGCTGAAATCTTTAAGTAACCACCAGAATTCTCCACAGAAAGCAGGCATTCTCAGGAAAAAAATATCAGTCAAAAATAGCTCTGTATCAAGAACAGTTTCACTGGGAAATTTCCAGCAATCTGTTTTCAGAAGTACAGACTCAAGCCTTGACAGGTTTTGAGAGGTAAATAACACTGAATAGGCCTCCTTCAAGGAGTACCCAGGATATTAAAAATGGAAGGATGTAGTTCCCATCAGTAACAGAACATACAAATTCTAACAAATTACCTTTATTTGCATTAGAAAGTTCAAGAGTTTCCACTAAGCTGTCACAGAGAACCAGATAACATGTAATGGCTTTCTTCTGGAACACAAAGGGAGTATAGTTTTCCCTAGTATTTTGAAACATGCTAAATTAAAAATTAATAGATTTTTCTTTTTTTCTTTTCAGAAGAATATTTCAAATGTTAATAGGTCCCTGCAAAATTCTTTCAAAAGTTAATAAACATCTTTAAGCTACATGTGGCATTGGCAGGAAGAAGTTAAACTACAGATGGCAAAACAGATCTCTTTATTTGCACATCCTTCTCTTCATCTGCAATGCTAAAGCAACCACAAAAAAAAAGAAAATGTATTTCTGCCAAATCAATGTCAATTGTAAGCAGATTATTCCTTCTGGGTTTGCACTATAATTTGATCCAGTTGGTCAAAGATGAGTGCATTATTGCTTTCTATCTACATCTGAGGTACAACCAGTGTGCATAATTAAAAAACTCAAAGGCTATCCAAGGGAAGACTAGAAAAGACCCAAGTTTTCCCAGCCCTACACTCCCATGGGTGCACTGATGGCATGGGATTATTTCCAACATATGCTAAGGAAGGATAAATGGGAAGAGGACTGGGCTGTGTATTTTCAAATGATGGAACTTCATTCATGGCTATTTGAATCTGGGATTTATGCCTATTTATAATAACAATCAACTAAATAAATACAGACTTTAGAAACTTATCCAGTGTTCTTTCTATTTTCTTCCTAGTCACACTTTATTTTGCAAAACCCACAAACTTCAATATGTCATTTATCCAATAAATTGTCAGCTGTCTTCACAGTTTTCCATGACCACAATCCCATCTAAAGTGTATTTTCTGAGTTGAAACAGACAATAGCTGCCTAATTTTAATTCCAGTCCCATCTTAAAATACATTTCTACTAGTAAGTCAAGATTAGTTTTAATTATTAGAGAATACTAATGATCTTGTACTCCAATTTAGCAGTTATCTGTGGACTTTTTTTTTTTTCAACAAACGCTTCCTGTCCTCCTCCAGGCATTTAGGTCTGGTCCCTGCATGCTTGTAATGGTGGCAAGCTATGTGGAGCAGGGCTGTTAAAGAGACAAAATGAGCTGGAGAAAGACCTTGGATATTTTTTGAATTTTCTACTCCACATCTCTAAATGTCTATTAAATAAAAAGATGTATGTGCTGTGTTCCGGCTGGGGAAGTTCCACAACCAATGGCACCTGGAATTATCTTTCTTGCATTATACTGTTATATCTTCTTTCTAAAAATCTACTCACTGTTGTCAGGAGACAGGATATTAGGAATAGATACTATTTTAGTCCTACTAGAAAAAACATATTGAGACTTATAATTCATTTGAAGAGCAGCTTGAAGCTCTGTGCAAAAGGTAATTATATGAAGACTGGGTGCAGCTTGGCTGTCAATGAGGCCAGCCTAGAAATTCTTTGAGGAGTTATTCCTCTCTTCTGGTTCTATATCCCTCTTTGGCTTTATATTACCAATCAGCCTTACAACTTTACAACTGTCTTTGAGAAAGTTAGAGATGAGTAACAGCTGAGAAGGAGAAGTCCTCGCATTTCAAGCAAGGTGTGAATCCAAGGTAATCAACAGGTCTGCTGCAATGCAGGAATGTATCTTTCCCGTGCTTTTTCACTGAGCAAAGCCTTCTGTTTGCCTTAGAACTCTGAAATGTGAAGGTTGGCAGCCAGAAATTGCACAGCCTCAGGAACATCTTCCTGGGGATGGCTCATTCGGGGATGGATGGATGGATGGATGCTCCCTTTCTACCAGGAAAGACACACCCCAACTCCCAGAAATCCTGCCTGTAAACAGCAAAGCCCAGGACAGGATGGTTTGTTATGGTTTGTTACCCAGGTGCTAAGGGCTGCCTCAGCCCTGCCTTTTCCATGTAACCACAGGCATTTATCTGTCTTGCTTTATGCCCCAATTCTTCACATTAAATCCCAGAGCTAATCCAACTTCTCCATCACTGGAGGGCTGCCATGAGGATAAGGAATGTAGATGTTTGGCAGCCAGTGCAAAACCAACCTGCAATCCCTGCCATGGATAATGCCTGTGTGGAGTTACCTCCACTCAGCTTTTCTGGATGTTGTTCAGGAATTAACAGCAAGCTGCAAAATACTTACAAGAAGCATTAAGACTGAGGGTTTGCTGGTATCATTAGAGGCAGCTGGTTTATTTTAAGAATAACTGCATTAACCCACAGTTAGAGAAGTGAAGAGGTCACACAGCATCTCAGAGACATGGGCTGCACGTGGTGCCCAGGGGAGCATTTGGCTGCTCCATGTAGGTTCACTGATGCCTGTGCTGGAGGCATTTAAGGATAACGGGGTGGAAGCACTGATTTACTTGCTGTTAAGCAACTCTCTTATAAATTGGAGTTTGGTTTCACTCACAATTGAGATACTTTGATTTTCTATTCCCAACAGATAGGACTAGGGATAGTGCTTTAAGCAAAAATGCTGTCTTGGTAAACATGGACCAGTTTCTAAGTGCATAGGAAGCTCTGGGTTTTGCAAATGCACTAGAGAACATACTATATTTATTCTGTAACATCACTGCTTTTTGTTTGTTAGTACAAAAAAATACTGAAATTAAAGCCACATGAATATTAAATGAAGCTTTAAATAATTTATTTTTAGTTTTGCTCTGCAGATGGCTTTACTTAAGGGTACCACTAACAATCACTTAAAATATACATGCACACCTGAAAAAAACAATTTTATTTCTTAATTAATGAAAACTTAACAGAGTAAGTGCACAAAGCTTTAAGTAACTTTTAGGTGCACTATAACCCTTCCATTCTGGTACCCAAATTCAGCTACTCCAAACCAGCTGAATTAATGTGGAACTAACTGCAGGCAAGCAGGAGCTGGTAAGAAACCATTATGATTTGAAGTCAGAAGTATGAACTGAGATTTTTTTTCAGGAACTATGTTTTCTGCAAAAAATGCATGTCATGTTATGTAGTGCTACAAAAACACCATTAGGGTGACAGCTTTGAAACAACACACTGCATCTCTGCTTGTTAAAGAAAGGAAGTAAAGGAATTATTCACTGTAAATATAGATTGATTTCCATTTCTTTTCCTAATAGTGAACTGTCCAAACACTGAGAAATTGAGTTAATCTAGTATTAAAAACTATGCACTCATTGTATAGGTATTATTTCTCTCTTAGAGTGATTTTTTTTTTGGACAATCTGTTTTTCTATGATCTCCAATGATGACTAATTGCATAATCATATGTCAACAATTGAGGTGTCAGACTGAAGACATGAATCAAAGCTCAAACTCAATTAAAAGCAGCAATGCAATTAGGAATAGGCATCCTATCCTCAGAGTGAGAATCTGGAAAGGCATATGCCAATACAGCTCAAACTTAACTGATAATTCAGGTAAAAATGTATTTTTCATAAAAGTTATACTAGATTTCATTTTAGAAAAGGAGAATAAAGTCCCTGTGAGCACGGATGAAACATGTTTGAAATAACACATCCTCACTAGAAATGCTTTTTAGTTTGCTCAGTTGTACTTCAGGTATATGAATTAATGGGAAATGCATGACTGAAGCTTCATACACACATCCACAGATGGTCCTTGCCAGGAGCAAAAAAACATGTAAAGTAAAATGTTTCAAACAGAAGGACTCACACTGCTATAGAGAATACCAGTGTGTATCCTGTAAGAGGTAGGATAATCAGGCACAGTCCTGATTTGAGTGATAAAAATGAATATAGATTGGGCTTGACTGTAAAGTACTGTAAATCAACACAGCAGCATTAACTTCAGCATGTCAGAACTCGGCCATCCTGTTTAATTGACATTTTAAGCCTGAATGAGACCAGCAGATTCTCAGTATCTTGAATAATAATTGGACTGCATCCTATATATAATGCATAAAGAGGACACTTCGCATTCTAGTGATAAAATCTGGTATTTCTGGGAGAGTAGATGTAATGACAAAGAAGGAAATTAACAGCAAATCTCTGTGGCTAATAAGGAAGTGTTGATCCAAAATATTAATTCTCTGCACAGAGGGAAGACAAGCTAGACAGTAGGCTGCAGCAGAGCTGTAGAAGAACTGGCAATTAGACAAATGCTATGTGTACTATCTTTAAAGTACAAAGAAATGATTTGTCTTTGCCAGACTGTGAAGAAGGTAAGCTATCATAAATTAGAAGGCATTAATGGATGTTAGTTTCTTATTATTCACATTGGCAAGATTCTCCATCATCTACATGAAAATACAAGTATCAACCAGAAAAATGCACAGAAAGTTTCACTCTGTTATCATAGGCCCCTCCAGAAAATTATTTCAAAATCAATCCCTGCAGCAATGCCCAAATACCAGACAAGAACACAGCACAGCTGACACTATTCATCCTGTTTCCAGTGCTCCAAACACACATAATGCCATTCCTCTCTCAGCTGTCTGCTCTGCAGTGTAGCTTGTTCACCTTCTCACCCATACAAAAACGACACAAAAAACCCCGGTCATTTATTTTAATAAAATTTCACTGAGAATATGCAGAACAACTCAGTAGAAGGAAAGGTGATTTAGTCAGCTTCATGCACCAGAGTGAGTTTTTTCTGATGAGCAAGACCTGGAATGGTAATTAAGGCTGTTGCACACTGTTCTGGAAGGCCACTCAACAGCAGGACCACACCACATTTTCAGCAACACAAATATTGCAGCATAGCAACATGAGACTGCTAAATGTGCAAAGACTCCCAAAGAAATGGCACACTGGTCAGGGACAGATGCAGAACAATATCCTTGAAGATTTAAAAAACTTGGCTGATGAGGTCCCTGAGTAGGACTTCCAACCTGAGGGGATGTTTCTACACACAGGACAGTCCGTTGTTCTTGCAATGCCTACTAGTTATTAAACCAGATTTCTCATCAGTGATGATTCATTTTAGCTGCTGTGGCACAGAAAATTAAGTAAACAACAGCCACAGGTCATGTCAATGGTGTTGAAGGACCAGAAAATTAAGAATTTGGAATACAACAGGGGAAGAATAGTACTTGATAATTGCATGGAAATGTAAATGCTTTGGGAATATTACATGGAGGCAGCAAACAGCACAGATTTAGAGAGACTGACTGAGGTATTTTGGTAAGTCAAAGTATAAATTGAACTGCTTTTATCCAGATGATCTCAGTTCTGTTTGTGCACTTTCAGATGTGCCTCCTGTCTGTACAGTAACACCATGGTAGATAAGATTGTGGTGGTCTCTTACATCCTTCAGGACACTTGTGGCACTAGATTTTGAGGGTGGTTTTTTTGTTTTGTTTTGATTTTTTTTTTAATGAACAAGTTTGGATCCCATCATTGCTAGAGGCAAGCAATTTATTTCACTATTTATTAATTCATCATTGTTCTAGCAATTGGGAACCTAGCCCTTTGGATTAATAGCCAAGTTGCAAGCTGGTTAGACATGGCAAGAGAGCAGATTGTTAAATTGCCTGCTATGCTGAACTCCCATTTCAAGGCTCTAGCACACTTGCTAAACAATATAGCCAGCACCTAGAGATCTAACACCAACCTCAGCTTCCACATGCACACAGGGCTTGGGAAAACAGCTTTGTTATGATGTGCAAATAAATCCATGCATACTTGTGCCATTGCTCATATAGGGGGTTCATGGAAATCTGCTACCTTATTACAACTTGTATCAAAATGGAACATTTTGCAGATGTGAAATAGGAACAGAGCCAGGCTGGAAATGGATTCAGTGATAACTGGTTTTGCTTCATGACTTTTATAGACAGCAGCCTCATGTGTAGAGACTTCAAGGCATTCCACAGCTTTGCTGAGTGGTGATGGGGAAGATAAAGCAAACAATTTTCCTTTATCTGAAAATGTGTAAATGAATGATTCAACTGTTATATCAGTGATGGTTGCTAAATGGTTCTTAGCTTCTATCAATGGTCTGATGAAAGGAATTAATGCTGACAGGGATAAATTGGTTTCTCAGGCATTGAGACTTTATGACAAGAGACTATTTCTTTTGAGGTGAGAAGACATTATATCAGTCGAATATTGTTCCTCATTACATGCATTGGAGGCACCCAATGATTTGCTGGGTATTTAAGCAAATTGTGGCTTATCCCTTTGCCTCCACAATAATGTGGATCACCTCTCTTTACTGAATGCACAGGCTATAACAGAGATAAGTTTGCTCACCATCTCTCCTCTCTCACTTACTCTGTAACATTTGTCTCAGTAATCCATGACAGACCTCACATCATCTGTCTCCAGGTTTTGAGGGGTCTTAATGTAAATGTGTTTGCTCAAATATATCAGACTTAATGGACATGCATGCATTTAGGATGATGCATGTCAAATTTAATGTATTTACCACATTAATCAGGCTTTTTTCCTTCACATCTACTTCAATTCCCCAAGAATGAGAAAACATTAATTTAATAGCTATTTATTTGGTACCCCAGCAAAACCACCCAGTTTTAGTAGTTTACATAAAGGTGGACAAAACCAAGTGTTTGGTTTGGCACAGGGAGGTGTCCAGTATTTTTTTTTCTCTCATTGGAAACTTGGTACAAGTTTATTGAGCACAGGGACTGCTATTGTTTTCAGGAAGCATTGGAATAAGACATTGGATAATTTATATAACTAAGCACTAAGAGCATGTACATTAAATGGCACATTCGGAAATGATATGTGGAACATAATTTCTCAGTTCCAGTGTTCATCAGATCTAGATTTCAGAAAGAAACCAAGAGGAAAAAAAAAAAGGTAGATGGCACTGGAGCAAGGATCTGTTGGTTAGAAATGGTTATTGGTATGGATACAGAAAGGCTCTGGATGGCAGTCTGGATTTGTGGGGAGTCCACACAAGCAGTGACCACCAGTTTAAAACGATGCAGTTGAACAAACATGAGGAGAAAGGTGAGAAAAGAAAATGGATCATTTGTGGGAAAAACAGACATAAGAAACAGGAAGAAAAGACGAGCCAGAAACAAATTTATCTGGAGCACTAGAAAGAATGCAGGCCCTTCTCATAGAAAAGTCTGCTCATGAAGTGTGTTGTCTTATTATCATATATATAATTTCACAGTATGGCTACTGGGTGTTGAATAAACAATATCAGAATACAAATCCAAGGTTATCACCTTTAGTGTTTGATACATCAATACAAATTATTGTAATGCAGACATTTCACTTTAAGTCAAACCCACTTCTACCTGCAAAGTTACATGTTCTACCTTTGCTATCAATATATCTGTAAAATTTCTATCAAGCAGCTGGCAACTTATCCATAAAACTTGCTGTGAAGGACTTTCCTGGTTTCTATTGAAAATGGAGTTTGATCACTTTGCTGCATATAAAACTTAAAGGAGGAGATTTTAAAACACAATGCAACATACAAAATACTCGCTATACTTCCTCTCTGGAACATGAAGCATTTAAGGGATTCAACCAAAAGCTCTCTAAAAAAGACAAATCTCAAAAAAGTTTCTTTAAAAAATAAAATAAAAAAAAGTTTCTTCCTTTTTTCTGACCAGATTGCCTTTAAATTATGTTGCAAAACCCTTCTAAAAGGTTGTTCTTGGAAAGCAGAAAAAAAGATGATAAAGCCTGCCAGAAGGCAGATGATTATCAAGAACTTTAATGGATTTGAGCACTGGGCTACAGCAGAGCTACAAAAGAATCCCTTGACCTCAGTGTGTGTTTTTGTTCTGGCACAAAGCACCAAAGTCTACAGAGCACTTTTAATGTTGCTTTGATAGTGTGGAAGCCCAACCCTCTACCTAGCCAGAGACTTTTTAAAACCTCAGAGACTTTTTAAGTCTCTGAAGGCATTTGCTCTGTATTATCTACAAGGTTCCCATTTAACACTGGATGAATCCATTTGGAGCAACTGACCTGGACCTCTAATGAAAATTTGACCAATATTAGTTCCAAGTCCTTCTTCAAAGCTTCAAGAATTCTGGCTACATTTATCTTGATAGTCTTTGCCCAGCTCTGAATTTCACTTGGAATTCTCCAAACAAATAACAGGGGTTATGCACTGTTAGGTAATTTGTTTCCAGGAACTGTGAATCTTTCTACTGTGGATTCTAACCCCAGCCTGCCTCAGGGATTTAACTCCCCACACAACTCCAGTGGGAAGTACCTTGTACTTCCAGTGGAGCAGGTAGTAGCAATAACACCCAGATGGATTTTGGATTGCTATGACCAATTCTCCTGTTATCAAGTTTTTGCTCTCTAGAGAAGCCACAATAAACTTCAGGTCTATTCAGATTGTTAAAATCTATTTTATTCTTGCCAGCGATGTTATTTTGATGAAAAAATCTACTTGCAGTGATGCTCCTGATGTCAAAACTCAACAGGCTTTTATTATACAATGAATCTGGCCTTTTAGCCCAATCAGTGACATATTAAATATAACATTTGAAACCATAAGCTTTCCAGTTCAATAAAACAATTCCTTCAGATGAACTGCCCATGATTCCATGTACTCTCTGAATTTCAGTGCTTTAGACCAGAAGTCTTTGATTCACTTATGTTGTTAAGGATGGAATGCCTGCTGGAAATCCACTATGGAAAATAAACTTATTCACACATAGAAATATCTGAGACAAAAAAAGAAACCCTATTTCTTTTAATTGAAACCTGAGTGTAAATTAAAGAACAGGCTTGAAACTTTCTCAGACACTTCTAATCAGCCTATTTAAGGGGAGGCTGTGTTTTGTGTGAAGCTTGAGTATGTCATTAGCAAAAGCTTAACCCATGCTGACTTGCTCTTCTAGGAAAATTTCACCTATATAGGGTAATAGAAAAGGAAACTGGACCCAGAAAAATTATTATCATGAAACCTTCAAACTGGGGTTTGATAAATCACCAAAGTGCTGCTGTCTGGGAAAATGGCACATTCAGCCTTTCCCTTCAGCCTCAGCAGAGGTTCATACCAACACTGAAGAATGATATGATTAATTACAACTAAATTTCCTGTTCATTACAGATATATTCCCAAAAAGAAAACAGCCTGTAAATTAGTGTATACCCAAAAATACTGGTGCTGCATACCCTAGTATTCCCATGTGAAGTTGTCTGCAAGAATGATTTCTTCAGTAATTAGCATTTGTTTGCTTGTGCCATGGATTTTTGACTTTTCCCTTGAAGCTGTTTAACAATGAAAATTCTGCATGCATTATAATTAATACAATCACACTTTTCCAGGAGAAGCTGCTAATTTGAAACAGCACTTGAAATATGAAATATTTAAATAATTATTTCAATTATTTTGAAACATTATTTCAATAATACGAACTTTTTTAACAAATGCTTTGTTCCTTTCAAGATGTCCAATTACATTCTGTATGTAAAGGCGTCTTTTAAATTTTTGGGCCATTGTGACAATGGGAAATTAAAGACAAATAATGACATTTGTGCTCCCTTGGGGGGGACAGAATTCTTTTTCTTCATAAAATGGAGGTGCCTTTTTTCTGTTTACATGGGAACAATACTGTCAGGGGCTTGACACATCATCTGTGCATTCAACAAAGCAATTTTATTTATAGGAATACTTGAAGACCCTGCTGTACCTGTCTGACTGAGGAGTCTGTCATGACATGAAGGGGAAGTCAACCTTTGCAACTCTTACTGGGTACTTTAGCATTTCCCACTTCATCCCTCTTTCAAAGCACAACTACTTTATTGCAAAGGGCTTGAGGGAAGAGCTCTGAGGATGGCTGGAATTCAGAGGGATACTCGTGGGTCCTTAGGTCTGTGGGGGTGGCAGCACTGCCAGCATCTCTGCTGCCAGAGACACTTTTGGCTTCCTCACTGACACTACAGCAAAAGCATCCAGGGTGTAACATATTTTTAAAAACTTTCAAAATGGTTTAAATATATTTTGAAGAGCAATACAACACAACGTAATGGTTGCTTCATATGGAAATGATCATGCACTCCTGAGATATAAGTATATGAAGAGGGAAACTGTATGTAACAGGGCATTGCTGCTTTCAACTGAGCAAATCCGAAGAGCCAGAAAAATACTTAAATTGGTTTAGATCAGCAACTGACAATTAAAAACCTAGCAACTGGTATTTTACACATTTTTTTGATTCATACCCAGGAGTATCTCACTGTTAGAACGTGATGAACCAGAATTGTCTCATATGACACCTACCTAGAAAACTGTTATTAGTATCTTGTTTATTGGTTAACTGGGCAGGACTGCTGTCAGTTTAGTGACAACTACAGAAACACGTGCTTTTCCTGCTGCATAAAAACCATTTTCCCTGCTTAATCATAGCCTTTCTACTACACATGCAGCTCTAGGTCTGTTTTGATAAAACCCAGTAGAATAAATGCATTAAAATACAGCTAAAAACTCACAGCAAACTTTGTTTTCTGGAGAAACAAGAAGGAATGTCCTTAAGCTGATGGAGGATGGATTTAGGAATTAGTAAGAAATTCTTTATTCTAAGGGTGATGAGGCCATGGAACAAGTTAGTGAGAGAAGCTGTGGCTACACAGAGTTTTAGCAGGGAAAAGAATCAGTATCTTTCTATGAAAACTTTTGTATCAGAAAAATGCCAGAACCTCTATCAAGGAATTTTAAAAGCATCTGACAACCTGCTCCATAATCACTGTGTCCTGTCAGAGACTAGGATTTGGTGCCTGTGGGAGGAGCAAAATATTAATACTCTCAAAAGCCACCAGAACTATATATTACAGGACCCAATAACAAATAAAATATCAAAATATAGCAACTAGGTCTTAGCCACAACCACCAATTACACTGATGAACAACAAGGATGCTCTGGAGTCTTTTTGTGACAGGAAACAAAAACTCTGCAAATAGTTGCTTTTTGTTTTGTTTTCTTTTCTTTTCTTTTTCAATATCTAGATTAAAAAATCGAAACATTTCACATAATTCAAAGTAAAAGTTTTGAGAATTTTTGGGATGGAGGCAAAGCAATTATTTCAGTATGACGAGAAACAATTTTGGACAATCTTATGTGAAGTATTCTCTGCTGGGCAATTTCTGGTAACAGAAAATAAGTCCTTTCTGCACAGCATGAGAGGCATGAATTTCTGTTTGCAGGGCTAGTGCCTACCCAGTGACAGAATGCCCTCAGAGTCTTAGACTGTACAAAATTCTTGTTATTCAGTTGCTGTCATGGAGCCAGGTTATGGCTGAGTTCTCAGAGAGGGAAGAATTTAGGGATCTTTCCTTCAGGTAACACAGCCAGAGTTTATTTGTCTGAATTTGGGACTGAAAGGGCTGTGCAAGTCAATGAAGCATGCAAACGTTTTCCTACTGCCCCCAAAGGAAATGTGTTTTGACATGATACCTCTGTTTGGACTTGCTGGGTTGGCAGTACGAGTGAAAGAAAAGAGATTCTGGCTAGAAAACATGGAATCAGATTTTAACTTTTTAATGAAATTTTTTAGTGCAGTTTCCATCTGAAAAGGGTGAAAAAGTGAATTTTTCTTGTTCAGTCAGTTCCTTATACTGGTGACACACTGCTCTAATACAAACCTCTGACTTCTGTTTTGTCCTCCATTGCCTATTAGGTATTTTTACATGCACTGAGATTCAAAATTAATACGTGCCAATCACGAGGCAGGGTGGTTGGTGTTATCCTTCTGCAGCAAAGACATTATTTTATTTTCAATAACAGCTTTTAGGTCTTCTGAACAGACACCTGTTTGCTATTCCTTGTAGCTTAGTTTATCACAGCAATTATTCTATTTAAATTTTATTCCAAATTTTACTAATTCAAGGCCAGATGACAGAGTTACAGTATGTTGATATTATTTCCCCTGAAAGTGTCATGCACAACAGCCCTTATGTTAAGCCACTGAATGTAACCCACTGCTCCTGGAGGCTGAAATGATCCCAAGGATCCCTCCAGTCAAACATAGCATTGACCACAACTGTAATAGTAAGTCCTCATCTCATGCACTTGATGAACTCTGGCTATTCAGGAGCTAAATGTAGGCTAAAGCTGACATAAGGGGGCAAACAAACAAAGTAATGAGAATTAAACATGTCTTTTTTGCAAGAACTGACAGCAATAACATCCAGTGTAAAATATAATTTTGTACCTATCACATGACTCTGACATGTAGTCCTTGTCATGGTGTCCTCCTCTTCTTCTTGCAGGTTTTCTGTGACTACTTTAGCCTGTACACAGTGCAACAACAAAAGTGAAGAACATCTGTGACTCTGTTTATGTTGCTTCATGACAACTACAGAATGTTTTGCAGAAATAAATCAGAGTAAAGTTACATGGCAGCTAAGAGTGGAACATATAACCTGTCTTATTCTATGAATGATATCTGACGATAACAACTTTAATTTCATTCAAAATCACAATACCCAGCAATGAAAAATACCCTTGGAAGATGTACTTCTCCAAAATAAACACCTAATATATGGTGTGGTATCTCTTTAGTTTAGTTTGCAAACACTGAACTTTGGAGTTTTTATTTCCACTCTGTTTAAAAGCATTTATTAGCTAGACTGAGTGAAAAAATTCATTTAAGAACGCAATGCACTCTAAGAGTCTGTATGTGGTATTCAAGTTTGTGTTATTCAAATCCCTCAGATATTACGGTTTTTTTCAAAGATGTATCTTTGCCTTGTTATTCTGCACTCTATTTCCCAGGTGTACAGATAATCTGAGTCCCTCCCTAGCACACAGTGAAATCCCCCTCCATCACATGCCATCAGTGGCCACAATTCAGTTTCAAGGACATATTTTTCTGCCATGCTACGTAAATCAAACAGGAATAAAGATACTTCCAGGGTGATGAGAGGAGGAAAGGCAGCACCACAGAAAAATTGCTTTCAATATCTCAGGGATCTTAAATTATTTGCTAATCACTCTCTGCTCTTTTAAACTGCTTACAGCACACTCACAATAGCAAGAGCACATTTTGCAATCTAAACCACTGGAATTTATCATCATTTGCATGACATATCTTCGATCACAGTGTAAATCCTGCCTGCTGGGTTACACAAGTAGCCCTGTTGACCTCTTGTGAGCAGCCTAAGTGCAACACCAAATACTTGCTCTCTGGATTATTAAAAGTGCATTTATCATCTCTTAATCCTAGGGATTTGATTACATCTTTTCTTTCTTATGAAATGCCTCTCTTCAGGCTCTGGAAAATGAGGAGGCAAGTGCTCATTTGGCATCCAATTCCAGGTGGAACAGTTTCTCACATTTGCAGAGTGCATGGCCAAGGGCTGCTGTGACATTTCACAATATTGCAATAGATCCCTGGGTGTTCCCCAAACACACAGACTGTGCACACAGAGTGCCACACAAAACTCCTGGTGTCTTGGGTTTGGTGCCACATTTCCACCTCACAAAGTGAAGCCCGTGGCTGTTCTAAATCACACAGGGCTGTAATAAAATCACAAAGATGAAATGAAGCAGCGCAGCACAAAAATGATTGTATCTCACCTTAAGCTCCAGCCAAGGACATGAAAAAGTACTGGAGAATGTGGAATATCCTTGGTGTAGGCTAAAGTGTTATGTATTTCTGCTGGCTGGCCTTTAGAGCAAAGTGCTTTTTTGATGAACACTAACGGGAAGTGTATCCCTCTGAAGGTGAGTGCACAAGGCCACCACTGGTGGAACATTGCTTTTTCCATAAATTCAGTGGCAGTCCAGCAATAACATTCTTTGCATGAACAGGAATCAGAGGTAATCGGAGCATATGTTATGGCGTAATAGTGCCTCGAGCCTTTACCTGGCACATCATAAGAAAAGTGATTTAATCATCAAAAATTAAATAGCTTTTAAAGGAAGAAAATCTTGCTAGAAAATTAATGTTAGAAAGTGTTCTGGCCAGGATTTAGAGCAGCAGTATATATCTGATAAGCAGTTTGGAAACACAGCAGCTTCTGCACTGAACCGTATGACTGAGTGCACTTTGCATTGTTCACAAAAGAAAAGAAATCGTCCTGGTTTAGGGCTTTTCAAAAGATTTATTCTGTTTTCTCCAAAAGCATTAATTTTGTCTTTGTGTGAGCAAAAAAAAAAATGCACAACAGGCCATGTTGACTATTTTCAGTCACAGCTATCTCCCAGCCCTTTGCAATCTGCTTCAAAGTAAGCAGACACCAAAGGATAACTGGAAATGATAGTAATAAGATTCATGAACTTTGAATTTAAAGACTTTGTATTGTTTTTCTTTTAGAAGGTTGGAGGACAAGATGAAATATCACATATTGAGGAATCTTAAGGTATATCTCTTTCATAAGTTAGCATTAATAACTGTAAGCACATTTTAAATCTCGTTATTCTAGATGTCATCAGTCTTTTGGCACTGGGTATTTCTTTCAGGCATTAAGTGCCACAGTAAACAAAGTATGAAACTCAAAAAAAAAAGAAACATCAAAATTTAACTTAATCTTCAAAAATCACACAAAAATACTTTGTTTCCCAGCTAACAAAAGAGTGTATGGTGTAGCAGAAGTAATGCCTTTTCACCATGACTAACATGTCCTTAAAAACTAAATAGTATAATTAGCATTTCCCCATTATTTATGTACATTAAAGGACAATCTTTGTAGTTTCTTCATAAAATGAAGTGTGTTTCTTTAAGATATACTTAAAAACTATTATTGCAGCATTTAGAAAGACTTCAGAAAATGACAGACAAAAAGCATAGCAAATTATTGCAGCATTAGAAAATAATAAGTTAGAAATTGTAGAAGCAATGTGTAGAGTTTTTTGTACTTCTGTATAGTGAAGATATACCCTAAGCTGTCAGGACCATATTAAATGGGGCATAGTTAAAGTGAGTGGCTCTGATAAGGGGCTCTGCTCTGCTATCTAAGTTCTAGATCAGTTGGATTGAATTTCCTGCATATTGCATATTTCCAGACTTTCATTCTCTCTCTTTCCTTTCAGTGACACTACAAGGACAGCCTTAGATATGCTTATAATTTGTGGTTTTATAATGCAGGAGACATCTACATTTTCAAAGAAGAGATGATACCAGAGGAGTCAGGAGGGAAGTTTTCAAACACATTCATTTTGCATATGTTCCCTGTAAGTTTTTTAAAAAATGACCTTGCAGATGTTCTCAGCAAAGATGTCTGTATTAAAGTAATAAAAAAAAAAAAATTGCCTGAATTTGAAACTATGTATGGAATGCCTTGACCTCAGGCATCCTCAACATCAGCCCTAAGCTAAGAGTATTTTCAATTCCCATTATAAAGCTTTTTGCAATGTTCCCAGAAAATTTTTATTTCAGATTCCCTCAGATGAAATTGTTGCATGTGCTGCACTTCAGTAACTCAGTTCTATCAGAACAACAAAAGTAACAGCCTCAGCTTCAGAGTAAGTATTGTATTTGCCACAAGTTTCCAGGCTGTTTATTAGAATTGTGGTTATGGTTAATAATAATCATGATAATATGGACAAGATGGCTATCTCAGGAATGAGGAAAGAATGTATAGGGTTAAAGCATCTCTGTTCTCCTTCTGCTGGACTTTAAAACATCATGGGAAAGGCCCCTGCTAGGCAAGACATTGCTCATTAAATTCTGAGGTTAATTAAAAGAAGCTTCAGCAGGCAGGGCACCCCTTCAGCCTGATTTTAGGTTTTACAATCCTAGATTCTGTGTGAAAGCTTCTCAGTGCAGCAAAGTTAGTCCAGAACCAGACTAACAGCAGCAAACAGAAAATAGGATATTTTTTCTTCTACATTACAACATTCCTTCTCTCTGAGTAAATTAAATTATCAGATACAGTTAATACCTTTTTAAAGTATAAAACTAGCTACAGGCCATAGACAGGGAGATTTTTAATGACACAAATTGAGACGCAGGTCCAATGCATGTTTTTCTTCTGAACATTCCCTCTTAAGTGACAAATATTCCCAAATGTGGTCAAATAATTTGATTTTTCCACATCAGCAGTGCATTTTTTAGGCTTAATGACCTCTATAATGTTCAGAGGAATGTTCAATACTGGTATGCAATTTTCAGGGAAAGGGGAAAAAAATAATAAAAAAAAAAGGTCCTATTATTTCAGTCTACTACAGTGTGATTATAGCATCATTGTGCATGTATCTTCACTGGAATTGAATTGCCAGCAGAAGCAGTAGAATCTTCATGACTATCTGTATAATGTGGCCTATAGCCAAGCTGCCAACTTTTGTATTAATTCACAATCCTCTAGCTACACAAAATCTTTCTATCTTATATATAAACAGTTATTATCCTGTTTGCCTGCAATGGCAGTAAGAAACACATCCAGAAGTTAAAAAGAAGGTAATAATGTTTTCGTGTACCGAAGCACTTACCAGGGTCTGATTCTGCATTTCCATATCAGCTTTTGTGTTGCTGTTTTTCCTGTGGTTTCCTTGAGAGCTGATAGAGTTGCCGTGAAGAGAGGAGCCCTGGGAGCTGCCCTTCGACACACTCCTGTAGGAAACATTATTTGATCCACTTTCTGTCTGCTGAGCTGCTTTCTTATCAACTCTGCAGGTAGAGAGTGATTCCTCTGATAAATTGCATTGCCCTTCTTCAATCACTCTACTTTCCCATTGCTTTAATGTTTAAAGTAACCTCTCTGTATCTTTCTGTCTCTAGACCTTTGAGTGATAAATGTTTCTAACTAGCCTTGATCAAACCTGTCACTTGCAATTTCAGGTAGTATATCAATTTAGCCTTTCACATGTGATGATTTATATTATATTTGGGACTGCTGTGGGGCAAACGTGAAAACACAATATACCCATTGCTAAGTTCTTCTGTGACCAAAGGTTGTGATAGCTGGAAAGGTAATTAATTCTGACAAGTTACCAAATATGTGTTTTCTGGTTACAGTACAGGAAGATGAAATACATTAAAACATGTACTTAATTACCCTCTATCTTTACACACCATCTGCCTAGATTCTTGATTTCTGGAACAATTTGAATTATCAGCTTGGATGTAACTCGCCTATCTTTAATTTCAAAGACCAATGGTTTGGTTAACAAAGTAACATGAACAAAATTATCATCTCATTGTTAATGTTTGGGTTTTTTTCCTGTAGAGATTAAAGTCCCAACTGTGCACCTACTGTTTGCTATGGTGCATTCTTAGCACGAAAAGAACATGTACATTAAACTTTACATCTGGGCACCTGTAAAGCTACATGGACATTAACACATCCCAAATTATGTTCTGGAATTTTACCTGTTTAAAAGCTCTCTCATAAAGCTGTCTTTTGGTGAGTAGGCAGCTGTGATGGAACCTCTGACTTGTTCACACTCAATCTCACCAGGAGGGTCTTGGGAAGGCTTCATGATTTTGCTCTCCATGACTAAAATGTCACCATTGTCTGTTTTCCTGTTAATTTCATTTTCTATTTCACAGTGTTGTTCAGTTTTCTTCTTTTCTTTTCTTCTCTCTAATTTTGCCTGCTTAATTCCAAATCCTGAAACTTTTGCATCCTTTTTTTCCACCTTACTTTTAGGAACATCAGTCTTTCTGCTGCTCAGTGCTGGGAGCTTACTCTTTCGGAAGCCAAACCAACTGGCTATAGAAGGCCCAGTCTTCTGTTTAGTCTCCACAGTGGGGGATTTGGTTTGTCCCTGACCCTTTTGCACATTTTCTTGAATGCACAACATGACTTTCTCCTCTATTGTAGGTTGCAGAGATGGTGAACTCAAAAGATCATTAACCTTCTCAGAGGTCTCTGCTAATTTTAAAGACATTTCCTGTCTTCGTGACTTTGTTGCTTCCAGTTTATGAGGACACTTTACTCCATCAAAGCTTTGGAAGGACAAAATTTGCTTGGAAGATACAGTAGCTGAGGCTTCTAACTCCAATTCTGCTGACAGAACACTTCTTTTACCTAGAGCTTCATGTTTAAAGCTTTCAGTCCTTTTCTCACTCTGTACAGATAGACTGCGTGCATCTTTCTGAGGAAATGGTTTGCTTCCATCACATTTTGAAGTGCTGTGAAACTGGTCTACTTTTTGAGATGATCTGAAGGGCAATTTGCTTGGGCTTCCATGCTGGCTATTGCAACTACTCATATTTCCAAGAGAGCCTTGTCTAGGATAAGGATTTTCTGTAGGTTTAGAAGTACATAAAAGAGCCTCTGGTGTCACTGCTGTCCCTGGAGTAGACTTGATTTGAAGCCCTTCCATGGCTGAGTTCTGCCTTGTGAGAGAATTCCCTCTGTCAGAAGTGTTTGTAATAATCTGAGTCCGCACTTTGCTGAGCCCTTCTGTCACAGGGGCAGATGGCTTCTCCCCTGTGTGAATGCTGAAACTCTGGCTACGAGCTTTTGCTCCATTCATGCCCAGGGCTGGCTTCAAGTGAGACTTGCTGCTAGAAGAAACAGACCTCTTAACTAATTTGTTTTCCAATCCATCTCCTCTGTCTGCCACCAAGTTGCAGCTTTCATGTGAATGAGCTGATGCTGTATCCATACTAAGTCCCACAGCACAATTATTTTTTACTTCAGTATCAGACTTGGAGTCCTTTAATTCTGCATCCATTGCACCTTTGGTGGTTACACACACAGACTCACTTTGCTTGTTCTTACTGGAACTCACATTGCTTTTAGAAGCTGCATTTATGCTGTCTTTTTCCTGCTTCCCTGGTACAGTAGAGCTCTTGCGGAGAAGCTGAGGAGATTTGACAAATAATTTCAGTCCTACAGGGAGACGAGTTTTCACTCCTCTCTCATTAGAGTTTTGAGAGGCATGTGCAGCATCACCAGTGTGAAACAGCGTTGATGGGAAATTGTTTACCTGAGATAACAAAGGCTCACTTGTGCTGGTCGTATGACACTGAGGACTTGTGGGGAGAATGTTTGGCATCTTTTGTAGCTGATCCAACCCACTGTCACTGGAAATATTGTTTTTGCTGGAGCATGTGTCTTGTGAAGGAGTTGTTTCCAGTGACGGACAGCCTAGAGAAAATGACCTGGCTGCTTGAAAATCTGTGCTGGAATACTCACGATTCCTGTGGAGACCCATCTGATTTGGGCTTTTTGGGCAGACTTGCTTTGTGGAAACTTTGGAAAGTCCTTGGCATGCACTGTGGGATTGCTGAGAGGTGCATGTATTTTGCATAATTCCTTCTGCATTTTCTCGAAGGTAAGATAATTCAATTTTGGCCCCAGAAGATACATTTTTTGCTTGCATTTCATGACTAGATTGATTATGAAAGCTAGAGTTCACAGTTCCTTTTAATGGAGATGATTTCAGTACATTTTTTGCTGTTTCAGTGGGACCAGCTCCTCCTAACTTTACTGCCAGAGGTGGAGAATTAGCATAATTAGGCCGAATCAACAGGGATGTTGACCTGCCTGGAGGAAGGGGTGGGGATGGAGACCTGGCTTCTACAGTAGCTAAATCACAATGAAAGTCTCTGGTTGGAGGTTCCCCATAGCTACTGGGCTCTATAAAGTGCTGAGGCAACAGTGGTGATGCTGGACTCTGACTCTTTGGATGCTTTGACCCATCTCCTCTGCCAGGACGTTTCGAGTTTGGCAGGGGGTGGGCAGGGGGCTTTGGAAGCTGAAATTCGACTTTTGAATCAAAATGACGAGGTGGGCTTTGAGCCTTTTTGAACCTTGAAAGCTTTACAGGTGGCAGAGCAGGTGATTTCTCAAGGGCTGTGGGGCCCCCTGACAGAGCTACAGGTGCCTCCCCACTCTCAGTCATCAGGGTTTTTTGGGGAGAAAATTTACCTCTGCTGGGTATTTTAGTTACATTTGGCTTTTGATTGATTCCTGCATGCACAGTGGAGTTCGAATTGGCCTTGTATGATGCATCATACAGTGGCTTCACTAGTTTCTGTCGTGAAGTGTTTTGCTGTGTCACTCTTCCGCAGCGCGGAGTTTCACCACTGGTCAGGGGGACAACTGTAGTTTTATTCCCTGTATTCTCTTCAAGATATTTTTTATCTTGAGTATTTTTCCCAGTTTCATCTTCCTGTCTTTCTAAAGCAGTGTAGTTTCTAGCATTGGGTTCTGGCTGCAAATCAGTTCTTCCCTGAGGTATAAGTTCAGTGTATTCTGCACTGGATGTAGTTTGTGGCTGGTTGATTGAAATCTCATTTCTTGTTACAGTGACAACTCCAGTTTGATGTGAGCTGAATTCAATTGGCTCACCATCCTTAGCATCGTATATTACAGTAATGCACTCTTCAGAAGAGGTCTTTTTTATAACCTTTTGTTGTTTAATGAAATTACATGGCTTAGGCCTAATGTCTGAGTGAACAGGTATCTGGTTCTCTTCTTTGTCAGTAGACACAGGCTGAGAATTCTCTGTGACTTTGAGCAAGTCAGAAGTCTTTGTATACTTCTCAGGAAAGGGAGTTGCTAATAAATCTGAGGGACTTTTCTCATCACTGCTTTCTATATGCAATTCATCCAAGACTTCATTGTCATCAGTGTCTGAAAGCTGAAAATTAAAGTCCTTCCAGCCCATATTAGAATGGTCTTGATTTAACTGTAACTCAGGCAGCTTTGCTCTGGTGCAAGATTTTACATCTGCCTGAAATCCACTGACAAAACTAGTCAATTTCTCAGGTCTTTCCTTTGAATTAAAAAATGAACTCTTTTCTGGCAAATGTTTCCTGTTAGGATCCCAGTCAAAGAGACTGTCAGAAATGCTATGAGTTAATTTACAATAGGTCCTGCAGTCTTTGCTTGGAACTTCCTGCAGTAACAGTGAGGACGAAGAGTCATCATCTACATCATCATGTGAATCTGAATCATAAGAAAAAGTTTTGTGTTCAATGCAAATATTTCCCATTTCCATTGGCTTACAATGAGTCTGTTCATTATGGCCACCACACTTAATTCCAGGGGAATATATTCCTTCGTTGGAGTTCATGCAATCTTTGTAACCCCATTTTGATATTACTGAAGGTGGTTCAAGTAATACTTTTTGCTCCTGCAATTTTTTCAGCCCTTCTAAGATATGGTTTTCCTTGATACGAGTTGGAGGTAGATCATCTGCAGGACTTGAGAGGTTGCTTGGGAGCGAAGAACCAATGCTTATTCTCTTATCCCATCTCACGGATGACTGTCAAAAGAAAATAAAAACCACTTGTGTTACTCACAAGTGCTGTCAATAAAAGTGTTACCATTTTGGTAAAGAGATAGAGGAGTTGCATAAGGGAATTCCATTCCATTCTTTTCTATTTATAGCAAAGCTCTTTTTTAATAAAGGATTTCACAGTGGTGTGAAGGCTGCAGTGCATTAAAAACCTATAGGAAGAACAATATGAATAGAAGGATTAATACAAAGAAGAAGAGTAGTTTGGACTATGAAAGGCATAATAAATGTCTGAATAAATGAGGACACTGTAAGTAAGCTGGAGTGAAAAAGGAATCGCTAAAAAAATTAAATAGGGGGAACAGTTCAGTGACAACCATTTTCAGTATAAAAGAGAGGAAAGTAAAAAAACTTCTGAAACAGGCAGCTTTTCAATTAATCTTGCTTCAGATTAATTGAAACTAATACATGAAGTAAATTAATTTGATTTACCCTTTTGCTTGTCTTTCCATCATTCCAAGTGTAGGAGGAACCACTGGAATATTCACTGCAAGCACTTGAGAGGGAGAGTTCACTGCTGCTGCAGCTGCTCCGAGGATATAGGCGGCTAGAGCCTGTCATATTTAATTGACTCTGGCATTTCAAGACAGGTATGCTGGATTTCACATTCTGCTGGCATTCCTAAAATATGAGAAGGAATTGAAATATCTTACGGGTAGAAAACCATCATTTAACTTTCTTTTGATTAAGAATGGCAAAGAAAAAGCAAGTGAGCCACTTATGCCTTCCTCTCATGCAATTTAGCATCTGGTGAATTTAGTACAGAGAACTAAATTTAAAATTGCTAACAATTTCATTTGTCAGGGGAAAAAATCCACAATCCTCAATCTTTTCTTCTTTATTCTTGGACTAGTATTCTGCTGTTCTTATTCTGAGTCTATTTGAATTATGCTTCATACATAAGCAGCGTGTGCCGCTAAGATACAGAAAACTAAGTTATAAGAATACAAGTACATCTTGACAACTGCATTATAGCCCCACAATGTAACAGATGAGGCTGCACAGCCTGGACAAGGTAAATTAATTTAGGATCCTGAGCAGAATGTCCACTGAGAATGGAATCTCTCCATTACAGTCTAATTTTGGTTTCCTATCTAGTTCAAAGCTTTGTCTAAGAAACGCTCTGACGTAGGACAATCCATCTTCGTGTCGCTCGCAGACAGCTGAAGCCTCTTGCTTATGCAATTTATTGACACTTTATGGCTGCCTTTAGTACTTGTGTAGTTATCACCCCTTTCCAAATGCAATTTCAGCTGACTGTGACTAAGTGCCAGCTTTGAGGAAGAGAGTAATGAAGAGTAGATAGCACTTTAGGTAAAATATTAGACCTCTGTAGGAGTAGCTAGGATGCCTTTAATTTGTTTTCAAACTAATACTCTTGAGCCTAACAGCATTGGAGCTTCTTTAGTGTTAAATGCTTGCACTATTCTCCAGTTTCCTTACAGAATCAGACATCATTTTAATTACCAGGAACACCAGACATGACTACATGAAAAGAGGTTGTGATGAGGTTGGGGTCAGTCTTTTCTCCCAAGCAGAAACTGATAGAACAAGAGGAAACAGTCTCAAATTGTGCCAGGGGATGTTTAGATTGGATATTAGGAAAAATTCCTTCACTAAAAGAGTTGTCAAGCAACAGAGCAGGGAAGTGGTTGAATAACCATCCCTGGAGGGATTTAAAAGCTGTGTAGATGTGGCACCTGGGGACATGGTTTAGTGGTGGGATTGGCACTGCTGGGTTAATGGTTGGATTCACTGATCTCAAGGTACCTTTCCACCTGGTGGCAAGTGAAAGATTGGATTTGATGATCTTAATCACAAAGATCTATTCCATCCAAAGTGAATTTGTGATTCTGTGCCTTCGTTTCATAAGACTTCCCTTTAGATTTCACTAAGGCAAACTAAAACAATATTTATTGATTTTTGTACATTGCTATACTTCAAATTAATTTTGCTTAAATGAAGAATTTACACTTAGGAAGAAACAAGAAATCTAAAGTTATTGAATCCATTAAAAAATTATCAAGGTTGTGTATGCTGTACACAGCTTCATGGAAATCTTTGGAACAACACTCAGTTTGTAGGCACATCTCATGCCAACATGTTTGTTGGCCTTCTGCTAATTTCTTCCATTTATTTCCCCATGTTCCTCCCATTTATTACTACTGGGGTTGAACCTTTTTTCAGCTGAATGGGAGAGAGCAGAATTTTTACTGTTGAGGAGTTCATCAGCACAGCTGTTCATCGCTCAACTGACATCATAATGTTCTGGTTTTGACAAACGTAACTACAGGGCAAATCATTACTCTTCTTCACAGGCAAAACCTATGAATGGGAAAATCACTTAGAGACACCGAGAGCACATTTCACCTCTGGGAATTATTGGTACATGTTCTCCTAGGAAGTCAAATGGATGCAGGAGGAACAGCCTTTAAATCCAGTGGCTCTGGGAAGAATACATCTTTCAGCATCACAGGCAGGCTGATGCCTGTGTTTTTGGCTCTGAAGCGGATTTTGTTGCTTTGTTGAGACAAATGAGATAAATGAGTTTATTTCTGACACTGTGGTTCCCCTGGGAGACCCTCTGCCATCAGCTTCCTCAGCTGTGGCAGTGTCACTCCTGGGGAGGGTGACTGTACAGAGGCCAACAGCAGCAGCTGCTTGTTCTGTCTGTTCCTCTGCATTTTGGCTCTGGCATTGGGAAAACATGTCATGTGGAATTCTGCCCTTTATACTGGGCTGTGTCCCAGCCATCACAGCATTCAAGGGAAGGATGCCCATAAATCCTCTCCTTTAAGAATCTCCTGCAGGAGGTAAGAGATCACAGCCCAGTGACAAGTATTGCCTTCCTGTCATCTTCAGCTAGTCTGAGAGCCTCTCTCACTTTGTTTCCTTTGCACCTCAGAGAGGAGAAAGGCATTTGGTTCTACAGTTTCAGCAATGGGGAAAAATTGAGCTATCTAAGCAAAGCAAAAGAACAGTGTATTACTGTAATCATCTTTAAGAGAGGAGAAAATGTGCAAAAAATATCATGTCACTCCAGAATATGAAGTAGGGTATCTACTCAGTTTCTAGATTGCATTCAGATCACTTAAGAGAGTGGAGTTTTCCCCTTCAATTTGCCTTTATTCTCTTAATTATTCAAGAAAGTACTTTGAATAGCATGTTTATGATGCATTAATTAAATACATTTAACTTGCATATGAGTCTATTAACTGACATGGTGAAATTTTAAATTTTTGTAATCATGACTCTTTAGTCATTACCTTTAATGAAATTAGAGTAAAAGGGCTTGAATGTAGTACTACAGTTTAAAAATGCAATTTTCACTAGGAATCAGAGAAAATTGAAATAATCAGACCATTAAAGACACAAAACTATAAATTAGAGCGACTTAACCTGAAGGCTTAATTAAATATAATGCAAAAGGTTGTTAGCATTTTTGTGAACCTTCGAAACAATGCCTTTTCATTAAAATAGGTATTACAGGGGAGATTATATTTTTGTTGACACTACTATACTTCAAGATCAAAGGCACAAGCAGGTTCAATGTTCTGTTCTTGTACTCTTTGTTTCCCTCTTTGTGATTTTTGTTTTTTAAGCTACTTTTCTCTTTGACAATGAAACATGAAAGCCACGCTGGTGAACGTTTTGCCAAATAAGCACAAAGCTCACTCCATCTGAAAAAAAAAATGCAGAGCCCATGAATTTTTAAAAGTTCATACATAATATATCATAAAAGTGGGATGAATAATACGGAGCATGGGCTTTAATGAAAAGCTCCTTGACCATTTCTCAGAGATTCTGAGATGTAATCAATACCCAAAAAGGTGTATCGGGGACATTGCTAAGATTTACGCTTTTTTTGCACACAGTGACACTATCTGCTCACTATATCAACCGAGAACACAATATTGAATTTCAGAGAACAGAAGGAAGTAAAAGCATTGTTATCTGCCTCAATAGTGTTTCAATTCAGAGATCAGCTTTATGGCTCTTCCCTGACACCAGATTTCAGAGGAGAAAAGGAGGCTCCAGATGAGGGGAACAAGGGCAGCACAAACACTCACGAGCATCTGAGCATCAGCACTTCGAGCTTGCACCAGGCTTCGGTTTCGTTCCACTTCTGAAAGCAAATCCCCAGATGAGAGGTCCAAGATGCGTGAATGGAGTTTCTGGGGGGGCAGAAGGGACGGAGCAAAGCATAAGCATTTGTCAGATATTCCGCAGATCAGCATTTTTAAAATTCCAAACTCTGCTGCTAAATTTCAAGGGAAATGAAGAGCCGGAGGTAAAAGAGGATCTTCTCTAATTTGAAATGTTGTTCTTTATGCTCGCTTTGTCCAAAACTTCCTGTCTGGAGGACAGATCATTCTTCATCCAAAACAAACTCTACTTCTTCTTCTAGTCACTGCTTGCAACTTACCATTACTTCACACACAACAATAACAAATGAACTTGAGTCCCACCACTATCCACAAAGTTTGACAGGTTTCAGGAAAAAAAGCATAAAAATGAACTACAAAATTAACATTTATAAATCAATCAACATGTTAATGTTGTTTTATTTACGAGCTGTTACACCTTGCTTGAATGATTGCAAAAGTGACCCTATTTTTAACCAGCATTGATCTGCTGAAGGCCTCCTCTGCACACATTTTAACTCAAAGTCATTAATGTCATCTGTAAGGAACAATTAATGTGAATAGAAAATAATTGCATCAGGGAACTGGGGACTCAGAGGATTTTGTGCATTAATATTCACATGCTGTTTGATTATATACACAGTTCTTTTCTCAGTTTTTCTTGGAAGGATGGCTAAGCTTGTGCCTTTCCCTCCATGGTCACCTGTACACTAATTCTAGGGCTTTCTGTCTGCATTAAGCCTGGTTTGGTTTAATTGCAGTTTCAATAAAATCCATTATTTATGTGAATGCCTCAGCCAATGACTTCAAATGAAAAAATATCTGCAGTCTTGTTAGTCCTGGGCCAACACACCATGTAACAGGCAGTATGGATCCGACTCAGAGTCCATTGAAATCAATGAAAATGGACTAAAAAAATAAAACCCAAGAAAAAAGGACTTTGGATCGGGCTCTTTTCACTTTCCCATTAATTCTCCAGGCTTGCAACCTAAGAGACCACATCTACTCCCCTCAGTTTGGAGGAACAACCGGTGCAGACCCTGCCAGGTGCTTTGCCAGAGGACTCTGTGAGGGATGCAAACCATGGAGATTTGTTGAGGTTCTGTGAGTGCCCCATCATCCTGCCCATCCAAAAAGACTGGCCAAAGAGGGAAAAAGTGCCTGTAGCTAGAAGAGTCTTCACACAGTGTAGTAGCAGGGCCTGAAAGGCAAGTCATACAGTACCTTACACCCAGCTACTCCCCAGCCTGCTCTCTGGGTACTGACTGCAGAAATTAATCTGCTAGAGAACAAAGCAGGCAGCCATTCCTACAGCCTCTGTTACCTGCATGCTCTGCTTCTGGCTTCTATTCCAGACAATCTAGGAAATTTTTAAAAAAACCTTCTAATTATGAATTTGGGAATCATTTCTCAAGAGTTGCTTATTCATCCAGGTTTATTAAGGAGGTACTGTCTGTTGCAGAGAGATTATGGAAAATACCTTCAATTATCAATATTCTGTATAAATAAGTATTAACCAGTATATTGTTGAATAGATTAAAATGCTGGAAGCACTCAGTATCCATTTATCATTATAAATATTAACTACATCCAGGCTATGTGTTTTTAACATCAGTGATGCCTGTTATTCAGTGTGCACCTTTGAAAGTGCTACTGCTAGTATTACTGTCAGGTGTTTGTTAAAGATTTAAACTCCAGGTAAAATGCCTACCCAAAGTCACAGATTTAATGACTTTGTACATTTGCTCCTCTTGACAATAATTCCAACTGCATCACTGAACCACCAGAGAATTCCACTGTTTTCAGAACCAAGAGTCACTAATGCTATGAACAAGTGGTCTGCAGAAATTACAATAGTCAGATCTGTGCACTGGAGATGCACAGGGGTCACACTGTGTTTGAGTCACCTTTGCTACTTAAACTCAGTGACTCTATAAAACTGCAGTACTAAAGGAAAATCAGCAGACTAAAAATGATTAACAAAGAAGGAAAGTGTGTTCTCAAGAATATACATAATGTGATTATATTTCTGTATCAAATGAGATCATCACATTGGGAATATTCCTCCCCACACATATGCAAATAAACTAACAGAGGTGGCCAGCACAATGACTAGCATTAACAAACAGCATAATAAAGTTTGAGGTCATTAATTAAATATAATTATACAGCACTGATGCAAGTCATCGAATTACAAAAGAAAAGCACAAGAAATTTTTTTTCTCTTTCATTTATTTTTCTTCTACCTTCTCCATTGTCTAATTAAAGAATGGGGAAAACTAGCATTTGTAAAAGAACTCATTAATGGTGAATTTAAATCAAGTAACAGATTGTGCTAACTATGTATCTTCATTCTGATTTCTTCTCAGATACACAAAATGTACTGTGTCCTTTATGGTTATTTTCAGATGACAGTCACAGCTAGATCAAGGAGTTACTGCTGCCTTAAAACTTGTACAGTATTAAAATCATCGTTGATGCTATCATGACACAATGCAACAAAAGGCAGGCACAGAATGACTTCCAGGGAAGAGATCACATCAGTTTAAACGAATACTTAAATATGAAACTGAGGAGTTGCAACTGTAAGTCCAAGTTATCGGCCCATTTGTAGGTGCCCTAAATAATGATAAGAGGAAAATGAGCAATACTTGGGTGCTGGGGAGTGCCTGGGCCCCTCTGGAAACAGGAAAGCATCAGGATCACTGGGCTGCAGATCTGAAAATCCACATGGAACTGAATACAGCATGGACTGGGCCGACTCCCTCGGAAATTAGCCTGTACTGAGTACTACAGGGCACGTGTGGATTAAAAGGTTTGTTACATCTTAGCTTGACTGGACCCATGTCTCTCCACAAAGTAGGTGCTGAGAGGCCAGGGCAGAACAGAGGGGACTTCTATGCAGATTCCTATGACCAACAGCAGCAAAGCTCCTCCTTCCCTGTGAGAATGATGCACAAAAGGCAGTGCCCTTTGTGGTTCAATGCCAAGATTAACTCCTGTAACCCACATGAAAAATAAAAACAAAGTAATTGATAATTTAGGTGGAAACCTATTATATCAAGTGCAATAGGAAATACAATTATCTGGCAGGCAGATAACCAATCCATCAACCAGCAGGCCAGTTCCCCATCCCCCAGCAGCATTCTTATTAAGACTTTCTAGGAAGATATAAGAAAGCCACTACCTGCTGGCACAAGGCAATATTACAGAGACTCCTCTAACCATTGTGCCTCTTGTCTCTATCTCTGCAGAATATCTATCAGTTCCCATCTCCTTTTTAAACATCTAATGGTCTGCAGCATTGCCAGAACAATTTTCAATGAATTATGCCAACGAATACACAGCTCTCCAATATTGGATGAGTTAATTGCTATTAAATCAATTGGCTTTGCTTTTCTCACATGAGCCAAAGTCTATCATTCACAGGAAGAAAATTCTCTCTCTAGATACCAAGGAGACATTTTTATCCTGCTGCTCCATGCCAAGCTGTAAATGTTTGTTTGGTGTGTGTGGCCCTCTCCTGTCTTTGTTGTTTTTCAGGGCATCACAAACCTGAACAGGCACATTCTGGTCTGCTTCCCTCTGTAGCCCAGCCATTGAAATTGGGCTGGCAGGGAAACCCTTCTCATTTCCATTTTGCCATAAAGACAGTAGGCCACAGAAGGAAAAAATATTATTATGCAAGATATTGATATATTATCAGCTTATGGAGAAGCATAATCTTTCATTAAACAAAAACTTGATTTTTGTAGTCCTTAGATATATTTCAGAGGGAAGGTTAAGCTAGAGATGAGAACATCCTTCACCTATCCTACCAAAAGTCACCTAGAGTAGAACATGCACTGCTCAAAAAAGAAAGTGTGAACTTCTCATCCACTAAATATTCTGGAATTAAGGAGAAAATTAAGTATAGTTAAGGAAAAAATAATAAAACCTCTGAAAGTAGAAATAAATTTTGCCTTTATACAAGTAAGACTTTGAAGTATATAGTCTTTTGACATATGGAAATTCTGCCTTCTAAAGAGAGTAGAACGGGTGATTGCCAACAAAAACCAGCAAAATATGAAGCAAAAGTGAAAGCTGCAAGAAGATGCTTCCATTTTTAAAATTCTAATAATCACCAATATAGGAAATATTCTTGCAATTCTACTCTGTGTACTTACAAAAATGCCTGATGTGTTATTGTATATAACTGATATCACAAAACCAAAAGTATAGCAATTATTTTCAGCTCTGGAAGTTATCTATTTAATAGAAAATTCAGAATTATTTCCTACTATTCACTTCCTATAAGCAGAACTTCACGGCTAACACTTTTTGAACTTTGTAGTAAATGAAAACCAGATCTAGTGAACAGTATCCTTGTCCATGGCAGGGAGGTTGGAAAGAGATGAGCTTTTAGGTCACTTCCAACTCAAACCAGTCCACAATTCTATGAAAATTATTCTTTCTCTTAATGTTGGGTCATGTTTAAGCATTTACAGGACTGGGGCTAAAACTGGAGTGAGAAACTAACACCCTTTGACTGCTTAAAATAATCCTCCCTAATGCAAAGTAATTAGATGTTCATCACTTAGACCTCTAAAAGCTATAAATAAAGCTCTGCACAGGCAAGAAAATCCAACTTTTGCTTGTAAAGCCAATGCCAGTTTTTCCATTTCTCTGTTGCTACAGGTACCATTTCCAACAGACCAAGCTGTTAGTGAAGATATTTGATATTTGACATTTGACAAAAAGCATGGAACATTCTACAGCTCAGTCTGGAACAGGCAAAGAAGCTCAAAAGTCTTACACCTTACAACTTTATTTAGTACAAGCATTTAAGTTGTCTTTCACATTTCAAATTCTGTTCTGTCTTAGGGCCTGCCTGGTATATTAACTCAGTTTGCTCCATCTGTTGCTGCCAGCTCTTACCACCACCATAGGTGGTTGAATTTATTTTTGGTGGGAGGAAAGGGTTAACACACAGTAGGTGAGCCCCAGCATAACTCTTACAGTGGTCTGAGCAAACAGCTGGAGACTTTTATTGGTCCTACCCATAGCTCTTTAAAATACAGGAAACAATCACAAACATGCAGTATTGCTCAGTGGTGATAGGAAGACGTGTTGTACATAAGTGAATATCAAAGGATTAACTTGAAAATGCATTTCAGTAAGCTAAATGAGTTCTCAGTACAAAATTAAGAAAAAAAAATAAAAAGGAAGTTTTCAGCTAGTCCTTAAATTTCAAGTGAAGTATGTGGATCTAAATTTTCCATTAATGGAATAAAAATACTTCCATGGAAGTTCTAATTTGCATACATCTAATTAAATTCCAATTCTGTTTTTGTTGTTTTCCCCTCCTACTAGGCACACTTTTCTAAAAAAACTTTACAGAAGATGCTAGACTTTAAATTCAACCCCAGAATTAACAGGGGTTTGTCAGTTTGCTGGCAAATCCTCTGGGTGAGTTTATGAGACTAAGGCAACATCCAAGACAAAGTACAAGACTACGATACGAGAAACATTTCTATGGAAGATTAGGCTGCTAAAAAAACATAAGAAAATCCTTCTAACAAGGCAATTCCAGCACAAAAAGTAAAACAAAGTTTGATCTGAGTTGGCTGCAGTTTCCAAGCTTGCAGCTCTCTATTACTATCGAGCCATTCAGAGATGGCAAAACTCAGTGAATTATACCCAAAGTAACTCCAAAGGCTGGAAACCTATATTCTAGGGTATAAATTGGTAAGTATTAAGCAGGCATTCGATGCACAAACACAAATAGCATAATCTCTCTGCGTTCTTCAGAGAGTTGACAACATTAATGTAATGCTAAAATTACTCCTGTTCCAAATATTTAGTTTTATTAATTTTTATAAACTTCTTCGAATACAGGTTACATTGAAAGACACAAAGTAATCTCCTCTGATCCCAGTTTCATTTTATATGTCTATCAGTGTTTTCAAGCTCTGAGATTCCAAAGTGTTAGTTCTCATTTTAATAGCATCATGGTAGGAGTCTGTAAATATTGCAGTAATATGAAAATGAGCTAATTTAATTTCTTAGGAAAATGCATGTATAAAGTTCCCTGTGGTTTGTAATTACTGTAAAGTCAACAGTTTACATAAATGACCCAGTAATCAGCTACTCAGAATGTGAATAATTAATGAAAAAATGTTTTCAACGAGCTTGCAAATGGAAGATTCCTTGGAGTATGGTGAAACAGCCATGCTGTGAGAAGACTGATGTGCAGGAGTAGAGCCTTTTATTAAGTATATATTTGTATTTTGTCTCTTATTTTTCTAAATGTCTTCCCATTGATCTGACACTACTTAGTATGTCAATTCCACTGTGCTAAATGAGGGCCAGCACCACGTAGGTGCTGTGAACTACAGCAACACTGAAGAGTGAAGGGCACATCCTGCACTTCCTGACTCCTGCTGTTGTTACACTGTCCACAAAAAAAACCCATTTTGTTTTTAACACTTCAGCGTTGTCAGAAAGAGTCTAGGAAACAACTTTATACTGAAGTCCTGCAACAAGGAAGAATTATGCCATTAATCTTTTCTGGCATGCTATCTATGCTTCAGCAGTAAAAAGGTGGGCTGGTTTTTATTATTTCACTTTATTTAAGAAATGCTTTAATATAAAAACACAGGAGGAAAGTCTCATTTCTGCAACAGCCATTGCATTATCAATCCTTATATGATTAAAAGATACTCACTAATTTCAACATGCTGCTAAATTGCTCATACAATGGTAGCACAAGATAACATTGGTCGTTGCCTTTGTGATTCCCACATTTTAAAATCCATTTTCACATTCACTTTCTGACTATGCCCCAAAATAATCTAAAGGAATTAGGCAGAGCTCAGTGAGATCTTCTTATTGACATTTATGTTGATCAATGTTGGCTCTACCAGAATTGGAATCTACAGATCAATTCCCTTATTAGATTCATTCTCAGTGCTGCCATGATCATTTTATCACAGAAGCTGCTGCCATCAGATGCTGCTTTATCACTTTATAATGGGATAAGCTGAAGCTTTCCTCTGGCATATCGCTGGAAATGATAACTGTCTGAAGTCTTTCTTTCACAGATTTTCAAAAATATACTAATTAAATGCATAAGTCTGTTTTAAAAAATATTTTCAACTGAATTTACCTAAGCAATAATTTTTGTCCACATGAAAATTCCAGTTCTCAAGGTGTTAAACAAACCCCAATGCAAACATTGGGAACTGCCTTATTAATCACTTGCTTCTTGCTGAGCCTACCAGCCAGATGACAGAAGAAAAGAGGCTCAGAATGAAGACATGACAGAAAAATCAAAATGGTCTCAAGAACAGTAGGAGTTTTATATGGACACACAAACACATGTGCAAGGACTCCAAAATAGCACACACAATACATACACAAGATTTGTCACAAGTATTTTATCTGGTTTTGAAAATATGCAGGGTTATGGTATTTTTAGTGAGAGTGGTGTTACAGCTCCTGTTGAGAGAGGAGTTCATCACATTAATTTAAATCTCCGATAAAATAAATTAGTTTTTTTATTGCTAGGTTGAACTACAGGGCTATGATTGTTATGTATTGCTACAATCCAAGTCTTAATGGCATTTTAGCCCTGTGGTGGTCAAACAGAAACCATTTCAAACCTTCTAAAGGCTATTAAAACATGTGCAGATGTCTGGAAAATTAATACTATTATCTAACACTAACCTTTTGCCTGTAGGAGGAAAAGGAGAGAGAAGGCTCAGGGAAGATGTTTTAGATCAATACATGGCAACCCAGGAGGGCAAGCTCTGTTTCACAGGGAAGTTCATTGGCTGTGAATGGGGGATTCAAGTGAGCAGATTCATCCTTACTTGGATTTTACTGAAATCATTCATTTACTCAAAAAAATGAATAACTTAAGAGAGACGGACGTTGTTTTTACAATCCTTCCTCACTGCTGTTTCCCAAGGTCCAGCAATCTAGGCACTGGAAAGGTGCATTCATTTAAATGACAAGAGCACACATTTGTCAAGGTTAATGTTGAACAACATATTTTCCTTGCCTCGGTACTAAGCATTAAAAAGTTTCTCCGTTCCTCCACCCTCTGTTTTTTTCTATTTTGTGTGTGTGTAATACTGTTGAAATGTCATGTGGATTGAAAGGAGTTTAAAAGTAGGAGGAGAGTTGCAAAAAATGCTTTTATTGTTAGTTTAAGGCTTTTACATACATATTTTCTCTCCAACACTAATGCATTGTTTTTGTCTCTGACAGAATAATTTCTAATAAGAAGAGACTTTTTTCTTGAACACCTGGATACAAGGTACTTGGTTCTATTCCTTTTCCTCAAAGCACTTACTTAAAAGTATGATTTAGAAAGACTAAGTGGGTAGATTCCCAGCTGGTAGGAATTACTGGCTTCAATTCTCCTACTGAAATGAAAATAATTTCTGCTAGGACAGGAATTATCCCATAGGCTTCCCAAACTTCTACTGCTTTTCAGAAATAAAGCTTCTAGATGGCCACAAGTGTACATTTCCAGTGGTATTTCACTCTTGAAAGCCTCAAATTGAGCACAAGACCTCCAGGTGCCACTTCAAGTTCTTCAGGGTTTATCCTGATACACCAAAAGCTCAGGGCTTGTGTAGGACACAGCACAACTCTGGACACCTGATGATGCCAATAAGCATCTCAAACCTTGGCTGTAGCCTGCTGGAATTCCATTCTACCCTGGAGTGATGAGGAACCATGGAAGGATCTCCCCATCAACCTGGCCAAGTGTGGCTGAGGCACAGGTGAGGAGGGAGGGCAGGTGCTGGCAGCAGCCAGGAGGGGACACAGCCCTGCACTGCCCACAGCCACCTGCCCCTCCCTGCCACTGTCCCGGCCAGCAGCAGCACCAGCAGATGGAACATGAGAGATGCCACTCCCTGTTCCAAGCTGTGCTCCTGCAGGGAAAGGCACCCTCCAAGCATTACTTAGGACACAAACTGGCCTTGAGAGGGCTAGGGCTAGGGATGGCATGGAAAAATCCCCTGTGCCACCCTGCAGCCAAAGCAGCCTGGGCCAGGCTGGGAGCTCTGCCTGTGGCTCAGGTGGCTGAGAGCTGCAAACCCTCTGAGAGCTGTGTCTGCTCAGGAGAAGCTGTGCCAGCCAGCTCTTGACTGGGAACCTGTGCCCTTGTGAATTGATAGTTTTTTCACTGTGGATAAAAGCAGGGCTTAAGGAGGCATTATATAGGATTTTCAAAAGGGATCAGCTCCCATTTTGGCAGTAGCCAGATTTTTAGAAGAGCTCAGCACAATGTCTGAGCACTTGAAAGTTTGGTCCCATGTGAACGAAGGACCTGAAGACCTAAATGAAAGGTTAAATCCATTTGTTATTCCCCTGGGAGCAAGTACCAGGTGAAGACTGGTGACAGGGCAGAGAGTGCCCATATTTCTAATTTTTGTCAAGATCTCCTAGGGATCATTTAGTCAAATAAATCTAAGTGAGCCTCTAAAACACAATGCTAATCTCTGATTCATGATCACACTTGCAGTATCTATAATTCATAATAATTGTGCCTAGATATGTGTCTGTGCCTGCATTTACTGTATAGGAAAAGTACACAAGGCATATTTAGAGAAAAATAGTTAATAGTAAGTACTAGAAGCCTAAAAAAAAAAAAAAAGATTGAGCATTTCTGATTTTAAAATATAACCGAATATAAAAATTTAGGATCAAAACACTACAAAATTAAGTAGCTCATTTCTGAAATTGTATACCAGAAAGATGAGCTGAAGAGTGGGAGTATAGTTGAGATTTTTAAAGCGCTGCTATTAATTCATGATGCCATTGCTTTGGCAGTCTGTTTTCCATACTTCTAATGCAGTAAGATGGAGTTTAATTCATAAGGTTGAAGATGCCCTTGTGATGCACACAGGACACAGACAAATGACTGCCCCTTCCTGCACCCAGACATCTCTTAGTGACTAATGGAACACAGCCTGCCCACATCTAGAGAAAGAAAGGAGCAGGGATGCAGTCTAAAAATGCTAAAAATACAGAAAAACTCACGGCTGTCAATATCACGTTGTTAAAGATTTAATGACAAAGGTAACTTTTCCTTTCAGCTCGTCCTTATCAAGAGTGATACCCAGATGGTAATTTAAGAGTTAAGGCACTAATGGACTCTTCAGTTTCACTGAGCACCTTGTGCTGATTTTATCTTGCAATACAGTATTTCACATTCTCAGCGAAGTCAACAGAAATTTAGTCAATAGTGCCACGGCCTTTGGATGAGAATTTGAATCTTACCAGTTTCCAAACTATCATTAAAGAAGATAGGTCATTTGGGAAACAAAGGAGAGCATTAGTAAAATTCAATATTTAAAGATGGAGTTGGTTCCTTAGGTGTTTTATGATTCATAATGAGTAACGTTTTATTCTAATTATCAACGCTTTTTTCTATGTGCAGTATCTGTAAGAATATACAAAAATTATAAAGTATATCACAGGAAAATTATTTTTTCCATAACAGATGGCAACAGAAAATACCTATTGAGTAATGTTATGTGCTTCAACCCACTTAGCATAATGTTAGTTTGTTTCATTTGATGGAATGTGTAATTTTACATTACTAGCAATTCACACTGGCCTTATATAATCTGAACAGTTTAAATGTTATGAAGCAGAGCACTTATTGGCACACCTATTTCTCAGTAAAAGAGCCATGATTCTGTATTGCTTCACATTTTCAAAGTGCCACTGCACTTAAATAACAGTAACAAAACCACAGTAATAAACTAAAATATAAATGAGGTTTTATATGCATTAAGTGTAATAACAGATGAAATTAATCCTTTATCTATTATTTGTTTCATATATTCTTTTGCATAGTTATCCTTTCTTTAAATCTCAAAGTTTAAAGAAAATAAAAATGAACTACATACTTAGCTCCATTAGCGTAATAAAAAGAAAATCATAGATCTGCAATAACAAAGGTTATAATTCTGTAGTGCTTTAGAATTTCAATAGATTCCCACTTTACCACAAGACAGAGCCCTTTAAATCTTTGAATTAATTTTATACATTCTTTTGGTATTCCATCTGAGAGTTGCAGTGTGAAATATGCACCATGACAAGAAAACAATTACCCTGCACACCTGTTGCTTGAGTACACTGCATTTAAGCAGGACTTGCAATGGCTACTATTTTATTCCACTGTGAAATCCAAAATGGGGGAGGCTTTAAAAGCTGACCTGATGATGTGAACTTGAACTTTTATATGTAACACGTGGCTTGTAGGTACCACATCACATACTGTGATAACATTAAAACAAATCCATGCTAATTTTTGCTATCAGAATGTCCATGAGACTTTTTTCCATTTAGAAAGGAAATCTGAATGACTGTCTTAAATACAACAACTATATACTAAAATAAATAAATTGCAAACTGCAAAACCAGAAACATATCAGAAAACACATGGGTATTTTGGTCACACAGTATATAAACACATGAGTAACTCAGAGTTTTCACTAAATTCACAACCAGTCTCTAAGTAGCCTCTGTAATTACACTTGACCATTTATGCAGGGATGCACACGGAAAGTTGCTAATAAATCTTGTTAATCTATTCAACAAACAGAACAGGCTGAAAGAGCAGCCACAATTTAAGCATTGCTGTAGTTTAAATATAACTGCATGGAATAAAAAAGCATGTCTGTTTAAAGTTTATTACAGTGTGAAGCTGTGAAGCACAGAGCAGGTTTGGAAAGGAATATAGCAATATTCTTTCCTATTGTGGAATTCCTTCCTTTTTAAAATTTATTCCCGTAAGGAATATACACAATAAAGGAAAAAACATGAACAATATTCTTGTACTTAATTACTCTGTCCACGTACTTGCTTAGGGTATCAAATGCCATATTGGATTTCTGCCATCATGTGAATCATCACTGATAATAAAAATCTATGCATAGAATAAAGAAAAATTGTTGTTTCACTCAATGTCAGCTGCTTATTTTTCTTTGTCTAAAAATTGGCAGTAAAATCTCACTCTTGTTGTCCAGGGCTGTCACATCAGTACAGCCCCACCATTCTCCTGACACGTGCTTACTCTGAAATACTCTCTTTGCTCTTGAATAATCCCTTTACATTTCTTCAAAACTTAAATTATATTGCTCTCCTCAGTCAAAATCATTCATAAATACTTCACCAAGGATCGCTTGTGGCTTTCCTGAAGATTATTTGCTCCTTTTATTTGCTGGTTTTGCTATGGCTGCAGCAATTTATTTTCATCAGGACAATGGAAATGGCTCATTTTTAGACTTGGTAGCTGAAATTTATCTATTTAAAATTGTATCCATTTAAAATTGTAAACTTGTATCTATTTAAATTGAATGAACATCACGTTGGTGCTTACGTGGAAAGCCTTTCATTGGTTTTCTGTGGAACCTCTCCAGGCTAGTTAAAATACTTGGACAGAGGAATGCTGAGCAGCTGGGGGTAATTTTCTCTTAAAAGCATTATCATTCTCATCAGAACTACATGCCCTGGGAGCCTAAGTTAATGTTTTGATTTTGTTTGAGAACAAATTGGTAAGAATTGAATTGCTGAAATAAGGGACAACAATCTGACAAGAAGGTAAATCACCAAAACACAAATTCCTGATGGAGCAGGCCTATCAGGGTGCTTGATCTGAGTCCCTGTTAATAATATACTGTTCTCCACTGACCCTCTCACTGTGCTTTGCTTTAGTTTGATCTGTTGTGAGGCATCTTGTTCTCCCTCTCCTCTCATTCCACCATCTATAACAAACATTTTTGTGTTCCTTTATCATCCTGCCTATCTGGGAGCTCCATCGAGGGCTGGCTGAATATCAGATACTCCACAAAATTCTTTCAGGTATTGTGCTGCTGCTGTGCATTCAAAACTAGAAATCATATGGCTTAGGGAGATTAGATGGAGTTCCTCCAGAAGGGGGATGTTTCCTTTGCTTCCCTCATCACTGACTTTTTTGGTCACCCATATATCTAAGAAATTGGCTCTCCTAAATATTTTATCTCTGCAATATTTCTTCAGCATATATTTGGAGCTGCAAGCAGGGCAAGTAATAAATATAGTTTATAATGTATTATTACATGTTGATGATTTAAGCTGAGATGAAATACAGACTTTCAAAGTTTTCTATTTGTGTCTTTTCAGATATTGGTGAGTGAGGACATGGAACAAATAGTAAGTAGATCACAGTTCACTGAGATAATTGGAAAGATTGGAAACAATGACATCACCATCCTCACATGAAGAATGTTCTTTAATTTGTTCTTAAAAATCTCAAAAAACGTGAGTGTTCCATACTAGGTCACTGTCTTGATTCCTGATATACAGAGGCATCCTTATAATTTCTCATGTCTACAAGGTTGGAGGCTCTTGAAGATCCTGGGGTAGGATCTTCATGGCAGTAACTGTGCTCTGTGGTAGCCTCGACCTGGAGGAATCAATCCAGCAGGGCTATGGCCTGAAATCTTCTGAGAGCCATAAATAGAGTAAAACCCACTCTTACACTTCTTAAAAAGGGTTCTATTAGCAATGTAATTCTTGGATAAAGGCTAATGTACTAGTTTAAACTTAATACGTCTCAAACATGTTTTACATTTATGTGATCACCTTCTTCTCTGTTGATACAGCCCTGGAGATTGTCTTAACTTGCAAGCAGTATTCAATTACTGCTGAAGAAATTAGCAGGTCTGTAATTAATTTCTCCTTCAAGCCACCAGTCCTGATTTCTGAGTAAGGAAACATTCACTACAGATGCTGCCACACCTTATTTATGTTTATATGCTTATAGAGGAGAAAAGGAAAGAGTTTTTTCTGGAGCTGGAACTTTCCTGAAGATTTGCAGAAAGGAGTGCCCTGACTATCTGATGGCTACAGAGGAATAAATGTGAAGTAAGCAAATAAGCAGGTCAGCTGCAGGACTTTCACAACTTTAAATACAATTTGCTGATTTGGTATCAAGTCTGCCTGCTCCCTCGAGAGCCTGCAGGCACCTGAATTCTGTGAGAAGGAAATTCTGCTGCTAGTGGGCAGATAACAATCCACTTACTGAAATGTACTGGAACACTGACAGACTGTTCCTAACAGTGTGTGATGATCTCCAGGTTTAATTTCAAGCACTCAAACACCTACTCTCTCAAACACCTAAATATTACACAGATCTCATTGCTATAAAGCAATGCAACTTCACTTTTAACCTCCTGCATTCAGACTTCATCATGTCTAACGATGTCTGCACCAGAGGTCAGGCTCTGAGCCCAGACATTCCATCTCCTTTTGTCGGGTCTTAGGGCAATTAAGTGCCCTCTTCTTCTTCCCATAAATAATAATGTCATTGGTGTAATTTACCCCTTCCTGCTAAGTTGTGCATCTGCTTCCATCACAGTCTGTACAGCCACACTGTCTTGTACTTCAGGGCAGAGCTGTCAGGTTATTAAAAGGGCTCATACCAATGCAGTCATCACAAAGTAATTAATATTATTCAACCACCTGAGAATTCAACACTGTGCTATAGAATTTTAGACAAAATTTTAGGTGTAAAATTAAACAGTGTGGATGGTCCATGAGTAATAAATACAAGTAATATAGCCAGAGAAACACAAGGAGAAAATAGATGCTTCAGGAGACTTCCCTGTTTGGTTCTGGGGTTGATAAAGTAGAATTTTTATGATGGATATAAAATGGCAATGAAAATATAGCTTAAGATCAGGGAAATTGTAAATCTTATGATTAGAAATATTATCTTATACTTTCCCAACTATGAAAATTTTATTACTTATTTAATTAAATAAATCAACTCAATAAATTTGCTACTTGCCACTTTTTCATCCCTTTTCACTGAAAAATCCTGCATGGTTTATAAAAAACTCTGGTGACAACAAATTTCTGGGTGAAAAGTGAAAGCAGGATTTCTCCCACGGGAACAATTCATCTAGCAAACATCTTGAATTTATGTAAACAGAGCTATATAATATAAAAAAAAAATTAAAAAGAGATATTTATAAGAAGGCAACCCCTGATCCCTGTCTTATCCCTTCAGCATCCTCCTGTATATCACTTCCACAGATTTCTCTCTTTGGTCTAATTGGTTTTCCTCTACTCAGTTTTAAATCTTTGACTATTATCCCCAATTCTTTGTCTCACTTGCAGATGATGTACAAGGCGGGTCACGAAAACGGAGCTCCTGATTTTCTTTCCCAACCCTTCTTGCTATGACAGGCAGAATTTAACATCTTTTTAGCAACCACATTAACAGAGGAAAATGAAGGTTGCTTGGGCAGAAGCTACTCTTTTGTGCTATGTTTTAACTATAACTATTGCAATTTCTCAGATGGTGCTGACACAAAACACTTTTCCAAGGCTTCATCATTTTAAAAGAGAGAGATTTCCTGAATATTATAAAATAACAATAATGAAAAAAAGATAATCAGCCTTCTCCTTATTTATCTAGTCTAGTACTGCCTCTGTAAATCACACACTTCAGCTACAAAGAATGTCTCCAGAAAGAGAGGGTAGCTCTTAAAAATGTCTACAGTATCAGAGGTGAAGAGAAAAAAGCCTGAATTCTCTTTTTATCCTCCTAAAATTTTGCATCAGAGACTGTATTACTTATCTTTTCATGACAGGGGTGACACAGCTTCTGTGTCACTCCCTGCAGGCAGTAAGCACACCAAAATTCCTGGTAGCAAAGAACTTACATGGCAACACACACAATCACAATATCTCAACACACATTGCTTCAAAAACACTATTAGGCCCTTCAACTTCATGAGCACTTACACTTTTTTGTAAATGTATGAAAAAGTAACACTTTTAACACCATTTCTATGGTGCAGGATTCCTGAGGCAGTCATGAAAAGCATACGACACGAATTAATTTTTTTTTTTAATTAGTAGCAAAATTAGTGTTTCTTTTGAACTGTGTGAGCAAAACCAACACAGAACAATTGGTATTGTGTGCAGGCCATTACTCTGCAGCCAAATTCAAAACACTTGTACCAATCCATTCACTGGAAAAAAATGTGAATTATCTGATAAGACATATGAACATAAGACATATGAATCATGTATTATTTGCTTGCAATCATACACATAAAAATCTAGGTGAAATGGTGAAATATACACTTATCTTTAAATTCTGTTTTAGAAGAAGAAATCTATATTTCTGTTGAAATGTGAGAAGTCAAAATGTTTACTGTTTAAAAATAAGCTTACTCTGTAACACAAGAGTCTCCTGATGTCAAACATGGAACAATTTATGGTAATATACAATGAAATCACAGAGGCTGGTGGCAGAAAAAGTAGCTTTATTTTTAGCTTGTGCCCTCTACCATGGCATTTTTTCAAAATCTGTAGTTTTACTGAGTGTGGCTACTCCTAGGATGAGATCAGCACTAGATAAAATTGAACTGTATTGTATCAGAGGGTACAGGAAAGGTGAAAACACCCCATGCCCCCACCCCCAGTTATCAGAATTTGCCCATTCCCTTGATTGGGGTCATGATCTAACAGGAATGTCCTTAAGCACATATTTATAACTTTTGCAGAGTGACACATTTAAACTAATATTTACCTCCTGCTCTAAATCTGTGCTGTGTGCACTTCCAAGAAGACATAATGCAAACTGTTCTTTAATTTTATGCAGGCACACAACAGTATTTGCTCAATTTCAGTCCAAAGAAAACATCCTTCTTCAGATATTGCATCACAGGCTGCAAGATCACAGATTACATGTCATTTATTTGAGTCTGGAGCATAACTAGATGGTAATTAAAATTCTGGAAATTCATAGATTTTCTGTTTTGTTTGGATGTATTTTGTAAAAAAGGGCATATGAAGTGTCTTAACAGAAGTTCTTCCTTTTCTAATGTACACTGCAACTCTTTCTCTGCTTTTTTCTCACCTAGTGGGTTAAAACCTTTTGATGGAGAACAGACATAGCAACAAATTTTGCCCCAGAGAGATCTGGACTTTCTGAATGAACTTAATTCTCTTTTGTCCTTAGCCAATAATGACAAATCAAGTGAAAAGGAGGGGGAAAAAAATCTATTTACATTAGTTCCGGCCAAACTGTGCAAGAACAATGATGTAAAATAGTTTGAATCCCTCAGGAAGAAGTGTTAGATCATTTGGTTCTTTCTACCACCTGGTGCACGTTCATCTCTTTCAACTCTTTTTTCAGAGCTACTGTACAATCCATTTTCAAGGCTCTCAAGTCAAAGTGTTGATCCCACTTTTCAGATGCTATCTAACACTTCTGTAGCATTCCCAGAATAACCTGGTTTTCTTGTTGCCACACAAGGCATTGGGAATAAGAACTGCATCTGTAATAATGAATGTGCAGTGTGTGATTTCTGTGCAACCAAAGCCCAAGCTGACATCAGCTGGACACAGGAAAAAGAAAGAAAAAGCAACCCCAAACCAGGAAGAAGGAGCAGTTGATAAGACTGCCAAAAGCAGAAGTGAGCAATGAAGATCCACACTGTGGTGGATGTGTCAAAACTGTGAATGGATAAAGATAAATCAGTTCTCTGTACAGGGGTCTGTGAAGGATGAGCTAGGAAAGAAAGCAGGGGACAAGGGACAAGAAACCAGAATAAAGGAGGTCCTGACCCAGCAACACCCAAATCAACAAAATCAAGAGATGGAACAAAAACCTGAGGAAAACACAAGAACCCAGATCGCTGTGATGGTGACCTGGCACCACCCTGCCTGTGCTTTAGAGTTCCTCAGTAAGCACAACTATTTGCCCTCAGCATGGAGATTCCCTTGCCTTCAACATCATCTGTGAGCAGACTGTGTTTCTGCAGAAAACCCAGCTCACCCTGGTGACAGTCAGCAGCCCTCAGCCTCTGGACAGCAGTGCAAGGGCCAGATTTTCCTCTGAGTTACAGGGGCAGAGCAGCGAGGGTTTAAGACACACATTTAATATCACTTATGTGGCTGACATGCCCTGCAAAGTTCTAATTAGTGTTCATTTGCTGTTCTCCTAGCTCATGGTCAGATTTGTTGGAACTTCTGCAAAGCAATTCTACTTCTACCAAAGGATGACAAAGTGATGGGTTCATTCACAATAACAGACATTGCCAAATGAAGAAGGATACTGAAACATCTCTTAGTATTCCAGAATGGCAAATGAGTGAGACATGGGTCAATTGGTTTCTCGGCTACATCCTCATATAAAACACTGGCAAAAAAAAAATCACTAAGCCTGTGAAGGTGTACTTAAACCCTCGCAAGTAAGCTGAAACCAGGACAGTATCACATATGGCAAAAGTTAAATAAATGGGCTGTCTTCTCACAGGAAATTACATTGTTCACCATCAAGCAGGATGTTAAGGAATACGAGCTTCTCCCCTGCAGAGGGATAATGAACCCATATCATTCCATTTATCATAGCGAAGAATCACCTAAAAAAGTAACTTACTCTGCAGGTGTGCTCTTCTCTCCAGATTTCCTTGCAATATCAGAGCTCACTGGCACACATTTTCAGTTTCAATGGGATCAGAGTACAGATAACAGATATTCTTCTAATATATTAAATCTATCAACTGTCATTTCCCACTTACTGCCATCGCCTTGAAAAGAGAAGTATTTTATAATTTTAAGAACTATAAAGCTCATAGCTCGCTTCCTGCAAAGGCCATTTCCTACCTGAAGGAGGAGGTCAGAAGCTGGTTTGACTTTCTGCTGGAAAAGCACACTTAAAGTTCGATTCTGTTGTTCCAGATCAAAAACTCTCATTTTCAGCTTTATACATTCCTCCCTCAGACCCTGCAGCACAAGGGAAAACAGTAAGATTAGAAAGCAAGTAACAGAAGCACATAAAAAGCTCCAATGTCAGATGCTAAGAAGAAATAAACACACAAATTTTAAAGTGGAATAAATCAGAAAAATGTGCTACTTCATTTTCTCTGGATTTTTGATCATCCATTATAACATTAAAGAAAATAATGTAATGACAAACAGTAGCTACCTGGAGCTTCCTTTCAGTTTTCTGTTAGCATAAACATGACTTTGCTAGCAATGTGTTCCATTTTGCAGCTGACAAAAAGCATGAAGCAGCAATTAATATATAAATATTGTCATAAGCATGAGCTAAATAAAATGCATAAGCTATATCAAACTGTGCCTTCAAGGTACTCCTCTGAAGTCTGATCCCTTCCTTGCTTTTTCTGGAACAACCAAGTCAGCATTGCTGTGCCTGATGTGGATGGGCTGTGTCTTCCCAGGATGTGCCCAGGGGGGCAAGAATTGGCATCCTGGCTGTATGAAATTACTGTGGCCAGCAGGACCAGGGCAGTGATTTTCCCTCTTACTGGGCACTGGTGAGGCCACACCTCAAGTGCTGTGTCCAGTTCTGGGCCCCTCACTAAAGAAAGACATTGAGGGGCTGGAATGAGTGCAGGGAAGGGCAGTGGAGCTGGGGAAGAGCCTGGGGCACAAATCTGATGAGGAGCAACTGAAGGAGCTGGAGGTGTTTAGCCTGGGAGAAAAAAAAAAGAGGCTCTTTTCACTCTCTACAACTCCCTCAAAAGATGTTCTAGCCAGATGGGCATTGATCTCTTCTCCCAAACAGCCACTGATAGGACAAGAGGAAATGGCCTCTGGAATGGCCTGCAGGAGGGCTTCAGGTGGTATATCAGGAAAAAGTTCTTATGGAATGGGTTGTCAAGCACTGGAACAGGTGGTGGAGTCATCACTCCTGGAGGTATTTAAAAGCTGTGGCACTTGGGGACATGGTTTGGTGGGCTTGGCAGCACTGGGTTAATGGTTGGACTTAATGATCTTAAGGGTCCTTTCCAATACAAGCAATTCTATGATTCTATGAAAAAATTTTAAATTGACCATTAGAAGCAGAGTATAAAACCAGTCAAGCCAATAATGTCTTTCAGATAGAGACAGCTATCTATCTGTCTATCTATCTATCTATCTATCTATCTATCTATCTATCTATCTATCTATCATCTATCTATCTATCTATCTATCTATCATCTATCTATCTATCTATCTATCTATCTATCTATCTCTGTCTATCCATCTTCAGTGTAAAACCTGCTTTTCCTGGTCACCTGAAGGAACACAGGATTTTGTCAGAGAGAGGATTTTTGAGACAATGACACTGAGCTTTTCAGTGTATTTAGTGCAGCTGTCCATTTTGAGGTAAGAGCTTCACAAACCAGGAAAGGTAGTCTTCTGATAAAGATTATATGTAAAAATAATAAGCTCCAGCCATATCTTGGTTTGTTTTTTTAAATTTACATTTCCAAAATACTTATCCTTATTTAAATTTAGGACATTTGCTGCCCTGTGGTATTGCCTAGCTCATATGAAGGTGGAAAAACAGGCCTCAGCACCCCCATATGCTGTCCTGTCAATACCATTAACAACATGATGACCTGGCTTGATGAGAGAACAACTCAGAGGGGGAAATTGCAGTCAGATGTAGCTTAAATTCTTGCCCACAGTTGTTCTAGTCTCTGCTGTAACCAGCACTGAGGTTATAAGAGGTGAACACACAATAAAATATGTTCAACTTGAGACTCCCAGAAAACTGTAAACATCTTTTTATGCATATGTATCAGATTTTATGAATAGTGGATGAATGCAGTTATTTTCTCCTGATGGTTTTATAACATTTGTTTTAGGTGGCTGTCAAGTGGCTGTTCAGTTGAAATTAGAGCCTTCCAACAGAACCCTCCAAAAATCTTGAGGCCGATTTCTAAAGCCCTGAAGCTTTGTTTCCTGTCAGTGAGACCTCTTATCCTTGGTCTTGCACAAGGCAATCTCTATTAGGAATGGAGATTGCAAGCATCAAGACACATCATTATCTGTCTTTCACAAATCAGAGAATTTAAAACTGAGCCTTGGCTGTTACAACAGTGCTTAACATTTCAAGACTACTGAGGGCACTGAACAGGAAAAATGATTCACAGAAACTAACAGTGTAGAAAAAAATTAAATCTTAGCAAGGCCTCTGCCCAAAACCTTCCTATCTTACAGTTTTAAACCTGCGAGATTTATGTTTCAAACTTTAGAATTTCTATAAAAAGTGAAATATAAGATAGTAGATTACCCACCCAGATGCTATAAACCCTGCCAGTGGTAATGCCACACATAGCACAGAGGAGAAACGAGGCACATAAAGGTAGCAGTGTTCTGGTAAAATAAAGTCTGAGTTTAGAAACTTGAAGTCCTAAAATTACCAATTAATACAACTATCAAATGTCTGAAGCATATAATTCCTCCCCTGTGGGCAAAACAACTAGCTATTAAAGTAGCAGTCTTTCAAATATTTAAAGTACTCCTAGGGTTTCAGTATAGAGATATCTGAGCATCTCTGTGGTCTGCCTTATCTCTTCAGTGTGAACCAGACCCACTCTTCTCCAAAATGGGATCCAATGCCCTCAGCAGAGGTTCCAGAAAAACACTGCTCTCCCTCTTTAATTAACACTTAATTCACTTCTTTTTTATTTAATTGATGGAAATGGAGAAATAGCTTTCATACAGAATCCAGAGGAAAAAGACTAATCTCCTAAATACACTCCTATGGAGGGGATTACAGTGCAAGAAGTACATATACAGGTAAAAAAAAGAATTTAATTAAATGGTTTAGCTCAAATTTCAAACTGCTGATCCAGGTCTTAACATGGGAAAAAAAAAAAAAAAGAAAACTCTAATTCTCAGCAGTTCAATCAGCTCATGTTATATGAGAAATCTTTGAGTGGAAGGAGAAAGAATGGATGTTTTCAGTATTATAGCATACAGGTTTGCCTCAGTTAATTTTGTTGGATGTCTGACATCTTAAATTTCCTAGAGGCAAAATTTTCTATTAGTAAGTGGTAGAAAATCCATAGAATTTTGCTACATAAAATTGTGAAATTATGCTGCGTGGCTAACTCAGCACAAATTCAATTTAATATAGTTTCTCCAGTCACACCAAAAAAAGTCTCTCATGTTCGAGAAATTCTCTATGTATTGTAACAAATTACATACTTGAAAAGTGAACGTTTAAGACTGTAATTCCATTTCAAGGATTCAGTGACATTGATAAATCACTCAAGCTTTGCTCACTCAATTTGTGTCACCAGAATCTCTCAGTGGGATCAGAGTCTTTCCCACATCCCGGCAAGTACACAGTGCTTTGCTCGTTACAGCATGTACTTCATTTAAGTGAAAATTAGTCCTTGAGGGATGATTTCAAATTCACAGCAAAGCCCACGCAGTGTGTGCTACTGTACAAAATCACTCTTCTCCTTTTGTGAACGATCTCAGCTTTTTCTTCATGCCTTGCTCAGCTCCACAGGTGTGTTATCTCTCTCTGGCATGACTGACTCTGTCCTACTGCTCAGCTGCACCATGGTAGATTTATCTGTTTACCAGCTCCTGTTTGGGTTCTGGTATCTACTCTTTTGGGACTGGTGTGAGGAGTGCAATTTCCTCTTTATTGTACACTATTGTGTTCCTGTCTTTTCTTATAAAAGGACTTGTATGAACGGTGTCAGGAGCACTATAACAGTTAATATTCATTAGCATTTAGAAAAGTACCCTCTTTCCTCTTTCTATGGATATTAAATTAGTGTTATTACTCAGTAATAGGTAAGCAGCTGTTAAATCCCATCAACCCTAAGTAAATCACTTTGTTAAATGTATTCAGATCTGTTTTTATTGTATCCTTAGGAACTCCTTGGTTCCTATGGGTTTGGAAGGATTAATTACTGAGGAAGTATGTAGTCATCAAAATGTCTGATACCTTTGCAAAGGGAATCAGGAAGCTCCTCTCTCCATTTAGGAAACAATCAAAATATTCCCAAACTAGAGATTAATATATTGAGATTAACCCTCTGGCGAGTATTTCACCATACATGGTTTTATAATAGAAAATGTGTATGAGTTTTTTGTGTCTATTAACATGAGAAAATACCTCCATTACCATTTAGACTGTATTGAAACACATATTTGGGATTTTTTTAGAAAATACCTCAAGTTATATTTCTAGCAGGTGTCACAGGAACAGCTCTGCAGTCCTCTGATGAGGCACAGACCCTACTCCTACATGTAAACAGAGAAACAGCACAGACAGCAGCAGGGCAAACTTCCCTGGATGTCATGGCTTGCACAAATCACCTCTGAGCTGCAACATTTCCAACTGCTGGAAGGCAGTATCCCTCTTCCAGAGTAAAAACCTTTGTTGTGCATCTAAAAATCATGGGATGAGCAACAATACTTTCAACCCTGCCTGTCCACTCTGTCCTCACTCTTCCCTTTTCAGGGAGCATTCTGAATGATGTCCTGCTGGGCAGAATGATGTCCAAAAAGGGAGGTTTTGGAGCCAGCCCTCAAAAACTATTTGCATCTAGAAAACTTTTGTCCATGTGGCAAGAGTTTTCTTGATTATCTTAACTTGCTGCATTTTAAGAACATTATTACTTGTCCTGTCATTAAGTGTAGGCAAAACAGTTTATATTCTCCTTTGCACTATCTGCTTTAAAAGACTGCATTTATGTCTCTTTCCCAATCATATTTTTAAAACTAAATGATCCAAAGCATTTTAATAATGCCACATCCATCAAGTGGTCTAGACCTCACAAAGGATCATTCCATGAATATTGAAATGCTCACAGCTTATTGCTATAGAACTTTATATTTTGTTTGTCCTTCCCTCTCTCTCCCCCTGACAAAATGAATTTACAGAATGTTTGACTCACTTCAGAAAACTGAAACTTAAGACATGACTTGATGCAGAACATATCTCTGTAGAAACCAGAGTGAATCTTTTGCAATTATCCTACAAGTATTTTACCTGTGCAGTACTTCCCCTGCTTACTGAATGTGTGAACATAGTTTAAAAATGTCTACTATTTAAGAATATATGCATATCTCTCTAATAAACAATTAATATTTGCAAGCTTTAAGTTACACTGAAAATACCCAAATCACAACTTACCTTTTGAGTAAGTAGAGCCTGAACAACCTGATTAGCTACCTGAAAGAAAAAAGTGAACAAATTTACATATGTTATCCTGTGTGTGTGTATGCATGACAATACCTTCTTTTGTGGCCTGTCCTGGTTTCAGCTAGGGCAGGGTTAATTTCCTCTCAGTAGCTGTTAGAGTGTTGTGCTTTGGATTCAGAATGAGAAGGGTGTTGATAACACACTGGTGTTTTGGTTTTTTGCTAAGTTGTGTTTATCCTAAGTCAAGGATCGTTTTTTTTATCTTGTCTCATGCTCTGCCAGTGAGGATGTTCACAAAAGAAACTGGGAGGGAGCATTGCTGGGACAGGTGACCCCAGCTGGCCAAAGGGAAATTCCACACCACAGAATGTCGTGTGATAGAAACTGGGGGAGTTGCCAGGAAGGAAACTGCTCTTATCTCAACATACAAGTTTTATCGTGATTCTTCTCCCCATTTTATTGGATTTGAGCAACTGGCTGTGTGGTGTTTCTTCTTTAAGATGGGCTTAAAACCACGACAGTCCTTTTTTTGGAACCCAATGTAGAGCCCAAAGGGTTAAGGACAGATCCAACCAGAGTGAGTTAAAAGATTGTTATAAACATTCACTGTATTGGTTTCACAGTTACCAGTGGCTTTACACTCCACTTTCCATCTACAACCACCACCATTTCCCGGATTTTCATTGTTTACTAGTATTTTAATCAGATAATACCACTAAGAATACATGAAATCACATCAACTACTTCTGTGCTAGTCGTCATGATAAGCAAATGTGCACTGTATCAATTACAGTGTGACATGAGGGGCATTTGGTAACTTCTGTCATCTCTTCTTTGCAGCAGATTAAACCTTCACAGTTCTGTGTGTGGCTGGAGTGCATCAGCATGGACTGACTGCATCCACTAGAGCAGATTTTTACCAGCCAAGGATGGAGGCCTGAATGTTTTCATGAAGTTTAATTGTTTCTTGATTAAATATTGACAAAAAGGTACATCTATCATGACAAGAAGAAACCATAAAGTGCCACAGAAAATTAAAGACCCTACTGTCATCGAAATGTGGTTGGAAGGCATTCACCCCACACAGCACAATTGACTAGAATGAGATTACACACCATTGATTAGTAGAATTATATATTCTACAGGGAATTTTTGAAGTTATTTATTTTATACATCCTTTGTAATTTATATTTACCATCAAGGATAGGGGCAGTGAGGTGGAAGAAGTAAGAAGAGAAAGAAAGACTGAGGTAAGATTTTCTGTTGATGCTGTCTAACTTGAAGGTTCAACAAGTTATTCACAAATTATCATACAATGTACTGACTTATTTTGCTCCTGCATTTAGGCAGAGCAAGTAGAAATGTCTTTCTTAGAAAAAAAGATTTTTTGCTTTGGTTTTGGTTTACAGAAATTACAATAAAATTTATGCAAGTATCACTAGATAATCCACATTGATTCTTGTTACTCTTGGCAAATTAAATAAAACCCCCACCACCACTGATATAAACTCAGATGGGAGCAAAGAGCTGCAGCAGATGATTCACTTCTGCAAATAATTTACTTCTGCTAGATACAATAGCTACATTTGATTCACACTCATAAAATTGCCTAGTATCAAATTTCCTTTCCAGACTGGTCCCTAACTTCAGGCAGCCTGTGGAACAACGCTGCAAAAGAAAAGCTCTATACATGATTTAACAGAAGACACAGACTAATATTAGAACAGTAATAACCAACAGAAGTAAACATGCTAGGGTTTTGAAAGCTCATGTGCCTTGCCCTGCAGGCTCTCAGGCTCTCCATCCAACACTGTTCCTTCTGGCAGGTGCTTTAAGGTCTGTTTGCTCTACCTGAAAATTGCACAAACCATAGCGAATACATTATTTCTTTACTTTCTGACACGGAGTTACTTTACCAAGGAAGAACTAAAAGGTTCTTTGAAGTGTGCACTAGTCACTCACAACAGCATAGCCTGCAAAATGACTCCTACAGCTTTACATATTGTACAGAGGAGTGTAAATGGTATAATATTCCAAACGGGGAAAATACTGAGCCTGCTGATGCATATATGACAAATTTTGCAGCTTTTGAGTGAAGATAGGTACCTAAATGGAAGTACCTGTCAGTGATCCATAGCTCCCATGGAACTCAATAAGAAAGATATGTAACCAGGTTCTTCAGAAAAGTGTGGCAATTTTTTTCTATTATCTAGTAACTTGACAAACTGTGTTGTTATTACCATTCAAGATTTTCAGGTCTGTATTTTTGGTATCCAGCAGGAACAGAGGTGGGAAGCCTTCAGCTAAATGTTCTGCAGTTACTAAAATTAATTTAGCACTCAATAAGTGGAATCATAGCCAAATGTTTGCATTTCAAATGAGGTTGCCATTCTACTCCTACGGCATATGGAAATAAGCTGCTAAACTCAACAATCAACTTCATTTTAACTTACAGGTATCAGGAGACACCATGGATGTGAATGAACAACATGAACCAGCTCCACAAAACTGATAGTCACAACTACCAAAACCTGTGGAAACTGAGGTCATTGAAGGCAGATAAGATGCAGAAAGTGTTAAAATATGGGGTTCCCACTTATATGAGGCATAACTGGCTCAATCCCAGGAAAAAGCAGGCTGTAAAATTCCTTGACCTATGATAGCTGCAGTTAATCAAGGTGAAACAAGGAATAGAACAGAGCTGGCTGGTTCCTTGCTCTGCTGTTCTGCAGAAGGTGACACTCCTTGCTTTCACACTGCCTACCTTTCCTTTGAGCTTTATAGCCAAGATTTTTAGGTGATGTTTCCTTTTCTGGATTGTAATAAAAGAGATAAAAGATCCAGCTTCACTTGTTCCTTAGGCAATTATGTTTACAAATATATGTCATAAAGTGGTCTTAATAGAAGAGGTATAAAAGAATGAATCAAAGAAAAGAGACCCTAATGCAACATCTGTTATGCCTTTTACAAGTACTGAGATTTTACACAGCTGCCTTTAATGTATGATTCCATATGCACAAAGACATTTCAAGTGTACTAAAATAAAAGATTTATCTTTTATTCAAATCTTAAAACCAGAATGCCTTTTTTAAAGATAACTCTGCATTTTTGATTAGTTAATTTTTAAAACATCAGCAAAAATATAAGTTACCCCAAGTTGCATAATTTCCTGCATGTGAATATGGTGAAGTTTTGACAGAAATCTCAGTTGGCACGGTGATGTGAATAACCATGACATTGTCACCTACCAATAAACTGACAGCTGAATTCCACAATAGGAAACTGGGATTAAGCATGTTAACCTCAAAGCCCAAAGAAGACAATCCTGGGTTTTGCATTAAATTTTTCAGCAACAGAAAGATACAATTATGGACTATGTCTGAAATTGAATAAGCTCTTTTCTTATTTATCAAGTACTGAAACACTTCAATGACACTTCTTTCCAAATACTGTTCCAAGTTTTTCACATTTACACTTCAGAGATGAACAATTATTTTAAAATCAGTGAATAATTGTTAACATTCATAAAGGACTCTGCTCAGCTTGACCCATATGCTTTTCGGATTTAATCTCTCTGAACATTTGAGTTTCATTGAATTTTACCATGAAAATGATTAGAGAGCATGCATTTTTATGTCACAGTTGCAGGCATTTGTGCAATATTAAATGTAGGGCATTATATGCAAGAAAGATACTATTTAAAATAACGGATTAAAAAAAAATGAGACAAAAATAATGGCAAGCATAGCTTTAAAACTCAGCTCTGGTATCTCTTTGCTACAGACAGACAGAAAAATCACAGTGGCTATTTTTCTTCCTTCATATTCAACTTAATGGCCACCAACACCTGAGCAGAGAGCACAGTGTGCATAGGAAATGTCCTTGTCACTTTGCTGTGACCCTGGGGGACCATGCAAGGTTAAATGTGCTGGAGTGCCCTGAGCAGAGTTTGCTGTGCCCAGGGGAGAGAAGCTGCAACCTGAGGCTGCTGAGTGATGAGTGAAAGATAGCAGAGTTCTCTCAATAGTTATCAAATGATGTTCCCAATTCCTCAAGGGCCTGTCAAGCCTCCCAGACATGTAGCAGCCTGAATGGCCAGGTGGTAGCTTGGGAGGGAAGCACTCCTTGTGCATCAGCCCAGGAGAAGTTCATTGCACTCACAACTCATTTGGCTAGAGAGGCAAGATTTAAAAATGCAACTCATGGTTGTAGTAGGCACTCACGTGTTTCAGTGTCTCTTCAGCTGTCTCAGGTTTGGGTGTGATCACAGCCCTGTGTTCCCAGAACTGCTCTGTTCCTCACTCCAAACCTGCCAGGTGCCCTGAGGCAAAGTGGGGCTGCAGCACAGACATACACGGCTGCTCCTGAAATACATCTGCTCCTAAAAACACTGAGCAGGCTTGAGAGCCAAACTAGGGAAGGGCTGAAGAAATTTTCACTTTCAAGAAGAAGGGCTGGTGTAAGATGAGTTATAAACAGAGCAACTATCAGACTTAAAGCTCCTAAGAAAAGAAATTTTCCAGTGGAAATATTTTTAATTATTTTTTTAAATCTTTATGCAAAGCATTTTATTTGCTTAAGATCTCCAGCAACAATCCCTGTCTGGAAAGGACTTCTTGGTTATTAACTAATTAAATGTCTGTCTCATCTCCGATTCTCTTTATTGTTACTACAAAGAAAGAGGTGAGAATGTGTGATTTCTTGTGCAGCTCCACCAAAGGAATGTGCTCAGGTGAACCTGGGACTCCTGCAGAATTTGAAACTATTAAATATGGTTTTCTGGCCTCAGTCAGTGACAATTTCTCCACCCCAGTGAACAGAAGGCATTAGGTCCAAGCTGGTGTCAGCTGAAACAATGCTGGTTACACTGCCTCTGCCAAAGCATTGTGAAACACACACAAAAAAGAATGAGATAAACAAAAAATAAAACAGAGAAGCCCAAACCGACAGGTGGTGAGAAGCACTTCCTCCTGAAAAAGTTGGCACAGTGAGAGAAGATGGATACAGCTGTGATAATATAGAAAAACTGAAAACAGCCAACATAATGTTGAACATAATAAAGTTCAGAGCATAGTTTGATTTAATTATATGATCTTTAAACTGAAACAGTGTGTGAAAAACAATCCTGGGTCAGAAATCCATCATGTTACTGCAAACAGAATAAAAGCATGTTTTCTGTCCTTATAATCTGCATGGAGTGTTTTGCTGAAATGGACAGTTACAGTGCTTCACTCATTTCCAAAACTAATTATGTAAGCAGATTTTGTCCTAGACAATCAGAAAATAATTTTAAGTCAGGCTTTTTAATTTAAACAGAAGCTAGCAATTATATGGTAATTTCATCCTTATCACTAAGATATCCATGCGTGGTTCAAGTGTGCACTGAAAGAGTGACTCAGGCAGACAAAGGCTCTGCTCCTACCCCAGAGCCACAGAACGGGCAGAGCATGACCCGGGGGAAGGAGTATCTGCAAATTCCCTGACAAAAATATGCCACTGTGGCAAAAGAGAGGATTTGTGCTAAAAATCTGCAATAAACTGGAGGTTTCTTGTACCAGAGCCGTATTGCTCAGGCTTCTAACACTTCAGCAAATGCCAATTAAAAATTTAAAAAGCTGGTGGGAAGACTGGAATTGTTCTCTGCCCTGGGTGGTTTGCTTGCTCACGCACTCTTTTCTCCAAGGTACAGCTGGGGTTCTCGTTTTGTTTGCATGTCAGCTAATTACTTATGCCACAGCACATCCTTATTATGGAATGGGTAAATGAATTCTGGCGAGCAGCTCTTCAAGCCACTAAGAGCTTTAAAACTGCTTTAAACGCTGAGGAAAGTTGAAGAACTTTATTGGGAGGAACAAGTGATCATTAGTACATGTGTGGAGAAAGCTCCATGCAGCAGGAGATGGCAGACACTCCTGGAATGCAGGCATTGCTGGAGTGCTCAGACAGTAAGTGAGGGGTGAATTATTTTCTAGCTCTAACTGGAAGCTCTGATCTAGCCAACAGCTAGAAAAAAAACCAGCATGAAAGCTGTCTATGTAACCCTAGGGGGGAGCTGAGACACTCAATTCCAGGGTTATGGAATGTAGCACATGGGAAAGCTGAGGGATTCTTGATGGGAGAAGCCACTGCCACACGTGTTCCACTTTGCAGAAAAGGAGGGCACAGTACCTAATAGGCAAATTATAATCTCCTCCTCCTGAGGAAAGAAACCCAGTTCTATGCACTGGTCACAGGGATATCCACTTTTCAGGGAAGAGCTGTGGTCAAAACAGGATTTACAGCAGAGGTCATGGAGGACAACACCTTTGACTGCCAGACACATGTTCTTGGAATTAATTAGAATGAGGTAATACAAAAATTGCAGAACAATGTCAACCTTCTAAGAGAGGGAGAGATTAATTTGTATTAATTTAATTATAGTAGCAGGTAAGAACAACCTTTTTATCTATCTTACCTCATCGAGACATCTTTCATACTGTTCTCTCTGATTTTCATTTTCCAGAGCCAGCGCTGAATTCTCTGCCTACAGTAAAATGGAATAAATAAGTAAATATGTAAATTTAGCAAAGGATGTCTTTCACCAGATGAGAATTCATAAAAATCCTCAGGGGGCTTACCTTCTGTACTTCTTCAATATCAAGAATAAAATGCACCATACAATTTATTTTGCTGCAGGTTGGTGTTTTGAGTAAAACCAGAAGTGACATTCATTTATGAGATTACTCACACCCTGCATTATCATTTAGAACAATATCATAGCAGATATTCCACGTATGTCCACCATGTCACCTTGTCAGGTGCAATAGAGTTGGCAACGAAACACTATAAAAGATATTGACAGATCTTCTCTTCCTCTCCCTTTTCTGTTTAGAGGAACTTGCTACCTGAAAACTTGGACACAAACAGAGGCAGCCACTATCATTGTCCACCACAGAGAAACAAAAGCTAACATCATGTAAACTTTTAACTGTGGCAGCCACTATCAAGCCTGGTTTCTGCAGTGGGGAACCCCACAAGCACAGGTGATTCTACAGCTAATTGGTGAATTATTATATCCTTTAACTGACCCTGATAAATTTAATAGTCTTTACTTACAAAAAAAATCCAATTATTTTAGGAGTGAGAGGTATTTTGCTACATCTAAATGTAGTCTTGAAGCCAGAATTTTTTCTCCCACGTATGTAATTTTAAATATGATAAAAATTCCAGTGCAAAAGAGCCTTTCATCTCTCTTTAGTTTTCATTATGCTCATATTTTTGCATAGTGAAAACTTAAAATAGCACAATCTGGTAAGTAAATCACAGTAAATTAAAGTATTTTTCTCCATATATCTATATTGACTTTAGGAATTCTTACAGTATGGGGAAAGGAAAATCTCCAAAGTGTGATGCAGTTTCATCAGAGCAAGTTTCAACTAGTCTTCTCTTAAAGACTGAGAAACTAAAACAATATCTATAAAAATCTGTGAGTTAAAACTGGCTCTAGAAATCTCTCTGCCTCCCATGCATCACTTCCCATCACATAACCACAACACCAAAATCAATACATTCCCATAATTACAACTATTATACAATTTACAGTACTTGCAGTCCTTTAACCTTCTGTCAACCTATACAACTTAAACTAGTGCTCTTTCAAAGGAATTGTGGTTACACAAAACAACAGTGATAAATATAGTTAACATTTGTAGTTTTAGAGGAAAATTAATGTAAAGTGCTGTATGCTGTGAAAGATGCACAGTTGCCTCTTCCTTGTTAAAAAAAGTCATTGAATCAACAAAATAAGAATCCAAAGTCTACTAAATTGATTCATTAATAAAAATTTCAAATTCAGCTGAATCATAAAAGTCAGGCTAGGAAGCAAAAGCAAACGTACACTATTACCCAGAATCTTGAAAGAGATTGAAGAGTAAAAGTGTGGTAAGAAACAAGGGCATATAGAGTTTACTTATTTAAAAGTCTAAATAAGCAAGTGTACAGAATCTGTGCTTTATCTCCAGGGTACAATTAAAGCCAGCAAAGGTGGTAAAATGCTCTGCATCATATTTTCACAATGTCACCTATGAATGGGTTCAACATATGGCTATAAAAAGTCTATGGGTGATCCAGCAGAGAGCACTGTGAGATGAGGCAGCAAAAAGTGGCAGATGCAAAAGTAGCAAAGTAGAAGAAGCTGCAAAAGCAGCAGTAAGAAATCAGAAGCTGGAGGGTAAATAGTCCTCCAGACTGAAGAGGCCATAGTTTGCTTTTAAGGACACATTCTTGCAGATTGGCTGATAAAATAATGAGATGTTTGCTACATAAAAATATTCCTGAGTTAGAGATTTTCAGACATTTTCTCTATGAACATCCTCCTAAAATGCCATCCAAAAGAAATTCTTACTCTTTTGAAGCAATCAATAAAAGATTAGTCTGCAAACACTTCCACTCACACATATTGATATACTTATGGATTTTGTTTTTAATTTTTATTTTTATTAACATAAAAACACAGTGTGATTTTATCCTAAAATAGTTTGGGCAGGCTGCTTATACACAGGAATGTGTACAAGAAGTACAGCATGCACTTGTACTGTATGAAATATACAGAGAGCTCTCCATGCGTCTCTTACTCCATGTTTTGGAATGCTGTAAAATGGAATGTTAAATCTTCCTGGATCTGTTCACTGAACCTCTGATTTCAGCAAGCTATTCCATTACAAGCAGGCTACTAAAATTAGGAAATCTAAACCTGACAGCATTATAAATAAATGCTGCATTTCAGCTCTTATCAATCCACAGTGGAAACATCTGTATCATAAAACCTGTTCTCACACTACTGGCTTTAAAATTGTAGTGAAAGGATGTAATTCAGCCAATGTTAGCTTGACTCTTGTGCTTCTTGATTGCCAAGCAAATCATACCTGTTTATTTGGCATTTTTGTAATGAGGACTTGACTAGAAGGGAACACTTGACTGACTTTGCTTTAGATTCTGCCAGTCCCCACAACATGGGGAAATCAGTGCTTGATATATTAAATCACTCTACAGTGCAACCAAATACTTGATAATAATCCTCATTCCCCCAAAAGTATTCATTTGGAAAATTTGTAATAGCACTTACAGTCTCAAAACCCTGCCTCCTAATCCAAACCTTCATTTATTTAACAGAAATCACTGGGTTTTGATGTTATTGTAAGGCTGCTCAATTTTTGCTCCAAAGAATCTGCCTTCCTCTCATATTGTATATTCTGGGCATCCTTTGCCAGTTAAGCTGAGTACATCTCCTTGAAGGAAACTGCCATTCAATTTCCATTTTTATTTTCAGGCCACATTTAGAGAAGGCTAAGCTGCAAGAAGCAGCCCCCCTCTCTTCTCACAGCCTGAAAGCTTTTGCACACTTGCAGGCACGCAGGGGCAGTGACAGTTCTGACCCCAGTGCAGGCACTAATCCCATCCATGACCTGGCAGGGGACTGTGCAGGGAAAACTGAGCTTGCTGAGAACAAGCAACTGAGAGTCCTGAGAGCAGCACTTTCTGAGACAGCCACTGATTTCTATAGTGATTTCTAGTTTTAGGCATAGCTGTCCTCTAGGAATTTATGTATGTTTTATGTCACACATAGAAATGAACAATCATTCTCTGTCCCTCAGCTTTACTAACACTGAATGCAGCCCAGCACACGTGAACACTCATTGCCTGCCACCAGCACCTCAGGCAAACACATCATCTCTTGGGGGGACAGCTCACAAAGTACAGCAGCATTCAGTCAGCCAAAAGTAACTGTGGCATAAATTACCACTAAATGAAACATCAGTACATGCTGCTTTTGGATCATTCCAGATTCAAGGATCCTAAAATGTCAAAATAGACATCCCTCCCAATTCCGATTTGAGAGGAAGTATTTTGCACTAGAGTCTCTCTCAACATTGGAAAATTTAAAGATGACTTGGGTAATGCTAAGCAGCCTCCAACTACATGAGCTAGAGAAAACATGGCTCTGTGAGAGATGGAGTTTGAAAGGTAAAACTTCAGACTACTTTAACAAAACAGGCTTCCTTGAATTGATACCACTGCTAACATATAGTCATTATGAGAGACTTTGTCGATTGATTTTAATTCCTTCTTCTGGATGAAAAACAGCCCTGGTGATAGATAGATAGATAGATAGATAGATAGATAGATAGATAGATAGATAGATAGATAGATAGATAGATAGATAATTTTCTCCTGTGGGGCAGCTGTGTGCCTGGTTTCAAAGTTAATAAAAGCCTACACAGCCAATGCTTCAACAGAAAATCCCCTGTGCTTTTATAATGACAACAAAATTAATTAAAACATTGAATTTTCTACTAGAATGCATGAATAAAAGAGAAGCATGACTAAAGGAGAATTATGTACAAGATAGTTTTCCTTACTCAACCTTTGTCTCAGAGCTGAGACAAAACAAAAGGAGGGGAGGGGGAAGAGAGAAGAAAGCAGGGAGTGATATGCATTTTGCACTAAGGGAAGAGGAGATCATAGAATCACAGGCTGGTTTGGATCAGAAAGGACCTTTAAAGATCATCTAGTCATGGGCAGGAGATGAAGGTCTAAAGGTTGTACATCTAGTTAGCAGCTCAGCATGTTCTGAAGGTATCATCAATAAAGGTCAAGGGGAACAAAGTTATGACAGTGAACTTTAAAATCCCTGACAGAATGCTACCCCACTGTTACTATGTGCACTCCTTTGTTATTCATACTAAACCGTTTGTCCATTTATAGAAAGCTTTATTGATTTACACAGACATTCATTTGTCATGCCCAGTGCAGTGTATTAAGAGCTGTCCAAGCACTTCAAAGGTACTCAGCAATTTTTTTCCTGCTTTCAACCTCTGATTTTGTATACTTCTGTGGTCACAGTTTCCTATAGCACATGACAGGTCAAACCCTGTTGTTGGCAAAATAAGAAGTGATGCTGTTGCATTTTTTCTTAGGTGCTTGGAGCATTTTTGGTAAGCTGCTGTTCTAGGAAGAGTTTACCGCTTGAACCACCTCTGTGTCTTTGGTCACAAGGAACTTTTTCCATGTTTCTGTCCCTGTTATGCACAAAATTTGTCCTTTGAAAAACTAATCCAACAAATTGTCAGAGAAAAGTTTAACACCATACTTATGCTGGTCAGAAGAGCTGAAAATTAAATTTGTGCTTTTAAATCAATATAATTGTAGCAACAAAAGCCTTAATTTAATTCTAGCACTATAACAGCATTTCCACTGGCCACTTTCCAGCCCCTTTTATATTAGTAAAGACAGCTCTTTTCTAGGAGTAAAATGGGAACTGCACCTCAAGGCCACCTGTCAACATTTGGATGTTTCCACCTTGTCCTTTACACTTTTTCCACAACAGATCAAAGCTTGGGCAACCATGGAGCATCTCCCTGCTGAACAGCTCTGCTCCCTGGCCCTACATCCCCCAGGCACTGAGATAGGGTAGTGCTACCTACTGATTAAATAATCCGTGGATTTAGTGGGATAATACTAAAGTTCTTTTTTATTTAAATGTCCTAGTCTTGACTATTTCTTCTGGATCATGGAGATGGGGAAAAAAAACAAAAAATACCAAAAAAACCCAAAAAAACAAAAAAAAAACCTAGTGATATGACACCCAGGCTTCTCACCCTTGCTTCAAAACACTTAGCCTTCTCGGTAGCATCATTTTCTGTTTTATTTTTAATAGCCTGTTATATTTAACCCCACTTAAAACATTTGACATATTTTATCTGAAATACTCAGCTGGTGTTTAATTCCCATTCCCTTAAAACACGGCATGGAAGTAATATATATGTGACAATAAATAATAAAAGACAGAACCATACAAGTGTCAATTATAGTTCTGGCTATAAAAAGGCCACAATAAACCTTATTGGACAGCACTGGTGAGGATCATTCTTGCAGTTCACAACTTCAACAATGTTTTTTTATTAATTCTTTGCCATTACAAAACTATATTAAATCTCAAAAGCAGTCTATCTCCCTGGACATGCTCTGCTATAGCTGTGCTACCCCTGGGTTTGTAGACTCATAGAGAGCAGTATAACCTGCTAATGTATGCTAGAAATCAGAAGATATTTATTCAACATCAGGAGACTACCACAACCACTTAAGGTTACAAAAACCCCTTGGGTTTTAATGTTGAGAACAAAAAGCAGCCCAAGGTCCATGCAGCTTCTTATGATGCCTCACCAATTATTGATGAGCAGATTCATGTATTTAAACATGAATCTACAGCAGAAATTATGTAACAGTTTTTAAATTTGTGTTGATTTCATGCTGTCAAAGATCAGAACACAGAACTTGCTCATTTATCTGCAGATTTTTAGCAGTTTGCAGGGAGACATTCCCACCCACAGTCCTGGATGGGGCTCATAACCACAGAAAGCTTTTCCTGTCTGCTGAGCACTTCCCAGTTCATACAAGACAAAATAATGGGTGTCCAACCTAAATGAGGAAGCCTCCCTTTGGAGAGAAGAGTGCAACTTGAATTTATTCCTCCAAATCTACTTATATTGGATAAATGTACAAACTTCAGGAGCCAAATCCAACAAACCAGAACCAAAAGAGATTCATACAGTGCTGATGAAAAATGACTCTAAAAATGTTCTAAAAATGACTAGAGCAAACCTCATATTCCTGGGAATTTCTCCGTTAAATACTTTTTTTTTTCCCACAGAATTTGGGACTGGAAATTTTCAACTGGTCCAAGTATGGCAATATTAGTCTTTTTTTTCTTACAGTTAAGTCTAAAGTGGTTAAGAACGACAAGCCTTTAAAACCTTCAACATTTTCCCTTCCAACACCACAGAAATGTTTGGAGTTGACATTTTAAGAAGGTTAGGAATACATCTAGCAAAACAGACTGCATTATAAGCACAGGTTTATCTTCAAGCAAATAATCACCTAGGCTACAACTAACAGATATATCAATAATAGAGTTGTATGTTTACCTCCATGCAAATCGTGGAAAACAGTAAATTCTACCCGTATTTACAGAGATAATAATAGACTCTCAACATTTCCACTGGTAAAGCACAGTCAATACAGGCCTATGTACAAATGGGTTAAAATTATGAAGGATGCCTTTTTTTTTTCCCAAAAAAATTCTTCCAAATGATCCCATATAAAAATTTTTTTTGAGCATGAGGAGTAAAAGAGATCTGAAGAAGCAGAGACAGCCAGCATACAAATGTATTTCCTGAAGTTAAAGGCATGGTCTATGTAACACATGTGCACTTGAACAAGCATGGAAGTACGAGCATGGAGAGCCAAAAGCCTTACCAAGATTCTCATCACATTCTTATTTCCCCTCCTTCTTGTTTCAACTGATTTGTTCCCTTATGGAATTGCTCTCCTTAAGAACTGAGAGCATTTCACTCTGACAGACTTACTGAGCTTCACCATGTAATATTCACAGGCAGTTATTTCTTCTAAGAAATAAAAATCCCTGGTCCATGTAAAAAGGTCTGAGATCCTGAAACTGTAAGTCAAACTAAGGTTCTTAAAATTAACACAGACAGACAAAGGCAAGTGGTGAGGACTTGATTAATCCAAAATGGCACTTTGTCTTTAATATCAACTTGTATGTGACACATACCTAAGTATCTTTGCATTGAAAACTCTTATAGAAGCCAATCATATCAGATTTGGCCAGTTGCATTTGTTTCAATTTTTCCTGCCAAGGGAAATTCTAACTCTTTGAAATAGTATTTATTTGAAATTAGTAAAGATTAGTTGAAAACTATCTGTAAACCCAGCACTGAAGCTCAATAAAAAATTTATGGTGCAGTCATTTTCAGAGAAAATATTTGTTTTGCAAGGAAGCATTTTGGAGAAGACTTTTATCAAATTTAGAAGTGACATTGAAACCAACAACTAAATTTTGATTTTGAATTCTTCTGAAATTATACATATGGCAACCACTTTTTTAAAAAAAATTAAAAGGTAGTTTTTATTTTCTTTGGGTTTTTTTTAAAATTTCAGATATTGAGAAAAACTCATGTATTTTAAGACAGTTTTTCAAGCAATAAGAGAGGCCACTTCAGAATTTACTGTAAATGAATTATCCTTCAAAGCTGGGCAGTTTTGACCATGAGCTCACTGACACTGACAGTTTTGCACTTGCTGTGATTCCATTATCCACACCTGAGTAGCACTCAAAGCTTCAAGGTTCATCTAATGGCGAGGTTGAAAAGAATAGGACATTTCAGATCTGTGTATGAAAATTAATGTTTGGGCCAATTTATCCCAGCAGAAAACACTTCATATCTTCCCCCTCTTGTCTCTGACACATTCAGAGAAAATATGAAAATACTACTGCTGATTCCTGACACTGGGAAGTGGATATGGAAAAGGAAGACCAAGGGACAAATCGCCTTCACGGGTAGAAAACCTTGAAATTAAGCATCAGGAAGAAAAGGATTACATAAAGTATATTCAGGATTTTTTTTTTTTAATTTCTAGAAAATCTATTTATCAAGGGCAGCTTTAAAATAGCTTTTCTATGTGTTCTTTTTTCTAATAACATTGGACTGAAAATAAAATATCATTTCACAGATTAGTGCAAAAAAAATTGCTTTAATGCTGTAACTGGTGCTTCCAGGCTGCCCAGTGCACCTGAACCAAAGGGCTGCTATTAAATTATAGTAAACAGTAAAAATCTGGAGCTCAATTTGGTACCATCTTCAAGGAACACCAACACCAACCTCCTCCCCACTCACCCATTCCACTCCCCCAAGGAAATTATACAATTGAGTTTGCTCATGGGGGCTGATGATAGAAACAAAATATTCCGACTTTACTGCCTTCCTGCTCTTTGTGCCCTCATTTAATGTATAACCTACAACACAACTGTATCCCACACCCAATAATTTTGGATCTCACTGGAAGGTAAAACAACAGATGTTTTGCTCTGACTTCAGAGAAAGTACATGCTGAATATTTATCAAGAAATATTTTTTCCTAATTATTTATCCTAAGTTCCTTCATTTAGTTCAAACAAAAGTAAACAAAAATAATTGTGAAATAAAATTATTTAAACTGACAGTCTGGAAAACACTGATTCCATACACTTGAATGTCACAATCACTGGTTGGGCAATGGGAAATTCATACCAGTTCTCTGCTATGCAAGTGGGAAAATAATTTGGTTTTTTTTTTTCCTTTTCCAAAGAAACATGTATGAGTTTTTCCATAATGGAAAAAATAAAATATACAATTGGTTTTCCACTTAAAAAAATGTCCCTTGAGCTTTCTTTGAGTTCCGAGAAAAAGAATTACTTTTCTTTGTTGTACTATGTAATAGATTTAAAAATTATGTGATGGTGTAATTGATATTGCCACAAAGTATTTTAAAACATAATAAAATAAAAAATATTCTTTTCCTCCTCCTGTGCTGAATTATTTTACTCTGTTCCTTTAAAGACTTCAAGTTAAAAGCTTCCCACCACAATAGGCTATTAATGTCACCTGTTTCACAGTTCGCAACATAAATTTATAACAAGTTTTTCTGTTTTAACTACATGGGAGCACAGAGTTATTCCTGAAGGCGATGTTTCCTGCAATTCCACTCTCTTCATCAGAAGTCACCCATAAGTCAACCTCCCCAGGTATTTCAGAATGAATTTCTCTTGATGATTTTGGTGATTTCTGTCCCTCCCAGCTAAGGAGTTGTGAAGCCAAGTGGAGCAGGACGGGCATTGCTGCTGTGTTATGGAGAGCATCAAACGCCACATAACGTGCACCAATTGTTCTGTAGCCACTAGCCAACTCCTAATAACTGAATCACAAAATTACTGCTCATTTCTTGCTAGCTGAAATGAAATTCTATTTGCAAATATCACCTTGTTTCTCCTGACAGCTTTGAACGTTTTTCTCTTTTATTCTTACAGGCACACAGCAAGAATTGGGCAATGCTCCTTGCTCCACACAGCCACACGTTGCTTCTGCACTGACATTTGTTAAATTGAAAGTTGTGATTTATTCAATTTTTAATCTTTTAGAGTGAATTTGCAGAGTAATTGTATTTGGCCCAGAAGAGCAACGGCCCAGGCCTCAAATTCTGTCTTTTAAGATTCAGCAGATTAGAGGTTTGTTTTTTTTTTTCTGCCCTTTGCAGATGATGCTCACTCAGAGAAGATGGGATAAGGATCCCGTGGAAACTGTCTGATGTGGCAGCATCCGATTGTCATCCTAACTAGTTATAGGAAATATCTCCAACAGAGCTGGCTGACCATCCACACTGGCTTTTTGGCTCGGATGAGCTGTGAGTGTCCTCATCTCCAGTGATTTTTCTGATCATCACACTGACCAGGCTGCAGCTCACGCTGTATCCTTGGATCCAATGGACAGAGGTTTCTCTTACAGGAAATGGGAAGAGGAATTCCAGCTGCTGCTGGGCTTACCTGGAGTCAGAGTGACTCCCCAAAATGTGCACAGCACAAGTCTGAGGATCTGCTCCTGTTACACTACTCCCAAGGCAGACACACAATTATAACAGGATATCTTCCAGCATTAATAGGGAAGCCCTAAGGAAGTCAACTGCCAGAACAAAAATGTATCCCACAATACCAAAATAAAAGAGAAGTCTGTTGGGAACTTTTTCCTGCACACAAGAGATATGTGCCAGCGGAATTTTTCTACTTGGATATTTTTATAGCTTTGTACATTATGAAAAAAGAAAATAAAAAACTCTAGAGAAATATATACATTCAAGCCAGCAACATGGAAAGCAAATTCTATTGTAATTATATATTATTAAGTGCCACTGTGTTATATTAAACTCGTTCTCAATTATTAATACTTTAGGTCAAAGTTGATGGGATTCAGTGGTGCCCCAGTAAGAAGCTCAGGCATGAAAAGCACAGCAGCAGCAGCAGCCCAGCCCTAGTCTGCAGAATGAGCCAAATTCACATCACACATAATTAAACACAGCTCAAGTGCAGCCACTGAAACTGCACCCACCTTCATATGTCTAAATTTGATAGCCAAATATAATAATATCACTATCAAAGATGAGGAAATGTTGCTGTTATCTTATTCCAAGTTCCTGTTCAAGAGCAGGATCAGTGATTAATCAATTGGCCTAAAGGGAAAATGCAGAGAAAAGAAGAAAAATAAATCAATGTATGAAATACTATGCAATGTCACATATACCTAAAGCTGATCACATTACTGCTCTGTCAGATTGGCTTGCAATTGGGAAATATTCCTGCCTGGCAGATGTCACCAGTGAGGCAAATCACTTGCTCTAAAAGAGGAGAAATTCTCATCTCTTATTTCTATTCAATGTCTCTGTGAAAAATACAGCTTTGGCTAATACGAGCAAAGTTCTTTTTTACAATGAACTAAGAATATATATTTTTACTCCTCTAAATGGGTGAAATTTTGAATAGTTACCCTAAGGTCACTGCAAAGGGCAAAATATTTGAGAAAAAGAGTATAAAGACGACCATCACTGGAATGGAAAGAAACCTGTATTGTGCCACAGCAAGAGGAGCCAAGAGGAAGGCTGTTTCTTTAAAAGTGAAGTTATGTCAACACTTATCTGCAAAGATCTGCTAAAGCTGGCTCAGGCTGCTGACACTTTGCCCTACTGGGGCCAATACTCTGGTTCTCAGGAAAAGCTCATTAGCTCAAATGAAAGCAGCTACATTACTTCTGCTACCTGAACTACTTTGCATGGCAGGGCATTATATAAAAAGACAGTGCTGTTTATAAAGCTTGGAACAGAGCCTTTTTCTCTGTTTCACACCTCCTACCTTAATTGAATCAAATTTATGCATGTATGTGTGTAACAGTAATCTCTGCACTGCACTGGGGAGACACTACAATGTCTAACAAAATCCTTTTTATGAGATACAGATCAGACTTAAGTTACAGAAAGAACATTCATTGTTATCTATTAAAAAGAATATTATAAGGGTCATTATTGGTAGCATCAGCTAAAGTATAATGACATCAAATAGGAAGGAAATTACCAAGGAGGATGCAACAGACTTTTCTCTGACATGTCTAAGGTCTGAATAAGCAAACTCCATAAGGTTCAAAAGATGAAAAAGGAGAAGCTTTCGGAGGCAATTAAGGAGAAACTTCAGCTGTTTCAGGTCCATGACCTCTTCACTAAGAAGCCTCCATTCATTTCCAGATCACCATTAACTGTTAAGAGAAATGCTGACCAAGTCTTGCAGCAGGACAGATGCAATAGAAGAAAATACTCTAACTTCTGTTTAAACACACAGCAGTCTCACATAATGCACAACCCTCACACCCATTTCTCAGCTGATCTGAAACTGTTGCTGCAATAACTTTACAGAGGATTTTGTCTAGCAAAGCAGCCAATGTGTAAGTACTTAGAGTTAAATGAAAAGCTGAATGAAAAATACAGGTCTTACTTGCTTCCTTTATTTAAAATAACTTTTTCATTAAGAACTTAAACCTTAAGACCCAGAATACTTAAAATCAGAAGGGTTGTTCTGGAGGAAAAGACCATCTGACTGAAGACAAGAAAGAAACCTGCAGGCTTATTAAAGCAAAACAGCTGTAATCACCAATTGAGCACTTCTAAATAATTTCCAAGTCTTGGCCTTGTCTGAGTACACACTACCCAGAAGAGGAATAGGAAAACCCACGGATCACCGAGATGAATGAGCACTGTCACCACGTGTGATGGAAGGCCAGCAGGGATCCCAGGCATTCCTGCAGGAAGGGAAGAAGCTCTGCCCTCTAGATGGCATTATGTGCCTGTAGATCCCAGTGGAGCTGGGCAGCCCTGCCAGGCAAGGTAACCACATCTCCACCTGCACAGAAACATGGCCCAGAGGTCAGCAAAGATCAGGTGGCACCTCCTGGTCTGGGTGGGAAGGTGAGAGCTGTACATTCCTGAAGGGCAGAGCAGGAGCACAGAACTGTTTCTTCCATGTGGGAATAGAGGAATGGTGCTCAGCCTAAGGTGAAAAAACATAGAGGATCTGACCCCATATGGGGAAAGGCAACTTAACTGGAACGGGTGGGCAATATGTGAAAACATATAATAAAAACCAGAAACAAACAGGAAAAAAATAATATTGTCTTTAGGAAAAAACAAAAATCTGCTTGACATTTAATAGCTTCTGAAACAGACAACTGTACACTAAAATGTGCATGTAGCTATCCACATCCATGCACATAAGCCTATAATGCATCCATGTGAAGCTTTTTTGACTATACACTGAAATTTAACACTTAGTGATAATCAGGCATCTACAGAACCATCAGCAAAAATCAGTTTCATGCATAATGGACCAATGTCAGACTATTCCACATTTGATTTATCTATCCTCTCTATATATTTATAACTAATCTTAAAATCTATGCTTGTCACCATGACAGATTAAGCAGACTTAAAAATAATTGTTTGGGTATTTTCTGCTGTGGACTATCAAATTAGCTGCATAATAAAGCCAGTGAATACCCAATTTCAAGAGAATGTTAATCATGGAGATTTCACATGTGTAGCTGAGCATTTCCCAACACAGGAGCCAGCCCTTACAGGCTATAATTCAGCACAGTGCCCCTAATTCTAGTGTATGAGTGTAAATATACCTGTCCAGAATCCCTTCTATAATCTCCAATGCTGTATTTCTACAAGATGAGCAAAAAAGAAATCACTACCAAATTAAGGAAAAGTGCATCATCATGAGATGTCAATATTGTTTCAGCATTTTCAAGGTTAGTAAGGAGAAATTAAAAGAGAAAATATTTTACTATGTTGTAAGTAAAGAGTTGTAAGGGATTCAGCTCTAACAGCTGAAGTAAATTAATTGGAATTTTTTATGCAGCCAGGGGAGAACGTCTATAGAATACTAGGATTTTTAAAATAATATCAGTTTGAAATTAAGTGCAACTATTTATTTAGTTTATGAACTGTAGAACTGTCATTACTGTCAGCCAAATTGCATGCATTAGTATGCAAATTAAAAATATAGGGCATGAGTCTAAAATTCTCTGTCACATAGAAGCTTTCCTCTGAAACAAGTGCCACTGTGAGTAATGAGCAAGCTCACAGAAAGGGCTGCTGCAGAGGCAGGCCCAGAGTGCACAGCTGAGAGAAACTATTTGAAAAAACTACTGAGTCTCACTCTCCACAGTGATGGATGTGTGGGGATAAACACAGCCACCTAGATCTATAACACAGTGCTGGAAAATCTCATTCCATTGTGGGGAGAGTGGATTCTCAATTGTAGCACACGCCTGATTGCTAAAAAAGGGAAGTTACATTAACTGCTGGTTATCTGCAAAAAGGCACCACTCTTGGAAAGAAGGGCACTGAAATACTGTCATTAGATTATAAAAGACAGACAGAAATGGATTCTTTCACTGCAACCTAGCAAGGACTGTGTGCAGAATACAGTTAACATTCATTACAATAGAGAAAATCTGACAGGTTTAATAAAACCAAGATGATTTTCCTTGACTTCTGTGACTTACCTTTTCTTCACTGACTACACTTATTCCTCAGATCTTCCGGCACCAAATCATTATTCTTGTGGCCATATTCAATACTGTGAACTATTTAAAGACTGTTTTTATGTCAGCCAGCTAAGTATCAGAGCTTTCTCTGCATACACAGATGTAAGAAAAGACCATTGGATTGGAACTTGGAAAATCCTAGAAAAAAAATTTAATTTATAGCCTGCTTTTTACAAAAAATATATGTAATTTCATTTGGCTGTGGTAAAACAAACATTAAATGCTTATCTATGTTATCATTTGTTTCAATAAAATTTCCAGATCTGAATATATTGTCTTCAGGATTCTGTAGTATACCTGTAATTTTTACAACTGTATGCTCCAAAACTTAGGCAAAAATCACCACTGTAGGTGAACTAAAGGATATGCTAAACACTACCCTGACTAAAATATTCATGTGAAGTAAAAAGATTGCATATAAGACATATGCATATATTGCATTTTCTCCCACCTGCAAGATGTTGGATTCACTGTCCTGGAAAAGAGCATTTTATATCATCCTGCCTTGAGAAGGAAGAAATCAGGAACAGCACAAGTTACTCACTCCTTTCCTATGTGCCTTGTACCTCACTGGGATACACTGATGTGTGTGATGAGCACTGAAGCTAGAAAGCAACTTTCATTAAAACTGTTTACTGCATGAGTAGGCTAAAGGAGAAAAATTCTGATACACAGCAAAATTCATGAGAACTTGATGGGGTATGACACGATGACATGCTTAAAACAATTAAATGCTGTTTTAAGACACAAGAGAACAGGAATAAGAGTTGAAGCCTACCCTGCTGAGCACTTGGTTGAATTAGCTTATTTCAATATATTACTGCTTTGTGAGTATCTCACAATACACAACAGAGAGCTGATCTGGAAGCTTTCACCTTTTCAATATGTGCTGAAACCTCAGAAGCTCTGCATGTTGTGACCCAAAACATTTAACTTCTGAACCACTGCCATGGTATGTCATAGGAGATGCAATGGGATATTCTTTTATCTTCCCTTATACTCAATCAGAAAAGAAAACAATACTGTTTGTAACTCAGACTAAAACTCTCAGGAGGAACCATGGTTGGTTTTAGAAAGCATTTTAAGTTTTTGTTGAACTGAATAGTGACAAAAATGCAGAAAAACATGGCCTTCTGTGTACCTCTTAGACCATGGAGACAATGCCTTAATGTACAGTTATTTTTATCAAGGCATTCTCCTATTTCAGGAGATGGAACTGTTTGGTGAACAGTGGATCAGAAATCTGTCTCTAATGATAGCAGGAAATGGTTACAGCAGTGACAGAGTAAATCTGAACAGCTCTTCCTACATCCAGTGGGCAGAGCTATTTTCAACATCCTTGTTGTAAATTCATATCCCTACTAGATCATCTTGATTCTTCTAAGCCAAAAGAGAAATTGCCAATGCCATTCAAGTGGCTTAGGGAAAAAAAAATAAAAAGAGAGATAAAAATACAAAGATAAATATTTTACATGTCTGCAAGAAATAAATCCTCTTCTCTTAAATACCACATACTAACTGAACTGAACTGACTGCCCAGGAGAGGTTTCTCATCCATATGAGGATATTATTTGCAGTAACATCCCAACAGATAACTCTGTGCCAGCAATGGAGCTTCACACCCTCGTGGGATGGCTGGAAAAGCCACGGTGGAAAATGTGATCTGGCAGGAGGAGTACAAACTTCTGGGAAGGACGTGGTTTTGAGGACTCGAGCTGGAGCAGGGGAGTACAGACAGCAGGAGCAAAGCAACCAGGGCACAAGGGCAAGGAGAAACAGGTGGCAGCCATGAGATTTGTTTCCCAAAAACCAACTGAGCCACTGAGGACCTGCAGTAGATGAGCTCAATAGGTTATAGAAAACATTCAGCCTGATGTACTTGTTCCGTTTTAGTTTAGAATTTACTTAGTTATTGGAAAGCTGAAACAGTTTGCCAATATTGTTATCTGGAAAGAGCTGGAATAAACTGGGCTGTTTTTGAAAGCAGTGATGCAATTCTGTGCTGATTCATTATCAGTCTCTGTGTAAGTTTGGAAATAAGACTTTCCCTGCCTCATTGTCTGATCCCTCACTTAAAAAAAAAAAAAAGAATTCTTAGGCACAGATCAGAAAACTAATTAAAAAAGTATCCTACTGAAAAGATTTAAAAGTAAAATAATCCAATAATTAGAATTAAGTTGGTCTTTGGTGACAAATCAGCATAATGAATCTAGTTATGTGGATGGCCAAGGCATTGGGCTCAGAAGAGGCTTCTGGCCTCTTTAATCTGTGAGATTAAACACATGGGCTGGAGCAAGACTGGTTGCTACAAAACTTTTAGAATGTTGCTACAAAATACTTAAAATTTTTGCAATTTTTCTATTCATCTAAGTCAAGTGATTCACATTTCCTATACACCAGTGAAATCAGCTGACCTTCAATAAACAAGAAGTCTTTCCTCAGATATTTTCAGAAACTCGGGCTCTTTGCCTCTGCATATGTTTCTTTTCCATGGAAAAGAAAATAATTATTAAATTTCTTACCAATTTACATTGCAGTACATGGAAAATCATTAAAATAAAAATGAAGCAGAGAAAATAAGGAGCAAAATTAAAACCAGCAGCATCCCATTCAAAGTTATCTTCTCAATCTACTCAGAGAACTATGTACCCTTCTCATATTTCTTTTTTATAGTTCATAGTTCATTGCTATCATGTCTTTCTTCCTCTGCAGAGTAGTAAAAACATAATATCGGAAATACTTGACATACTTCCTCATTTGTTTAATGGTGATGATACAAGGGAAATTACTCCTCTAATATATTTGAACATTTGACTTATTATCCTGAGTGAGTTTTCTCCCAAAGCTCAATTTATTAAAACAAAACACATCTTTCTGTGATAAACTGCAAAGGGTAAGAGGGCAAAATTCTTTCATTAAAATTAGAGTGGTTTCATGATTCTACCCCCAGATCCTGCTCCTGCTGCAGCTTCGTGTACTGAAACTTCCATTGAGTCTCACTCACCCGCAAGCAATGAGATTTTCACACATGAATTGGGCTTTTCATTCAATAACTTCAAGGTTACAAACTAATGCTACCCCAGTGGTTTGCTGAAAATTGTGAGGTTGGGGGCAGCCCTCAATCAGTATTTTTTGTGGCCAAAAGAACTTGTGCCCATTGCAGCTGGGGAAGAGGACACTCAGCAAACCAGGGGAACCTCCTCTTTGTTGCCCATGTTTATTTTATTTTGGATGCAAATACTGAGGTTTTAGCAAGGTGTTAGCTGGGTACTTTCTCAGTCACTTCCTGAGCAGCCAAAAGCAAATACTTTCTATGCAAGTTGCACTGCTGCAAAAGGACATCCAAAGAGCTGGAACATTTCATGGAGTCAGACATGGTTAATTCATACTGAATTGCCCTCCCTGCATAAATGCCTGTGCAAATGACAGACTTTAATAAGCCTTCAAAGCTGACACAGTATTTATCACTGATTAAATTTTTAAAATCAAAGTAACTATAGCTTTTACAGACATGTTTAGATTAAGACTGACATTAATGCTGTATATCAGCTTAAATCACTTGCAATTATGCAGGTGCTTGGTGCTTGTATTTCAGTCATTTGAGGCTAAATTGGGGCAGAGAACCCACAGCTCCATATTGGATAACAAAGCTTTGGAACACTCTTAAGGCCTTTACAAACACTATTTGTCTAATGTAGAATATTCTTAAAGTTTTCCTCTGTGGATTGTAAATGTGTAAATTGTTCTTGCTGGAAAAAAAGAAATAGTAGACAATCTTGAAATGAAAATCCATATAACACCTAAAATACTCAGGAGAGCAAATTAAGGCTTTGTGAAAAATCTTCAACTTGTATGTATGTGACTTTGGAAATATAACATTATTGTTTTACTCTAATTGTGAAAATGGTGAAAAAAATCTGGAATTGCTGTATGGGGGTTGATGCATGTCCAGAAAAAATTATACTTTTTGTATATTTCTAACTGCAATTTAAAAAAAAAATGCAATTCTTCTGGTGATGAAAGCAGAATTTAAAAAAAAAAAAAGGAAATTCCACCATGGAGTTCATATGTTATTCACCATATTTCATTAATATCTCATTTTTTGCAGCACTCCAAATACACAGAGAAGATATCAGAGAATATTTTTTTCTTTGTAAGAGCTAGAAGGCATTTGATCATAACTACTGAAGTAAATTAAATGGCATTTCAAGAGCAGCCAACTAAAAATGCTGAAGGCACAAAGAAATTTTGATATCCACGAAATCACAATTAATTTCAACTGTGTCAAATGGGACACAAGATGGTGTGAACCATTTTTTATTTGTCATCTGTTTCATTTGATTAGAAACGTATGGTATTTATCAGTCAGTAGAGTGGAAATAGAATTTTCTGTAAATTATAAAGAAGGTGAAAAAAAATTATAGGCAAAAGGAGCAATGGGAGAATATGTGTAGATATCTTATCAAAGTATATGATAGCTTTCACTTGGGCTGACTACAAAGATACTTTATTATATTGATTTGTATTGTTCAGTGAGAAAATCTTTAGGATAAACAGTAGTTAATAAAATATAAAAGGTATTACTTAAATTTATTTGGCAAGAGAATTGACAGCAAAAGAAAAAGAAGACATTTTAAATACAACTCCCATGATATGGAAGCTATTTAAAGAAAGTTTTCTGTGAAAATGAAGCCTTGCCCCTTTTCTCATTCTTAGATTTCCTGCTCCAGATCCAGCTGACCAGGATGACTACAGGTTTTATCCCGTTCACAGAAACTCCTGAAGAAAAGCACCACCTACCTCACATCTACAATGTCAGTAGTCCAAGAAGGACAAAAACAATTTGGTCTATGTATGGAAACAGGAATTATTTTTTCATACAGACATTCCAAACAAAAGAAACCAAATAATTTTTTACATCTGTAACAAATCTACTAAACATCTCTACTAAACAATCTGTACATGTATTTGGAGGAGCTACCCATTTTATCCTCGAGCTGGTGGATAGCCTTTCTCTTTTGGTACTTCATTCACTGGAAAATTAGCTCCAATTTACCCAACTTTTTATGTGAACAGCCAAGAGAAAGTATTAACCAGAACAAAAAATACCTGCTGGATCTAAACTTTCATAGAATAAAAATTTCACACTACTTGTGCAGGCTTTTCCTCAGATGTCAAATACATTTCTATACATGTGTATACATGTAAATTTATAATACATGTGCCCTTGTAGAGACTCTAAGAGAAGCTCACCCAAACAACAGGACAGTGAACACAGTGGAGGAGGAAGAGGATGAAATAATTCTACAGTGCCCTAACAGATCAGCTTGTCATATGCTACAGCTGAGTAACAAACCAACGAATAGGAGGAGATATCAAAAGCTTTCTCACCAGTGATGATATTAATGAAATTATATTAACAGGCATTAATGGATTAGGTCACACACTCTGACTATTACTTTTAACAGCTTCTGTTTATAGGCAGTGTTCAGATTCTAGAGGGCACAGATGTTGGACCAACTCCAGTAAACACTTTATTAGCCCTTCTGGTTTGATTAATTCAGTAACATGTAATCATGTAAAAGTAAGATTAAAGATCCTGACACCCACAGCACAAAAAAACTAACAAACAGTAATTTTTTGTTCCTTTCTAGATAGACTAATAAAATATTTAGAATAATTAGTCTGAAAATAGTAAAGATTTAGAGCTGCTAATTGCATATAACTTTTTTAAAAGTCTCTTAATTAATAAACCATAAGAAACTTTGACACTACAATTTATATTCTTCAAGAGAAAAATACAGCAAAAATTCATAATGTTAAACAACACACAATTAACAACACTTTGTTTTTATATTGGATCACAATTAATGTTGGCCTTGGGGTTCATCTTTCTACTTTGATAGCTCCTTGCACTACTCGTGTAGATTAATCCTTGAAGTATTGGCATTCTCTAACACGTGGTTTTGAACAAGGCACTGCACAGCACCAACACCAGTGAGGAGATGTCTCCACTGCCCTTCCTGAGCCAGATCCTGCCTGTCCTCAGTGCCACATTTTATACCTGGGCAACTTGCCACAACTGATAAAGTCTGTGACATTTCTGAACACCTCCTGAGGACATAAAGAACTGCAAATGTGACGTAGACTGATTGAGAATGAGGCAAAGCAAACAGAAATCATGCATATTTTGGAAATAAAAGACCACAAGGAACCTACAATCATTCTCCATCAAGATAAAGCCAGACTATATTAAACTGTACTTGTTTTTTAGAGTTTTACTCTCTTAAAAATTTAGTAGCACGTGTTTTTTCGCCCCAGGACAAAATTAGTTATTTAATATTACATGTGTTTATTTTACAGTCTAAGCCTTTAAAGTAAAATTGCAGAGACTACCTACACCTTTGAGATTTCAGATCCTGTATTTAGATCCAAACGAGATTGATTGTAACTGTTCATATTTTACTTCTAGCAAAGTCCTTAAGAACAAAAACCCAGTTTTAATCTATCAGAGTACAACTCAACCCAAAAATTATCATGTAAAAGGGCCTTCACACTTAAACAAAAATGTATAGGGCCAGTGATAAATCTACTGTCTACCAACTCCTTACACAGGCAAAATGTCATCATGTCATTCTAAGGCATTCATTTACCCATACCTATAATGCTACACAGATGCTTGAACAGAAGAGAAGGGAGGAAACACTAGAAAGGTAAGAAATATGACTTTGTAGTAGTTAAAAATTAGATTAAAATATTCTGTCTTATTTTTTCGTGGACATAGAAGCCAATGCTTCTATCAAGGAGCACAAAGTAAGTTCATGTATATTGTGGTTAAAGTTTTACCTGCACCTTGTCCATGGCTGCCTTAGAAAACTTTGAAACTTTTCCTCTAGTTAGAAGCTTCCACAAGGTACACTATTTTGCAGATCCTAATTTTCCAGAAATGCACTCAAAATGTAGAGTGTGCAATTTTCCATGGGGTCTACAAGGAAATAGATTTTCCACAGTCCAGCAGTAAAAAGGCCTGAGCTCTCCCAAGCAAGCAGTCCAGCAATTAAAAATTGAGCAATAAATACACTGGAGCAAAACTAGTTTTATGACAGTTGTTAAACCACTTATATTAGTCTTGCAATATTAATAATTGAAACAAAACGAGTAAAACCAATTTTTCTTATTAAATGGTCTCAAAGGAATCAAAATAATGTATTAAGTTCCTTTTAAAGATATGTGATGCTCAGCATTAGAAAGAGATCTTTTAGTGGTTTTAAGCTTCTTGTTCGTCCTTAGTAAATGAATTCTAAAAAAAATACCCCATAACATGAAATCAGGTGAACTGTGAAAGATTAGATTAATACTACAGGGTGATTCAGTGCCAATAAATGAATGAGGCAAGAGGAAGGGTGGACTTTTATGTGTGAAACTATTGTGCTTCTTACCTCCAGAGCTTTCAAACGCTCCAAGAGCAATTTTGTTTTTTCTTTTTCCTCCTCAGTGCTGCTGCTTTCACTTCTTGAATCTTCATCTGCCAGTGTGCGAATTTTTTCCATGCCTTCTTTGCATCTCCTACTGTCTTCTGACAGCTTTTCCTGAAATGATTTTTTAAAAATGTCATTACTCACAGGTGCAAATGAAGTTAACTATGCAAATATCTCCAATTCTCCCTTGTATATGAATGAAAAAAAGACAGAGGAAGTTGTTAGTGACATGATTAAAGTACTAAATAAGTGGAGTCATGACGGGTCTGTGACACGTGCTATGCCAATTCCACAAGTGCATGCACAATCTAACTGCTACATCTGCTTCAGATTTTTAAAAAGCAGAACTCATCATGTCTTTAATAACTTCCATTGTCTTTTTAAAAGTTGCAATGAACATTGAACATACCAGCTTTCAATGGTAACATTTTGCCACTGAGAGATAAAGCAGTTTATTGAGGAAAAGCTAAAGTATGTTCATGCCTAATGTATTTCCCCTTTCTCCATCTACAGCTAATATTTGAATGATTAAATAATGGGCTGAGAATCAAGCTGCTCTCAGATGAATACTGATTTAAGCTCTGTTCTAGCATATAACTGGAGAGAATGAGACTGGCAACAAAACTTCCAGAAGTGCCCCAGTCTATTTCTAGTCAGCCTGAGTTGCTATCAGCTGCAGCTGCTGAGTGGATTGTGGCTGCTGAGTTTTACCAGAAGTCTGTAGAAATTATAGGATTGAACAGTAAATCCTGCTACCACCAACAATTGCCTGTCCAAGCTCTCTGTCCACAGAGAGAGTGAGAAAGAGAAAGAAAACACCAAGACTACAAGCAGGCAATGAAAACATTGCCCAAAATGACAAGGCAAGCATAAGGGGAAAAAAGAGCACTCCACAGATGTGGAGAGTGAACCAGGATCAGAGCACAACACAGGAGGGACGGGCTCTACCTTGCAAACCACCTCTGATTGCACGAGCAGATGCAGCCTGACAACTCATGAGCAGACTGAGAATGGAAAATGTGAGGTAAATCAACATTAAATACTGGGTGTCAAAACAAATCTAGAGAATTCTTTCAATGAGCATCTAGTCTTCTTTATGTGCTTCTGATAATTATGTACAAAAGCTCTGACATTCATGATCTTTGAGTTACCCCATAATTGAGATGCTTTCTCCATAACTACTACACAGCATGCACTCTGGCTAAGAATAAAAGTGTGCATTTTCATGAAGAACTGAGCCAGTTTGAATAACTGTGCAAATATAACTGTTTGAGAGTTAATAGCAAGGCATTATCTTAACTAATATCATATATAGGTAACTGAATTAAAAATCAGCAGTCTGGATCACATTCACAACAATGTCTTTTTAAAATAGACTACCTTAGAAATTGACTTATTACTATGTCAAAACTTTAATCAAAAAGTAGTTTTATCTAATATGGGCTTAATTACTGGACACCCTTACACAAACCATGAAGTACAGATCTCATTCTGAGCCCCAAAACACAGATGTCAAAGAGCCATTCCATCAGATTTCCAACATTACTGCTACCCTGATCACAAAGAAACCATAAATATAGCACTTGGACTTTGTTTTTTTGTGCTTGCTACTCACTAGTGCAATAATCAAGTACCTGTAAAAGAGCTATTAAACCATTTTTGCTTCAAGTTGCCCTAAGGAGTGCATTGAGATAAAACACTTCAATGAACTCAGGAGAAAGAAATGACAAAGGTATATCTCTAATGCAATTCAAATACAAACTATTATTTTTAGGAGGGAATGTGACATGAATTGGATGTGGCTAACAATCCAGAGGAAAACATAAACATATGCACAGGGTCACCTTTGCTGCACAAATTCAGGGCAGCAATTTCAAAGGACAGGTAGAAGAAAGCACAGGCTATGACATTTCATAACAGAAAGTAGAGCAATGCAGCTTCTCACAAAGTAAATCCCAGCGACATAAAAAAGTAACCTGTTCATCTTCTAATTACAAAATGAGATGAACTTTGCACAATAGTGGCATAATCAGGAACACGATCCTGTTTTACTCTGATGTTCACTTGAATACTTCATAAGACTTACTGCTGTTACCCCTGCCTGAGTGTTGAAGTACAGCTCACATAGTTCCAAAAGTAGTTTACTACTGAGCTATAATAAATGAGTTTCAGCATTTCAGCCATGGAAAAGGTGCAGGACAGAGGAAAACTCTTCTAACCTTAGAAACTGTGCTTAGACATGCCATGTGCCAAGGACATTGCCCCATCACAGTCACCAGTTCCACTTGGGTGATGTGCAGTGAGGGTAGAGTGGAAAATCCACACTCCAAAAAGCAAACAGGTATTCCTAAAGCACCCTTTGTGCTAAAAGCCAAGTCCCTAAAGAGGGAGGATGAAAAAGGCTTTTGGAATGACAGAAAACTCTTGAGTGTACAAAATCTGTTAATATCAAAGGAAGCTGAGTGCTGGGGGAAGAAGGAAGGGGCAGAGATCTGCCAGAGGAAATGTGCATCTCCTGTGGGATGTTGGCCAAATCCCACAGAGAGCTCTGGAGTGAGAATGCTGAAGGCATCAAACAATGGGTTAAAGCAGCTTGCTCCTTTTTCCCTAGAGTCCTACACTTCTTGTGTTATCTCAAATAGAGAGCATCTCATGCCTCACATATTGCACAGTCACAGGCAGGCTGTGTTCAAACTGAATAACAAAATCTTCCCCAGGTCCAAAGTCCACCAAAGGCAGAGCAAGTGCTGTCCTGCTGATCAGTGCAGTTTAATTTCCAGGAAAAGGTAACAGATGGAAATTATGTTCTGCAGGTAAAACAGCTATTAAAAAAAACTCAGTAACTTTGCTCCGGGTCTCTGGGTCCCTCCAGACCCCTGAGTTTAAGATACATGCCTGTACCATGAGAGGATGCAAACACCTGATGAGAATTCTGCAGTAAAGGCTCATCTACTTCTCTAATGCTCTGTGTCAAAAAAAAAGACAATCGAAATATTAAAAATTCAAATCTCACTGAAACTAGGATTATGCTGTTCACTGTAGACATGTTCCCACAGAAATTAATGAGAAACTTAGAGTTGAGTCCCACATCGTGGAAGCTTCTCAGGCTGGTTTAAACTGTCTTTGCTCTTCTGAAACCAACAGTATTTTGCAGATCGTAAATGACATCCTGCCCTGACCATGATTTCTAAGCATTCAGTTTGCTCCATAAATCAAACCAGCAGTCCATTGATGATGAACCCTTTGATGAAACACCATGGGCCCTGTGGCCAATAGAAAACAAGGGATGGGAAAAGTCCCTGCAGCCCAGGAATGGCAAGCTCTCCAGGATCAATGAAAAGATATAAATCACTGAAGACATTGATCTGTACAATGCAGTGGCCTGACTGAGACTTATCAGAAAGCTGGATTTCAGTTAGCTGAACTAGGAAAGAGCAGTATAATATTCCCTCTTTCCAGTAATAAATAAAGTAAGAACAATAAATATAGCAGGAAATCCACCTGAAATTGCAAATGATAATTTATTGGAATCTGTGGAATGTAAAGCAAATTTTCTCTCTTCTCTCTTCCACCTACCTTTCAGAATATTGAACAAGAAAGTGTTTTCACTGTTGATAAACAGGGAGTAACCACAGTGATAGAAAAGAACATAGAGGAGCTTTCAAATGATTAGAGAATAGACTTCCTATTTCAGAAATTACCTCTTTCTTCATCCCAAGAAAGGCAAAAAGCTGCTAACCCTAACAATTAGTCATTGGGATGTCTTTCCTCTTAGAACTGTCACCTTTTCATGGAAGAGAAAAGTGTCAAAGTGATACTTAGCCAGCTATTTCTTAACCATTATTTCAGAAATTACGTTACTTTAGAAGTTTTATTGGTAGTATCATCAGCTGCCTGTCCTTTGCTTTTCTTTCTAGGAATGACACCACACATGCACACATAGAAAAGGAGAGGAAAAAAGAGAGCTCACTTTAAAATATTTCAATTTGCAGCTATAAAATTTCAAACCAAGAAGAGTAAATGTCAAAAGACACAAAGGAAAAAAAAAGTAGCTGGAAAAGATTATTCGAGAATTTCTTTTTTACAATGGAAACTATGATTAGGCACTGGACAAGTGGCTATAATAATACAAGAGAGCATAATCTAATACTGATATAACTGGATTGGGGATCTAAAGCACTGATTACAAACAAGCACATGTGACAAAAAGCTGATTGAACCAAACATGAATTCTTTGAAATGCTGGTTTGCCCAATGAATGTTGGATGACATGAATTGCTTGTCTGGAAAGTGACAAGTAGTAATTGGACATGGCATCTTTGCTTGTAGAAGCTAAAGATAATTTTCATGTGATAAACACAAGTCCTTCAGAAAAGTGAAGTTTTTCAGACGCAATGCAGTAATGATCCGCCAGATACAAAAGATCTCTATTTCAATTTTGGGTGTCAGATCGTGATGCCTGAGTGGGATCTTCTTTTCTGAATTCCTTTTAATTCCTTAACTTCTGAAATTTATTAGAGACAAAGGTTTTACAATGGTAACAAATTCAAATTCTTCTGAGAGTCGTGCCTGCAATTTTCCAAAACCACACTTTAATCACACATTAATCACCCAGAAATAAAATATATGTAGGATATATAATTAAACAGTGCTTATGATTGCTCATAACCACATAACTGAAGAAAAAGATGAAAAATATTCACAATGTAGCTATTAATTGTTCTTATAGAGAAGCAGTGGTAACAGGCATCCAAGAATCCAGCCCATGTGGAACCCAAACTATGTTGATAACTCAGCACCTCAAAACACTTAGTGACTTCTGTGGTGTGTCCAGAGCTTCCACAAGACCTCATAAATAAGATATTTACTGGCATTATCTTAGATTTCAGTGACTGAATGTGGTGATCTGAGTATACTACCTACACTTCCAACACTCTTTCTATAATCCAGGCAGACTCTTCCTCCAAACCCAAACTGCAATTTACAGATCCATACACAGAATTGTTTATGTTTGCACTGCTTTTGGCTGGGGTAGAGTTATTTTTTCTCACAGTAGCTGCTATGTGTTTTAGATTTGTGCTGCAAACAGTGTTGACAACACCAAGATATTTCATTACTGCTGAGCAGTGCCTTCATGGACCCAAGGGCTTTTGTGCTCCCCATCCCATCAGGGAGGGGCTGGGGGTGCACAGGGAGTTGGGAGGGGACACAGCAGGGACAGCTGACCCCGGGTGACCCAAGGGATGTCCCAGAACATATGGCAGCCTGCTCAGCAATACAGAGGGGGAAGGCTGGCAGGGGTCCACTGCTCAGGGGCTGGCAGGACATCAGGCACCGGGGAGTGAGCAGTTGTTTACATTTGCATCACTTCTCTTTCTTGGGGTTTATTTCTCTTTGTTATTTTCCTTTCCATTACAATTTGTTGTAATAACAGTATAACAGTCCAATTGCTAAACTATTATTTTCACAACCTATGAGCTGTCTCACTTTTACCCTCCTGATTCTCTTCTCCACATCCTGCTGGAGTGGGGCGTGGGGCTTGGTTGCCAGCTGCAGTCAAACCACACCAGCGTATTTATAAATTGTGAACACTTTTCCTTGCAAGACCATTCTACAATCCTGATGCATTCTTAGAGGGTGTCTTTTCAGAGCTGTTTCCAGTGCAGACCTCCTAGTGTTCAACACTATTCAGTGTGAGCACTATGAAATGAGAATTTCTAGACTGTTGATGAAGATAAAAACTGTAGTTGAGGGTTTATTTGTACTTTCATTTTAAAAAGCAGCCTCAAGCTATGCACAAACAGCTCGGTCTGACTGCACAAGCTGAAAAAAGGCAGAAATTGCTCTAAGCACTACAGACTTAACATTACACTACGTTTAAATTTGTTTTCCAGTGTCACCTTGCTCCTCTTTCTCCCCCACCATGACCTCTTTTTCCTAAATATAGCCTTTGAAAATTTGCAGTATCTTCTGATATACTTTATAACCAATTTCATTTAGCAAAACCTGAGATGTGTAAAAGACATATATGTTAAGTCTAATGGGAAGCAACTGTGTCCTGCACAATTCTCAGTACAGGAGTAACCACTGATATCTCTGTGATCTGAATATGTCTTTTCCACATGCAACTTTTAAAACAATTTTTTTCTTTATTTCCTAATGAGAATCCAATTAAACACAATAACCCGGGCCTGAAAAAAACACAAACCAAATCACAACTGAGCAAACAAGTTACTATATATATATATATATAAATTACATGCAGCTAAAATTATATGCAGTGGAAATTATCTTTGAGTATAAGGCCACAAATATGACTTCTGCTTTACCTTCCTTGCTTTCATCTATGTATTCAGCTGTTTTCTCTTGCTTTCTGGTCTCCCAGTGGAAGGAGAGACTAAAATATGGCTTTGCTTTAGACAGAACATCAGTAAGTGTAATAATAATATATTTTTGTTTAGCTAACAGCTTTTGTTCAGAACAAGCTGACCAAAATTGAAGGAAAACAAAGGAACGCAACATATCACAAAAGTTTACAGAAACATCCCAAATTGTTCATGATTTAACATTACCCTTGTCAGAAAAACATATTAGATTCTTCTTTTTCATCTCTGGATTTCACTTACAAAGAAAGCAGAGCGAGCAGCAGCGTTCCCTAGATTAAATACTTGTGATGGATAAGAGGACCAAGTACATAGTTTATGTTTCTGATGTGTGCTGCCCCCCACCCGAGTATCAATCTAAATGTACTCGCATTATTCTCCACTCAGAACACTCCCCACCAGTACAAGCTATCATCCCTGCTCAACAGCTCTGCAGTAGCATTAATAAATTTCCCAATGATGCTTTTATTGGCTGCTCCATGCATCAAAAACATATATTACTTTTGAAAAAGTTCGGATCAGAAAGGAGCGTAAGAGCAGAAAACCTTGAGAGTGCACTTGAGGATGGAGTGTACTCCTCAGAGCAGCAAGAGGAGATGGAATTTCTTGCCCCTAGGTCCCAGGGCCAGCTCCTGTCCTCAGAGAATGGATATTCCCGGTACCAGCAGCACTGTGTGGCACTGTCAGAGCCTGACCATTCTGCAGGAACTGCCAGGCCAGCTCACTGTGCTCCTGCCTCCTTCTCAAAAGGAAAAGCCTCAGCTACATTGATTAGCAAAGCTACCAGCAGGAAAAAAGAACTGTTCTGAGAAGCTTCCTCATATATCTATATAAGGCAATAGGAGAATAATATTCAGTGTGATTTTTCATGCAGATATTCTCTTAGAAATTGGTTCATTACAGCACCATACTTAAAGTAATCATCTTTTCTTCCAGGAAACTTGTATGTAGCATTTAAACTTTTGTGAAGGGGTTTGTAGCTTTTATAGTAACTCAATTTGGATAAAGCTACAGTATTAAAATACCTTCCTTTGACTGAAGTAGAAATAAGCCAAACTATTCTGAAATTCAAATTCAGTAAATTTTATGTAACAGCAATTAAGGCAAAAAAAAAAAAATTACTCTGAATTTAAGTTGCTAGAAATAAGCCAATTTTCCTTCCAAAGTATTTTGGAATGAGATCAGTATATTAACTGACTAGTTCTCACCATAGCACAATTGCAGAAGCTGACCTAAGAAGTTACCTGTGGGATTAGGAAGAAAAAAAATGGTGTATTATTCCATTACCAGGTAATTTTTTGTAAGTGGCAGGGAACAGTTTCATATCTCCCATCTTTGTCAGGAAAACTTCTGAAAGAAGATCAGAAATCATCTTCATGCAAAAATAAAATGTAGGAACAATCATTTGAGATTAAATCAAAACTTCAATTTTTCAAATACGCTATTGTAATTCAGATTAACTATCTTAACTTTTCCTGATCAGAAGAGCACTTTCTTTCCAAAATATATTTACTGGTGTACTGCTAAGTGAGTTCTTTTGTCAAAATAATTTTCAAAGACAGAATGATGGTCAATTCAGCATAATCTCCCCTTTTTTTGCCTCGGAAAATAAGCAAAACTTTAGGGTTTTTTTCAACTTTTTAAAACTTAATAACTAGCATTGCTTTCTGCTGGATTGAAAATATCAAGGAAATAATGCCAAAATTCAGAATGAAAAAATGCAAAATGCAGTATCTTTTATGGAGATGGGGAAGTAGAGGGAGAGAAATCCACTTGACCATACAGAAGTTAATTCATTTGGGGAAAGTGAAACATTTGTGTTCAGGCAATGGGTGACTTTTGTGGATTCATTCTCAAAGTCAGAACCAGATGAAAGATACAGCAAAAGATAGAACCACTATATAGAAGAGGGAAATGTAGACTAGAATTACAGTCAGTATAATACAGTATAGTGCCATTAAATCATCAAATCATCTTTGCCTCTTGATACTGTAGATATCTAGAGGATGTGTGATGGATTAAAGTGGAAGTATAATGGCACTGTGAAAATGTAGATTTAGGTCTGGAGACCTCATCTATCCTTCAAACTCAGTACTTCAAGGACTGGCATTACATTCTCAAAGCAAACCCTGATGGCAAGAAAGATGGTCAGAGTCAGGCAAAAGCTGTGGGTGACTGGATATAATCAAATATGTGGATAACTCTTGTGTAGAAACACGACATCCTTGTTTTGTATCCTCTTTAATTTGGTAGTTCTTTGTTTTGAGATGTAGCCAAGGCCAGGTTGGACTGGCCTTGGAGCAACCTGGGACAGTGGAAGGTGTCCCTGCCCATGGCAGGGGCTGGAATGAGAGGATCTTTAAGGCCCTTTCCAACACAAAAAAAAAATGTTGTGACTTCATGATTCCTGGAAGGAAAAAAACAGTTTGTTCTCTGACAAACAGGCACATAAATGACACATTTCACTTATGAGACTTTGCTGTGTTAAACACAACTCCATTGCTGTGCTTTGGTATGACAAACAACCAAAGAGAGAAAACTCTTTGCAACAAAACTGAAATTTTGAACAGTGTTTCAGGAGCACCATCACCCTCATTAGGGGGTAGAGAATGCAACCTCATTTTTGTTAAATATTTATCAAAATCTTTGCATAGTGTGAAAATCCACAAAAAGCCATAAGGTATTAAATTGTTGCTGAGCTAGCCCTGGATTTCTCTGCATGAAAAAGCAGTCCAGCATCAAATGCTTGTGTCCTTGACAGCCCAGGATTTCCAGTGGAGCTCCCAAGAGTGTGGATAGCTCCTCTGCCCTTCTCTGAGAGACACAAATCTGCTAATATTTGCCTACTAATGTACTCCTTAGTAGCTTAGGAGGCTTGGTTCATGCAGTCCCCTGTGGGCACTTCCACTCCAGAGACAGATGTTTAAGAATATATATCTTTTCTGCAATAGAAGTTAGCACTAAAAATCCTGTGTGGATTTTAGCTAGGGAATTGAACTAGTGCCTTTTTTTCAATTCATAGCCATGCCCCATCTATAAAATCTTACATATCAATGGCCTGAACAATAAGCTTGTAAGATTTTGTGTTAAGATAAAATTATATTGCCATTAGTTACCGTTTTTCTTCCCATGAAAGAGCTGTTGACACCAACGGCTGTGCAAATTAGAAGTGACAGCCACAACAACTGTTCCACATTTGAGTAACACAGAAAATGCAGACAAAGAATTGGGTTGAAGTGTCCAACAATGCCACCTGAAATGAGCCTGTGTCACTGGTGGATGTTTTTACCTCCCCAGTGTGACTGTGCCATGTCTGTCCTGAGCTTTAGTGCTTACATGGACAATTTCAGAACTATCATAAATTGTGAACTCACAACAAATTCTTTTGCTCATCTATTTTGATCACTGTTCACTGACAAAAAGTCAGTGATAAAGTCAAAATGAGTTAAAAATCCCTTAAAGTCTTAGAGTGATCTGTAATCAGGTAAGACTCTACTTAGAGTGATCAAACAGGAAAGTTTTCTGATACCTTTTCTCTTGGCTTGGCCTTTCATGATCTTATTTTTAGGTGGTCAATGTCTCTTGGAAACACCATAAAGCTAATACATACTAGAGTTTTTTAGTCAAATGAACTTTAAAGTAAGAAATATGATGGTTAAGGCTATTCAAATAACATGCATTCTTGTCTACATTTATACAAGCATTCATTATAAATTTTCCCTTTATTATTATGTAAAATGATAACAAAGGAGAATTTTATTTAAAATCCTGTTTCTTAATTCATTTACCCAAAAGAAATCACATCACTCATCTGTAAATCCAGCAAATTAAAATCCCATAGGGTGTCTAGTTCTATGGAAAGAGTTAGAATAATTTGTTTCAAGTAGGAATACTGGCAAGATCTAACAAAATATTGCAATAACACTGCATGCTTTAGGCTCCACCTTCTTATTGTTATTATTCTAACATTATCACTATGCAACATTTAAAGTTCATTAGCAAGAATATTTATTCTGGAGTCAGGCATATTGGTGTTATAAAAAGAACTCAATTTCATACACCCCAGAACAATAATTAGTTTTGTTAAAAAAAAAAAATAGACAATGTTCAGTAGATCAAAAGTATTTATTGTTCAGAGTTATTTTTATGACTATTCAGATATTTACTTCATGAAACTTCACACACTAAAGCTAAGTCATCACTGTTATCAGAGAATATGAGACATATGTTGATAAGTCACACTGGAAATCACCTCATTAGTTGTTCTGAAATACAGAATTGTGAGTCTGCACTAGAATCCCTTATTCTACTGAACCAACTGATCATATAGTTTTGATCATATCACACAAATCACAGAGCAAATGTGGGATTCAGGATACATTCAGTAAAATAACTGATTGTAGAAGATGGCTTTCAGAACAACGTTAGTAGTTATAGATTCAATAAGGTTTCTGCGTGCATATGAATATAACATATAAAACTTTATTTATACTTCCTTCACAAATACAGGTTGATAATATGGTTATCATGTTCCCAAAAACCTGAATATATCAGTGCTTTTAAGGAACATTACCTGGGTTTTACATTTGGTGTTTTTAAGGAACATTACTTGGGTTTTACATTCATGTTCTATTCCTATTTGTGAATTATGCTTATAAATATATCAAAAAACCTGCCTGAGTACATTTGGAGGAATACAAATGAAATGTCTTTGTTGCAATATTGATGTATCTTGCTGAAGATGGACACAGCACTTATTTAAGGTTCATCATCTATTTAAATGGTATGTTTGTCCATGATTTCCACACAGCTGGATGATTCATAGAAAGCTTCAGTAATATGTTTTTCAATGTTAAAATGTTTTGTAAATATTTCAGACCAGAGATTCTTTGCCAAGTACCTGTTTTGAGGAGCCTTTCAGGTATGATCTGTGACTGTCACTGCCCACATCCCAGTGCCCAGCTTTCATTGTGTGACTGGTAACAAGCACACACCAAGTGAACCCAGCCCTGACTTACACGCCAGGGAGCCATCCCAGGGCATGGGAATGCTGCCATTCCTCAAAATTCCCAGGAAAAAAAGCCATTTGTTCATGTTTGTCATAAAAGTGAACAAAAGGGATCTGAGGAAGAATGACTCAAAAAAGACACTCAGAAAAAAAAAACCTTCAATGTCCACAACACAACACAAATGTTTTGTATTTCTGACCTGTTTTCCAGCCACAGACTGGTGTATGATGCAGCAGCCTAGCTATTCCACCAGGAGAAGAAAACACTTTTCTTCTGAGTCATGGATTAGGAGAGGAAATTCAGAAGCAAAGAAGATTGCATACTGGCAACATGCAAGAAATGAAAATGGCTAAAAAAACAAGCTGAGTGATATCATGAGTGAAAATGTTCCCAGGAAGAAGAAGAGAACAGGAAGGGAAGGAAGCTGTTATGCATTAAAATAATCCCAGTGGCACAGGTATGTGGGTGTTTTAAGGCCCTAGGACAGAAACAGCTTCACTCTGAAAGAAAGGAAAGTTTGAGGAATTTGCCCAGACTACCACCCATCAAATTCAAACAAAACCTTGAGCTTAGAAAGAAGGGAATAAAAGGGGTCAGTCTGCTAGGCAGAGGGGGCTGTTTGCTAGAGCTGAAGGAAAATCAAGAACCGCTCTTGCATCAGTAACTGGGCACAACTGCCTTGTTCTTTTGCTGGTCAGAAAATAAACCCAGGCTTTATTACACAAAACATACCACAGTGCCCACTCTCCTGCCTGGCTGGAGACAATAAATGTCTATATCAGTGTGGCCCAGAAGAAGAAAACTCAAGACCATACCCAAATTCTCTTTTTTTTTTTTTTTTTTTTTTTTCAGAAATTAAGAAACAAATAAAAGGTAGTGAAAAAACTACACAGAAATATACAAGCACCGAAATTGGAATGACTGATTCATCTCCCCTCTAGGAAAGAAGCACAAAAAAATCGCAAATTTCAAAGACCACACAGCTAATTCTTTTTCCAGTTTAGTGCCCAAAAGAAAAATAAAGAACCCCCAAACACTCAGATATATGAAACAAAACTGCAGTGATTTTTTTGCTTTTCTTCTTGAGACCACAAAAACAAAACCCAAAGAAGCTGAAACCTAATTGTGGTACCACCTTGCTGAGGTTTCCACAGTAAGATAGCACGGAGACAAGTAGATAATAAAATCATTCCAGATGTCTCTTATGATCAGAAAGACAAATAATCCACCTTAAGGAGAGACTGACATCAAGCCCACTTCAGTACAACCACTGTAGGGTGGCAGGAGTGAGCAGGATGCATAGATTTAAACCCTGAAATAAGAGAAGGGAACTGAGTTTCAATTTTGCACTCCAAAAAGATAGTGCATAAAACAGAGATGCTTTTGTCACCAGTTTCTAAAGAACAATGTTCTATTATGACTTCAACAAAAAATTTAATTTGTCCTGAAATTAAATTTTACAGGCTATCATTTTAACAAGAAAATTTGATTATATTGAAGGTTATACTAAAAGATTCCTTTCTCTACAATCCAAGCTTAAAATGAAAATTTAATTACAGTGATAAATACTCTTTAATATACATTTTTGTTTAGCTATACTGCTGTATTTTTGATCCATCAGCTGTAAGAATGAATTAATATTACTAAAACTTTTGAAAAGTGTTTTATCTATGAATCACTACCTGGTATAGACTTTAATATATTATTTCAGTATTTTATAAGAATGCTTATTCTGTTTAAAAAGATACAGCACAGGACTGACTTCATTAAGTGCTATTTTTAAGAATTCACGTGCCTGATATTTGATTAACTGAGATGTATCTCACTGCTGTTTCCAGACTCTTAAATTAAAAAGTTTTCCACCACTTCAGGTTCACTGTGTCCAGAATGCAACAGTCCACTAGGAAAATTTAAAACTCTTGTGTCTTATAAACAGACCTGGTTGCCTTTGAAAAACCTCTAAAATCTTTCTCTCCTAAATTCTGTCCTGAGACACTCTCTCACTACCCCTAGGGAGGGTGACAAAATGCACCTGCCACAAGCAGGGATATGAAACTGTGAAGCTTGATAGGGATCCCCACACCCAATAAGAACATGAGTGGTAAAATTATCCATCACAATCTGAAGGTCAAGTTGTCAAAAACACCTATGTTTGTAAGAGACGCTGGAACATATGACTTAAAATATTAAATGCTTTAATAAAGGCTTCAAAACTAGTTTCTTTGTCCTCTGTGAACTGTGAGGAGCAACAACAGCAGATAACACAAGGACAATAAAAGTGAAAAACCTTCAACTCTGCTGAGAGAATACCTGGGAAAATATAGGTGGAGCCAGATACCACTTACAAGTATTTATAATTAATAAACAAATAGAGGAAATAATGCTAGACACATTTATCTCAGTAGTGATATTTTTGCTTTAAAGAACTTTTCTATCACAAGAAAGCAGGTAATAAGTCACTAATACCTGATATACCTTCATGATATTGACAGTTCCTTCTCCATGCTGGCCTGGGGATCCTTGGCTCTGTAGCAGATTTCTCACTGTCTCCTCCATTCTAGAAAATAAAAATATTTATAGAAGTCAACTGCATGGAAAAAATTTAAGAGTTGCGTTCAGTCTTTTCATTCTTTACAAGAGCCTAATGCATCCATGGCTACCATGAAATTAATATTTAAAGACAATTCTAGCCTTATAATTTTCTCATGCTCCATGTTATGAATAACACATTAAGGGCACTCTTTTATCTTTTGAATATGCACAGTAATTAGTTGTATTGTTTAAATCCTTCCGGAGCTCTGTTACAAAAACTAAAACCAAATGTGTTAACAGTGTAAACACCACCACGATAAGATTATTGCCATCAAGGAACAGTCAGATTAAAACCCCACATGCAGCTCTGAGCCAATAGTGAGGTTTGGGCAGTTCAGGCTGTCCATGGCATTACTGACATTCACTCCTGTGTTATGGCAGCAGCCTGTGCCACTGCCTTGGTTCAAAGGGGCACAGCTGCTGAACACATCCACCCTTCTCTGCCCTTTCAAACTGATGAAAAAAGCAAGTACAGGCTCCAGTCTGGTACCACCATCTCAGGACAATGCAATCAACTTCAGCTCCATCAGTTAAAGGAGGAAGGTTTGCTCTTCTGTTTTAGAAGTTGTAATAGACACCATCAAAAGTCATCTTTGATCTACACACATTCATCAAGAATATTAAACTGATAATATCACTAGCCCTGCTGAATGGAGCCTGCTCACAATAAGGGGTTCTGCTCCTTCCTACTACAAGAATAATGGAAGACACCTATGAAACATTGGTCCCATTCATGGTGGATCAGAAATTGAATCCTATGGGCTTAGGAGAGGCTGACCACAAATAGCAGGTCTGGGAGCAGGGCTGGTTTCAGCTATGGGTAAGAGGAGGAAAAGGATCAAAACCAGAGGAGCAGTGATGGACACAACATCAAAGACACTGGGTTTCACAACAAAAAACAGTGAGTGACAATTGCAGCCAAAGGTCCTCACACTTCTCCCCACTCCCCATGCCCTACCCAGACTCTCACCCCTGTACAGCCTCTCCTTCAGCCGTGTTCCAAATTTTTCTTTCTCCCTTTCATCTTTTCTGCTCTTTTCCTTTCAAGCACTCTCAGTACCTTCAGGTGGCTGGAAAAACAGCCCAGATGGAATAGGGGCTGGAGAGGGGAAAACTGCTCTGGCACAGGTATAAGAGTGATGCAAAAGCAGGAGAGAGAAAGGAATACCTTAAATCATACTGCCAGATACACTGCATATAAAAACAGTGACCTTGAAGAATATGCCAGTATTCCTGGGCATAGCAGAACAGGAACTGCCTGCTGCTGTTTATTTCTACTGTGTTTAGAGAAACATGACTTTTGTGTAGTCCTCTTTCCAAATGAAATTGAGCAGAAGAATTATTCACAGCATATCTTTTTATATTTGTTTATTTCTAAGGTAACAAACCAGCGAGACAGAAAATATTAGCTAACTTCTCTGGCCAAAGGCCAATAGCATTATCTTTTATATGAGCCTCATAGTCTTTCTGTTTTTTCAGACTTATCAGAATGAATGGCATTGGCTAATTAAGCAACAATGTGATGTTATTCCAGATTTTCTCCTTTCTAGTCAGCCCACTATGCTACTTTTCAAGAAGCTGACACTGGGTGTTCATTCTACTCAGATGAACACCAACATTCTACTTATTCCTGTGATGTTTTTTTGTCATTGATGTGCAGACTTCTACACTGCCAGAATGCCCACAGAATAGTTTGACCATCTGTTGGCCAAATGTGCATAAAACCAAGCCAGCTCTAATCTCTAGTGCAGACAGTGGTGCAGTTTTTCAGTTGCAGATTGGAACCATTTCTGCTCATGGGCTGACCTTAATCAGATGCCTTTTACATGCAAGAACAAATCATTTTGGTTCACACCATAAATTCCTGTTCAGCCCTCACTGAAAGATTTAATTTCTTAACATGCTCACCATTTCATTTTTAAATTAATGGTGTAATTGCATTCTTAATTATTGTGTTTATCTATGCAAATGCAATTCTGGTGCTAGTCCTCCACAGCATTCTTCCAAATTAATAAACAAACAGAAATGGGAGAAAGAATAGAGTCAACCAGCACTAAATCAGAGTTTTTCAATTTAACCCTAAGAGTATAAATGAAAATAAAGTCTAGCTGCAAATTACTATGATCACTTAAACCAGCTCAGGAAAATTATGAATTCTTAAATTCAATAGGTTCTTTAATCTTCAGTCAAACTCAAATACTGATTTTGGCCCACAGGTCCAGATTCACCCAGATTTCTAAGCAATAGAGTAATTTTTGCAACATGACCAAAAGCTCCATTAAAGACAGTTCAGACTTCTGTGGTTTTGCTGTTTGCAGCTACAATAAAAGTCTGTAGAGCTGACAGATACAAAGTTGAACCACAGACATAACAGACTGTGTGCTCACATCACTATCAAACCAGCCCTGGGAGGATCTTACAAGCTTTGGGTACCCATGGACTATCAAAAAAAGAAGAGAAAACTAGGTTCTGACAAACAGGGAGGTGAATTATGCTCACAGTCACATTCACTGCAAAGCTCTTATGGCCAGTGCTCTTGCAGTTTGTGAGCTGCTGCTTCTTCACTCACATCCCAGTTGTCCATTCCTGGACCAAATATGGTACAGGAGGAGAATTGAGACTTGTTTCTTATGAATGAGAGTTTTTGATACATGAATTAATGTCCCCTTAATTGAAAAGCGATTGCTATCTTATGATCTATAAAACTCTCCACAGTGACAGCATATGCCAGAACAATTTACTACAAATCCTATTTAAAGAAAGAAAAAATAATGGAGCCTCTATAAATTTAGCTTGGGATCCCATGTTTTGCTCTCTGAACAAGGCCACCAAAGTTTATTAAAATTTTGGAAGTGGAGCAGAAAAATTATGAGCTTTATGAAAGACTATTCCTACATATTGACCTATATTTTTCCCCCTTCTGGTAACCACAAAAGGTTATTTGCTCTTGGTTTTGATTCTAATATCTCAGCTGGACCCAATCCAACATCCAGCACTTCCAGATTATTTTTAGGATAGTTATCCCCACACGTGTATTCTGCCTTCTTGCTGGACTGCTTTGCCAAGGATTCTCTGTATCTTATGTAACTAGCAAGCTGTTAAATTCTGAAAAATCAGTCTCTAAAGCTCATCACTTCTGAGTCTACATTCTTCAAGCAATATTTAAGAACATTTATTTTCCCCTTTCTTTTGTATTTTATTTGCTCTCTATTCACCTGAAGCATCTCGCATAATGCCATTAAATTTTCTGTTACATCTGTCATTTGAATGGAAAATTGTCATTTTCTTAAAACTCAAGTGTTCTTTCAACTTCTATTTTTTAATAAATCGGGGTGGGGGGGTGGGTTAGGGGAAAATAAATGAAAACAATGTTCAACACAAGCTCCTTAAGTTTCCTGCTAAAATGCTGTTTTAGTGTAGGGGAACAGTTCTCCACCAATCCTAACCTAAGGATAAATTTCTCAAAGCACAAAACAGAGGAAGAAATGAAGCATTTAGAAACGAGAATCTGTTCTTGAAATACAAGAATTTAAGTAACATAAAATATTAATGCTACTGTGGAAAGCACTGCCAAGATTCCCTCTAGATGATATTTACAATTGCAAACACAAGTATTCAGGATTGGCTCATCCAGTGAGGATCCCACAAAAGAGATTGCTCTGAAGCTGTTGAAATGGGAGTCTGTGCCACAAGGAAAGACTAAACAACCTGCTAAACTTAAGAGACCAAGTGTTTAAGGTATGACTTACACAAGGGAATCAGTGAGAAAAAGTAAAGTGTGAAAGAAAGCTACATCAGCCTAAGGCAGATGACTGACAAAACAGGTAGTACTTTGTGGTTAGAAATACATTTAGGCTGGAATTAGGGTGTTTTTAATAATTGAAAAGGTGAAACACTGAACCAGCCAAGCAGGTAGAGTAAGGATGAAAATACAAACAGTTTTGAGTCACAATTGATTAATTTACGAAATTAATTACACATCATGGTCAAGAGCTGAGGACCTGAATTTATGATCCACAGGTTCTTGCAGCTATTCCTCCTGAAAATCAAATCATTCCTATACGTAAAATACGCAATTTTTCCCGTGCTGTTGAGAGAATACCAGGAAATTAATACAATTGCAATGGAAAGTTATTTACTTTGGCTTTTTTTCTGAGTGTGTTTCTGGGCAAAGAGGAGAGAGAGACCTATGGAAAGGAGGAAACATCATTCCCTGCCCAGGGAGCAGCTCACAGCACACGGATGCTCGTGTGTCCAAGGCTACAGAAGAAGCTTCCTCTGTATACTTGCTGGAGATTTACTTTTAATGCTTCTCAATGTTATGTCTGTGACAGCTCTGCTGCCTCCCTCTCCTGCCTGGCCCTGCTGGTGCAACTCCCTGCAACCAGCCAGGCTGGGCAGACCCTGCTGAGGGTGATGCACCAGTACTGGGCAATTAAACTCCTACATTTCCTACCAGTTTTCTCAGGACCATCACTTTCACAGGCAGGCACGTCCTTTGAGCCATGGTCAGAAAACCTGCTTTGTGCCTCTCCCAGTTCTGCCATAAATAAAAACCCTCTCTAAGCCATGCTCTGCTCAGCCATGCCCCCCACAGCCCTTTCTGCAGCTCTCCCTCCAAGGCACGGGTAGCACATAGCTGTTAGCAATAGAAGGCAGATGACACTTCCAAGCCCTTCTCCCTTGACCTACTTCCTTCCAGATTTCCACAGGCTGGCAGCTACCTTTTGCTAGGTGCTACCACCTTCTCTTCTCATCATCCTCAAGGTGGTGTGACAATATTTGGTGGTTATTTCAAATGCATGTCATGAGAATTCCTTCAGCTTGATTCTTAGTCTGACAGAGATGTATCCAAAGATTTCTACAGAATCGTACTGCAGCAGTTGAGATTTATATTTCAGCTTTTTCTTTCTCATGTCACGCAAGGTGCAGGATAATTGATTTAGTCTTAAAGGGAAACATCAATAACAGATCTTTGTCTGCCTTCACCTTAAGTTGTTACTTCAGTGTAGTTAAAATTTTCAGGAAATACTTCCTGTCTCTTTCCCATTTAAGTCTCCTGACTTCTCTTTTCAGTCCCTGGAGATGTGGTCTGTGTTTCAGCTTCTTGAGCTGTCTCAGCCCTTCCTGCCACCAGATCACAGGCAAAGGAACAGGTGCCTGTGTGGTTTCACAGGTTTCACCTGTGAACCAGATGGTATTTTTACCAGCTGGACTTTGGTTGTCTCTTTGGAGTTTGCATTCCGTCTGACCTTGTGACAGAACTCTCTGCCTCTGTCCAGGCTTCCCAGCTCTCTCTCCAGTCTCATAATCCAACCAAACAAAGAGCTTCTCTCAGATCCCAAATAAATCTGTTTCCCAACATGTTAGGAATTTTGAACCTCAGATTTGGGGTTACTTGCATCTCACTTTCCTCACCACTCCATTCAAAACTTTGCAATGGATCAGGTTAAACAGGAAAAATATCAAAGCGCCTTTACAAGATGTAACAGGAAAAAAAAGAGCTCATCAACAGCAGTTCCTGTTCACTGCACCCTTGCAGGAGTGCCTTTCCTTCTACCTGGTTTCAATTAACTTAGTGGCTGTCTGAGCTGCTTACTCCCCTGTGTCTCCAGGGATTCCCATTAGGAGCAGACATGGCTGCCTGCTCTCCTCAGCTCTCCCCCTGATCTGCAGGCTCATCTCCAGACTGAGCAGTGTCCTGCAGCCTCACGGAGAGCCCTGCTGGTCCCCAGGATGGAGTGGCCCCTCCTTCCCAGGGCTGTGTCCCAGCCTGCTGTCCCCTGTGCAGCCCCTGCAGCCAGCTGTGAGCCCATGGCTCCAGGGGCAGGGGGCCAGGAGACAGCCACAGCCTTCTACAAAGAACTTAGGTATTGGAAAAGGATTAAAAAGAGAGAGAAGTGCAAATGGGTATGTGATAAACTTAAAAAGAGAACTGACAGAGGGGAAATGCAGGGGCTTGAAACCCCAAGGGGTTTTCAGTTCTGCTTAGGATACAGCATTGGTACAAGCCTTATAGCAGTGAGCTGTAGGAAGCAGAATGCTCAATACTCCCAATTAATATTTCAGTTGGAAAATAAAGTAATAACTTCTTTCATAACAGCAGTAGAAAAACGCACATATAATGTATAATTTATATTTATTCCTTCTGTTTATCAGCACAGGTGCTGATCAATCCAGAAATATCCAGGCAAATCCTTTTTCTGCAGCACCAACACCTCTCTTTCCCCACTACAGGCCCTGGGCAGCTCAGTCCTGTGGCATTTGCCAGTGACAAATCCAAATTGCACAAGCCATGCTCTTTTCACATATTCACACAAACCTGTCTTTCCAAAACACACTTCACAACAGCACATTTGACTTGCTGCCCAAAGGGCAGCTCTCTAAGGATGAGGAGCATCACAAGTATCTTGTGCATGATGAAGGCAATGACTTCATGACCATGCTGGAGTGAAACAGGCCTCGAGCTCCAGTCCCACAGTACAGGATCCTTCCCCAAAGTGGACAACCTAACCAGGTTCTCTGTCCCCTGGACCATACCATCGCTCCAAATTGCACAGAACTGAAAGACTGAGCACAAACTTTTACTTTGTTGAACCACTGGCCATTGATCCCAGTGGAAAATTTCAAGGTATCCTTAAAATAACACGAGTGCTTTGAGCACCAGATAAGCAGGGTAGGATTTTGAAAGACCTCAGCGTTGGCACATCACTGCTCCCACACAAGTCTGAATTCTGTTATCACGCAATGGCAGGGCTGACATTTCTCTGAAACTGCTCTAACTGCCATCTGAGCCAGGAAATGCTGGAAGTGTTTCCATTGTCTCTCTCAGTCATATGGATTTCACTCATCAGCCTTCTATCTACAGCAAAAAGCTTCTGAACAGCAATAGAAATCAGTGGTAATGTTTATTTCTGTGTTGACAGAAAGACAAATGCCATATGGACTGCATGGGTGTCTTCCATCAGCAGCCCTGTATATGATTCTGTAAGTTACAGGCATGGAGGAACAAAATCCAGTCCAAGACTAAGCCTTGCAGAAAACCTGCTCACCAGCAACTGAAAGGGTTTTTCAACTGGAAGGACTGTCCCCCCTACAGTTCCCCAGTAACATATTTGGGACCTTAGGACAGGAGATATTTTCATTAACTATAAGTGGATAGAACCAGGCACACACAGAAAGTTAATTAATGTGTCATCTTAAACATATGATTGTAAGTTCAAACTATATTCGTGCTGGAGGCACCAGAAATAGTCACAAGTAAAATCTTCAGAAAAAATGACAAGCAACTATACAAACAGACTGCAAATATTATTTCCAATTTCAAATAATGGTGAGAGTTTACTTTTTCTCTTTTTTTCCTACATTTTAAACAAATATTTGTTTTTCTATATTTGCAAATGCTTAGCCGGATGGAAAGATGTATCTACCAGTTCCTCCAAATAATTCTATTTCATTTTGCATATCAGGATCTGGATGCAGACCTGCCACTCTTGTTTTAAGTTACATATAGAATTGTACAGCCTCTCAAAACTAAAAAGCTCTTGTTCAATTCTGAGTCACAGCTCAAGGTGGTACCAAAACCACCCTCACACAACTGCAAACATTTCTGTCACACTGCTATTTGTGAATTTAAGGACTTTGAAAAATAACTACCAATAGAGTCAATGGGACTCTGAATAAATTTAAAAAACAAATAAATAAATGAATGAATAAATAAATAAATAAAAGATAAATTAAAGGAACCATTTCTAGTTTGGTTCTATAACCTAAATCTTACATCAAAAATCAAATTCACATGACAGTTCCAGTCCCTTTCCAACATTGTACAGCCAACTGCAAAGGCCCAAACTCCTGCATATGTAACAAGACCCAGCTATGAGAGGAAACTCCCCACTTTGAACTTGGATTTCCCCAAAATAGGTCACCTCTGATGTTCACAAAAACATCAAGAAACAATGCTCTGGTTCCCAACCATACAATTTGCTTAAAAGTACTTTTAAAGACAATAGGCAGTCTTAATAAATATCAACTCTTCTGAATTTTTGGACTCCAGCCTTTCCAAATTTTGGCTCAAAAAGACTACAACAATAAAGAAAATAAAAAACTGAGATTTTCACATCAGCTGTGACTTCCTGAAAACCTCTAAATATAAGATCAGCAAAGATGGATGAAATTTATAAGAATAGTCCAAGTGATGTTTGTGTTACAATTAATTATATAGCATTTGAATTCAATATCAATTATGATATTATCAATTATTCAAGATTCAACATATGATTTTAATTCAATATGATATTTTAATTTAAGGGAAATAATGTGCTGCTGTAAGTATATCTAAAATGTGTCTTTCCTTTTTTCTCCTCAGCAGAGAGCTTGCTTTGGATCTTCAATATATTCCAAACAGAGGAATATACAGCCCAGGCAGTTCTGGGCTGATCAGCTGGGATTGAGGGTCTTCAGGAGCAGCTGATGCCCTGTTTTCTTCTGCATGACTGGGACCACCTCACACAAACCCTCTGCATTATACTCTCCAAATTGCCAAGTTATGGAATGAAAAATATATAACTAAAATGCTTCCATCATGTTTTGCCTCAAAGTAACTCAAAGTGACTGCCAGGACAGTGAATGCCAAGTATCCTCTCCTGAGCATAAGCAATGCCTTCTTCCAGGTAGGTTTCCTGCAGCACTGCCTGGAACAACACAGGCTCCTTTTCCAACGGTGCCCAGCTCAAAGGGAATTTATCCTTCTGCAGTAAGCAGCAATATAGAGAAGAAACCTCAGATGTACAAATAGTTACTCTTGCAGTCTAATTTTCAGGTGATTAAAGAACACCCACAAGAGCAGGTCATGCCAGAGATGTCAGAATGAAAGCTTTGTGGCTTTAGATTTCCACATCACAGCAGCAGAGCAAAACAGCTTAAACAAGTAATATATGGTCAGAATAAAGGTCTCCAAGGGCTTAATTACCTGTGTCATTAGGTAGTGGTACCCTCTCTAAAATTATATTGACAACTTTTCTACAATCAAGCAGTTGATAATGAGGCAATAAAAATACACGACAGTGCACACAGAAGAGTGCTGCAGCAGTGTCATAAACAGCACCATCAGCTTTGATACCAGCAAACAAGAGCTGCACGAAACTAATTGTGAATTGGTCACAAAAAAATCGAGGACACGTATTTTGTCATTAATAACTTTTCATGTTCTCCCTTTCTGTATGTGTGCAAGCCTGTCAAAAGCAAAAGAAGATAAGAAAAAGAAGAGAAAAATAATAATATCAAGGCACAAATGAAATGCAAGAAGAAAAAAGTAACAGGTGCATTAAAAAAGAAAAAAAAAAAAAGCAAAAAAAAAGAAAAAGCAGGGACAGTTTCCTGTCTCTAAGTTAAGTTCCATAAAGCACTCTACCATCTTTCCAAACACTGTATTCTGTCACAGCCATTATCCATTTTATGATGTAACAACGGGAGTACACACCTTCAAAATGCCAAATTTGACACTATTGAAGCTCTTCTCTTTAAATTGGATTATCCTGGAGATGAACAGAATAAATGCAGGGGAATGTCTCTGTATGTAGGATTTGTACTGAAATGCACAGAAGTATTTGCTGTATGGATGTGCTTCCACTACTGCCTGTTCCCATTTGAAGAGAGAGAGAATTGAGAAGAAGAGAACAATACAAGACATGAGGATCAGAAATAAAGACAACATAGCATAAAAGATGCAAGAGAACTTTGAGAACAAAAAAAAGACATGAAAAATTTAAGCAAGAAGTAAGAAGACAGAAAAAGAAAAGTGTTATAAAAAAAGTTAAATGTATAAAAGAGAAGTGAAAGGATGTCTAGACATCTCTAAGGTGCAAATGTTTAACCATTTGTACTGTATTGGTATTTCTTTTGAGAAACAGGAGAGCTATTAGCTGATCTTCCAACAGAAGATCATTTCAGAGGGGCTTAGAGAAGGATTTTCAGTCTGACTACAGCCCTAAGTGAAGAATCACAGCGTTACTCCCTCCTCCTCCTCCTTCAAGCACTCATTCTTTAATCATTTATCTTCAGCACAGCACGGGATCCATTTTCAAACAGCTCTGCAGGATTTTAGCCACACAGCTCCCATTGTGTTTAATGGCAATCCTGTGGGCACAGCTCTGTATGAAGCTTTCAGAATGTACTCCAAAAATCTCTAAATAATGCACTAGTTGAACATTACCCTGTTTACATCTCATAGGACATGACTATAATGAAACAAAGGTTAGGTCATTTGTAAAAGTAGTATTTATTGCAAACCTCATTAATGTTTCCTATAGGGATTTTTTTCCCCTGTAAAACTATTTAGCATAACTATTTAGGATTTATTTTTACCATGATATCTAAAGCAGAGAACAAAATCAACTCAAACTTCATTTGCTTCAGAAAGGAAGCTCCAAAAGTTAACACATCAGCCTAAGCTTCAAGAAGCCTCTTTTCAAGACTTCCCACTGTCATAGGATACCTCTGTGGCTTTAGTTCACATTTTCCCTCTGAAAATTAACAGTTTCTATTTCATAACAGCTTTATGATGATTATAAATACCAGTGAAGCACTAATCAAAGTTTCATCAGACACAGGAAAAAAGCCTCAGTATGAGCTCCCTTCTCTCCCTTCAAGAGGAAGGCTGTTTCCATGATCAGGTCTGACATAACTTGAAAGCTTTGAGAAATGCAAATCTTTGCCATCCAGCTCTATAAAGACAGGAACTTCATTTCTGTGCTTTCACCTTTCACAAGCAGCATTCAGAACAGATCCACGAAGATACAACTTTAATCAGCTTTCATGCACCCAAACAGTAGATCATATTCCATCACCCCTTGGAATAAAAATCATATTTGGGCACATAGAAAGTTTCAGGGACTTCTATTTCAGGGATAGATCCTCTGCCTTTTGAACATGTGCTAAGTGGAACAGATCCACTGCAGAGAAAAGGCTGATGCATTCACTAGGCAAAAGTTTAGCAAGAAACAGCAGACAGAGCATATTTAACACACATTTCTAGCTTCAGAAATTAATATTATATGTAATATTGACATCACCAGTTTACTACAAACTGTCACCTTACCCATGCAATTTGTGCAAAAATGTAAGATCACCTCAGGAATAAACATATTTACGTTAAGATACCTGAAAATCTGGTTCAGCAAATAAAATTCTTGTGTTGTGAACTAGATTAGCACTTTTTTCCTGGCTATACAAGAACAGATACCAGATATAGCAGTCTACTATGAAAACCTCAAGAAATATCTGCAAAACACGAAGTTCAGCATTTTGCAAGATTCTGAGTTTATGTCAGAGGAATTCAGAAAAATTAAATGACTCTAGAAACTACTGTGTCTACCAGTTTCAAAGCATACCAGCATGAATTATTGCAAAATTGCCTAACTTTGAGCACAAGTCATTCCACTGAACTCAACTCATTTCATAGAGTCAGAATTTAAGTGAACAGACAGGCTGTATTTTAGCTAATCTGGTGGAAACAAAGCCTCACAAGCCTGCCTTGCTAAGAAATGATTTCGTGTTTCTCCTGAGGGACTTTTTTTCCCCTCTAAGCAAGAATCAACACAAAGAAAAAGATCCCTTTGAATCCTTAATTAAATATTATAAAATGTTGGAAGAAAACTATCATCATCTTATAACACACCATTACCATGGTGGAGACTGATTCCTGGCAAACCAATTTAGATATCTATGTCCAGGAGGGGAAAAGGGCAAACAACAAAAAAAGTCACAGTGATAGAGGAAAGAGGGGCTGGGCTGGACATGTTGGGAATGAACATCAAGCACTGAACAGCAGCACAAAGCTTTAAATATTCCATTTGCTCTTCAGAAAGGAAGGACCATTTACCTTCATCCTGAGCAAAAATACTACACAGGGCAGGACCTCTTGTGCATGACAGGAGAATTCCCATAACGTGAGAAGAAGGTTTGTCAGGTCCCTTTATATCCACGGCTGGGCAGGTGAAAAAGCTGGACTCGGGCAGTTTCACAAAAGCCATACAAACTGTGGGCATGGGAGACATCTCAGACTCCTGCTGGCTCTGTTAATTCAAGCTCTCTTTTATGACACAATTATAATAATTCACTCAGGTTTCAGTGTTCTGTAGTTATAAGGAAAAAAAAAATTTTATGCCAGGTGTGAGCTGGAGGGGCCAAGGTGGGCAGAGAGGGCAGGGTGGGCTCGGGCAAACAGAAACCAGGGAGGGTCAGACCTCGCCAGGGGGGCTGTGTTTCACTCTTTAGACAGATGTCAGCCAAAAGGAGGCAAAGGGAAGAATAAAGCAAGTGGGCAAAAATCCTGTCCCTCCAAAAAGTCCCATCCACACCAGTGGTTGGAGAGTGGGTGCATCTGCTGGCTGCCTCCAGAGCAGAGACAATCCTACCTGACACAAATGCAAGCAATGCCATCTTGTACAACATCCAGTGCTGGCAATGAGTGTAAAATTAAGCTAAAATGAAACTGAATTACTTTAGATCACCCACATTCACTTTAATTTTAAAATAACCACTATAATGGCAATTTGTAAATTATCCATATTTGTCTGTTCTATTTTGTCTGTTCATATTTGTCTATATTAGTGTGTTCTAAACAATATTTTTATTTCAAGATTCTTATAAAATAAGGATGCTGACAATCTTTTTATTAGCACAGTGCTAGCTCAGTATTTTTATACCTTTGTTAAGCTCATTGCTAATGATTCACTTCAAAGCAATTTCAGAATACTACAATAAAATGTAATAGATTTTCTTAATCCTCATGATCTCAAACCCTAATTCACTGCTGAAGCCACTAAACACATAGCATGTTCTGAGAAATTGCTTGGCTGCAAATGGCAGAAAGTAAACCTGCTAAGAAAACATACTTACTGTTTGGAAATGTAAAAATTATAAATCTAACAATATTTGGAATTGCTGAAGGAATATGCTAACTCATTTTACAATAAAGGCCACATTCTTCTTCATACAGGCTTTTTTTGTTTTGATATTTACACTGATGCATCTCCAAATGAAAAACAGCCTTATGGGAGGAGGAGAGACAAATCCTTAACTGGTGGGGTGATCACTTTCACTGTTTGACTCCTGACACTGTTTGTTAAAGGCAAATATTTTAGAATTTGAGCAAATACATCTTGATTTTGATAGATTATATCCAAAACCCTTTGAACAAGTGGAAAGCTTCTGGATTTTTAATTCGTTTGGGAACAAGTCTTTCAGTCTCTCATTGATGAAAAATTAAAGTAAGAGAAAAAAGCTATTGCTAGCTTAAAACATAAGCAATCAACTCATTTTACTATTGAGTATTATTTATTATTAATCAGAGGCTGCTGTTGTCAAAAGAGTTATTTCAAGCATCTGCTTACAAACATTATCAAAACACATACAAACTGGAGCAATTTAAATGCTAGCATTAAGGGCTGAAAAATGGTTAATAGACCTAAAAGATTGTGTTTGAGATGTAATCTGAAGGGAGAATATACCTCCAGCACAAAAATGCCTTTCATAAACAACAGTTTTCAACTGTGAATACAAAAATCCCATTTTCCTGCATTCTGTAGAATTCCTGAGAGTATTAAAGCCTTAATGTTGGACAACCAAAAAAGTGACATTCAAAATCATTTGGCATTTCCTACTTTCTCTGATTTGTCCTAAAACTTTCTCATTTTTGGTAAAAATAAAAGGCACAGGAAAAGTGGGTAACTTGCCTAGAGTCTGCCAGCCAGAAGGATTCAAACTTCCTTTCAGATTTCAGTGAAAGCAATTCCTGGATGGCTTAATAATTTAGTCAGAACAAAGCCCAGCATAGTTTAGTCCTTTGCTACCAAACCACACGAAGTATACTCTGCCTCCTACTTTCTTCAGTAATGTAAATTCATTGTTTTACATCTTAGTCCTTCATTTAAACCCTGGTTTGGTTTAAACTTTGCTCTGTAATCCCAGTATTCAAAATATAATTATTCCAATAAATTAATACAGAATCATTAGGTATGATTGTTTGGGTGAAAAAAAAGTGAACTGGGCTTTGAAAATTTACAATCAGTGTAGATCTAAGATGATGAATATTTTATGATGTAATATTGTACTGGGTTGAAAATACTTGCCTTTTAAAAATATGAAAAAAAAAATTCAATTTTTAACAATCATAAAGATATTTCATTTGGCAGTAGAAATGAACAGGTTGCCTTCAGAGTCCAAACATACATATGGGAATCCATATATAAAACCTGTTTGAAAAAAATATTATTACCCATTCTATATGAATGTCTAGTAATATATAAATGCGAAAGTATTATAAATGTGCAAGTCTGATTTTAAAGAAAAATATTCTTAACATTGCAATTTATTCAAGTTATTGAAGTTGAACTTAAACTTTGCTAAAGGACAGCCAGTTCCAACAGTTAATTATTTTTGAAATACCATGGGAAAAAATTTATCTATGTCTATTTTTTCACTCATGTTTACTTTGGGATGAAAAATTTTGCTTGAGGTTTTCATGCCATGCAGACTGCACAGATTATACTGAATTACAACACTCATGCTTTATTAAAACTCTCAAGTATATATACTAATGAATGTCATCTATAAAATTTATATATTTCTGCCCACACATTGCATAAAATTGAGATAAGATGCCAAATATATAAACGAATGATAGCTAAAGTTTTATGAACTACAGACACAAGGTCAGGAGTTGCTTCACTTCTGCAAGATAAATTTGACATCTGGACAGCACTGTGAATCACAACCAGTACTGCAATGGCCAGGGAATATAAACTGCTTATTAAAAAAATAAACAAAAATACAGTAAATCGCTCTTGCATGGACTTCTCAAAACACTGTACCACCAGAAGCAAATGCTTCTTTCAGCTACTGCAGAATCTGTTCCATCCTCAAAGAATCATGAAATCCTCCTCTGAGCCAAGGCCTTCCAATAAGATTTTCAATCCCATTTGTATATAGACTTTTTATATGACCTAAAATTATGAATAAATAAGGATTCGCCCAGTTGTGTCCATTTCTGTCACTTTTCTTTTTTTCAGCAGGTACCTGTGCTCAGCAGCATAAGATGACATGCTTAATTCTGTCATCCATGGTGACAAATGTCATATACCAAAAATGAAAGAAAAACACATTCATAAAAAAATTTAATTTAAAATAAAATTGATTTAGTTAAATATAGTTAATTATTTATTTATTAAATTTTAAAATATATTTAGTTCTCTGTTGGAATATTTTTTTGATGAGCATGTCTACATTTAGGTCTTTGTATTTCATCATGCCACAAGAATAACAGAGAAAGCCACTCATTATTGTTTTAAATATAACTGCTCAATTCAGGCTACCTCCTAGAACAAAAGTCTTAGAAAAGCTCAGATCAGGTCCTCAATTTTCCTCAACGGTAAAAAGTTCAAAGCTAGAGCTGGATGACTGAATGGGTCCAGTTTGGTGGTATTCGAGCAGAGCTAGGAAATGGTGGGCTGTGCTTTCATTTTGTTTTGTTTTTCTAAAGAAGAATCATTTCACTTTACCTTTGCTGCTATCAAATTTCACTGTCATTTTGACTGAATGTTATTTACACCACTATGTGTGCACACAACCAGTGTGGCTCCAGGGCTTCCTCCTTGGTGCCCTATTTTTAAATCTTTGCAGAAGCTCAGACCCTGTGCTAGATTATGTCCAGTGCTGATGCTGCCACAGACATGATAGGCAGATTTAATTTACTCAACTCTGGAGCCAGCCCAAATTTGCACGTGAACTTAATATTCAATTAAAGGAAAAAAATAACTAAGAAGGAATTCCCATGAATATAATTTCAAAAATGCTGCTGGACAGTTTTCTTTAAGTATTTGCCTGCTTTTATTTCTACAGTTAAGAAAATGGTATCTCAGAGAATTAGCATTACTTTTGTAAGAACTTATGGCTGCACTTTCTTTTTATCTGAGTTACTAGCTGAGTATATTCACAACTATAAAAAGCAAGACTGGGGATCTTAATGCCATGTTTTTCTAACTTTTGAACCAGATAATGCACGCATCTGTTACTTAGGAAGACTCTAATAAAAATCTATTAATAGAGTTCAACAACATATTCCCCAGGAAGTGCTCTGATGGCCTATTCTGCATTATCCTAAAGTTTTACTTTGATTACCACTTTGTTCATCACTGTATTATTATGGGTCCAGTTCAATGATCAATCCAGTACAAATTTTCAAAGTTTACACATTCACACCAATTTAATCAACAACTCACACCAGTTTAACAGTAATTTACAACTTTTTAAACAGATTGCTTTCTTTAACTTCTGATTTGTTTTTCCATACATTCAATTTTGAATAGAAATCTGCAGATATTACTCACAAAGGAGCACTGCAGAAGTGATGACCAATACAAAAATGCACTAGGAGGGTGATTCCTTTTCTTGTCTGCTCAACTTTCACTTTTATAAGCAAATACTGATGTATTGAATGGTAAGAAAAAAAAGTACTAAAAATGTTCAGGATCTCAAATGTAAGAGGAAAAAACTGCCTGATTTTGGTCCATCCCCAGTGTGCAGTCACAGATTGCTACACAACCTTCCCCAGGCCCACTGTACAGAAACACCCTCAGAAAACGATAAATGGGATCTGGAATTAAGTGGATACTGCCAAAAACGATGATAAAAGATAACATAAGCACTCCAGAAATACTTGTAATATCATTAATTTTTCAAAATTCACAATTAACAGAGATGTAACATCTACAAACTGCAAGGAGCTTTAAAATTACTGAAACCTTTTGTACCTGCCTTCCTTGTGGGGAATAGAATCAAATAAATTCAGTCGTAATTACATAGGACTCATATTCAATTTAATTCAATTATTTGGAACGTGTGCACAGTGCAGGACAGCCTCATTAAGATGGCTCAGCAGTTTGTTTTTAAACGGGACCAGTAAGTCAACATTTACAATGAGCCATCACAAAGGCTGCCCATCCACTCTAATGGTTCAGAATAATCAGTTATTACAGCCAATTCAAAACACTGCAGAACTGTGAATAAAAGTATTCTGGAGTTGTATGTCAGGAAGATCTGATCTTCCAAGCAAGAGAAAGACACTGCTGGAAATTTCTGTTTCCTTTCCTGCCTCCTCTTTGTCATTTAGAATAGCACATTACCTTGTGGGGATGCTCTCCCCACTGCTTTCCTCAAGGATAATGAACTTTAAGTTCTCTGGATTGCTACAAGAAGCAGAGTACTGCAATAAAGAAGAAAAAGATGTTTTGACCTCAACATCAACAGGCTGACTTTGGTATACTGCCTATCTGCAATACATTAAACAGCAATGTCTTTCTATTTTGCCCTAAGCAAGAGTACAATCAAATGTCGTTCACGACAAAATTCTTCATGAATGTGTGTTATATTTTTCCTCTTCCCCCCTCCACAGATTCCTCGCCCCATTTTAAACATTCTGTTTCTCTCTTTTGAACAAACTGCTACAGAATAAACAGCAAGTGTTTGTGACACATTAATGTGATTAAGGGAAAATTTTCAGCACTGATATAGATTTTTTCTTTTAATCTTGGTACCTGAAGAGGCAAAATATACTTCTTTTTCCACTACTAGGGATATTTTTGTAACATCACAATCATTATCATATTAAATCTGCTGGTTCAATGACAACAATTGTAATAAGACCTGAGGCATGAACAAGAGCCCATTGTACAAAAGCACGTCTGTGAAATCAGACACAGCTAAATCCTGGGGTTCAGTGGCAGGTCAGTACAGAGCTCTTTCCAGTCCAAGGAAACAATTGAAAAAGAAATCAGCAATATCTGGAAACTTTGTTTTTAATCCTTATTTAAAACACAGTGTTAGTAACCCCAACTTTTTTTCTCTCTCAGAAGTATCACCAACAGCACTGCCCATGTGTTGTACTTCCCTAAATTAGTCGCAACAGACACTTCTCAAAAAATTATTCATATGTTCATTTATTCAACTATAAGGAAATTTCACTTAAAAAAAAAAAAAACAAAGACAAACAGTTATTTTATTTTCAGACTAATATTCACATAGCAGTAAGACAAAACTATCCCAGAATACTTCACTCTTCTTAGTTGGTCACCAGCTCCTCCTAATCATCAATGTCCACGTGCTGTATAACCCAGCTCCTAAATCTCAGTTTGGCCAGCCTTGTCTGGAAGTTCTTGGCTCATTTTCCCATCCTCTATTTTCACTTTTTATTAGTTGAGTCATTGGCTGGGAGCCATTACTGAAGTTCTATTTTTGCCATTTCCTGAGAAAGTGTCAGGGAGGCATTTAGTTTCCACTGCCCTGCATGGAAAAGACACTGAGAGCAGGTGAGGAAATTGTGGGGATTTGACTGAGTTCAGTGGGACCCAACCAGACTGAGGTTGACACTTCAAGTGATGTAACCTTACTACCAAGGCAATCTTGCAACAGCAATAACTTTTACTTAAAAGAAGAAAAAGTGATATGAGTTTATGTCTTTCAACTTACAAGAATCAAAAAGGAAGTATTTTAGAAAGGCAACATAGCTACAGCAATTTCTCCACTGCTTATGGGCAGAAATGCAGACATTGCACTTCCCCATGACCTGGGGAGTTTTGAGGAACAGTAACAGAGCACAAGTTCAAAAAATATTCCCGGATCTGCATCACAGCTACACATGAAAATTTTGTAATATTTTTAGAAAGCAACATACTGTAAAGTAGAAATACAACAGCTTTAATTTTGTTCAGTGGCTACATGTACCCAAGTAATGTTTTTGTGAAGCTCTAACATTCCCCCCTGGAACAAACTGTGAGAAAGTAAGGAGATGTTTACCAAGTACTTGCCCCAAGAACATTGTAACATACATAGTTAATAAGGTTCAGTGGTTGAGCAGGAATACTTATCTCCTCACTGCACCTATCATCTTTTGTTACTATTCATGTCATTACTTAGCTGTCGGTCACTCAAATTCATTTTCCCAGGGTAATATTATAACCTTGTAGGCATTTGAAGCAGAAATAATAAAACAAAAAGGTTAATTGTGCATTCTGTCAGGACCATGTGGCATCAGGCCATGACCATCAATTGCCTGGTAAATCTTATCTCAGTTTTCTTTGCTATTTAAACTCTCCCTGGCTGAATGATAATTTTTCATCGTCTAAGCTGTCTAAAGGGTAAGTTTCAAAAGAAAGTTTCAGATTCTTTTGCTCATACATTGGTTTAACATTCTAAAAGCCCTAATTTTGGTAATGCCTTGTATATTCTTACAAAGAGTAAGTATTACTCATTTCCTAATAATTTAATACTGTTTGCTTTTGTGGTTTAAATGTATTATGAGACTAGTTTCCCCTAGTACATGGCTACAATTGAATGCATAAACCATCGTAATAAACCATAATAATATGAACTTAGAAAACGGTATTCTTTGCTAGCAGTCATGACAGAATGAGGTTTGTACACAATATACAGAAGGCTGGAAGACTCCAGCAATTTTTTTTTTACACTTCTGGCAAAATTCAACTCATAGAGGAAAAAGTTCAGCCATGCAAAGGACAATTTAGAATTTCATCAGTAAGATCATTGCGAGTTGGATTCATAAGTGAGCTTGTGCACCTGAGACAGAGCTGAGTGTGATTTTAGAAGGGAAGAGAGCAGCACTAGACTCATCAAACTCTGGTGGATGCACTTTGAATACAGCTTTCACCTCTGCCAAGGACCACAAGTGTCTTAAATCATGGTTACAACAGCCATATGATGTGGGGAGAGAAAGGTGATGTTGATCTTTTTTGTTGTAGTTCTGTGTTTGGAACTTGTATTGAACTACAGGCCACGGCCACTGTAAAGAACAGGAAGAAGGGTCTCAAAATTTCCAGTTCCAGGAGAGACATGGGGCAATATTTTTCCAGTGACTGCACAGTTACACAGACCCATTCCAAAGGAACTAGTTCTAGAAGGACAACACCTTTAGGGGAAAGGAGAATATTCCCACGAGGAGGCATTTATGTGCCAGTCAGGGGACACCCTCCTGAAGGACAGCAGAGCAGCCAGACACCCCCACCCCAAGCCTTGTGTAGATCCTGTGTCTTCCAATTCTGACTGCAGTGCTGCTTTCACTGAGTGCTCAGACGAGAGCATCCCTACACCATCAATTCTTCTTCCAAACAGTGAAAAGACAAACTGTGAGCAGTTCACCTGTTTGCACACATGAGCTCTATGAAGTGAAACAGTCTGACCCTCAGCTCTGGCTTCTTTCTCGCTCAGCAGGAAGACCTTTTTAATCACCCTGCAGAAGCACCTTTCTCATAGTGGGAACTTGTGCACTTAATTTTGGGATTTTTGTTCCCACTGCAGGTATATTTTTATTTCACGTGAAATTCCTTTACTTTTTTATATTAAATTCCAACTATACAACAGATCTGCAAAGCCCAGAGAAAGTGGAACTAATTCATGCCTATGTTCCTTAAGGACAGCAAACGCTTTCTTACTCCATTTAATATGATACTGTGCATGCAGGAGCAGCCAGGCAAAGATATTAATATTATCACTCTGTTCCAGTAATTAATAGCAACTCCCTTCACAGCTCTGATAAACTGGGAAACACATTTAATTTCTTTTCCTTTCCTGCTCATGAAATACTAATGGAAGAGGAATAGGTACAGGACTCTTGCAGTGACCTTGTATTTGGACTGCAACTCCTTCAGAGTGACCCAGAGACAGCATGGAGCCATTACGAGTTTGCAGCAGTAAATGGGATGGGACACCCACTAAAAATTTAGAGAGCATGCAGCTCAATGAGGCATTTCAGTTCTATCACAACACATTATTAATGCCAATTATGGCATGAAAGATGCTAATGTGAGATTCTTCAGAGAGCAGGCAAAAACCACAGATCAGTTCTGGAGACAAGGTTTGTCTTAGTTACCAGTCACCACACCCAAGCACACACTGATCTGTTGAAATCTTTGCAACCTGTTTCTTTCCCTATCACTTTCACAGGTTCTTAGAGCTGTTAAAATGGAAAACTAGGCACAACTTTCTCTCTCCAGAAGAAGCAATAGCTAATAAAGACCCAATGTTACTATTGTAGACATATTTTCATATGTAATTTGCCCATTTCCTCTTGCCCTCTTACCCTTGTGTGGAAGAATGACACACACATCCCTGGGGAGCTTGGGCAGGGGAGTGGAACAGGCAGGATGGTCATGCTAAGACACTGCTGGCTGGAGAGATACTAATGCAGTTCATAAAGCACAGAGAGTGTGTATGGAGACTAAGGTTTATCTATGCCAGCAAAAAGCATAAACCTCTCTTTAGATGCTGGCAGTTTGTAGAAAGAAATACACTTGTCAAGTGCTAGATCTACACATCCCCAGAAGACAGGACATGAAATCTTGGAGTATCTTGAGAAAAATTTCACTAGCTCAATACACACGAAAATCACATAATAAAGTAACAAAGCTCAGTAGTACCAGTTCAGTACTAAAATCAGGTTAATGAAGTAGAATTTTGTTTTATGTTTCCAGTGGTCTATTACTAAACAGAATTATATGAAATGATGAGCTTAAGATTTAAGTTCTCCCAGGAGTGTATTTTTCCACTTTGTTCAGTTTGTTTGTTTATTTTTCAGCACGTAGATGTTGATTACCAGCATGCAACTTAAAGGATGAATAGAAAAAAAAAAAAAAAAGATTTTAAAAGGAAAAGGAAAACAAAAATTTAAGAAACAAATTAGGATATTACCAAAGAACATGTAGAGTAAAAACACATTTGACTGGCACTTTTTGTCTTGGTATTTATTTTGTTTGTGATTTCTGCTGTATGGGAGTCATCACTAGCAAATTAATCACATCAGATTCTAAGAGGATAAAGTGTTTACTTCCAATAAAAGGAAAGAAAAGTTCTCATTAAAAAGGGAAACAAGACAATAGAGTTTTACTTTCTCACTACATAACTATATTGCCATCCCATGGAACACACCCAGGGGTAGAGGCCTGAACTACACCGAGCAAATCCAGGTTACTGGAAGAGATCTTACTTTAATACTTTGGTATCATAAGGAATACAAGATCAAAAAGCTGCTGAAAATCTTTTAAATGGCCAACAAGATTCGAGTAAAAGTAATTCTTGTAATTTTAATTATACCAGCATTTATGCTACAAGTGTAACCAGCCAAGGAGAAGAACTTGCACAAGACAAATACGAAGCTCTGCTGGAATCAGTGAGAGGTTTTTCACAACAGAAAAAAATTAAGACTATCAGATATTTAATACTGATATCAGGCTCGTGCAAAATCAAAAGATGTATTTGAGGATATGATTTTTTTGTACAGGGCAAAGCTTTTGCTTAAGAGCTCCTAACAAAATGACAGCAGGCAGCAAATTAAATGCTAACCATGTATTAATGTAACTTACTCCAACATCAGCTGCCACATTCATCCTCAGCTGGAAGACATCTACTTTCCTCACTTGTAACTTCCTCTCTTCAGCCGTAGCCACAGGGACTGTTACAATCTATATTCACATATGTCTTTCAGCACAAAGACAGGATTCTGAAGTATTATGAAAGGTTGGTTTATGTGCATGTTAATGTATGCCTATGAATTATGTAAGTGCAAAGAGAGCCAAAAAATATATCACAGAATATCTATGTACCTCCATTCACATTCTATCTAACAGAGTGGCTTCTCAGGAGAAAGGTGACAGCCACAATTCACACATTTTAAGTTTTGACTGATGTTAAGTAGTTTCACCTCTTTTTTGCTTCTAAGTGTCTTTTGGCAAAAGAGGTCTGTCCACCACTACAGGGGAATTTTCAATCTAGATTAATTACTTATCAGATCCATAAGAACAAAATCTCAAGAAAAAAGCGCCTTATGAAATGTGGGATAGCAGTATTTGCTCTTTACGGTTAAGAATCTTGGTTTATTTTTCTCCAGTGATGCTGTGATTCTATCATTCATTTCCTTTATCAACAATTCCCTGTGTGTTTCTTCTTGGAAGCTATAAATGAAGCAAATTAAATTTTTAATTTCACATCTTTTCAGCAACAGATGCAGGTATGTGTCTGCCTTTGGACAAGTTGATAATCCTCCACAAAATCTGAGTATGTTAGGACTTTGCCCATCTATACTTCATAATCCTAAACTTCACAGTTTAGAATCACAGGTAGAATATTTAACTGCAGAACTGCAACAAAGGCTTCTTCTTGCCTTTCTCTATAGGGGTAAGAAATTTGATGACAAACTTTATAACGCTTGAAATATTTTTACTTTTTTCATTCACAAGAGGAAGTTGGGAATTATATGCACAAACTGTATTGTCACAGTTTAATTAACTTCTTTTCTTATATGCATATTTCAGCAATTACAAGTTACAGGTGTCATATAGCCAAGCATGGAAAAAAATGTGATATTTGACATTTGCTTTAGGTTTGTGGCTTTTACCCTTTCAATTAAAATAGTTCTCTAAAGATGTCTCTACTAGCTATGCCTTTTAGAGTCATAGAAGCAGACTTCCTGAATAACTGGGAGAGATTTTGTATGACTAATTGGATAAATTTGGATTTCCCCTATATAGTCTCCTCATTTTTGGAGCTAAAAACCATCAGTTGTGTCTTGACAGAGGTTTATGGTCAATGAAGAATGTCCTGAGCACAGTGCTGCAGTATGCAATGCTTAAACACCAGATTTTATACATGGTAGCTTCCCTGCAAGAACAAAAGATATTCGTGGTATTTTAAGCACAAGAAAATCAATCATTCAGAGAACTAGGTTTAGAAATGAGTAATTTTTATGCAGGCTTAAATAATGATTGAGATGACAGACTGCAAAAAAATGAAAAGCAAACTTAAAACACCAAAACCCAGAAAATTCATAAAATAGCCTTAGAATGTTGCTATCAAAAACTATCCTATTTATATGTCCTTGAGTTGCAAATACAGATAAGTTCTTTTAAGTCTGATATGTGAAAGCTTAACACATGAGAGCTCAAAACTGAAGAAAACAAGCCTACATAGAGATTCCTGTCAGAAACCATTAACTTCACCTGCCAAAAAAAGCCACTGTTGTTGCTGAAACAATCCCCAGGAATACAGCTCACCAGTTATAAAGAAGGCTGCACACTTAGCACAGAATTTCTCTGTTAGGACTTTCAGCAGTGCTGAGACACACAGAAATGCCTATAGATAAGTTTTCCCATTTTACTGCTGCAGTACACAAAGTGGGTGGAACATCCCCATGTAAGCAGCTCTGTTAGAGCTGTCCTGTGACCAAAACTGCCTGTAGTATTAAATTAACTGCACAAGTTGAACTTGAAGGGAGTGATGGGGAAGAATATATTTCCTGGAATTAAATGTCTTATTATGTATTTGTACATCAAAACCTACCTAATAAAAGGAAAGAAACTTCAGCCTGTAGTCTAAACAAACTTCTCACCATCTCACAGGATAACGTGTGTAAAGACATAAATAAAAGATATAAACTATTTTCAATATCCCTAGATAATTCGGTATGACCAAAATTTGGTATGGTTTGGGGTTTTTTTAAAAAAAAAAAATTATCAACAGAATCATCTCAGAAAGGTGCTTAACGTAGCAAGACAGAGAAAAGAAATATCCCAAACCTCTGCATCAATCTTTTCTCCCAGAGTACTGGCAGTAGACTGAAAGGGAGATAAAGAGACAAGTGTTCACAAAAATGTCTGGAAAGCATTCCTGGTGTCACCATCAGGAAAATGTATACATCTACAGATAGATGGATAGATGCATGTCTTCAGCTGGCTGATGTAACCAGAAAGAAATTCTGTAGTTCATGACTCATTGCAATCAAAATGATCTACATAAAACAAGCAGTCTACAAAACATTAGATTGGCCTAAAAATTAATTACACCCAGCAAGAAGAATTTGATCCATCCAGATTAGTTACTAAAATGCCCTCAGGGGGTAGATATAATCTTTCCTTAGAAATGAATTAAATATACAATTCCAAGTGTCATGCTTTGAACATATAATCAATACTCCCATTACTAAAATTTCCACTGTGAACTTCCTTAAAATGATATCAGCCAGAGTAATTCTGAAATCTGAAAAAAGAGCTGACAAGTGGAAAGCCTATGGTTATACATGACAAAAGCACTCAGCAAGGTGAATCACCTGCAAATGAGAACACTTTATTTCATGGACATAATTTTCTACAATAAAAGATGCCCACAAGAAGTCTTCAGAGATGTTTAAGCCACTGCTTTTACAACATCAATGCACAACAAATTTGATTAACACACTGACAACACACAATTCACCACTTTAAAATAATTTTTTTTTTAATTCAGCTATTCTTGTCTTTTTTCATGAGGCATACATCCAAAAGGTGCTAGAGAAACCAAATAAGTAAAATTATAATGATGACTTCATATCTGACCTTTATTATAGTTTCAATTAGTATTGGAATTCAGGACTTATTGTATATTTGGGCTAGAAATTTAAGCTGCTTGAAAAATACAAAAGTTAAAAACCAACAGATTTTCTGTTTCTTGTAGAGACAGCACTGCACTGTATCAAGAACTTCTCATTTTCTACCAATCCTTTCATACATTTTAAAAACCTGTACACTGTTTCATCCTATACACTTAGGGTCTTCCTTGATATCAAAGCTTAAAAACTCAGGGACTTAACTGCACAAAAAGAATTCTGCAATTCCATTCTACTCCTGTGATGACTAAACTAAGAAACTTAATGGAAACTAGAAATTTAAAAAGAAAGAAGAAAAAAGATGACTAGTACTGGGTTTATGAATAAGGTTTTCCTCCAACCATTTACAGCTATGCTCTCTCTTTCATCTTTGTTCTAAATGCTAGTCCTTAATAGAGCAATATATAATTGAGCAGCAAAAAATCTGAAAAATGTAAATATAACTGTTAGAGCAAAAACATCTTAAAATTATAATTAAGGTAGATGGTTAATGACAATTGTAAATTTGTGTCCAAAAGAAGATAAACCTTCTAAAGATCCAGTCTGAGATGCAGATGAGACAGATGTGGTCTATGTGCAGTCAGTTCTCAGAAGTCATTGCCATGACAGGTTTTTAAATTATGGGCATTAAAAAAATTGAACTCAAATGGTGAGGAAGGAGAAGACAGAAGGTGGCTAAAATTTGGATATTAGTTTTTAAGTCAACAATAACATTATCACAACTTGTAAATGAGATTAAGAAAGCTGCCAGAACACTTTTGCTGCAGCAGAACTAGCCCATGATAAATCTATGAAACTGTTATAATAAAAGTATCTAAATCATGGGCAAATTAAATTTGTGGCTTGCATAAATCACACATTGCTACATATCAGAGTTATATGCTTTCCATGGCATGAAAAATTATGAGATTTCACATAAAACACTGAAAGAAGGAAGAGTTCTTCTGACCTACATTCCAAGATCTCCAAAAGGGGTCTAAAGACCTCTTAAAATTGATTGCACACAAATATGAACTCTTAACTATCAGTACATAATCAACTTTATGAATTTTACTGTATCATTCCTCTTATATTCTCTCACACTTTACATAATCAATAAGAAAAGTTTCTCCAGAAAGATGCAATACCTGCAAACAGCCTCTCTGAGCATGAAATGAAAGCCAGGCTCCCGTGAGTGGGCTCTGCTGGGCACGCTCCCCTCCTGCACATTCCCGAACATTGCCAGTTCCTTTTTCTGACCGGGACAAATTACTTCTCCCAAAGGGCTACTCAGGAACTGAGCTGCTTTTTAAAAAAAGCATTTACATGGCCCCACACTGAGCAGAGACTCTTCTGCATGAAGCCTTCATTACTCATACATTTCAATTCTGTTGCATTAGCACACGGGGCATCAGAGCCACTCATTCTGTCTGGTGCTCTGCTCCAAAGTCTGCAGAGCTCCTGTTCCCACTTGCTGCTGGGGAAATCAGGCTTTTTTCTTCACCACATGTTAGCCAGCGTCTGACCTACATCAGGAAGAAGAATGAATCTTCCACTAATCCACATCCTAATAGCCAGACTTTCTTAAACCCCAAACAGGAAAACCAGGCATGTGACAAGAAGCATTATTCCTGCCCCCACTTTTCATTAATATTCTTGTTCTTCAACTTCTTTTTCATTTCCTTTTTTTCTCTTTGCAAAAATATATCAGAGCAAATTAATGACATTAATAATAATCTACTGTTCAGAAATTACAAAGATATGATCTGCCATTACTCTGTCAGGAAGCGAGGTATCTCTGTTGTAGTATTTAATACAATAAACCTTTTAAATCAGCTTTAACAGAACTCAATCAGAACGTACTTGCAGTGAGTAATATTCTGTACTGGACCTGCAAGTTGTTTATTGAAATAGCATCATCTATGGCACATTGAATCTTGAATACCGAAATTATACAGTGGATTGTATTTTGTTTTTATTTTTTTCTCATTTCCAAAGGTTCTTAATCCGATTTGGGAGCCTGCAGACTTATACCAGGTAAGCAGAACTCTCATCTTCTCAATTAGTGAGAAGACTGGTACTGAATGAAAACTTCACTACACTGGCCAGACACTTTTGGAAATGTGTGTCAGGTTTATTTCAATTTAGGAATTTTAGAAAATGCATTTGTAAAAGGTCTTGTATAATCAATAGTATATCAGTATATCAGTAGTAGTATAATCTTATATAATAATATTAATGGTGGTTAGACCATGAAGCTTCGAAATTCAGATAGGAAAACATTTTCCTGACATCCAACACTGTTATCTCCCATTTACCCCATTTTTCATGTTAAATTTTAATCTTTTTTAGTATATTTTAATATTAATTCAATGCTGCTTAATAGGCTTGATCAACTGCTACTCCCCTTTGTTTTTCAGGCAAGCATTCCATGCCTGATGAAGAACTCAATCCTATTGCACACCTTATGAAATTCATCAGTCAAGACTGGGATCTTTTGTCTCAGGTGTGACATTGCTTTACTGAAAAACAAAGATTTACTTTGCAAAACACTGTGAATTCTACAGATGAGAAGTCTCATGCACAAAAATTTACATATACGTAGAGAAACAAATTTGCTTTTTCTTTACTGGTAGTTTCTTTGGCTGCCTCCACAGGATACATGAAGACAGGGACTAAAATGCCCATCTGAGAAATTGGGTTATTTGCCTCTCAACTACCCAGAGCAGCTCCTGGTGAGGCCCCAGAGACACCTCCTGCATCACAAATCCACACAAGGGAGGCCCATAGTGAACACTGCAACAAAATCAAGACCTTTCCCTCTCAACCCTGCACTTTACTCATAAAAAAATGTGGTAAAATGAAGGCTTCTGCTCTACCACCTCCCCTCAAAAATAAACACACAGATTTTTATTAGGTGGCCTGTATGAGGTTATTTTCTTAAAGGAGAGGAGCTGTTTCTACCCACATCCTACTGGGGAATTTAGTTTTGTTGTAAAACTCCTAGGGAAGCACTTCTGTCCCTGTTCACAACACCTCAAATCCAACAGAACCCTCATAAATACAAAAATATTGTAATAAATATTTTGCCTTGCTTTGTTTTCAAACGTGCTTTTAAAAATACCATTTACAATTCTTGACAAGAAGCATTTCCAGTATTTCCTTTCTCACTGAGCACGAGTTACCTGAATTTGCCATTCTTGGCTCAGGAAAGGGAGACAAGACATCCAAGGAATGGTCACTTTCCCTGCTCAGCTCCCTCAGCACTGGCTGCTGTGGATCTGTTTTAATGGGAGTTTGTTGGCTGGGTCAGAGCAAAGGCACAGACTTTGTGTGCTATAATCACTGCCTCTGCCCACAGATCCCATTTCATATCATAACTGCACAATTTTAATTAGTCACCCCAGATTGAGGTGGACTGTGCTCTTTTGTTACTCGCTCATCATTAGGAGCACAACACCAAAGCACATGCTGGATTATTCCAGAGGTCCACAAGGCAGATTTTATATAATCATCCTTGTACAACTCCTTTGAAAGATATCAGGTCTGATGATCAGCCACTGAGTATGAGGTTAGAAATAATGGGGTCAGTAGCCACTTGAAACATTTTTATGGCTTCCATTAAATGCAATCTGTCTGTGAAAGACTCGACATCTGTTTAGAGTTCATTTCTGTCTTTTCATTCATACATTTATTTTTTTTTTTACCTGGTAGATGGACCAGATTTTCAGTAACCAAGGTTTTCTTTCAGTGTTTAAGTACTTCCCATCCTATGCCTTAATTCCATATATCATTTCATAGCAATATCAGTTAGTGAATTGTTCAGAATTTGTCTATTTTTTTAGCTGTGAAAGGTCACTATTTTCATTTAGAAGACAACAGAGGAAACAAATCCCAAGAGATTTTGAATCATTTTCATAATCTTCTTTTAAAGTCAACTGATTTAGGAACAGAAAAATAAAGGGTGAAACATGTTTACACAAATATTTCTTCAGGTCAGAAACAGGAAATTTCAAGATAGGCATACTCTGAATTACAAGATTATATTTTTAATTACATTTGTATCACCTTCTGTAACATGAGACATAAGAATCTTTACAAATCTCTGTTTGGACCAGGAGGGCAATGAAGCTATTACTATCATTTATTAAATTAACACATTTTTCAAATGTAGATTTTAAATTTCAGAAAGTGATATTATTTCCCCTTGAAAGCACTGCTTATCCTCCCAGCACACGTTGCTGAATGTCATTTCTGCAGGATATGCATCCTCTTTACCCAAAGCTGCAGCTCAAATAACCCACGAGCTCCCTGCACAGCAGTCCAGGGAATATTCCTTGGGGACCAGGGAAGGGAGGGAACACTGATGCAGACACCACTTCTGGTGCTGTGTTACCCACTCAGTTTACACATCAACTCCCACCCCAGCCTGGACTTACCCCAAAATATTTTGGTGGGAGAAGGAGTGTCGTTTTTCTTTTTAATTTATCTCTGCAGCTTCATAGGCTATTAGCTAACTGTAAAGCCTGTATTTTCTTGGAAAATCATAAAAAAGCAGGTAAATCAAGTAAACTCTCAGAATACCTAAAATGTGCTCTTGTGTATTACTTGCATTATTATTACAGGTATGTACACACAACAGCAGATGCATTTAGAGGTTTAACTAAAAACGTTTGAATACAAAACAATAAGAAATAAAATATGATACTATTTTTTTTTAATTTAATTTCAATGCATGTATGAAATCGAGAGCAATATCATTTACCAGCAATGTTTTGGGTTTGTCTGTGTAGCAGAAAATAGCAGAACTAGCACAAGAATTGGCTGGCACTCTTTAAGCATTGAATTAATCTCAATACTGCAGACATAAATTTCTGTTAGAATTACACAAGAATAGACAGAGAGTAAACAAGATGCTCAAAATAAAATATATTCTTATCTACTATATTTATAGGATAAAAAAAACACTGGCCCACTTCAACTTAAGCATCAGAATGAAATCATATCCTCAAAGGAATTAGTTAAACAGTCCTAATCCTTCATTTTCTAAATCCAGCACTAACTCTCAGACTTTATATTGTTTAATCTGAATAGTGAAGAGGTCCTCTGAACAACATGATTAACCCTTCAAAATGAGAATCAAGGCACAGACTAAAGATTCAAGATGAATCTTCTAAGATTCCAACACCACATCAGTATATTTTCCTAGAAAAGTGACTAATAACACAAGCCTTGCCAAACAGCAGAAACTCAGCAAATATCTGTCTGTTCTGGATACAAGAATTAGAAAAATGGCCATTCAGAAACTCTGCTGGGTGTTAGTCAGTATATATTTGTAAAAAGAACCTGATAGAAGAGCAGAAACTGAGCAGTATTAATGTGTGCTACAAATAGGAGGAGCTCAGTACAGCACAGGTGTGCAACAGGAACAGCTGGACACATAAATATTCCACAGTGGCCGTGGTGACATCATGGAAGGAGTATTGCTCCTGACAAGGTGGGGCATGAAGCTTCTTGGCCTAATTTTAGGCACAAAAATTTACGGGCAACAAATACCAACCAAACGAGTAGAGCAATTCAAGAAAAAACAGAAAGTGAACTAAATTACTTGGTTATAATATGAATTACAAACTATTCTTCACCACAGGCATGCTGGTTTGTATTTATAACTAGATTAATATCCATATTAAAATGCCAGATTATTGTAAACAGAGACTGTATCTTTTAGATTTAAAACATAATTAACTACTCAATATCCTTCATAAATTAGAGGGGAGGGTTTTGAAGAAATAATAATGCAGCAGTGAGTTTTTCTCATTGCATAGTATTTCATTTCATTATGACTTCATCAATGCCACTGCTGCTCCATAGCATGTGCCAACCTAATGATAAAAGGTTATTTCAAATTTTCATATACTCCAGATGGCAATGATTCAGAAAGAATCTCACTCTTTATTTCAGTAGGATTAGGAAACCTCTTATGACAACCTCAATTGACATTTCTCATCCTGCCAGCACTACAATGGATCCTGGTGCCTGTGTTTCACACTGCAGTTGCCAGTATAATTGTACCATTACACACTGGTTGAGAATACACATATAGCACTGCAATAAACACTAAATATGTCACAAAATATGCAGCACAGGGCTCACAGTGAAACACAGGCAAGTCTGGAACAGGAAAATATCATTTATTATTTTGCAACGCTATAAATTCCAGCTGAATGAAACCCAGAATATTTTAAATATTTTCACAAGGACACTCACTAAAGTACAAAACTAGTAAAACCAGTGACCCATTTTTCTCCCCAGTATACACTAAAATTTTCAACAAATATTTCAGAAACAAATCCAAATGGCCTGTTTGAAACTCAGTATTTTTTTAACATTCCACAGTAAATTCACACCAATATAAGAGACCCTCCCACTATACACTACTGCATAGACTTAGACAAAAGAAGCTCTTTTCTCAGTGAAGGGATGAGACTAGGAAGAACAGAATTTGAGAGACATTTGCCTTTCAAGGAAGACATTGACAGCTGGATTGTTTTGTGGTTTTTCTCTGCACAGTTTAAAAATAAAAGAGTAGCAGCAGCAGCAATCTGCAATACTTGAGAAGATGAAGAAATACTTTGTCTTTAACAGAATTCATAATCTGAGATACACTTGCACTCAACAAGCCAATAGGAGGGATCTCCAGTGTAGATCACTTCTAACAAAAACTCACTTTGATGTGCTGTAATTGTGACTGTAATTAAATCAGTCAAGTCCCTGGCTTTTTAATCTACTGATTACCTTGCTCTGCCTTACCTACCTTTCAGGAAGAAGTCTTGGTCAGAATTTTCTGTTTTGTTACTGATTTTTTCTGTAAAAAAGCAATATACACCAGGGCATTGTTACTTGCTTATAATCCATACATGACCTATAAAGGGTCAGTTTTCTCATTGTTAGGAGACACAAACTGGAAAAAATCTTCCAGATGAAGACAGTGCACAGGAATAAAAGCACAATCAACTCAGTGCCAACGAAAAGGCTTTAGGATAAAGGATGAAAGCCACAGCTAAAGACAGAAAAATGTTTCCTTCTGATCAGGTGAGGCAGTGTCTCAACCCATGCCACATTTATTCAATTAATAGACTGCAGCTTGCAAACACTGATAAGGGTACTACAAATTAATAATCTAATCTGTATTCCTAGAGAATGAAAGCTCAGTTCAAAACACACAATTGGCTTGGATTTCCAGTTCTGGCATGATGTACATCTCCCTCTGCTATGTACTGCCATGGAAAAATGGACCATTAGATCCCACAAGTATTGAAGAACAAAAACACTTTCAGAAAAAGGTATGTCAAGTTCTAAAATGCAACACAACCTCCTGTGCCAAAACAAGACTGCAGAAATCCCTGTTCCTTGCAGTGTTAAGCCTCATGATCTCACATCTCCTCCTAACCACTTTTCTCATGACAAATCTTCCCTGGCATGACACTTCTTTCCTATCTGGAATGGTGGTGAAAACCAAGAGTAAAATCCCTTATCTTCCTACAAAGCAATTGAACTGAGATTCAGTTATCACGGAATGGAATGATGCAAAGGAAAAATCTTCTCCAAGGTAAAATGTAAACTAAGAGTGTGCAACAACATCTTAAAAGGCTTAAAGTGTTCCCTACAACGTGACTTGTTCTGAATTGGATTTGTAATTTCTCTGCATCCTTTTGCAGCATACCCTTAATTATCTGGTTGTCACAAGAGGAGCTCATTCATTGTTTGATGCAATACAATATTCTACTGACATCCTTTGGACAATGTTTTCAGGATAACTTATCTGTAGTTATTACACTGCATGCTTAGAAGATGGATGTTTTCCAAAATACATATTTAATTAATGCTATTTAACACACAGTTTGACTGAAGGCTCGTAGTGCCCAATTGGTAAAATTTGAGATTATGGGGCGGGCACTACACATGAATTAAAGCCACATTAAACTGAAACAATCATTCAAATCAATCTAAATTTGCTTACAGTATCTGCAAACTGACGCACACTTTAAGACCAAAGATAATCACATTAAGATTTTTGGAAATTCTCTACAATAGAAGCTATCTGAAATAGAAGACAGTAATTGTTGCTAAATTGTGACAGAATCCCTGTGGAGTTAGGAGTTATAACAATACTAGTCATGTAAGTTCAGGATGATTAATGATACTGCAAAAACTATCAAGATTGTAGCAATTAACCCTTTACAGGCAAAGCTCACAGTAATTACTGAGACCCCTTCCTGCCATAAGCCAGACGTACCTGACTCTTATTGTTACATTTTTAGTGCAGTTACCTGGCACATTTCTGGAGCTGGTGGGGATCTGGTCCACCAATTTTCCTTATTTATTTGAATAGTTTGAATCATGTCAGATGACTTAAAACTGTTCCATTTGACCCTCAGTGTTTCATTCTTCAGAAGGGAAATGCCTGTTCCTTTCCAAGGGACATTCCCTCTGCTAAGTCTAAATCTAAACCTGGTGAGAATCAGAAGAAAGACCTCACAGCTGTCCTTGCTGATACTGATGGGCTAAACCCAAGCATCTTTTCTTTTTTAAATCCCATTTTTAACTCTACTTGACATATGTCAAGAAAATGAACAAGCAACATGCTTGCAGCTGAAACAAATTCCTTACACCTTCAGGAGATAAATCCCTGAGGAGAGACTTGTAGAGTAACTGTGAAAATGTAGTATCAGAGTAAGGTATGAATAATTAGAAGAACTGCATCTATAAGCTAATACAAGGAAAGCAAATTCCATCCTGTTCTCTTAATGTTTATCATATACCCTGAGAAGCAAAACTCCACAAAAGTTTGCATCTAGCATAGTGGATTTTCAGCTTTAACTATATTCACCACAACCTTTAATAATCATATTTGAAATGTGTGCATAGAGGAAAACAGATGCCCAAAATATTTTGGTAAAACAATAAGATTAAAACTAAAATTTTAAGTTGCCCTGTCCAATTTTAAGCACTGAAAAAACAAATGAACTGCTGCACAGCCTGTTACATTAGAACAATACCATGCAATAATTACAAGTTCTAAGATAAAATTAAAATTACCATAATAATTCTCCTGTGAAACAATCCAATCTATGCAGACTACGAATTGCTACTAGGTTGAAAAAATGCATTACCACCTCAACTCAGGCAGATAAATAATTCTATTTTCATTACTTAGTGGAGATACTTAAAAGGTTATGCAGAGCAGGATGAAAAACTGATTATATTTGCAAATTATGAATTGGTCACATTCAAGGACCAGCTCTTTACCCACACACCAGCATTAGAAAGACAGCTATGCAAACTGCAAAGTAAAAATATGATTCCACAAAAGTTTCTTGCTGAGGAGAGCAGAAATCCCAACTGATAGGGCCCACCTTTGGGTACTACAGGTGGTATCTAGAAAGGGAAATCTTTGTGCCTGTTTTCCAGTACTGTTCCTTGTACCACTTCCTTTAGAGTTTGTGAAAGGCCTTTTCTCCTCCCTGCCTCATTTACACATGAAAACCAGAAAACCTTGCTTTAAATCGAGACAAAACAAAATATTCCTCTATTATTCTGCTCAGAGAGACAACAGTCAGGATTTAAACATCCTCTCCTCTTTCCCACAAATCTGTATCTTTCTACTATTTAAGGTACTAAACCCCAAAAAGTACTTGGAACACTCTTTTCCTTCTGCCCCTACTGAGAGGTGAATCATAGAATGGTTTGGGTCAGAATGGTTTGGGTTGGAAAGGACCTTGGGAATCATCCACGTCCAATTCCCCAACCATGGACAGGGATGCCACCCACTAGATCAGTCACGGAAGTCACACCAGAATCTTAATAAGGATGAGCACTTTTCAGGATCAGATTTTATCTGCTTGCAATTAAAATGGGAGTGGAAGCTCCCTGGTTTAGTTTGATGTAAAACTGTAAAGGTAAAACATAGACTCAGTCAACCAATGAACCTTTGAAGATTCCAATCATGTTCATAAAAGAGAAGTGTAACTAAGAAGACTATTTGACTTTATGTCAGCTTTATAATCATATTATTCCCTCATGGTTTATATTGCTCTGTGCCTACCACCATCAATTTGAATGCACACCACTGCCCATTAATGATACATTTACAGTTTACAAGTTTTATAGTGCAGAAAAATTACTAATACAAGCCACCTCAAGCATTGAACAGGAAAACAACCACAAAAAATGTGATCATAAACTCACGTTTCTCTCTGATCCATTAGTAAAGAGGAGCAGTCTGTAATCTGAAAATTGCATATTGAGCATGGGTTTTCAATCATTTGACAAAAGAACCCACAAGTCTGAGAGGATCAGTAAACTCAAATGGGATAAATCCATGTTGTTTGGGTAGCAATTAAAGCTAGCCGTGAAATCAGAGGATCAGTCTTATTCATATTGATTTTAAACATTTGTCTTTCTGACTCTCCAGGGCAAATGCTCACTTTGAAGAAATCAAAGTGTGGACATCTTGTGTGTGACTTAGTGGAGCACAGGAAAGACCAGAAGCTGTGACAGGGACATGCAATGGAGGTTTGAACACTGTCCCATAATTTCCATACCAGGAAGGAGTCATTAATAAAAGGTGCCATTGTACAACACGCTGGGTAGGACAAGAAGTCAAAGAGAGATGGAATCACTGGGTTGGTGTAGAAAAAACTCTGCTGTAGCTCAAACCAGACTGATGCTTTTAAAAACAGCCTTTCATTTTACCAGAGTCATCCATGACAGATCCTAAGGTAACACTTGTTCTTTGCTGGCCTTTTTCTCACCTGTTCTTACCTAGTTCAACTCCTCTAATCAATTTTAATTTAATCAACTTTAATCAACTGGGACATAATTTCTATTGACATAGATTTCTTTGAATTACTGGGCTCAAAAAGGTAAATGACAACACTGTTTCAAAGGTGGCTCTCCATAGTATTATTCCACTGTAAGGATTCAAGGCCTTTATCACCACACTGCCTGGGTATTTCCTCCATTTCCTTTCTAATATTCGTTGTTATATAGATATTATGAAATGTGGATAATTTTTTTCAAAGACAAAGGTACCCAAACAATCTGAAGAAGGGAATTTTCCATGTTTGGGTTCAGAAAGATGGATCTGATTTTTACATGAAAAAAATAGATTTTGAAGACTTCTACCACAACGAAACAGGAAGCAGAATATCATTTCATGTCTGAGAAATCAGTAAAAGGAAAGAGATGCAGAAATATGAGTATGATGCATCCTGTAAGCACATAGACAAAGCAGACACAGGATTTCCTGAGCACACAGATCACCATGCTTTTGCCTCTGGAAGATAAAATTACACATTTCCCTGGTCCCCATGCAAGAAGCTTCCAGCAACTAGGGGCTGTCATGAAACACCATCACATGATTTACCAGTGCACTGGGTACTGAAATAGGGCTGGCTCTTAATGCAGCCTCAGTGCCTTCAGAGTCCACAGAAGATGGAGAACTGCAGGTCCCTCCCTGAGCATCTTGAATAATGCCTGGAGCAAAGCAATCTTTTGCTCCCTGAAAGTGCTACACAAGTCAATATGCATCATGCAATACAATTTGCTATAACTCCTGGTCCTGGCATGACTCCTGTGTTTCAAGTTTACCCTGGTTCTTCAGTCACTCTCTGCAGTCACTCTGAGCTCATTGCTTTTGTTCTTTCTCAACCTCAGTATGAAAATTTTATTTCACTCTCATGATTTCTATGAGAATGAGAATTTTTTTCTGAAGAAAACAGATCCATCACACTCATTGAAGGTACTTGTCATATTCGTGTAGTTTCAAAACCATCATATTAATACACAGAACTAAGAGTGGAAAAAATTGGGCCTGGTATCAAAAATTAAATTTCCATTTTACTTTTTGTTGGTCAAACAACAGAAAACCAGCATATTTAGTACAAAGTAGCCCAGAAACTGAGTGGGTTCAAACTCCATACAAACTTGGGGCAATCTTCTTTTTGGACTTAGTTTCATGAATTTAGTAAAGTCATTCCTTTGTGCTCTGCCAGTTGAAAAGTATTCACTCAAAAGCTCCTTGATCTTACTTAGAATGGCTCTTGACGTTCTGAGTAACTATTATAGATGAAATATGTACCTAAGTGTTGTAGATGCACATAAATAAAAATACTAATGTACCCACCCCAACAGTGTTAATCTAAAAGAAACTTCATTCTTTAACTGTCAATTCTAATCAAAAGGCAAGATCAATATCCTAAGCAGTAGGTCAGAGCCCCAGAAGAGCAGCATTCACACCATGTCTTGAGGCTTATAGAGCCCAGCAGCTTCCCCACAACACTGACACCCACCCTGCTGCTCTGGGAGGAGGTGGAAGAGTCAGGAGTGAAGGAATGAAGTTGAGCCTGGAAGAAGGGATGGGTGGGAATAAGTGTTGTTGTTAGTTTTGTCCTTGTTTTATGCTACCCCACACCATATTTAATTAGCAATAAATTAAATTAATCTTTACCAGGTCAAACCTTTCCCCTTGATGGTAACTGGTAAGTGAGCTCCTCTTCTTAATCCATGAGGGCTTTTTTGCTCTTCTGTTCTCTCCCAACCCTCTTGAAGACTGAGAGAGTAGCCAGGTGTGGGCACCTGGCAGCCAGTCAGGGTGGCAGTGCACATCTTGCAGTCAGCAGCAGGGCAGGAGCAGGTGAACAAGAGACACCCAGCAGACTTGGAGAACTTTCTTGTGTGTTACACTTAGTCACCTGTTCTCCTTGTGACATTTCATACAGTATCAGATTATAAAATCCAGAGGTATCTAAAACCATAGGGCAGGATGAAAGGTCAGCCTTTGACACAGCCTCCATCTCTGCCACAAAAACCCTACACACAGGCCATGCAGGGAGAATGGCAGGGGGTTACTGCAGAGCTACACAAAGGAGAATTGCAGACAACTTCCTCAGTAATGTCCCTCTGAGGAAAGGAGTGAACTCCCACATAGCATCTTACTCACCCCTGCTATGACAGAATCAAAGGAATGGCATCAATAGCTGCCAGGAGAGCATTTTAATCTCCCCAGAAATTAGATTAAAAGGTTATTAATGGTTGACCTTAGGCAAAGTGACCAAACACAAGCCTACTGAGCTGGTAGGTACTTTCCCAGACGTGGCCTTAGTTGGATGTGGATTACCAGCCATGGCAGTAAGGCCACAGGGGTGAAAGCAGCTGTGACCTCTGGATCGAGCAGACCTTAGAAATTACAATGTGATGAATCAACATCAATATGCTGATGCAATGCATAAAAATCTCCTTATCACAGCTGCAAGGAAAATAGCTATCATTCCCACTCACCTGTTGACAAGACAGAGTGGAGCTAGGGGAATTAACAATAATTGGAAAATACACAAAGGATGTGCCTAAACCTAAAACCACACAGTTCTTTTATGCCAAGAGTTGTAAGTCATTTTTTCCCTTGTCAGAAGCAACAGGCTTAACCCTACGGTCAATATTAATGTGAGGGAAATACACAGTCTAATGAAAATTGCACTCATCCCATTCACAGGACCCTGGCAGATCAAACAAAAAACATTTCCTACTTTTCCAGTAGAAACATCTATTCTTAAAAGCCTGAGGCAATTTTCCAGTCACAGACATTGGTAGGAATAAACAACACAACTATAACTGAAATAGTTTTTGAAATTTACCCAAAAGGGATTTTAAGATTTGGTAATGGACTCTTCAATTACTGTTTCCAGATACACTTTATAATAGTGTTTATTGAACTTGTTTCATTCAGACCAAAATAGTGATCAAAGTAAAGCTACCTCTGTTACTGCTTTAACATTTAGTCACAGTTTAGAGTCGCCTGAACTGGATGCATTCAACAGACAACAAGTACTATTGCTTACTGATGTACAGCAGAGAAATGCAATCAATTTATATTGTGTTTATTAGTGTGCTTTTTGCAATGATACTATAAATCACACCTACTGCTGTGGGCGGAGTTGTTGCATTTCTGTTCCTACTGTTGTAGGAAAATGCTGAAAGCCGAAAAAGCACAGCTGAAACTAACAACAAGGAGGCAAATGAGACACTGTACAACACCAAAAATGGGAAAGCCAGACTGCATGGCACTGTCTTGGCAGAAACTGGGCTGATTTCTTGTTACAGGGTAGGTCTCTGTGCATTAGGGAACTGTGCAGCTATACAATGTCATGCCAAAAAGAGCCTTATGGAATTTAACAGCTGCAGCAAAGCAACAGATCTCAGTGAGTTTAAGAAAGAAAACATCAAGTATTTCAACTCAAGGTGAGATTATACTAAGGCAATGCATCCAACTACAGTGTAAAAACCCAGCTTTAGTATTAAATATTTTTCCTGCAGGGTTTCTCCACACCTCAAACATATTTCATTCCCAATAAAATTAAAACACAAATTTAAAACTACATGGACACATGTCACAATTTTGGAAAAGAAACTTCAGTTTAAAAGCTCTTTCACCAGGTATCACGTATTTATCAAACTAACTACTGCGTCACTTTAAGGCTCTGGCAGATTTATGCAGGTGTTAAGAAAGAGAACTTCCATTTATTTCAGACTACTAGGCTGAAATATTGCTTACTTGGTAACAACAGAAACACCATTCAATAAGAAAACCCCTCACCTTCTGAAGTTCTCCATCTCAAACCATATGCTCATATGACAGATTAAAGTTTCCCCACAATTTCAGTTTGGAATAGGGAACATTGCTCTCCTGATTACAAAGGTCAATTTACAGATTACCATCAACTATTATATTTCATTCTTTCCATCATGTAAAGAAAATAGTTTGAAATGTAAAGAAATATATGTAGAAATGTCTAGGTGAATCTTCTCAGTTCAGGAATTACACATATTTAAAAGATTTATGCTGTGGTATATATTCTTATATTGATCTATCTACATCTGAAAGCCAGAATGTTTGAGCCCAAAATATTATTCTCTAGTCATCTTCTTCACTTGGTTCTAACACTTCCTCCCATCACCATTTGTCTTGTCCTGTTTAATTGTGTTCAAATTAAGAAAAAAGGTTCCAAATCCTTCAAACAATACAGAATCTCTAGGCAGCACAAGATTATCCAGCTTCCAGTTCCATTATTTTTTTAAGCAGGATAAGAAAAAATACACTCATTTAGGGAGAAAGTCTGTTTGTGTAAGCATATATCCTAATATTCTATCAAAAATCAGCAAAAATAACCTTTAATATTCATCTAAACAAGCATAATGCTTTAAAACAAAACAAAATATTTAAGTGACACATTCTCCTCCTAGCATCTGGCCTACACTAAAATAAAGCCACAGCCTGAGGAGGCCAGCAGGAGTTTTCCTCACTGGGATAACCAAGTTGCTGGTATTTAAGTTTGCCTTCAAACAGTTTAGCCAATGTGCAGACAGCCTTAAAAAGAACATAATGCTGATTTAGGGGGCCTTCACCTTTATCTAAATCAGAGGGACAGACAAAAAGAGACAAACAACTTTAATTCAAAGAACTTGTGTCCCTCTGCTTCTCGATAGACCCGAGCACACTCGACTGCAAATAGCAGTGGAAGAAAAAGAATGGATTAATTTGAAGATAGTGGACTTCAGGGATCCTGACTAATAAAATAGTTTTTCTTTTCAGAAACATGGTAGAAATGAATCAGACTACTGCAGTTCCACAGGAATAATGAAGAGCTCTCCTGAAAAGATCTGAATATGCATCAGTTAAGATTTTATCAAGGCACTGGGAGCATCACTCTGGAGAATGGCTCCCCCTCATCCCTTCTTTTCTTAACCATGGCTCCATCACCTTCAAAGTTAATTTCACAGGTTTCTAGCTATTGCAGCAGTAACACCATTCTAAAATCAGGACCTCAGGAAATTCTTCCTTAAACAAAGATTAATATAAAATAGAGCAAAATATTCAAACCAGGAATACTCATGGGGGTGGATTTATTTTGTGTATATTACTCAAAGAGTCTCATCAGAATAAGTAAAATTGAAACCAAGGATCAACAAAGAGGAACAATAGAAAACCAAAAAAGAAATATCCTTAGCATTTTTAATGGAGAATTGCAGAATTAACTGAACACTTAATGGTTTTTTAAATAGTTTTTTTTTAATTCTGTAGAGAATTAATGCAAATTTTTCCAAACACAAAATAATAGAAGAGAACAAATTTTATTATTGCTATCAGTGGTTTTTAGAGTGTTGCCTAGAAACCCAGATTCAAATCAGAGGAGCAGCATGACAAACACTGAGGAAATACAAAAAAAAAAAAAAAAACCACAAAAAATGCCCTAAGCAGAAAACCATAAAAACCCCAAGAAACCTTTCCAATGAAAAAAATAACCTTGCAGGTTTTTTTCACCTTATTTAACTGAACTTGAGCTTTTAACAATTCAGTGGTCTAAGGCAAGGAGTCAGTATTCAGTCTTGATGGAAAATATACATGAAATTACATTGTCTCTTTAGATTTTTTGGATTGTTTTGTTTGTGTTCATGTGACAAAAACAATGAAAAAAAATTGTTTGATGTACAAGATCTCATCATGCATCATGAAAACAATAAATAACTCAAATCCTTACTATTATCATATGAATGGTTTGTGTTAATCCCTGTTCTAAGCTGGTTCTTTTGTAAATGGAGCTCTGTTCTAGCCCAAAGCTCTGGCCCAGGCAATGCAGGAAGAGATTTGAAGCAGGTCCAAGCAGGATGAGCTTGCCCAAAGCTGCCAAAAGCCTTCACTTTTTCTTTCTCTGTTCAGATTAATCAAACCCATTCTTGTTTACAAGGCACAAACAGCCACAGACTTATCAGTGGCATGCACTTCTTGAGAAGTAAAGACCTACACTTAGAAAATTATTGGGAATTCTAACAAACACAAAATCCCTAGAAAAGAAAATTTTCACCATCCCATAAAATGATGGCACAAACCTTCCAAGTATTCCAACAAACATTTAGCCAAGAGCTTGTGGTGTTTACAGAATTTCAGAGAGGGAGCAGGTTTTGCCTTAGATTAGATCCATCCAAGTCATCAACAGGTCTGGGCAATGTTTCTGCACCAAAAGTGTGTTTTTCCCAGATTTTGGCTGCAGTTGACTCCCCGTACATACCTGGAAAACTGTTCCTGCAGCCCCCGCATCTGAGCCCTGCTCCGCTCCGACTCCAGCGTCACCTCCCGTAATCTTTTCTCACTCTCAAGTCTCAAATGTCTTTCTTCCTCCAGCTCATGTATCAGCTTCTCACGCTGAAATAACACCAAAATTTATTTGTTAATTTTACACATAAACTGCATTTTTAGGAAAAAAAATATGAGATTTAATTTGGGAAAAATCATTTAAAAAATTTAAAATAATTATCTTACTAATCCAGTGCCATCATTTTTGTGCAACAATGTTACAGAGGGAAGAATTTTTTCAGAATATGCCATCACACTGAGCTGCCCTTCCTCAGCTCACTCATGAATGTCAGCATATTGAAAAACAAACACCCATCCTCTCCTTTAAAGTGCTTTTCCTTCACCTCCATTCAAAATAAATATAAAAAATTTATATTTGACATCTGTGACCCATCTTGCTAGAATGCAGACATGGGAAACATGAAACAAGAGGTCAACTTGTCACCCATTTCTGAATGCTTCAACCTCACAAGGAGGAAAAGAACCTGATTCTGCAGCCACTGGTTTTCTTGTTTTGGCTGAGAGGAGGAGCCCTATCAGTAAAACAGAGTTTATTTTAATTTACTTTGTGAAATGCTATGATAATGAATGTAGTTTAAAAGCTGAGTACAAATCAAACCAAATAAGAGTGATAGAAGTGACATCAATATTACTAACAGTTCTCAAAGGCAAATAAGATATGGGTTTTGTTAATTCTTAAAATAAAGGACTCAAAAACCCAACCTACAACATACAGTACTACCTGGTAAGTCTACATATGTCATGGCCTAACACTTATTTTTTAATTAAAAAAAAGAGCATCATATAAAGGATACCTAAAGATTTTAAAATCCTATTTCAATAGTGGCTAAATATAATCTAAGAGGAGCAGAAAAATTAACCTAAAACTTATTAAAAATGTTCTTGCAATTAAAAAATGTATTTACAGCCTTTTCCATGTGACCCTGTTAAACGGAAATTAAATTAAATTAAATTTTATCATAGTGAATTTAAATGAGAAAAAAAAATCAATAAAACCCCCAAGGATTTTACGTGGCACTACATTATTCTCTGTCAGTGATGGGGTTCCCATGTCTAGGAGCAAGTGAGGTCATGGTAAAGCCACCGTGGGTTCCCCACCCATCTGCTTTGTGCTGTGGTGCAGGGAGATTTGCAGCCTGTCAGACAGCCTGACGTAATTCCATGTCTGACCTAAATTTTCATGACATACCTGCAAAAAAGTATATAAAAATTATCCATACAGTTTCATTAGTAAATAACAAAGGTATCTTAGAGATAAGCCGTTAAATGGGGGAGACAGGCTATTTGTACAAATCTCACAGTTATAAATCTTACTGGATAATAATTTACAATAGCAGTAACCAGGGGACCAAAAATATGAACGTTGCCAAGTGGAAAACGGATCTTAAAGACAGTGATAAATAAGCAGATGCCACAAAGGGAGGCTGCAAAGGTTTAAATGAAATATCTATATGCTTGTGAAAAAATAGGAGGAATTACTCAGAGAACAGAGGGGTTCTGTCTGGTTTGCCATATGTAATACCTGGAAAAAGGAAAACTGTACAACAAGAAACAAATTACTGGCAAATAAATACATTGTTCTAACTAAATTACCGAATCACTGTCCATAGTGTTATGTAGCTGTGTCCTGCCAGGTGCTGAGTAATCCTCAGTTTCTGCCACAGGAGGAAGGGCAGAGATTTCAGCACCAGGCAGAAGATAGACAGCAATTGTCTCACAGAGGATAATTCAGGCTAATGATATGGGAAGCATATTCACAGCAGTCAGTATTGCTCCAGCTTAGATCCCATCAATACCAACTTCAAAATGATCCTGCTCCAGGAACTCTTGCTGTCAGCATCTTCTCTTGTAGGGACGTTTCACTGCTGATAAAGGGACATCTAGGACCTCCCGAGTCAGTGGGTAACAAGGAAAATTACATAAAAGAAATATATAACTACCACCTAGGACTTAAGTAAAGCTTTCAGAAGACCTACAGAATCTACAGGAACGGCTTAAAACCAAATATGCAGCTCAGGAACTGAGAAGCCACCTTGGAGGAAACTCAAGGTGCAGCTATGAACACCTGAGTGGCCAAGCTGACCCAAGCTTGTGCCTGAGCTACCTGACACAGTAAAGCTTAACTACAACAATGGACAGTAAACCAGAGATTCAGCCATGCCTTCAAGGCTTATTCAGCATCACAACAGCCACAATGATCATATTCTGATACAGAAACTACCTCTGCAAGTCTGCTATGCTGGCCATGCTCTGGTCTTCAAATAAATCTTCCTACATTATGTACAAGGCCAGATCTCCACAGGTAGGACAGTCAAAAAGTGACACACTAAAAGCAGATGCATCTCCATCTCACTGCCAAGGTGTTCTGCAGGTTGCTCACAGCTCCACTGCCTGTCCTGCAGAAGGATTGTGCTGTACCTACAGGCACAGCCACACTCCTGCTCATCACCAATCCACACCTTCTGGTAGAGAACTGCATAGATAGCAAAGATTCACAAACCCAAACTTCTCCCTACAGGTCAAAGAGCTGTGCAAGCTATTTCTAGGTTTCATTTACCTCTTGCTGATAGATTAAAGAATGCTGTTGCTGCCATTTCCTCCTTCTATTCACATGGGGAAGGCTATGTTACCATCCTACACAAAAAGGTCAGCACATCCACACAGGGACTTTTTTCTTAAGAAGAAAGACCGTAGGAATTACCTTAAGAAAAGTACTCTTGAAATCCCTAAACATTAGGAACTTCTAGAATGAGCTAAATGTCCAGTTCCAATTCAGCCCCCTCACAAGCAAGAATTGCAACACATTTTTAGTTATATGAGCACTGTACAAAACTCCTGCTCCTTTCAGGTTTAGGGATGAACAAGAAACCATTTACAAAAAGCTACAAGACCAGAAACAGCAGCACTGACCTATGGCCCTGAAATTCTGGGTTCTCTTCCCAGCTACCAAAACCCTCCAGCATGAATGGGGCCAAGGCTTGCCCACAGGACAGCTGCACAGCAACAACACCATCGGCCCTCACTGCCGGCATTCTTCACAAGAATTTATTGGCAACCTTGCAGCACTTCTGCCATTTCTTGCAGGCAGAAAGCAGATCTGCTTTCAGCCAGATCACAGACAATAAGTACTGTGAATTGGGGAGAAAAAGGTGCAAGAGACCACCCACACTTGGGAAGTTTTCAGTCTGCAGGAAACTAAACACTCAAGTATACTACACACAGAAAGTAGCTCCCAGCAGTAGTGACCTTATCCACCAGAAAAGTGAACTAGATTTTTATTCAAACCCAGAAAATCCATAATGAAGTGTCAGAAGAGAGAAGTGAGCCTAAAGTACAGAAAGGCCAGGATTAAATGGAGATTTTTTAGATTTTTTTTTTTCCTGGAAGAAGAAAACATATCCCTGAACTTTGCAGGAATTTTATGCTGACATAATGCACTTTATAAGCGCCTCTGTGCTAACCCCACTTTTATTCCTGTGCAACAAAAAAAAAGGTGTGTGAGAAGAAATAAACAGAACTGGTTAAAGGTTTTATAGTGAACATAAGCTTAATACAAAGGTATAGAATTAGCATGCTATGTGAAAAAAAAGGTTGAATAAAAATGTATCATGTAAAATGCTTCAGTTCATTTTAACATGAGAAAAATCATTGCCATATTCCAATGAAGTTATGTATTCCCACTTGCCAATTCCTCTTTAATTGCAGATTCTTCTCTCCACGGGTTCTGCTCAAATAATTTTTCCCTGCTTCCTCTCCTTGCCTTCTGCAGCACAGCTGTACCCTTCCCTTCTTAGAAGCATAACCTTTACTAGATTCTTGCTTCCCCTTTTCAGCCTCCCCAGAGAGCCTGACTTTCATCACATCACCCAGTCAAATTCCTGATAACTTTCCAAACAGGCAAAAAAATTCATGTGAACAAACTAGAGTGAAAGACAGTGTTAGCAAACTCTACTGATACTCTTGTGCAAGTATTGGAATATTTTAACATGGAACAAAGTTTCACAGGTTGCTCATTATGCTCCTGAGCCAGAGCCTGCACTTCAGCAAGCTCCTTTTTGTGTAGCTGTAGAAATGTTCGTGTCAAAATGTTTCATTCCTCACCCAGGCAGGGACATGTACCACATGTTAAGTCATCTCCTAAAAGTTAAGGAAGGAATCCAATCTGAGCTACTCACGATCAAAACAAAATGCATGAAAACTATTTATAACTAGATTGGAAGTAAAGCATGTGTTTGACAGAAAAATGTGATTTGTTCCTCAGCACTCCATGAAGAGACCGAGAGACACCATTTATTCTGAGTTACTGGTTAATAGCTGTGCTCTCAGGCTAAGGAGTAACCCTGTGCAGCCATACAAGCGTCTCCCAAGAGGAGCTCAACCATTTGTGTCTCCTTTCATTACCTTGGGGTGTGTCACTAAGGTCAGCACCCGGCTCTTTCACATTTTACCAGAGTGCAAATGTCTGGAGTGCTGAGTGAGGAAGCAGAGTGTGGATGGGGCAGGTGGCAGCCTGGAAGGCAGACGGCAGCACATGGTGCTGCGGGGTGAGGGATGCACAGCATCCTTTGCTTCTGAGCAGCCTGGCACCAGCACACAGAGGCAATGTGGGGCACAGCGAGGTTTGGCAGGGAAATGCTGATGTCTTACCTCTTTTTTCATTCCTAGGCTATTTCATTGTTAACTTTAAATCTTGACATGGTGGCACTAAAGCCTTCCAAGTCAGGGACTTGGAGTTTTGCCTCCTTTACCTGTTACTGCTGGTAAAATCATCAAATGTCTCAACAGAATGGCAGGACCAACTTAATGAAAATACTTCTCAGAGAAGTACTCAGTGATTTCTCCTCATAAGGGTCAAGCATTTCAGTAATTCAAGCAGATTTCTCATTCCAAAACTCTCCATCTCCCTGTCTTTATCTTGGTGTATGAATTTTCTTGTAATTTTTTGGCCCCCTGGTCAGATCCTGCTGAGGATTGGGAGCAGGAGCAAAGCTGACCCAAGGCTGAGGTCAGCCTACCACATCAGAGCATTTTCTTTTTTAACTTGTTAATTTACCTTTCACATAGAAAATAATACCATCATAATCAATAATTGTATCTATACGTTAAAGAAAAACGCAGCTGTGTGTCAAGATGTAAAACCAAAGATGACTGCAAGTGAAGAATTAGAGGTGTGGGATACACACACACACATGTGGGTTGTACAGGGCATTGCTATCCCTCAGGGACAGCCCAACACTTCCACCAGGAACTGCTCCCTCCTCTTGTTTAGCTTATCCTTGGTCTTATGAAAAGCAACTCTTCAGAACAGCAAGATATAACCTGACTGATTAGTTCAAATATCAAAAATGTTCTAAGAGGAGCACACATGCAATCTCATCATTAAGGTTATAATATAAGTAGGGGAAAGAGCTACTGATAAGTAGAAATAAGAATCCTCTAGTCTTGAATTTGTTCTTTGTTTCCCCTGCGCATGGTAGGAAAGGGTTTACTATGGTGCTGCTAATCATGTAAACATGTGACCAATATTTTGTCAAAAAAAGTCTACATGAGAATATTTAGCACATGCTTAATGTTGCCCAAAACTGGGCTAATAACCTTCACATTAAATTTTTAACAACTACTTTAAAGCATTTGCTAAAGAGGGTCACAATTTCTGTGTAATTAATATTGATTTCAAACAGATACTTTGCAATGAATTTAAATGATGGGAAGAAAAGATTAAAATATTTTTTGGTTTAGAGTTTGAAGTACCATTAAGTCATTGCTAACCCAAACTGAGTCATTATGTATTTATTTTGAATGCATTTTCTGATGCTGTGCCTCTGATACCTTGCCATAAAAGTCATAATTTAACAGACTCATAGCCTGGTTTACAACATAACATCCCACGAGCCAGAGAGAATGCAGCCACAGAATAGACAACAATGACAACTGAATAAAGCAAACAAACAGCAGCTACTAGAAGCACACTAAAATTAGTTTTTCTAGCAAGTCAATGCCCAATACTTATGAATAAATGCACACATTCAAAATATTCAAGCCCACTATTTTATGACCATTGTATGCCCTTTTGAAAGACTGCTGCAGGCAAGAGCCATAGAACAGCCTGGGACAAGAGACGAGAGAGGGATGATGAAGCAGTTCCATTTTTCAAAAATTAATTATGAAATATTAATTGAAAAAGAAACTGGAATTTGCAACTTGGTCTCCCAGTTGGTTTAACACAGTAACTCATTCTTCCTAATGCAATGAATATTTAATTCTCCCAACAAAATGCCTGGTGATCAAAAAGTATTTGTTCAAGTGTCACAAAATACACCTGAGCCCCAGCTGCTCATGGCCCAAGCAGTTGGGGAAGTACAAATGTTCTCTGTGTTACAGGTATTTTGTGAGAATTTGTGTTTGGGCCTTGCAAATCAAACAGATCAAGGAGTCCAAGGTGGTTTGCACTCACGTCTCTCACACAAAAGGTGGGTGGAATCTCTTTGGTGAGATTTTCACCTCTCTCCAGAGGCAGGTGGACCTGCTTGTCCCCCTCCTGCAAAGCCCAGTGCTCTCCCCACAAACTCCTCAGGTGCAACTGATCCCAAATCCAGCACACAGGATATTACAGTCCCCTATCTGAACCTATTTCACTCACAAATGACAAGAAAGAAACGTGATTAAAAACCAGAGAGCATATATCATTTTTTATTTCAGCATGGATTGCACTGGGTACTGTATTTTTGTTCAAATTAAAATGAGTCAAACTTCAGTGTCCTTTGTTTGCTACTCATCGATCCCTGTTAAACCAAATGTTTCTCATTCTGTAATCAATACTTCTCTGCAAAAATAAACCCAGGCACTGACAAACAACTTTGCAGAACATTGCAGCATTCCTTGTAGTGGACTTAGTCAGCATGAAAAAAACATTCCCCCAAAGAATGGGGAGAAAAGAAGTGCACTTCTTATTGTGCTTATTACAATTTTTACAGGCTGCTTACAGCTGAATCATTTTAGTGAAGAAAGATTTATTAAATTAGCCATCTATTGAAAGCAGGGCTTTCCAACAGTGACAATTAATATGCCTTTGTCCCTGGTACCTTTTCCAGCTACACTGGGAACACTTAAACACCCAAAGCCTTCCCAGGGATGAAGTTACAGGTGTATTTAAAGCACAGAGAAGCACGGAAGCAAAACAGCAATAACATAAACACTTGGAGGGTTCATGGAGGGAGAGGTAGCTTTGCTTTCAAATCTTTTCAAAATAAGAAAGTCAATGGTGAGGTTGTGTGACTGCTTTGCATTAAAAACTAATTTTTCATTTCACCTTTCACCTGACAGACTTGTACTACAGAGGCTAAGGAAGAAATTTCCTTGGTTTATATTAAGCCTTGACTTTTTTTCCCCAATTATTTTATGATGTAACCATTTTCCTTAAACTTATTCCTGCTACAGCTTTGCAACAGTAAGATATAAATAGTATAAAAAGCACTATCCTAATTTTAGGCTGGTATCTTCTAGCTTCATATCAGTAAGAAAAAATGATGGTTCTTGAGAACAGCATCCTGCTCCCAAAATGACAAGTTGCCCAAAAAAACAGAGGAAAATCTAATTGACACTAAATAACTTGTTTTAGAATTTTCTAAAAATGCCTTGAAACTAGTTAAAATTAAATAATTTGAAGCAAATAATTCATTTTCCACTATGAAATTTCTATATGCTAGCACATCTGTCTCTTTGGCTTCACCCCAGATGAGCACACGTATCCCATGACTTTCAGATGTAAACCTCAAGCTTTTCTTGCCTCTGAGACAAATAACAAAACAGGAAATGCTCATTATTATTATTATTAGTGATATTTTGGTGACAGTAATTTACACACTTCATATTGCTGGGTGATAACACTGCTCCAGAGCCATTCAAGGAAATTAGAAACCGTTTCTTGGTGTAGTTACTCCTTCTGAACAAAATAAGATGCTGGCTTTCATTGTGCACTAGCTCAAAATTGCCACCATGTGGAAGGACAGCAACTTAATTTTGCATTATTTATACTGCATTGATATGGTTTTAATTGCATCTGTGTGACAGAATAACTGCTGTGCTGAAGCTCCTTTATCATTGCAAGCCTACAATTAATCTGAATTAGGCAGGCTATTACACCAGCAGTACTGTATATATAGTTGGAGTTGTGATAACATTTATTTTACAAGGGAAAAAAATTAAATAACTCATAAAACCTTTTGGCTTAGAGCTGAATAGTGAGCACCATTGTCTGCCCATCCTCCCCAAGAGCTGTGGTGAGCAGCCAGTGCTCCAAAAGCTGACTGCCCAGCAGCTCTTTATTTCTGTGAAACGCTCAATGACAGGCCACAGAAAAAAACACTCACCTTGTTAAAGTAAATTAAATAGCAAAAAATCCCCATCATATTCTTCCAGAAATGAACAGACTGAAGTGAACTCTGTGGAAATGTTTCATCACCTGTCCTGGGGACACAGCTGCAGACACAGAGCCCCTGGCAGGCTTTGTACAGGTGGGACACCTGCATCCCAGTAGCATCATCCTCTCAGCTTCCTAAAGCTCATTTCTGAGTCACATCTGGAGAGTTGAATGTAGGCAAATTTTGAAAATCTTGTCTCCCTAATAAAACTGTTGTTATTTACTCAAACTCACAATTAATAGCACAGTTTGGACTAATTGCTTCAGTTCTTAGCATAATTCCTCTCTCCATTTTAAACATTATTTTCTTATAGTTGGACAGGTGTAGAGAGGATACTGTTAGTGAACCTGAATATGCCACATAGTCAGATCATGATTTTTTTTAATTAGTAATCTTTAAATAATACCACTTTTAAAAATGAATTTTCAAATGTAATTGAGCTCCTAATAGCTTCTAGAGACATCAATTAAAGAAATCTCATTTCTCTAAATTAAACATAATTAAATGTTTTTCAAGTTCAAATAAAAACTTGCAAATTGTATTAAGATAGATATAATCCATATGGATACCTAGTATTCAAAAGAGTGAAGTAAAAAACGCTGTCAATACCAAAATTAGAAACAGTGGCACTGCTAAGTAATACCAGGAAAAATAATCCCTGAAACATCTTAGATTACAATGAGGGATTATAATTTCCAGCCCTTTGCTACATGTTTTTTTGGGTAAGGTGACTTGCATCACATCAAGATTTCTAACGAGGCATAAAGTTGTTTGTTTATTTTCTTATACCAGGTATAAGAAATACACAATATCTTCTTATTAGACACCAAGTTTTATAGACAAGGTAACTTGTTTACAAGGAGCTTTTTCCAATTCTGCTGCATACAAGCAAAAAAATCCCCAGTCTCTGTTTCCCACTTGTTTGATTCCAGAAGTTTTACAATTATGATGTTTGAACCATAAAACAACACAAAAGAGTGTGTGCAGAGAACATCTTGCAAGAGCCAACCCACCTGGGCCAGTAAAGTGTCAGTTGTTTGATTCTCCTACAATTTGCTATCAGATCTGCAATTCCCAAACATTTCCTGAAGGGATAGCAACGTAGCAATGCAGAAAACAGAAGGTAAAATGTTGTCTGGCAAAACAAAAGCTCCAGCTCACAGAAATAGAACTGAGGTTTTGGAACTCGAGTTTATCATAAGAACTAAATTAAATCTGTGAATAAATAAAACTAGAACCAAAACATTAATTATATAACACAGGTACAGCCTGCATTTGCATGTCAAAATGCTCACAGTCTGAGAGTTCAGAGCTGAATGTTCTACTGATCACAGACTGCAAACTTCTCAGCCACTTTCTATTGGATTTAACTGAACAAACAAACCATGGAACAAACGCCCTACTCACAAAGATAAGAAATAAATGAACCCAAAGATAAGAAATAAATGATCCAAGAAGGATCCAGGTTCAAGAATATGCCTATTTTCATGGGATATTGTCTATATTTGGCAAGCAGAAACTCCCTCTTGGGTCTTGCAGCAAGGGCCAGAAGATTTGTGTGAAGTTCTCTCAAGTGCATTACAAACTCTCTGGACTTTTTGTGACCTACAGCTACAGCTGTGCTCCGTGTAGGTGCTCGAGATGAGCCTTAGGCCACATGGTTTAGGGTAATTTCCATACTTTCACTTGCTGAGATTACCTTTAATTTTTGACGTGGCATTGGTTTCTTCTATAGCTAAGTAGTAGGTATTTGCTGTCAGTTTGGATGAAATTTCAGCCTAGACATAGACTTGAGGAGGAAAGAGTGAAGAGACTCCTTGAAGTCTGAAAACCAGGGTTTCCCACAGCTAAAAAGATTTACGAAGTGTTTTTTAAATGTCAGGTATTTTCCAGGTCCTGTCTTCATTGTTCAGAGTGTCTATAGAAAATAATTCCATGAACTGTGGCAAACAGTGGACAGCTCAGACTCAGAAGATTTATTTAAATTCCTTTTAACCAGGTAATAATATTTTGATAAGCTACTATGTAAACATAATCACAGAACAGTATTTTTTGCATACTTGCAAATGGTTGTGAAGGCCACACAGCATGGGGGGAGAGAAGTGAATGGAATTCATAGTGAATTCATAGTGAGATCATGCTGGACTTTGATTTCTCAAACATTGATGCCTGTCCATTTAAAAGAACTTGTTACAGTGAAATAGGGCACAGCAGAAATAAAACACAATTTGAGAAAGGGCAGAAGAGAAGGGACAGGTAAAGTCAATGAGAGGTGATGTGCCACTCATGCTACACTTGTACACCTGGTATGGATTTTAACCTATGGAATCCACATGAAGCAATGCAGTATTTACTGCTGCACTCCCTGAAGTGTGCAGGGAAGGGGGACACAGTAACAAGGAGGGCCCAGCCCCACCAGGTTTCCTCTGGATCCAGCTGTGCTGGTCGCTGCTCCAATCTGATCCCTCCTGATCAGCAGCTGGAGGTCACCAGCAGAGAATTGCCTTCGGGTCAGCACAGGAACAAGGCAAGGCTTAACTGAGCCCCCAGCAGGGCTTTGAAGTAACCTGGCTGGTGGAGCAATGAAGCAGAAGATGGAGCAGCAGCACAATCCCAGCCCACTCAGCTGGGGTGACAGTAACCCCCAGCGGGGACACAGCCACATCCTAAATGCCTCCTGCTTATCTGCAGTGCCTGTGTGCCTGCCTCCTCTGTCACCGACCAACGTGGCCTTCAGATGATAGAAATGGCTTCTTTTCTAAAGGACTGAATGCTCACTGAACAAATGGGCACAGAGCTGAATCAAGCGTTTCCAGCTCAGATCTGTGTTAGTGAGATAGGAGTTAAGGCAGCAGGATAAACACAGGATAAGCACCAGCAAAAAACACACTTCTGAGAGTTTTATTTGGCTTTAATGGATTGGTCAGTGGAACTCTGCTGCTCCAGGGAGCTCTGGGATTTACTCACAGGCTAGGATAGTATGTGTTTTTTTGCCCTGATGCTGGGGAGTGTTAGGGCTTCTTCACTTTCTGCACTTCTCATAAATGTGTTTGTATTTTCTGCTAGTAAATAGGATGTCAAGGAGTTAATTGAAATATATCTAAGGTTAAAGAAAATTTATGAGGCTGAGAGAAGTAGAACTTAATCATGCCAGCCATGACATGTTGCTCAGAACTGTCTGCAGTGCCATCAGACCTCCACAGATCTGGGATATACCAATATTTTCATTTTCACACACACTCTATTTGCCTTTCTCAGTTGACACATTCAACACCTCTGGCATCACCACTTTCCTGCTACTTTTCCATACAGCATTTTTTTTTCCTCAGGCTCTTTACAGCATTCCTCATGAACATGTCAGATCTTATTACAATTTTTCTGTGTCCACTTGTAGAGTCCATTTATGGTTGGTAAGTAACTGCAAAAAAAGGTGCCTTATTTACTCAGCTGTTCCTTGTATGGATTCCAGAGTACTACTGCTTTAGTTTTGTGACAAATGTGTCTGTTTTCCATATTTACCCTCTAGCACTGCAGGCACTGCCATAGGCAGTAGGGAAATGATATGGTTTTTCTGTTTGCTGGCACATCTTCTATGGTATTTTTACAGAGCTGTCACTACAAAATCCTTTATTAGTGCTGACAACACACACAGTCACAAGAACTGACTCAAATTTCAGGGGCCAGCCTGAGTTTGAAAGTCTAGTACTTGGCAGAACATGAAGAAATCAAATAATTTTTCATGCAGTTTTTAATTCATTCACTGGTCAAAATGAAATAACTAAAAGACTTTGTCTCCAGAATCAGATATAAAAACTCTGACACTTTTCTGGTCTTCATTACCACGTTAATCTTTTTACACAGGATATATCTGTTTTATTGGACTTAACCTTAGTTTATCCTCATCTATTAATTGCATGTAGTTACATACGCATCTCATTTAAGACATAAAAAAACAATCTTTTTTCAACTTAATAGTGCATGTTGACAATTTTAAGTGTTAGCTTGATACTCCTGAAGAGAAAAAGTAAATATGTTTCCTTTCCTACAGAAAAAACTAACTACTAGAACCAAATAGTGCAGCACTACCCTCGTCTGCCAATTCCACCTTCAGCACTTAGTTGAAAAAAATCAGCAGTTATTTGACTGAACAGAAGTTCTGCTGCTGGACAATAAAACACATAATCACATAATTAAAACTCAGGACCTTCCATGAACATTTTCTGCCATGTAGAGCACTGAAACAGGAGTCAGGAGAGTAATTCTGAATTTTTAAGTACTTTTTATCCAGCACACTAAATTTTCAGTTAATTTCCACACATAGCTCCCTTGTCTTTCACTGGGGCAGAAACTTTAAAAGCAGGAGAGTGACCCCTTTTCCCTGAATCAGGGCAGCTCAGTGAGGCTTCCTGAATCCCAGCCATGCCAGTTTGGGTACAGCCCCCTAGGCACAAGGAGTATGAAGAGTGGGTTAGCAATTACATAATCTTTAAGTTTTGGCAAGAAATAACTTCTGCTGCACATTTGCAGAACAGGAGATTTGCTCTTCCCCAGTGCTTCTGGAGACTCCTGCAATATATTGCTGAAACGAACAGCTCCTGTCACTCGCTCAAGCCATCAAGTTTGACAACAAATTCAATATAGGAGAATTATGAACAAACTTGTCTAAATGGGGCTGAGAACCACCCACACTGCAAATGACCAGGCAAGCAGAGCTGGGTTCCTGGAATCAGGTGCACAAGGGTTTGGTTCAGCTTCAGCTGCTGTGCATTTATGGGGACCAATGCCACAGACTACTGCTGCTCCTGCTCCTGCCCAGGCATCGAGCTGTAAGCCAGCAGCTACATGGAGAGAGCAAAACTAAGAAAAGTTTCTCCTTCCTGTCTCCCTTTACACATTAAACACATTTCCAGAGCTGATATTCTTGTTTCTTGCAGTTCACAAGAGTATTTCTGCTCACCTGCTCATGTTCCTTCTCAAGTTCTTCCTTCTGATGTGTGTTAAATCACATGCAGTCTTCACACCTTGACTTCCACTTATCTCCTCCCACCTAATTGTGAACAGGTTTCCCTTATGCACTGATGGAAGATACAGGCACTGGAAGCCCATTAGACTATGAGAGCTGACAACTCTCAAAGTCTAGCTCTAGTATGAAATTAATTTTCAATTTCTCACTTAGTGCATGTATTTTCTGACGACATCTGCTACATCACAAGTTTTCCCTTTTGAGGTGGTTAATTATGAATGACATCAGGAAGTAGTACCTAATTCAAGATTTCCAACAAGCACCTGGAAATTCTGACCAGCTCCTCTAGAGACATCCATGGAAAAAGTTTCTTATATAGAAAACTGTGCCAGCCACTGCCACAGGGCACTTTTTAATACTTACCACCAGGAGCAGGATGTTCCCAAGAGATAATGATTTTTCCCCAACACCCAGAAAGTATTTCTAAATAAGCAATGTCACCATGGATGCCAATCACAAATGTGCATCATAAAGATGTAATTACACAATTACAGTTGTGTGAACAGCACACACTGAGCCAAATCTCCTCTCACTATTCATTCCAAGCCCCTGGGCTGTGACTGTTCATGGCACACCAGCACTCCAGGATCCAGGCATCAATCAGCACTATTCAGAAGACCCTGCCTCTTCCCCAAAGAGTTCCCTACCTACACAGGCAAACAGACGAACAGCAGAAGACTCAGAACAAAGCTTGTTTTGCTAAATTAGCTATTTAGATCAGAAATTAAATCTTTTCCAAGATTATAAAGGATTTAGGTGGCAAAGGTAATTACAGGCCTTGTAGGACACCAAAGTTAAAGAACATGACCATTAATGAATGTAGTGAAGAGGGGTTTTAAGCACTTGGTTATTTAGAGCCACACAGCAAGGTGCTACACGCAAGGCACAACTTTTCCATGTAGTTTGGAGAAGGAAGAAAAACCACTTCACAGCCAGGTAAGGCCCTGTACCAGGCCTGGCACTTTCATTAATTTGCAGACTAACTACAGAGTGCATCATGCCAAGCGGTATGGAAATAACACAATCCAAACATCACAGTCATTCCCACAGTCTAGACAGTCTCCTCTTGCAGGACATGCAAGCAAGTCTGATCACCAGTTCCAGACTTGGAAAACTGTGTCATGAGATCTTCATTATGAAAGATCCCGTAGAATATCAAAAGATGCCTTATCACAATGCAATGGACACGGAGCCAAAACAAACACAAAGTATGTAAAAGCAAATTCCTGACAAAGCGAAAACTGAATTAAAGTGTATGAGAACTGGAGCTGAGAGGGAAAGGACAACAAGAATCACAGTTGCCCAAATTGTATGAATCTGTACAAAGCTAAATAGGTGTAGTACAGGAATAAATTACTTCCTTATCACGCTTTAATATTTCTTTTAAATATTAGAGAGAAGTTGCAGAGAGATGAGATTATGCTCTGCCAAGAGAAAAACAACAAAAAAGCTCATAGGATTTAATGGCACAAAGAATACTGTCCACAACATAAAGTCCAAATCTTTTTCTGAAGAGCTGTAAATAGTTTTCCTGTCTACCTGCAAAGTGTTCAGTGGTCAGAAACGGGCCAAGAGTTTTTCCCAGTTTCTGCTGCCTCTTTTATTCACCCTCAATAGGTTGTTTTCTATATACCTATGTCGTGTCACTGCCCAGGGGGAGCTGACAAGCCAGCAGAACCTTACCCTGCTCTCTTGGTGCTGTGGAGCAGTTATGTGTCAGGTCTCCATGGGCTGGATGCTGAACAAAGCCTTGTTGCAGTAAGGAGTTTGTACTCTCACATGCAATTTAAAGCACTGCTTGAACTGACTCATTCCAAGGGTCAGCACTGACTTCACAGAACAAGCTCCAAGAACACTGCATGAATTCAAATAAATGGGAAATTAATAGAAGCAGCACAACTGAGCAACCCTTGGTATACAAATTTTGTCCTTCCTTATACAGGAACTTTCTCTCCCTGCCGGTAACCTTTTCTGCCCCATTCACGGAAAAAAAAATCAAAACCTCTAATTAAAAAAAGACAACTAAAAGAAGTCTTAAGAAGATAAATTAATGGATATTTCTCTGTTCCCAAAATTAACAGTGGAAACACACCTTTTATAGAAGCAACTGCTGGTATTATAAATTCTATTGTAATAGTTTAACTACTGGCCACCAAAAAATAAATCAAACAAACCAAGCCCAACAAAAACCTAGCAACTTCTTTTACTTCTTGTAACACACTCATTTCCCCAGGTACTTCAAGAACAAAGTTGCAACACCAAGTATACCACAGCAGTTTCACTACTATTAATCTGTATAAATTTACCTTCCTAGTTTGCATAAAATTAAAACTTTTGGCCCAGTGCACACATTCACCTTTCCTCTTCCTCATCCTTAGATGTTGTGATGAATTCAGTCCTACCTGACATCCCTTTTTTGCATGAGCTAAAACCAGACCAGAATTGTTCTGCCTTTTCAGCCTGCAGATTGGTGGCCCTATTCAGGTCACCCTTGCAAAAATATTAATCCAGCAAGTGTGTGGCTTACTCGAGTCAACTCCTGCCATTGCCTGGAGGAGCTCAGGATTGCAGAGCTTAACCTTTGATATGAAAATGTCTGCAATTCACTGTTATTAGTGCATGGGTGCATCACTCCCATTAGGCAGTGAGGTATTGCCTAGAGCAGGTTCCATCTGCTCCCAGTCATAAAGCAGGATTTGCTTCACGCTGGAGCCAAGTGCCACTCCAATATTCCGTACACCCATGGATGCTATGAGACTGCCTGTGCCCTTTCTGTGCTTGCACATCCCCTGCCTTTGTTATCTAAAAATGGCAATTTCTTCTGGAGGGCAGTTTAGCCAATACGACATGCTTTCTACAGATTGCCTATGTTTTACTTTCAGACCTTATATAAATGCATTTTGATGTTGGTTTTTTTCCCCCCGTGTTCAGTGATTTTTACATAATTCTGTTTGACTTCTTTGTCTTTACGTTGACTAAATACTTGCTGAAGAGAGAGACATCACTTCGGTGAGTTCCAGCTGAATGGAAAAAGCTTATTTCTGCTCCTCTGGATACAGTGCTGGTCTTTCCGTGCCGGTGGTCGCGGCAGAAGCCACGGAAGCAGCGGGTGGGCACCGCTGCCTTTGGAATGGCGAGGTCCAAGCGCAGTCCCGGAATTCCAGGGGCGCCTTTCCCGTGGCTGCAGCGCCCTCTCCTGGCGCACGGGCGGAGCGGGGAGCGCCCGGCCCCGACCCAGCCGCGGAATCCACGGGAATCGCTCCCCAGCCTGGAGCCGGGCGGATAAACTGGAACTCATTCCCCGCCCCAGAGACACCCGCGCCTTGAAGGGCGGCCGGCTCTGAGCAGAGGCAATCAGGCTCTCCTTGGAAAATGACTGCTGAGAGTGTCAGCAACTTAAATCGTAGAGAATACCTAAATTCATAATACCTTTAAAATACAGAATTTCGAAATATCCACGTATTTTTAAATTTGAAGCAAACCACGTAAGGTACCCAGGACATAAGGTTTTATCTTAAAGCCGCTGAAGATAAAACTGCAAAGTTGTGAATGAGGACATTTGGCCTAATGAAGTATGAAAAACTAATGAGGTCCAGGAGCATTAAACCAGGCTTGTAAAGAATTTCGATAATCATTATTGATGCTAAAGCAGCTACTAATGTGACTGAGTTTCCATGAGGGCTGTGTGATGAAGTTTCTGAGAAAAAGGAGCCAGATAGCAGGGCTATCTGTGCATAAATACACAGCTTCACAGAGAGGGCAGCACAAGGGTCAGATTGCTTCTTTCTGGCTTAGGATATTTAATATTCAATGAGAATTTTCAAAGCAGCTACTTTGCCTCTCTCTCTCTGCTACTTTCTAATTAAAGCACAGATAGATGCTTTCATAGAACGGAAGGACCCAGAAGGTGGGAAAGAACATTTAGCCTTGCGTATCTCATCTTTAACACTTCATTTATTACTAAATATCCTCTATTTTTAAATGACCCGGGTGCTTCCGCAACAGCAGCCTTCCCCCCGGCCGGAGGGGACGGCAGGGATTCATCACACGGTGACAGCGAGCGCCTCTGCGCTGGTGGCAGGACATCGTGCTGCCATCTGTAACATCCTGGCCCGAGAGCAACCTCAGCATTCCCCTCCTCCCTAAAAAACCTGGTACATAGTGCAGATGTTGGGAGCTGGGGCTGTGAGCACGCTGACCCTGCTGGCTGATTAATGGGGCAGCATTAATGTCAGCTGCGGTGCTGACCACAGGGCCAGGGGGTGCTGGCCTGAGCCTCAGTGCCCTGGAAGAGCCTGAGCACCAGGAGAGGTAAATGCAGCTCCCAGGAGAGGCACAATTTCCTACAATCACGGGCTGCCTCTCTACCTGTGCATTTTCAGCTTCCTGCAAGGAATGAAGAAAAAAAAAAAAAAATTTTGCTTTCTGTCTTCATTTCACTCAGCTCAACAAAGCACCATCAAGCTGGGGTATGATCTCTTTATTCTCACCAAAAACTAGCACCCACGCTAAAAGCCTGAACTTGAGCAAAGAGCAAACAACTGAAACTACATAAAAACCACCTGGGAATTCGGGAAAGCTGAGAACACAGTCAAACTTTCAACTGACTTTAATGCAATTTCAGTCAAGACCTTTTCTGCACTTCAACACATCCATCTCCATGTGAACACTCCAGTTTGGCAGCGCTTGATGAGAAGAGGCAGATCTTTTCAAAGCTGATTACAATTTAGGTTTCAATCTGGAAACAAGAGTGCTTTGCACTTCCCGTGGTTTTTGAAGAGGCTGTTACATATATCTAAACTCTTACATTTAAGAAATTTGTAACAAGCAGAAGTGACTCAGTTCCTTATAACAATGGGACATGTTACAGACTCTGCGAGGTTTTTTATGCCTTTTCTTTTTTATTTCTTCCACTCTTTATTTAAAAACTTGCAGTCTCCACTGTTTTACTGCAAAAACTGTTTGTAAAGCAAGAATTGTGCTGATCACATCAAAACTCATTAATATAACTTGTTTTTCCATTATTAGCACCATCTGAGCCTGTTGAAAGCCTTAACCAGGGCTTTAATTTTTCCACAGAGAGCTTTAAATTAATTAGTGGTTTACATGCTAACAAAGAATCTGATACATTCATAAATCAATCTAATGCAGAAGGATTACCAGAGGGTGGAAACCTATTCAGTGGGGACCTCACATTCACTTAACATGGTGTGTTTGGAACAAAAGGGTGCAGGTGTGGAATAGACGGGTACCAGGAAGAGCACATGATAATCACTTTGCATCACTTAAAGACGCAGCAGGACACATGGTAAACCAGAGCCCAGGGCCCACCCGAAGTGAAACCCATGTAGATATAAAAGGCAGTAGCATCCCACTTTAACCTTCACAGCTAAATTGCCAGAGTGGTACAATTTCTTTTATGTAGGTTACAGGCCACTGAACTAACGGGAAACAGAGTTGAACTAAAGGACTTGGGTGGAAAGAACAAACTAACAAAACTGTATGGCATAGATACAAATAAAGGTATCAAATAAAAAATGTAACTTTTTTCTGGGTTATCCAAGTTATCAAAACATAATGTAATTGTATATACTTTTGGTTCATTTTAGGCTTTTAAACTAGTTTCTGCTGAAACAACACTCTGCCACAAGAACTCTACTGTTACAGTGTGGCAACATTTTTCTCATATTTTTCCTAAGCTGGTACTGTTCACTGTTAAGAAAATTTCACAGAAATGAACACTTTTCCTGGTCATGTTTTGTGTCCAAAGGTGTAAATTCATGCACTTCAAAGATATAAAAAATACTTTGATGACTAACGTGGTTTTCAGTCTTCAGTATGTTTTGAAATAAACTTGTGATTTGCTTTGAAAGCTGCTTATTTTAATAATGGGATCTCTGTCACTACAGACACCTGCACAATCCCCATCAAATGCAGTGAGGAGTGTACACAGATAAACTGATCATCTCCATTTCCTTTACAAAGAGTCATCCAAAGTAATTCTTGATGAATCAGAAGAGACATGACTAAGAAAATTGTGAACATGCACAGTACGAAATTAAAGACCATGAGTGACAGGAAGAGCCAAACAGCAATCCTGGTGCAGTGATGCTGGAACTTTCAAGGGGTGGATTGGCAGTAATTCCACATTTTGATAGTGAACAATCAATATTTACTGATGGTGGTTCATAAAATGAAGAAACTGGAGTAATTGTCAGGTATTCAGCCTGAATTATTCAGTTCACAATTAAAGTAAATTTAAATCCACATAATCCAATATATGAGGTATCAGATTTTTCATACAAACATATGGAAAAATACAAAATTACTTGTATGGTTTTGGTGGTAAATACTTAGCTTGAAACGAAGTGTCTTCATCTTCTGTAGTACTTTCCAGTAAAAAAAATCACTCAGGAAAACTAACTCTGGGACATATCAAAAGCCCAATTTTTGGGGGGAGCACTGTGGGTCCCACACATTGGTACCACACAGCACACACTGACTAATCTTCAGCCTTAGAAAAACCTCTCCTTGTATAGATCCATTTCATCATCACTCACCAGATGTTTAGAGATGCACAGACCCATTTCTTGAGCAAAGACACCATAGTGTGAGTAGCTTCTACAGCACAGGCTCTGTGTTTTTTAGTCATTGGTTTTATGTACACATCCACCTTGCAGTAGTTCCTGAGTGCTGACTGAACCTGAGTGGGAAGGACAGGGAAAATCGCTGCACCTCGTCCTTCCAGCACACACAGGGACAGGGCACACGGTCCCTGCTCTCTGACTGCTCACTCTCACAATGAGCATGTTTTACACGAATGGGTCCCCTTCTACCCTCCTGACCTATCTGTGACAGAAAACCCAAACATTTTTTTTAAGGAAACAGAAAACTCTAGTAAGTATTACATGAGGTCCCATCCTGCCAAAGGCTTGTGTGATGCCCTGCACAGTTCCCAGGATACAGGGCAGCTCCCTGTGCTCCCTGCCTTGCTTCACACCGCAAGAGCTGCTCTCCACGAGACCGAGCGAGGCGCTGGAGGTGCCACTAAAGGTGGCATGTGCTGTCACCTGTGCCCTTCCCAAATGAAGGAGCTGGTTCCGTGAAAATCTTCACGCCAATCTAACCGGCACAACAAACAAAAAGAAAATGGGAGCGAGTAAAGGCGATTAGCTAATTAGTGCTTAAATAAAGCTGTGCAGGGAGGCCGCAGGGGTGCCATTGCTTTGATCCCGAGTCGCAGCCGGTGACAGCACAGCCGAGCCCTCGGGTGCCCTGGGGCTGGCTGGTGGCCGTGCCCAGCCTGCTGGCCCCGGGGGATGTCCATCACACCAAAGAGAGCAGCACATGGACTGGGCACCCTGCGGGCAGGCTGCTGGCAGCCAGCGCTGCTCGGGAGGGAGCCCCGCCGCTTGCCAAAGGCTTGCTCGCATCAGAACCGCTCGCCGAAATTTGGCTGAGTGTTTGTAAAGTGTTTGCTCCAAAGCCAGGGTGTGCAGCCGGCTCCTCGCCGCACGCCCTAGGAACTCACTGCACGACTTTGCTAATCCCCGGCTTCCCCTGGGCTCAAATACTCCAGCCCCTGGACCCTTGCTGCTCTCACACTGCTCGCAGCCCCGCAAGTTCATTAATGTTAATTAATGACTGCTGTGCTTCATATTAAAATCACCAGCTCTGGGCTCTGAGACACAAAGAACTTTCCATACATCAACTGCTTCAAAGCAATCGTCTCTACAGGCGCGCTCGCTCTCGGCTCTAGTTGCAGGATAATTGTGCATATTACCCCTCAGGGAAGAGGGGAAAAAACTACCCAGTATTTACCTTGGGGGAAGACTGCACCCCCGCGGAGCTACCTGTCAGCTCCTAATGGGTTACAGCACTTGGCCTCTCAACAAATTATACAAAATTACACCCTGGTTAGCAGAGAGAAGTGATCCACAAACCCAGAGTGAAAGGCATAAGAAGTGTTTGACAGGCAAGAGAAGGGACCACAACGTGGGTGCACATACCAAAAGCCTTACCAGCTTTAGAAGGTTAATCAGCATTGCTCATTTCATACAGTCTTGGATTATCCCACTAAGTATATTTTACACTCAATATATTATATTACTGCTATGCCTCCAAGGGAATCCTAGTTTAAAAAAAAATAAAGGAAATATTTCAAATAGAGTAAATAGCTCTTCCCAGATTTTGACATTTATTTACACTGAAAAGTAAAATGCAATTGCAAATCCAATGCCTGATCTTTGCCATTCTTCCTCAGGCAAAATTCCTCCTGCAGGCAGCAGGAGTTTTATCTCACTCACAGACTCTTGGATTTCAACTTCACCTGATAAAAGTTTGTTCCTCAGCTCCTCCAGGACTTCTGTGCCCTTTCTCACACATTACCCACAGGCCAGGCTTCACAACTGCTTAAACCCCATCTCAAAGTCTCCTTGTGGCCAACCCAGCCGTGCTGCAGACTCCAAGGGCAAGAACATTGGGGTGGTGTTGGGATGGGAGAGGGCTCCCACAGCTGAGCTGGGCACATCTGGGGCCGTGGTGAGAAGAATAAAGCCAGAGCTGGTTTCTCCCATCTGTCACTTAGGTTCCTCCAAATCTCACCTCACTGTGTTAATCACTAAGGGTTTATAAATGGCATTCACTGGAGGCAGGTGGGATTTTAAGGACCCTGCATCACACAGTTCACAGAGCATCCCCTCCCCAGAGACCTTCTACAGCTGCTCCCCAGCAAGTTAAAAAAACTTGGGAGCACCAAAGTCTCTCACAGCCAACTGTGCAACTCACTCAGATCAGTGGCACATCCACGTGTGTTCAAGGGGATAGTTTGGGTTTTAAGGTTTTTGAATAACTGCTTTATCCCGTGGAAGCTTAAGACATTTTATCTGAAGATGGGGACAAACAAACTCCTTAACAGATGGGAACAGTTCCTCAGATATTAAGTAATTAAGCACACTCAGCACATGTTGGCTCCTAAAGAAAATTGTTTTGAAGAGATAAGTCTCACTCTATAAATTGAGGTTTGCGGTCAACCAAAAATCTGCCATTTCATCTTTTGCTCACAAGGCTAATCTCATGAATTGGTTCATAAAAAATGAAGATACAAGGAGCATTACATGATTTACAAAATTATCAGATTGTAGGGGTTTTTTTAAAGCTTCCATGCTTGTGTTCTTTCATTTTTCTGTGGCTGGCTAAGATTTAACAGGCAAGTAAACCTACTGCTTTTTCATCTGAAATTGCCTTTCTGTGCTTGCCTTGCTTCTTATTCCAGTAAGGACCACGAGCAGAAAAATGAAGCAGCTTTTCTCTACCATAGCTTTTCCAAGGAAGCCAAGCCTTGAGTTTCCTCTCATTTATGAATACATCATTGGCAATCCTTTGGTGTGTCCAAGACAGCCTGGATGCTCTGGTGACCACCTTCAGCCAGACCACACGAGCCTGAGGCAGTGAGACAAGGACTGCAAAGCAGAGAGTGGGCACAGCTTACCATGGCTCCTTCGCTCTTACTCTGGGCAACTTCCCTCTGCAGCCGAGCCACACACAGCTTCTCCCTGAGGAAAGAAAAGCCTGTGAATAGCAGCTCATTCTCCCCTGGCTTCCCCATTGGGGCAGCATTCCTGCACATCTCTGGGGTAACCCCCAGCAGGCCCCCTCTCCTCCCCATGTTCCCCCGGAATATTTAGTGGCTGCATTATTGTTTCATTTTGTGGCAGTTTGACGGAGCTGTCAATAAATCAGCTGAATCCAAACATCATTTGCTTCATTCAAACAACAAAGCAGCTCATCATGCCGGTGATATGGAAACAGACTGTGCAAATCAGATTGTGTTATTTACTTTCCTATAGCTCTGCACATCAGCTTTATTCTGCACCATATTAACACATGCCAGAAGGCTGTTGCATCATCAATAAATATATGCATAAAATTGAAATTAAAACCAGCTATTCTATATATAAACACACTGTGATGCATTTTGCAACTACTGAATTATTAGATTTTTTTTAAATTAGTCTTTTTTCACATAAGATCCTTACACAAATGTTTGGCTCAACTCAACTAATAATTAATTTGTTTAATTAAGGATTTGGCAACCACAACACATTTTCAAGTACACTGAAATGTTGTAAGAAAGGAATGAAAAGTAGTGATTAGCATACATAGAAAAGGAAAGATAATTTCCCATTATATGGCTTGGGGAAACTCCATCCCCTAAAAACCCCCAAAGGTTCCAAGCCAGGGCAAAAGTAGGACCCAGGCTCTGAAAATGCTCCTATCATTGATTGAGTCACTCTCATCCAGCATGGAAAAATAACTGCTCTATGGTATTTTATTCCCAAACTTGCAGGAAAAAAAAAAGTAGCCTTTAAACCATTTCTCAGGAACCATTCCTCATGAGGAAAATCTGCACATGCCTGCCTAATTCCTGTGGAATGACAGCACTCCTGTCACTCACCACAGCTCAGTGTACTCCTGGGTCAATGCACCAGGCCCCCTCTCCATTTCAGCAAAAGTTGAGCAATTTAAGCTGAGTCTCTGTACTGGTCACCTGTCCCCACGTGCTCGCTGCACCCCTCAGCATTCCCAGCACAGCCAACAATTGTGGGTGTCAGATTAGCATTGCCAAAATCCTGATCTGTAAACAGGAATGATGCTGAAACCACTGAGTATCAGCAAAAAGTTGAAGATGATACAGCCACAGCCCTGTGGAAATTGTGCTTGTGTTCTCCAGCACGGTATCAAGACCTTCTTTGGCACTTGTGAAAAATTATGGAAAATTGAGAAGTAGCATTAGTCCATCATCGAGAGTCTTAACACAGGTGTCCTAAATGCATCTTGTAAAAGACATGTACCACTCCCTCCCTTCCTTGCTCAGATACTATCACAGGCAAATTACAAAATTGGTTAATCCTATTTTAAGGATTTAGTTCATCTGCTGGAAATAGCCCCTCGCATTTTTGCACTGCTTCAGTGCCCTAATATGTTCTAGTGGAAAAAAGCAAGTATTCCCTTTGAGGAGGTTTTGACCTTTTAATTGCAAAACAAATGCCTAAAGATATTTTATGAGAAAATATGTGGGGGCTGGGGGGGAAATAAACAAACAAACTCCCTCACAAACCACTCCTCCATCCACTTCCTGCCAGTGGTCTGGAGAGATTTATTTAGCTATGCCTCCTACATCAGGAATACTCCTACTTCCCTCTCTCCATGTTAACTCCAGCACGGAATCAGTGGCACATTTCTGGAATTTTATCAGAATAAATTTCACTCAAGGTCCATTCACAAAAGGCTCCTCCAACAATGCCAGGTCTCCCCTGTGTGAGGATCCTGGCTGACGTTCCCGAAGGGTTTTCTTAGCAATTTTCTCAGTGAAGGACAGCAAAGACTGGCATTCTCAAACTTTGTTTATAGGATTGCTTCTGTTAGGAACACAACCACTTTTCAATAGCAGAAAATGGAAAAGAAACCTGACTGTACCATGTAGGAGAAGGAAGAAAAAGTGCCATAATGGGTGCAGAAGAGCCATCTGTTCCAGCAGTGTCTACAAATAGCCAGCTTTGAGGCAAGCAAAGTTTGTGCTGGTTTCTTCCCTCCCACCTGCATTCCCCAGGTGAAGGAGCTGTGGACTCACAGCCAGACCGTGCAGTTGGTCACCTTCCTCTGGGCAGGGTGTGGGGCAGAATTTCAGTGGACCACAGGCATCCCTGAGACTGTTCCAGGGGGCTTTGTCAGGGATGCACCCAGCCCATTGGCCACTGTGAGCCATTGCCCAGCAGCTCTGGACAAACACTCTGGTGTGAAGGGCAAGGAACCCGGTCACACTCCCTGTATAAGCCAACAGCATTGAAAACTCATTTGCAGTGCTGGAAGTTTTCATATGAGATACATGACAGGAGAGAAACAAAGACCTTCATGTCCAAGGATGACCAAATAAACCCTCTGGTTACTATCCACCATCTCAGTCAGTTCTCATTAAGGTGGTACCTTCAGTGACTATTCTCATCCCCCATTTTTAACACGGTGTTACAACTGAATAAACATTTTACTGTGATTGAGCAGCAAAAATAATAATCTTTTAGCTGCTTTAGCCTTTCAGATGTATCAAATGCAAAAAACATTTGACATGCAGCTTCAAAGTTAATCTTGTTTTTTAAACTATGCTTTTAAATACGAAAAAAACAGTAGCATCACTTTGTTGCTATATGGTTTTATTTATTTTTAATCAAGCATGTTTCATCCCTATAGCATGATTAATTAACAAAGTTAATTAGCAACTACACCAACCTGCAAGGAAACAAAATCTTCACTGGGGATTTAAAAAATTAAAACATGTTCATTGAGAAGGTCTCATGTTCTCTTTTGAAAAACCTCCAAATGATAAAAGATTTTAAAAAATGCTCTTTGGAAGCATAGTTTATGCTCTTAGGTTTGAATATTTGTATTGTAAGTGGCAAAATTCCCAGCCAAGGACTTTGCAAAGAAATAATTAACGAAGCCAAACAAGGATTCAATTATATCCTTTCCAGATGGAACCAAGCACACAAGTAGTCAGTGTGTGGATGGAAGAAAGATACATTTCAAATCTCAGTATCACTGGTAGATATTGCAGTAGCTTGTTCTAAAAAACAACAGTTTGAGGAAAGCCCATTTAGTCCAAGAAAAACATAAATGTGCTAAATAATTCTGCATATTCAGAACTCTCCTTAGACTAAAATTTCTCTTTCACTCTCTTTTCCCATCAGGTTTGACTCATTCAACTGCCAGACAAAAGAAACCCTGTATCAGGTGACAGTAACAGCTCAGGGCTCCAGCAAAGAAATGTGCTGCTCGAGCTGCTCCCCATGCACCAGGACAGAGGCAGGGAAGTCATTTCAGTCACAAGCCTCGACCCAGCCCCTAATTCGGGACAAATGCTGATGCTCTTCCTGATGTGGTAACACATCTCCTCAGATCAAGCACCACAACAAAAGCTACACTGGGTACATGAAAGGCTCCATTTTTCTCAGTTTTCTTTTTGTAATGCTACTGTACATTGATATAATAAACCCAAAAACTCTAGCAGTGTACTTCAGCTTCCTAAACTTTGATCTTCATTTTTATTTGGAAACCTGAGATTCAGAAACTGTTAGATAGAGGGCTTTGCATCTCTTCTAACAAAGAAAGATATTACTTAAATTACCTTCTGAATACAATTACATTGTGCTGAAATATATCCATTTTCCAAGGCCTAAGCTATACAGAATCAGGATGTATTTTCAGTGGTAAATAGTAATTTTACCGTTTTAATGATGAAAAGTAATTTTATCTTTAACGAAGAACACAGTCAAGACTCAATAAGAATGGGAAATCTGTTAGAAATATCCTCTGAAACTGAAGTTAATGCTTCAGCAAACCTTAAGCCCCATGATCCCTGGGGAGAAGGGCTCCATGTACCCTGACACTGTCCTTCCCTGTCTTGATGAGCCCCACAACCTGCCAGCATGCATTGACAGCTCTTATGTTTTCAACAAGTGTGAACACTGATGAAGAGTCCAAACTTTTCCTATTTGCTAAGTAAATTATTACTTCTCTCCACAACAAAATTCAAAAACAAAACAGGTATGAAGCTCCCAAGTTACTAACTCATTTCTCTATCTGCCTTTTTTTATTTACGAACAGGAACGTGTTTTCTTCATGTTTCATCCTCTCTTGGAATTTTTCACTCTGGAGTGATTTCACTTAGAAGCCATCAGTCCTGCACCACAAAGTGATGCCCACCTTTCCTTGTCGTTTTATAACTTTCACTTTTTGAAAAGCCATAAAATCACCAGTGACAAAGCCAAGCTTTGAAAATACAATGAACATTTGTTTCATTGTTGGTGGCTGTGGCCAAGCAGACTGGCCAAGCTATATTTGAGAGTCCTTCCTTTCCTTCTGGAGGCTATTTTGTAGCAGAGAAACCCCAACCAAGTTTCCACTCTATATATTGCTGTGAGATTCAGAAGGTGAGTAAATACTCTGTTCTCCTGGGGAAGAAGCAAACAGAAAACTGACATAGAACCTGAATTAGCAAGGCATCACAAACCTTCCTGTGCCTTGGTACCACTCCTTGCCTACCACATACCAAAATTATTTCTCCTTAACATCTTTCCCCTTTATATCATTACTTCCAGCCACAGCATTGTTCTTCCAATGAACCAGAAAAAAACACAACTAAACCCCATCAAACATGGATTAAACACGGCACGATGCTAACAGCTGACCCGGGGCAGGGTGCTAGTTTGTGCAAGACACAGCTTGTGCCCGGTTCCCTCAGCTCTGGGTTTTCCAGGGGGTTTCCCACCCGAGTTCTGACCAGGCTTGACCCCATGGAGTGGACGAGCTCTGGCAGGAGGAGCCGAGGGTGGGGTGGCTGCACTGAACTCCCGCGCCTCTTTCAGCTCCCAGTGCGGGCGCGGTGCTCAGCTAGGCTCCTTCCCAGAAATTCCCAGAAAAGAGCTTTGTGGAGTTGGGCTTCCGGAGCCTCACTGCCTCAGCCACCTCTGGCAGGAAAGGAGTCATCCTGAACAAAAAAATATTCACTGCAAATTTAAAGCTGAGCGAACTACGGGCTTTATTTAACTACTTTTTCAATAATTGCAAGGACTGGAGTTACAATAATGGAAGTACTAACGCTGTCAGCCAGAAGCAGGAAAGATAGGATGAGCCACCAGCAAGGAGCAGCTCCTATTCACTGCTAACTTATTGGTAATAAAAGATAAGCCTACAGAAAATATAATTTACATTAAACTTCTCTTCTATAAGACATGATTCTGCCAAATCCAGACAAGCGAAACAGGTAGCAACTTACTTAAACTGTATTTCCTTTGGGTGACACTAACAGCAAGGAAAAAGAAAATTATAACTATAATCTAAAATAAGGATCAGCAATCCTCATGGGCTCCTCACCAATTTCCAGTGGATTTTCAGGTACATTAATCTGAAGAAGTTCAAAGACAACCATCTAGTCACTTTCCAGAAGCATCCAAACAAGACGTCAAATACCAAAGAAATGTCATGGAAGAAATCACGAGAGAACAGCTCAGAAAGGAGGCAAAGAGAGGAACATCACGAGGGCAGAGCCTTCATTAGAAAAGCAAAAACATTGTCTTTGCCTAGAAAGTGGGACATTTATGGCAAAGAAAATAGAAAATAAAGGTTATCAGGAGTCCATGGCAGATTATTCCTGAATTGTTTCCATGACAAATTACTCTCCCAGCATAGGCACAGCAGCGGGCACCTGAGCATGGGAGCAGGCAGCAATGCATTTTTAACACAAATATCCTCTCTCACACTGGCAATCTTTATTATTTCATTGATATTTATTGTTTTCAGCACTGAAATTATAAGTGCAAGGTTGAACACTTTAATGATTCCTTGGTATTGCAGACAACATTTTAAATATATCTATTTATCTGTCAATATATCTATTTATCTGTTTTTTAATGTTGGAGTGTCTTCTTCCATTATTAACACTGATTTCACAATACTGCCCACCTTTTGAATTTTGTACCTATTTAGGCAAAAAAAGCATAGTTAAGAAGATCTAGATCCAATGTTTAAAATATTGGGGTTTTTTGCTTTTGAACATGGGAATGGTTTTTAACCTCGCTGATACAGAAAAACCATCAAATGAAGAGCAAAAGCTTTATAAATAACTTCATTAGTAACTGTAAAATAATTCTAATGACAAGAAATAGAGCCACCAAGCAAGACATGGGGGTGGTATTAACCATCATAATCAAGGTAGTTTCTTGACCAAGGAAAAATAGGGAGAAAAAGTGATTTTTACCCCATTATGCACATATTCAGTTGGAGGATAAAAGATTAATGTCTGTGTGATACAATGCCAAATCACTGAGATAATTATGAAATATACCATTTCAATCATTTTATAAATCTCCTGGAACATCTCACTTTATGACCATTATTCATGAGATTATGCACTCAACTTCAATTTTGTTTCAGACATTTTCCTCTGAAACCTTTCTTTTGGTCTCAGATTCCAGACCAAAGAAGACAAAAATTAGTTTTCCTAGAAAGACAAAAATAGAAGGAAAACCCTACATTTTTCTAACCATCTCTAAAGTCTGAAGAGAGTAGTGAGAGATACTTACAGGCCTTTTTAAAAACCAGCCCAAACACAAAGCAGTAAACTGCAGCAGGCAAGGGAGTAACACCTGGCTATAAATTTGAATGCAACCTCCTCAAGCATGAAACATCAAAACCTAAGTGCCAAGAAACATCAAGTAAACAGCACTAGAGTACTGAACTCTGAAATACATGTAAAGTATAAGTTTTCACATTATAAATTAAATAGTCCATGCATTATGTAAACCTTGCATTTATCAGAAAGAAAAGTTAAGGTTTTAACGGGGCCAAATCCTGCACAGATTTGCTCCCTGTTTAAAACTTTTGATTCAACATATTCCAGCAAAATTACCAAAACTCACTGCTAAAAATAAATGAGCACTGAATCCATCACACAAAATTTGTTATTATTAAAAGTGGTACATTAACTATAAACCTTATTGTTGCTGTTCTTCATGCTTTAAAGTATAGAGCAAAAGCAATTTGACAAATTCACACCACTGTAGTTTGGAATTTTTTGACGTGACTTATTTATCAATTTCAGTGTTACATTAACAGTAATATTTATATTTAATACTGCATTATTTCTGCCAATAAGTTGCGATCCAAGAAGCATACAGTGGGAACTTGTACAATTAGGCAAGTTGCCAAGTTCTCAAAGAATTATCATCACTGAAAACCTCAGTGTTTAAAAAGGAAAAAAAAAGAAGGAAAGGACTAATAAAAATCAGTATGGAATATTAATTCAGGAAAAGAAAACTTTACAACACAATATAGGCAGTTGTTGCACAGAGATCCCCATTCCTTACTAAGAGAATTACTGCTTGCTCTTTTTGTCAGGTGCTACTTTTAAGAAATATTTTACGCTAATGAAAGCATGTTTAATCAAAGCCCTTAAATGGTAGCGAATTTCTTCCTGAGAATCCTTTCACAGCACAAGGCCTACAGCTTGCACTTTTCTAATTAAAACGTATTGTAGTGTTCATCTGCTTTTTGATGGTATCCTCAGAGGCACCACATTATTCTTATGACCTTCTCCAGGACAGGTCAGTGTGAAAAGCAAATTGTCCCTCTGGAACATGACTAATTCACCTGATCCTCCCTCAGCAGGATAAGGTCCGGGAGCTCCACTGCTTTAAGTGGGGTGATAAGACCCTACAGGTTGCTCCAAGCTTCCCAGTTTAGCTTGATAGTGCAGCTGAGTTCAGAGTGGGTTAAGGAAGAGGCACAGGGTCATTGCTCCATGCAAGTCTGGCCCATAGAGAGAGACAACAGTGTAAGTCACCACCTTTTAATCCCTCTTATTCCCAACACACACAAACTGCCACTCTTCATTTCACACGCCCACAAGATGCTTTTTTTGGTGCTAATCCCCAAAAACACCTGCTCTCTGCTGGAAGTACCAAAGCTGGTGACATTGGGCTGTTCAGCAGAGCTGACACGGGCCTGGCAACACATCAGCCACCAACACAAGGAAGGTGCTGCTGAAGCAGATGTTGCCTCTAGATGAGTCAGATTTTTATTTCTGTGACTTGGTGCCACTGAAAGCAACAGCAGAGATGGGATGGAGGAGCTCTGCCTATAGAGCTATCAAAAGATTATTTTTTTAAATGCACATTCAAGAAAGAAGGGACAGAGCAAGGACCAGATAGGAACCGCTCTGTGCAAGGGAACCTCTCCCGTTCTGCCTGCCCTGAGCACATTGTTCAGACTTCTGCTCTATTCGAGATTTCAAGCCAGCCTGCAGCTGCAGGTCATGCAAGAATTCCTGTTAGGGCAAGCAAAGCTGTTCCTCCTCAGTTCCATTGCTCTTAGCAGTGTCTCCCAGCTTGTGAGTGTGTAAATTCTCATCTCTCTGTTTGCTGTTCAGTTTTAATCTGGGTCAAGCCATTCTCTAGACTAGATAGAGTCTCAGTTCTTGTGTTCCTAGTCGGGGTGTTATGGACAGTTTGCAGTATCAGATCCTTACAGCACACAGATTTATGCCATTTTTATTGTATTGTTTTCTTGTATTAATTTTGAGGGTTTTTTTCTTAAGTAAATATTTGGAATCCAGAAGATATCTATCTCCTGCTATATGATGAATTCTTTGGTTGCTGACCCAAACCCCTTCAGCCATTTCTAGCAGAAGTGAATTATTTTTTTCACTGAGCTTGGATGCAAGACGACCTTGGAAAATGAAAAACAAAGGAAGAAACAAGCAAAGAAGGCTTTCTTTTTGCAAAGGACTTGGAAGTTGAGCTAACAAATTCCCCTAATCACTTTTCCTCATATATATTTTTTCTCTGGAGATTTGTCACATGGAGATGATATGCTGTGGAAATTCTTTTGAAAGGACAGGCATTTCCCTAAGGGGTTTTTAATGAGAATTTATTGCTCATGAAAGATTCAGGATTGGCAGCACTTCAGTCTTCAGCTAATGATCTTTTGTTTATTAACATAAAATGCATCACACTTAACAGGAGTGTAACTTTCCCAACCAATGCATCAAAGCACGGAAGAATTCTCACTCCTTGCATCTTATCCCCTGAGGCTGTCTGAGAGGGTGTTAGAGAGGGTGTTAGCTGAAATTTATATGGTTGTCCTCTATGAAAATGAAGTCAGAACTCTTGTTTCACGTAAAACTGAAAATCGTGGAAACATTTTTTCATGACCAAAGTTACCCAGATACAAACGAACAGCAAGAAATGTCAGTACACTACTATGACTTCTCACAGCACCTATTCCTTTCACACAAACCTTTGACCAGAACCAGGATGTATTTGCTTAGTCCTAATCCTAACTACTTTTACATTCTGCAGGTAACATTCTTGCAAAGTACTGGTTCCACATCCTGGTGGTAAACTACCATCTTTAGAAAATCACAAAGAGTGATGAAGACTGTAGGCAAATGGGTCTGTAAACTCGAGATGCCAGAAATACACTCCTAACCATCTCTTGTATATTTAAGGAAATAAAAAGGCAAAAAAAAGAAAGCAAGCAAACACTGAAGGAAAATGGGTGTAAGGCACAAACCTCAAATTTATTACTTTGGATACTAAGCTCAACTAAACTTAGTTTAGTTGATCCTACTGCTTTCTTCATAACTAGCTTTCCTTTGGCTCTGCCCAAGAGATACACCCAGTTCTCATTTGTTTGTGAGAATGTTCAGAAAGATTTTCCTCCCTCCTCTCTACAAAGCCTTTCACTTTTGCTCTTACAGTTCAAAGATACCTGATTTTGCTTCATTACTGGTTGACCTCTTACCTCTGTTTTCCATTCCTTTGTTCCCAGATCATCACAACAATTCCTGGTATCCTTTGTAATCTCTTTTTAAAGGAAGGTGTTACACAGTGTGATGTGTTTCTATCCATTCAGAAAGCTTACAGCATGAGGATTTGTGGTTTTCTTAACAGGCTGCATTGCTACGTCTTTTTCCTTTCTGAGCTATATTTATTGCAAACTCTATAACCTTCCAGATGTCACTCATGTCCTGTTCTAACTGAACACTGAAATACATTGTAAAAACCATGTGGATAAGAAACAAGATCAAAGTGATTTTTATGCTTTATTCACAACCCTCTCTCGACTTTTTTTTTTGTGTTTACACAATTGTTCTATATTTATAGTATAAATCACTAACAAATTTGCAATGCCCTTCCACTCACAGAGAAAATACAAAAAAGGACCAAACCCAGTCACAAAGTCTGAATAAATTGTTTTCTTTTTGTTTTTTCTTGTAATCTCATTTTGCACCCTCAAGAATATTGTTCTGGTAAGACCCAGAATTACTCCTCAGTCGGGGGGATATCTTTCTACTGGGAACTGTCTACATTTTTAAGGCCAAAGGAGCTGAATCTCAGATCAGACCCCTGGAGTAGTGTTTTCTGCTGTAACCCATCCCTGCTCTTCTCTACCAACCCACCTGAGATACAAGAGAATTTCTTCTCACATCATTTTACAGAAAATCAAATAATCTGAACAGCGAGATTACACTTTTGGATATAGCACTTGTGATACAGCCCCTGCAGGTGCCTTCCAATAGGATTCTCAGCAAGTGACAGATAAAATAAATGAAATCATTATTTTCTGAGAGCATTTCTTAAATGCCTACATCAAACAAATTAAAGATTTACCAACAGCAATAACTACCACTTAGCTTTCAGTTTCAGGAATGTGATCCTGTTAATTGAATGCAAAGATTTGAAAAGAGAAAGTAATTCAGACTTTTGCATAAATTTCTGTGGACTTGGGTAAGCTATGGTTTTGTGAAGAGAAAAACAGATGAAAGCTAATAAAAAGGATTTTTTCCCTTTTTTAAATTCAAAGTGATGCTGTAACACAAACTTCCTTGGAAAAAGTTATAAACTGCTGAACTTCCCACAGTCCTCCCCCAGACTAAGGAACGTGTTTCACTGTACCTTAAACAAAATAATGTTCTCTACACCACATCTCACCATGCCAGAAAGAAAACAAGGAGTATGCTGAAAATCACTTTGAAGTGTCCTTCAATAACCCAACACACGAATTCATATTCATGCAGCCTTACAGCAATAAAATCAGTTCCATGCTAATGACATAATTGTTTCTTCTATCATTCTGTCTATAAAAGAAGACTAGATAAAGTCAAAGGCAGTGGCCTCTGGCTGATTATGTGTTTTGACAAATTAGATGATTAACTGAAACCTCAAACCCAAGCTTTGCTGTCTCAGTAGACCCAGAAGAGAAGAAAAGCTTTGCTTTTGAAAGGACGAGGCTCTACAGGGACCTCAGCCCAGACTGAGTGTTTCTCAAAGAGCAGTGTTTGTACTGAGCACACAGCCATGCACACAGCCTAATTCCAACAGAGAAATTACAGTTGTCACTTTAAATAATGGAAGCAGCATATGGCAATATATGCAAAATGCTTTGCAACATGTTCAAGCAGAGATGGAGAAAGTAAGTTATCAATGACAGTTTTACCACATAATATACCAGTGTAACACTTAACAACACTGAAAATGAAATCCAGACACATCAGTGGGGCAATGGCAGCATTTCTATATTTATGAAGCTGTTTAAATTCACACACAGTCAGATCTCAACTAGGAATAAACAGGGAAGACTGAATAGCAACAGGCACAAGATCCCCTTGTGTTGTTCAAGTTGTTTTACTGAGCTGAGTTAAAAATCTCAACATGTGGTACCCTGACCTTGCCTCAGTACATCTCAAGCCCTGGTCTTGAACATTAGACAAAACCTTACCAGGTGAAAGCTCAGCACTGTCTGTCCTTCCAGTTAGTAGCTCAACAAAGCTGGGCCAGAACTATTACTTAGAACTTTTTCATTTATTCGTGATATGACTGAAAATACTATTACAAAAGAGTGTACTGTCATCCTTTTACAAGTAAACACAATCTAAAAAAACAGCTTTCTGTTTAGAACCTGAATCAGGGAAGCAAACTCCTTCAAGAAACCCCAGACAAACGAAACTCTCTTGGGGTATTTCAAATCATTTTCCCCAAAGACAGCAGCCAGCTCTGCTCTGAAAATGAGGCCAGCTTCTCAGAGCTCAAATAGCATCAACTTCAATGGAAGTTCAACTTCAGCAAACAAAACAAGTAATTTAAAAGATATGGATGAATAAGGACTAAGATGTGTTAGTCTTCAGGCATTTCCAAACATATTAAATGTATATTAAGAAATACTAACTGTCTGAAGTATTAAAATGGAAATGCTTTCAGCAGTTCAAATGTCAAACAGACACTTAGGCAATTCCACATTTCTCCAGTTTCAGCAACAAATAGAATGTTTTGAAATCATCTGATGTTTGAATAAAGCTCTTTGCCATTTTCCACAGCAGATGCATTAGATCTGGGTAATGAACTGTGCTCTGAAATAACTTATTACAGTCATCACCACAGCCAGCTACATCACCTTTGGCAGAAAGCAAAATAAAAATCACACAGTGCTCACATAGCATCACCACAGCATTACTTCATTTTACAGAATCAGGAAAAGCTCCATTTCAAATCAAGGTATTGATTATTTCAGAATTTAATCCCGCAGTCAAAAGCTGTAACAAGAAAACAAATCCAATAAAGGGCATTTTCCAATTAAGTAAGTGACCCTAATCTTCATTTTAAGTTACTTTGATATTAGAGATCATAAAGTAGAACCACACTTAAAGTACTCAGATTATTAGAGTAGGAATTAAAACAGACATATATAAAATAGGTAATTAATTTTGTAGATAAATCTCCCGCATCATGGCCATGCCTTTAGTACATAAGATCAAAACATCTGACAGAAAATTCATACATTGGTACCTTGAGGTTTTTCTGCTTAAACCTAAGCTTTACCTTAATTTCCTTACCTTATTTTAATAATAAAAGGGTCAGAATGAAGATGCAATAAGCACCTACTTTAACATCCATTCCCAATAACCAGCAATTGTCTTAGAGAAAACCAACAGGAGCAAACTGCTCCATTCCCTGGGTTCATTAGCAAAGTTGTAACTGTGGCTCTTCACAATGATTTATAAGAGTGCATAAAGAGCTGAACGTACTTGTCTGTACAGAATATATGTTACTAATGGTCTAAGTTGTTATACAGGTAGTCAGAGCTGCTCTGAACTCAGGGGATCGATATCTAAGGGATGTTTGGGTTCACTTTCCTTCCCAAAATCCCCAAAGCAAAATAGAATTGCTTCTCTTTTTTCAACAGGCTGCAAGAACCAGCAGACTCTGATACACTAAGACACTTCCATGTTGACATATTTTCCTTAACAAGATATTGTCTTAATTAGTTTCATCTGCCATTTGGAGGTTATCTAGAAGACAAGTTAAGGATTTTCCTAGTGAAGCAGAAAAAGCCCATATGTTTTTAGGTTGCATATAATTCCCTATTATAAAACCAGTACCTGCTCATTACTGCACATCCCACAAAAGCAGTTCTCACAGCTGACACTGAAAGCTGTTGTCATCTAATTTCATTGGAAATGAAATGCTAGGATGTTTTTTCTGCACAAAATAGCCACATATTCATCCCTTCATCCAATGTTTTTGGTGAGAAGGCATGACCCAGACAGAGGTGTTGCCTTGCCCTGCTGCTGGCTCTGGCCACAAAGGTAAATGTCAATACATTTACCAGCACCAGCAGCACTTCCCTGGCTTCTGTCTGCAAAGCTCTTGGCATCAACACAACGTCCCAGTGTGTTAGATAGTAATAAAGCCACATGCTAAATTCAAAATTATTTTAGTTAGCATACTGCTGCTTTATTCCCAGTCTCAGAGCAAGATAAGGAGAGGCTAGAAAAGAATAAACTCTCAAGGAACATGAGGTCTATCAACAGGTACTTTCCCCCAGCACTGTCTTGTGAAACCATTATGGAAAACTGTACCTGCATATAGACAGTGCTTCTGTATGCACCTATAAAAACTACGGCTTTGTTTAAAAATCCTGAGCTTCCAATTTCTCAAGAGTTGCGACAGACAGAGAAAACAATTTATTTTTCAGATAGGTAGGGAATAATTTTTCTTTTCCCCTATACACAGATCATGGTCTACATGGTTTCCCAAAGACATATTTTCCTTAAAAGCAGCTATATTTTTGGAGCATTATCTGCAACAATATCAATCAACCTTTCTTCTACCAGGAAAATGTTTCTCAGTGCTCACAAGTACTGATAATCAAAAGTATTAATGAAGAAAAGTATTTAAAACCACTAGAACATGATGCCCATCATACCAAGCAGTAATTTAACACTTGAAACAGGCAGCCAGATGGCTGGCTTCAGTCAGCCCATTTCCACTGACATGTATTTAATCAGCTGAGTTACCCCAGACAAACACCCAGCCTGGATTTCTAATAGCAGGACAATGATGGAGCAGGATAACTGGAGCTGGAGATCAGCAGGGTTTAGAAATTACTTCAGCCTGGGGCTTGCCAAGCCTTGGCAGCCCAGAGGCTCAGCCCCACTCCCTGGGCCAGCAGGACAGCTCAGGCACCTGCTGGAAGCCCCAGTGGCTGAGCAGGACCTGTGGGACATTCCTCCAGGGCCACCACAATCCCCCAGATGGGCTTTTAATTACAGTTCCCACTGCTCCAGAGCCTCCTGCCAGCCCGAGATCCCAGAGCCCCAGCGCCAGACACACGTCTCCTCTGCCAGAGCCCAGCTGGCCAGCCAGAAACCACACAGGGACAGATCTACTGCAAAGGGAGGGGGACAAAACCCTGTCTCTGCCACAAAGCAAAACTTCCTCTGACTCTTCAGACTTTTAGCCTATTGATCTCCTCTTCAGTAGAGACCTCCAGCCACTGTCACACTCTGGCTGGACACTTCATTTAGGTTATAAATCTGCTACTTCCTCTATGGTCAGAGGATTTTCCCAGGAATTCCCTGGCCAGCCACCAAACAGCCCCACTAAAGTCCAGAGACATGCTTTAACCTATTTAACTGTACCCCCCAATGCCCATCCTCTCTATATCTATATTAATTCCCTCCACATCCTCTCTTCCTGTATTTCCACACAGCACTCTGCTTTTCACTAGGATTTTAACATTGCTGAAGTCAAAGAGTTCTCAGCAGTTCTAATACACGTGTTTTGGTGCTGGTTCTCCTAAGCAAACTTGGTTTGATCCTGAAGTCAATAATTACGGACAGAGACATCCAGGAACATCTGTGTACCGTCCCTGGACATCACAGAAGAGGACAAACCTGGGGACAGCCAACATTACAGCCTACAAAGAGGTTAAAGCAGCAGGATCAGTAACTGCAAAGAGCTGACAGAGTCCCTCCTGTTATTTTACACACAATGAGAAAAGGTGTCATAACATTTCACAAATTGCTCAAATATTACAATCTGGGTACTCAAATACTGATTTCTACCTCAGCACTCTACAGGAAATGTGCAGTTTGAGCTGGTAATAGAACCACACTAATGTCTCCCAGAATCAACCCCAACTTTGAAACAACGTGCCTTGAGCCTCACTGCAGGAAGAAATGAAGACATTACCCATGCCAACCACAAGAAATAATCTCATACTCACTGCTCACTGTTGCACAACATATTGTTCTATGCTCCTCTATGCACAGGAGCACATACCATTGTCTATTTTAACCTAGGCAAAGTTTGAGAGCCTTCCTGAGAAGCAAGCATTTTGTTTTTCATTTCATTTTTAAAAGGAATTAAAAATCTAGATCACAACATCTAACAACAAACAACAGTGGAAGTCAGTGCCAGGCTCGCTTATTCTCAGAAATAAAGTTGAGCAGTCTCAGGACCTTGTCATATGAGCATAGATTGCATTCTGGCATATCAGATGCTGCAGTAATGAGATTTTGTAAATCTGAAATGCATTCATATTATGTACATAAAGAAATCTCTTGATGTTTTACTTAGTTCAATGCTCTTTTTCATCATATGTACCAACTCATGCCCCCCTGCATTCAAAAGCTAATAACCAATACATCTGATGAAAATTAATTGTCTTGACAGCTTGCATAAAAACTATAAAGGTGCAAAGGAAAAATGCTGTGGCAGCATTTTCTTTCTCTGTAGGACAGTAGCTATGGAAACTATCTTCAGAGGCCAACTGGCCGCCATCCCAGTGCAGCACAAAAAAAATCAAAATGCTACTTTTAGAGGGTTAGTCAGTGGCACCAGTCATAATTATCAACATCTACAATGTTGCTGCACATTAGCCACAGCAAAATATTGCTGATGTTGTTGGGAGAAAAGCTGATATGACATTATAGCCCTATTACAGATCTGGATAATACAGAGCCTTATAAACTGTACTCATACTGATAATTACTATGATAAACAGCCAAAATAGCATAAAAACACATAAAAATAGACAGCTATCTAAAATATTAATATGAAAACCATCCAATCTCCTAACAGAAAATATTTTATTACTTATTATGATAGAAATACTCAGGTAAATACTTGCAGATGAAGAGGAAATCTCTAATCTTATTTAGCTGCCACATTTCACTAACTGAAACTTATCCTTTCTGAAGGATATCCCATATAGCTAGCCTGGACAAAAGCTATGATTTCTAATACAGTCTGACAAAATCATCAATTTTTATGAATGCTGAGAGATTATGAAGGATTTTTCCCTGAAAAGGTAAGACACAAAGGAGCCAGAGTTTCATTATTGCTTATGCATGTGGCAACTTTCCACTGCTAGCCACAGAAGAAATGTAGTCAGTCACAGGTCGTTGTTGACACTCAAATCTTTGAAGAAATACATCTTCCATCCAGAACAGTATTCAAAAAGTAGGAAGATTTCAGTCTACAAGAAACTTACTTAAAAGGAAGAAAGCTGGAGTATGTGAACACCTCAAGTATATACACGATTCCACCATTGCAGAGGTTGGGATTTCACTCAACCACACAATTTTGTGACTCTGTGGTATTCTCTAGTGGGTAACTTCTCTCTGTGTGGATACTCTTCTCCAGTTTCTGTCGAAAACTCCTTCTCTGACACCAGCAGTTCTTATTTAAATGGGTTATGGAGACTACCCAGGAAGGACAGAGCTACACAGACCAGGTTTATGTCCAGTCAAGAGCCAAATTCTTCCCAGTGCCAAACTGTACTGGCTGGGTTTACTGGGGGCTGTGGAAATGGTACCTCTCAAAGGATCTGACTTGACACCTTGGAACCTTGACATGCACTACAAAACCAAACATGAGCATGTCTGAGGCACTGGGATCTCAGCCTGTTATCCTGGTAACCTCTGAGCACCCACAAATCAATGCTGGCCTCATTCAAAAAACTATACCTAAGGGCAGAAAATAGCTAAAAAATAAGGCATGTGCCTAAAATACAGGATTTTTAGAGAACCTTAGAATTCAATTTAGCTCATAGACTGCAATTGCTGTATCTCCATCCTGCTGTTTCCACTGTGATCCCTCCCCTCCTCAGCTCACAAGGATCTGCCTGTAAGAGCTGGGACCCAAGCAGGCAGGCTGGATTCACAGCAGGCTGTGCTGCTGTAGCCCCATTTTGCCTGCTGAAGATCCTCTAACCCAACTACTCCACTGGCTAGCTCACTTCAAATTGAATCAAAGCAGGCGATTTTCAAGCTTTTAAAACAATATGAATTACTATAAATAACAAGTAGGTCAAGACCATGTTTTCTCTTGCATTTTCTCCTGCTCACAACAAATGATCCAATTCTGACCCCTGCAGGTCCCTCATCAGGATGGAACAGTTGCCTCTTTGGGATTGACTGGGTGAGGTGGTACAGCTCCCCAAGGGCAGCCCCAGGAAAAATCCAAACATTATTTTCCAGTCACCCTGGTCTGTCTCCTTGTGACCTTAGCCATAGCCTTCAACAATCCTATAAGTGCTGTATGATTTTCCACAGATGGTTTTTTCCTCTTATGAAAAAGATGTTTAAGCTATATTTATTGAAGGTCTAACAATACATGTCTGATCCTTATTTTTAAGTGTTGAGCAGTTTCTCTATCCAGACATCATTGATGAGATAATTTGTAATAGCACCGTAGAAGAAAAACAATAGCCCGACAACAAAAAGGGGTGAATTTTCTGCAGGCAGAGGAAAATTCACTACTGCTTCAAATGGGAAGAGAAACCCAGCTGTAGGGCTGTGATTTCATCCTGTCATGTAGGAGCTCTGCATCTGACATATTGATTGGGGTAACTGGAGGGAAGAGGATCATGCCATGCCTAGATCCCCCCAGTGCCATCAATAAATCCATCCTGGCTGGAATTGTGGGTTATACTTTAGATCTAACAACAGCTCTCATTAGTTCACCTGTTATCTTTACATAGTTATACAGCAGAAAATTGCAGCAAAACACACCAAAACTATTTAGTACATGCCTCACACTGAGGTTTGATCCAGCTACCACTAGAGAAACCAAGTTAAGGTTCAACTAACTTGGATCTGATTCAAAAAATACGGGGTCCATGCTGCCACCAGAAAAGAGGAGATTAACAGAACTGAAAGGATGGACAATAGGGTTTGTGTGCCAAAAGCCTGACTTCTTTTCCTGTGTTAATCTCATCAGAGACACCCATGACTGCAAACCTCGTCATGCCTACTGTCCTTAAGACTATCACAGCTACACACTGCTGAGTGAAGATGTTAAGGAGATTAATCCAGACTCTAATAATATTTATCGGAGTATTGCTAAAAATATCTCTCTTAGAAAAGCCTTTACATGACAAGGGAGAGATAAACTCACATATTGATACATCCCAAATTATCCAACCTCTGCCCTTGCACAAAACCCAGAATCAGACAAGAAAATGCACAATTAATAATAAAGCACATTTTCATTACTCTAGGAGGTAAATCCATGAGGGACCACTGCCACCATTTGCTTTAATGGTGCACACTACACCAATAAGACAGCATTGGCTTTTAACGAAAATATATTTAAGCAGTTATGAAAAATTTGATTCTTTCTTTAACACAAGTAGCTCTACCCTAGAAAACAAGTAAAATAAAATATTTCTACTGTCTGTTAATGCCACACTTACTCTCCTACAGTTTTACAGCTTGGTTTAACCCTTCACTGAAATGTATGCTGTTGCAGATCTTAATATCTTTCTGCACACCTTCTTTCACACTTTGCAACACTCATATCACAAATCTCGAGACTGAACAGGTTGTTCAGTTTTTTTATTCCCTGAGTTCTGACACTTTCCCAACTCAGCTTTTCAAACTTAATAGAATATCTCTTTTCAGTTAAGTATCTTCTGACTTTGATTAATTCTCGCAAACCTTCAGTTCTCTTCCTGAACACAGCTTCACTCTTTCCTTCCAAGAGGAAGCAAATCAATATTCAAGAAGGTAATTTTCTTCCTCATCACCTGCCAAGATCATGTTGATGTCTCAGTCCCTCCTCTCACCTGGTCACCTTACTCTTCCTTAGGATTCTGCTGTCCCTAGTTCCAGTTCCTTGCCATACAGGTCTATTAGTTTTTCTTGACTTAAAAACAACAGCCACCCTTGATTTTACTTCATTCTCTGAACATTGAACAATTACACTGCCACTCGTCCTCATCCTTCTTCCATGTCTTTCCTATCCAAATACCAGAAGTGGTGTTTGACCCTCTGTGAAGTTGCAATCTCACAAACAAACTCCTGACTCCTCATCAGGGAGCCATGAAGCTTCTCCTCCTGTCAAATCAGGAGCTGCTTCACACCAGTCCAGAATAGGAAACCTTGGGATGTGCTCCTGGGTTTCATATATGGAGTTTGGACAGAGGCAGCCCAAGGTAACCAGGAGACATCAGCATTTGTAGGCTCCTGTTACCCACCAGTCACATTTGGACCTGTAAGACACGGTGCCAGCCACAGAGGCTCAGCAGTTTTGAAGCAGCTCTTCAGATATCCAGCCTAGTGAGAATGTCAGGCTTTGAGAACAAATAGAACCCCTGACATCAAAACAAATCTATTCTCACTCTCTCACTAACAATTCCTCATTTTTCTTTGTACCCTGCAGTCTAACTCTCTCATCATTTGCTAGCAGTGCTTCACACATACCATGTGAAGTTTAGGGACAGACATTCTTTGTGATCATATTTTAATTCATTAGGTGCATTTGCACTGCCAATTTAATGTGAAAAGAGGCATTTTCTCAGTGAAAACTTAACGTTTGTTGACATTTAAGGTCTTGGGCCTGCCATTTATGATAGCATGCTTTGATTTCCCCCTGCAGCTGTGCTCCAGGGAAACAACCTGAGCATCCCAGATATAACACAGATGGAAGGTCCCCAGCAGCTGACTCCTTGCTGCATGCCCAGGACAAGCAGCTGGTGCAAGCTCTTGGGCCAGCTGGGAGATGAAGTGGAGGTGTGGTCCTGGACCCACCAGGGATCGCAGCAAATCGAGTTTTTTCTCATTTGTGCCATGTCACTTGGTAATACCAATGCTCCTTGTCTGGGCTCTACTGCAGTGCCAAAGCAAATGTAAATAAAATTATTTAACAAGAGCGAGCATTAAAAAAAAAAATCAAACCATAGCCACATACTACAACACTGTAATTGTTCACTTCCATTAGGTAACACTGCAAATGGTGACTGGATAACTTACTCATCTCCAGGATACAAGCTCTAGCAGTAGCCATAAAGCCAATGTTACTTGACAGAGCCCTGCAGCAAAACTCAGAGCAAATTGTTCCTACATTATGAACTACAAACACTCATCTAGAGCTTAGATACCAGAAGCATTCCCAGCAGTCCTCTCTACTACCACATGTGCTGTTTACATTAAAAAATATTTTTATATGCTTGAACATTGGCAGGTCAGATTCCCATTAACACCACAAGGAATGACTGCAATTCAATCTCATGTTCAGTAGCCACCAGGAATTGCTTTATTGCAGATGCCAAGAAGGCCAAGACACAACACATGGTTACTGTGGCTCCACTGGTAGCTCTGCTCTTCTCCCAAACTCAACAGAAAGATGCATTTACTGCACTGGGTTTGGCCTACATTCCCCTCTGACCACATGTCACACAGGTGTGCTCTTAGGACACTGCTGCCCTTCAGGGTGCAGTAAGTCACTGAGGTCATCCTATTGCAAATGCCAGCTGGCTCCTTTGCCTGAGACTAGGAACACCCACTGGAATGCAGACACACACAGTGGGCATGGAGAAGAGGTACACAGGCAGTCAATTCAAAGAAGGAGAGAGAAAGGGAAAGAAATGGAAGAAAAGTCTGTAAAGATGAACATCTGTTGCCACAGAAATGACTATTTATGACAATGAAACCTGAAGTTATAATTTGAAATGCTTAAAGCATACAGCTGATCTTCAGAATAAAAATTTTAAAAACCCCACTCAGAATAAGGATGTGGTATACTCAGGCACAAATTATTCCATCATCATCAACTGTACAATGGGATAAGGATTTTAGCTTCCTGTAGTGGCTTAGACCAAGAGCATGGGTAAAACCTTGGCACAGAGAAGAACTGAGAGGATTCAAGTGGACATAATGAGAGAGCAGCTGCATTGTCTATTTAGAACAACACAGGCCATCAGGAGCCAAGAGCCTTTTTAGAGGGGTTTATACACAAAGCAAGGGAAGTTATTGGAAGGAGGAACGAAGATGTACATGGATAGCAACTGGTATGTGTTTGGCTCAGACACTTGGAACCACATGGATTTAAGAGAAATCCTATAAAGAGAGGGAAAAGAAGAACACTTCTTTTTGTTCTTTCACAGCACATGGCAGTGTTGAGAACTTTGTTTCTGTAATATATCGAACTTTATTCCCCACATATTGTTTTTTTCCTTCATGATCTACTTTCATTCTGATTATTATGAGGAATAACTTATGTTTCAGATGCCAACTGCCAGTGCACACACCACAGCAAGATGCAGAAGTACTTGATTCTCATTTATGAGCCATTAATTTCTGTACTTTAAAGATTCTCTTTGCAAAAAACAAAAAACCACCTTCCTATTTTCTTTTCAAATTATAAGTATAGAAGAAAAATAAATTCTCAAAGAAACAGACAACTTGAGGGTTTCTGACGTGTCTTGCTGCATAAATTTCTCTTAAGGTTTAAATCATTTGAATATATCAAAGCTATATGTATATTTTTAAAAATTCCATTCACATCAGCTTGAGATTGTATCCATCATCTAATGTCCTAAAACTATCAATCCTTTCGTCATTCCTAGAAGTTACCATTATATGAGATCTAAATATCCAATAGTTAGAACCAAAAAACAGAATTTTCCTGCTGTAATAATCCCTCCAGACCTTCTTCAGAATGAAAGCATAAACATAAATCCTATCATCAACCTTCTGGTTGATGTTTTTACACAAATATTACGAAAAATTGCCCTTTCATTCTCTCCTTTCTGAGCAGTGGAAATTCTGCATTACTGCTCTGATAGCTTCAACTTCACCATGGTGCAGTTTCAGGTGGTAAAAGAGGGTTTAACATCAGCCAAGAGCAGAAACACCATGCCTGTGTCTTAAACACCACTCCCAGGTCAGTTCCATCACTCAGTGGGATTATGTTTTAGCTAAATCACCAAACTAATAGCAGCTATTGAATTGCACTTCCTGAGAACTGCAGCAAAGCAAAAATGTATTGTGTTGTTTTGGGGTTTTTTGTACAACACCTCTTTGCAAGCTACAAGTGAACACATACACACACACAGCTTCGCATACAGAGCAGCCTATCTATTTCAGTGCTGTAACTCCAGGGTTAAGCAGGTGTCTAAGTGGTGGCTAAGTCAGGGTCTTAAAAGGAAAATTAATCAGTGTAAGAAGTGGATTTATGCACAACACCTTGCTGCTGCTGCTGGGCTTATCTATGCAGGGATAAGGTGGAGTCAGGCAGTGGTGTTTCAGTAACGCTCTACAACAGTTGTAACCATCCCTACCTTGCACAGAAGTTAACCATTAATAATTCTTACAGAAAGGGCAGTTCTTTGCTAAAGAAAGAGGGCAACATGAAGTACTACAAAGCATATATTTATACTTCAGCAAGAAAAACTTGTCAATAAGTGCGTGCTACATGCAATAAACTGCAAAAATGCAGATGAGAAAAAGATGAATTGGGAATAAATTTCTTAGGAAATACTCTAAGAAAGAGACCAGAAAAAGGCAAAAAGTATATACAACAACATAAAATATTTCTGAGCTAAAGTATATAATCTTCCTGTCCATGATGTTCAGTGAAAGGGGAAAGTATATGAGAGCTGCTGAAACCACTGTGAATGTTTTCTATTTTTTGGTATTTTCATCAGAGCGCTGCACTGAACATCTAATCCATCCTCCCTGATCAGCACACCACCGAGGAGGGGGACACACACCATATGGCTCACTTTAACCACGTAAACTGCGCGCTGTGACAACAATGGCACTGCTCCACCGACACAGCCAACCTCCAGCTCCAAGGATTGGGCGGAATGGGGATTACACCACACGCTGCAGCCGCTCTGGGAACGGGCAGGCCTTCAGCCAGGAGCAGCACAGCCAGGCTCCAGCCTCGTTCCACACACCCGGAATGCACCGGCTCACAACGAGCTCGGCAAGTGCTGGAACCTGGATGGATCAGAATTTTATTGGAGTATTTGTAACGCAGCGGCCACCTAATAATGTGCTTTTCCATACTGCTTCCCTGCACAGCACAGCAAATTTCAGGTTCTAAAAGAAACATGTAAATCCATAGCAGCAGAAACTTGATGACATTTTTATTCTTGCTACTGGCAAGCCACATGTAATGCCAGTGGCATTAAACCCAATGTTCACTAGCGAAAGGAACTAAGTCATAGTAAATTTAACCAAAGGTACCGGCTGCTTTATGCTGAAAGGGAATTTTGTATTTAGCTTATATGATTTGTTTCCTCCTTTAACAAGAAATGGAAAAACATTTGTGGTATTCATGACCAAAAGAAAAAAAAAAAGTATTTTTGGTTCATCGCCAATGACCAGCAGAAAAATGCACTGAAAAACAAAAAAAGTCCTCAGCATTCTGATTACTGTCTAGTTATTCCCCAACCACATTTAAAACTCTAGACTGCCCGTTCCAGCATTTCAATGCAATTTTTATTGACCTACTAACCTGTAACTCTGGGAAGCCTGGAGCTAAGAATGCAATAATGGCTAGCAAATACAAGTCTCCAAACAGAGTGTAATAACCTTAAGTAAACTACTGCCAAGCAAAAGTCCTGCAGATCAAACAGTTCCCACGAAGCCTTATGCTATTAACTAGCAAAAGAGTCCCATGATATCTCCATAGTCATGCACAATAACAGAGCACTGCGCTTCTGTTTACTTACACAGCTTATCTGCAATCCACTAATGTATACAGCCAGCCCCTCCGATGTAAATCACTTCTCTATTTCATGATACTTCCCTTGTTAAAACTTCGCTAGCTTCCTAATGATAAACAGGGGGTTTATCTGGAATATCTATTTTTAAGGGAGGGGCAGTGGACGCTTACTTACAAGACCATTTCAGTAAGGGAATGTATATTGTTACATGGAGAAAAAGAATTGTTAACATGCAAAATAAAGCTTGCAACAACATGGTATTTATGTGGGTCTGCATTTTTCCTTCTGCAAGGCCCACTCACACTTACTCCACCTAATTTCTGTCACTCCCTGGGTAACCCCACCTCGGGAGGTGGAGAGTGGATCTAACACCCTACCAAAGCCAAAGAATCAACAGCTAAAAGCCTCACACCAGCGGTGGGTCACTCAACACTCTGCGTTTACCTACTGCCTTGTGTACTTCAACTCATTTCAGAAAGATCTCTACCTAATAGGCTTCTTCCATGGGGACCGCCATCACTTCAATGTGGAGGGGTCAAGCCTTAAACAATCAGGAATAAAATTAAAACAGAAATAAAACTCGTTAGGATGCTCCTGCCACAGGCACAGAACGGAAACAAAATCTGCTGCCTGTGAAGCAACAGGGCTCGAAAGCAGACGCCGCGGGCTCCCTGCCCGCGCATCAGGCAGGAAAAGGCAGGGAAAAAGCGAGTTGCCCTTCTCCGCCGGGGCGAGGAGGGGCTGAGCCCCGCGGCGGGGCCGGGCGCGCAGGGGGCGGTGCGGGCTCCGGCCGGCCCGGTCCCAGCCCCGCTGGGCGCTCCCGGAGCGCACGGACCCGGCCTCCTGCGGGCGCTGCTCTGGCTGCGGCACGGCCGGCGGGGCGGGGAGGAGGCCGGGCCGGCGGCGGGATGCGGCGGCAGGTGCCTCCCCCCGCCCGGGGACCGCGCCCGGCTCCGCGCAGCGCCGCGGCCTCGGGCGGGGAGCGGCGGGCGCCGCCGGGGCGGGCGCGGGGCGCCGGGGAAGGGGAGGAGACGGCGGCGGCGGGGCGGGCAGGAGGCGCGGCGGGCAGGTGAGGGAGGGAGGGAGGGAAGGCTGGATGGATGGGTGGATGGATGGATGGATGGATGGATGGATGGATGGATGGATGGATGGATGGATGGATGGATGGAGGCGCGGGAGCGGCCGCTCCTTACCTGGGGCGCGGTGGCGCATCCTGCGGCGGGCGGGGGCCGCACGTCCCGGCGGGCCGGGGAGCCCCCCGCCGCCGCCCCCCGCCTGGGCAGAGCGGCTGCCGCCCCCCGGGCCGGCCGCCCCGCCGCCGCCGCTCGCCTGCTCCGCTTTGTTCCGCCGCGGCGGCTTCTCCTGCCGCTGCCGCCGCAGCCGCGGGACGCGTAACATGTGCCTGGGGAGGGCGGGCGGGCGGGCGGCTGCCCGGGGTGGCACTTTCGGCGGGGCGGGGAGCGCGGCGGCCGGGCCCCTCCGCCCCCGGCCCCGCGGAGGAGCGGGGCTGTCAGATCCAGCCCATCTGCCGCGATCGCAATCGGTCGCAACTGAATGGCTCGGGCAAATCTGCGGCGGCAGCAGGGGCTCGCCGCGGCGGGGGGGTGGGGGAGGCCGGGCCATTGTCTGCGGCTGCCCCCGGGTGCCCCCGGGTGCCCCCGGGCCGGCGGTGTCCGGGAGCCGCGCAGCCTCGGCTCGGCCGCGCCGGGTCCGGACAGCGCTGCTTCTCCGGCGGGGCCGCTGCCCGCGGGCTTGCACATCATGGGGAAAACCCTCCTTCCGCACAGCCCCGAGTGGAATGTGCGCCCCGAGTTGATGCCGTCCCAGCTGCCCTCGAAAGTTAGGGGAGAGGGCACGCGGCGTGGCCGGGATGAGTTGGGATGTGCTGGGATGCGCCAAGGGGCAGCGGCTGTGCCCTTTCACACAGGTGAAAGAGTTCAGATGGATGGAGATTCACAGGCATGCACGGCACGCTTTTAAACCTAGTATATGAAAAAGCAATTCCAAAAGAATCGCTGAAAGCTTTGGCATCTGTTAATCCAAAAATAGCAAGTAAATTTTTTTTCCTGGTTAGAAGAAAATCTAGCTGGTAAATGATCCAGTTATTTGTAGATACGTGGTGTGTGTAAGAGCAGCTAAGATATGGTACATGTGAGAGAACCTAAGTGAATAGTGAGCAAGAGTTCAGGCAGGATTTCCCAGTTTAATGAAAAGTGAGAGATCGTGGAAACAGGGTGAGAAAAACTGACATAATGCAAATGAGAAACAGTGGGTACACTGCAGTGAAGAGATTGCAGGAACCAGGGTGCAAAGCAAATCCTCATCTATGATGGTGAGACAAGAATCAAAAGGTAGAGCTCTATCTGAGAATCGAAAGCAAGTACTGGAGAGGAAGAACTTCAAAAATGAAGGTGGCAGGAGTATTTCTGGATTTTGAATTTGGAGGTTGCTTAGCAGAAGAGCTCAGAAGAACAAATAAATCATTGAATAACGCTCAGATTTTAAATAACAGATTAGCCATGGCTGAAGACAGTGCAATAAGTTGCAGAAAGAATCTCTTCCTGTGGTGGTACAAAAACAGTCTTTGCAGCTAAATGTGTTGCTATGGTGTCTTGAGAAAACCCATAGCCAGATCTCTTAACACATATTTTCTTCCAGGTTGGCAATTCCTTTTTCCAGCACGGAATGAGAACTTCCAAAATTACTTGAATCTGTCAAACTTGTAAGTTTGTCCTTTCCAGGACAAAGGCATCTTGCTCTCTCCTAACACAATTGAACGCAATTGTTCAGTTTTCTGAGGGATGATCTAGAGTCCTGGGCTAGTCAAAGATCTTGGGTTTAATTAACTGTAATGGGGTGAAGCATAAAGTCTGTACTACACTGTGAATCAGAGTAGATGACACAGTGATGTTCTTAAATACTGCAAAACACTGTGACAGAAAGCTGCAAAGCAGCATGAGACAGGAACTAAGCATCATGGCAGACAAGAGGTCCTCTCCAAATCTAGTAGAATTTGGTGTCTCCAAAGAGATTGTTATTCTCCATTCAAACATGATTTCATCATTTAAACCATGACCCTGCCTGCTGATGTGTTTTAACAGGTTTGTTGTGTAGGAAAACACCTTGAGCAACTCCCAATAAAATGTAATCACGCTATAATGCCTGTTGCTTGAATAGACAGCCTAAACCTCCTATCCAGACTCCTTTCTAATTAGTGATTGCAAATGCAGTGGTTTTTGAGACTTAGCCAACGTGCCAGTGGCTGCACTGGATCTGTTGAGAAAGTCTGTGTAGTTGTGTCATTTCTCTTCACTGGAAAACTCCAAATATCCAGGGGAAGATCCAGCACTTTACCTCTCTCCAACCCCTGGGAGCTCCAGGATCTCCTAACTCCAGCTGTACTGAACCCTCTGTGTGTTCAGTACATCTCACTAGCTCCCTTCCATGACTGTCCAGCCTCCAGCTGAACCCACAAACACTTGTAAAATCTGTGGTACCGTGTTGCAGATGCTCTGATCCTTGTTTACATGAAAAATCTTTTCATTTGTTTTTCAATGTGCTGCCTATTTTCATCCAACAGTCTGTATTTCTTGCATTGAAAGAAGCCATGGACAAGCAGCTCCTCTCCATGCTGTTCACATTTTAGCTCTGCCATTCCCCTGTCTGGGTTACTGCTTTTCCAGACTGAAGAGTCCTAGTTGCTCCATAAATGGAAACCGACTCCTCTTATGATTACCCTTTTCTGTCCTCCTTTGAACATACCTAGATTTTTTTGCACCTTTTCTGAAGTGGGGGACCAGAACTGCAATTGGTACTCAAGATGCAGTAAAATCACTGGCATATTCATGGTCCCTTCCTAGGTGTAGTGATGCAGATGCTAAAATATTATCCTAATCAAGGTCAAGTCTTTCTATGAAGTCTAAATTATTGCATGCAGTGTGTCTATTTGAAGATCACATTTATCTTTCCATGAGTCTCCTTTCCTGAATTCCTAGTGAAAACATGGAATGGTTTCACCAAATCTGCTAGATTAACAGCAGCTAAACGGATAAAAAAAAATTTTAAAATATTGCCAGTTTGTTAATTGTTTTCAGTCCTAAGCTTACATTCACTGAAATCAAGAGTGACAGACTTGGTCTCTTACTCTGTAACTATAAGTGATTTAGAATTGAAAAGAACCAATATTTATCTGCAACTTAAAGGTATAATTACAACTTGAAAGTGTTTTTTATGCATGTCGAGCTGCACTGTATCTGACTGCTGAGATACTGTTCTTCTGTGTCTCTTTAAGATTAGTAGTATCTCAGTTTCATACACAGAAATAAGTATATGTTCCAAATCATTATTTCTTGTCCCTAGGCTTGCACAATTTTGTCTAGCATAGACATTTACAAGATAATACACCAGTCTTCAAACAAAATTCATGACTTGGCTCACCATTGCTTCTGAGAGGTACAAAAAACTTCAGTGCTCATACTTCAAAGCACTAAAATGAAGTAGATGATAGCATTAGCTCAATACATTGCTGGTAGCCATAGTTTTAAATAAACCAACCTAACAGCTGGCATGGGCAAATGCAATGATTTGGGGGATTTTTTCCATTTTCTCAGAGGCACCAAGCTACCATTGGAGGGACAGATACTTCCCAAAATGATTTCTGATTCTCAGCTGGCATAATGTGCATGTACGTGGAGGTGGTGTAACTCTGCTTACTGCTGCATTCTGCAGCTCTTCCAAATGGGAAAGAACAGGTATGTTGGCAGGGTGGGAGTGACTGATTTGCACAGTAGTCGATAATGTCAAAATAAACACAGAACCTTTCAGACAGTCTCTGCTTCACAGAGAAACCTCATATTAAAAATCTGGGAGAAGGAAGAAACCTCCCGAAATGCAGTTCTTAAGCTTTACTCGCTTCTTGTCCTCTTATTAATAGTTCTGTGTTTACTTACACAGGAGTGAGGCTGTGTATGGGTGATGTAATACCAGATTTTCTGATGTTCTACCACAAGGTTACTGGCGCTTAACACCAGCGGTGTTCCAGGGCTCTGTTAAACACGAGCAGGGGAGAAAATCGAACTGACGTCATTTATAGAAACACTTGCTCTTTCAGCCTGACACAGGGCACTGCTCAGTGAGACCTGAGGCAGTGCTGCCCTTTTGAGGTCTTCAATTCAACTCTGGGGATGATTGCCTGTGCACCTGGGAAAGCTGCCAGGCCAGGCTATGGCACAGAAAGCCGTGCAACAGGAGCTGACAGGGACACTCATGGAGCGCCCTGCTCCGGCAGAAAAAATCAGACACTGGAGCAGAGGTTGCCGAACAAACTGGTCCCCAATAACCGTGCTGGAATTTCCCAGTGCAGCAGAACTAAAGGAAGACAGGCAGTCTGGGTGCTGCCTCATGCTGACGTGTGTTAGCATCAGCTCCTGCTGCTAACGGGTACATTCAAACCAAAAACGATTCCATCAAAGTTTTCTCTGGACCTCAGTGGAATTAGAATTTAGATTCTTTGTGGGAATTCTGAGTATCTTTTGAATTGGATGTATAAAGGGTCAAGTGCTGCCACTTGCACATTTCCACATTGCAGAACTGAAGTAATGACCTTACTGTCACAGGGAGGACACAGTATTCGGCCATTTTTTCAAGAATTTACAACAGTATTATTAGAGGAAAGGAGGAGAGGAATTGAGAGTGTTTACAACCTCTGGTGTGTTTTTGGACCAATTTCTCTCAGGGCTCCTCAGGAAGATCGATATTTCCTTGGCATTTGAACTCTTCCAACCATGAGGAGTGGAAGATCATAAAAACACAGGAAGCCTTGTAGGAGCCACAACATATGTACTTATGTCTTTCAAAAGGGCTTCAGAGACTTTTGGCTTGCCTGACTGAGGACTAAAATTTTACTGAATGAAAAACAAAAATGGATTTATTACAGCATTATCGAGAACTGACCTGGGAAGAATTTGTAAGGTAGTATCAAACTTCCTCAGTACAGGGCAGTAGGAGCCCGTGCTGATTCTGGCAGGGTGTTGAAGGAAATCAGCTTCTCCCTCTGCCATCTTTAAAGGTGCTACATAAATGACAGCAAACTATGTAACCTGGAAAACTGGCATCTCTTTACTGCAAAGCTTTTGGTGGAGATCAATCTGAGGTTTTTATTTTTTGCTTATTTGAGTTATACTTTCTGAATTCTGCTTAGGTAATCAGGTGATAATAAAACTAAGAGCCCTGCATTTTGCAAGCTTTTATTAAATGTTGAAAATCTCAGGGGAATATCTGCATAAGCAAGAGTTAGCAAATTGTGAGCTACATAGATTTAAGTTCGAAAAAAAATATGCTCATGTCTATAATATGTGATGAATGCTGCTTTATATTTGAAACCTTGTCCTCAGTGGAACCCATTACAATAATGTTTACACAGGTTTATGCTATAAATGCATGATATTTTCCCTACAGCAGAATATGTTGGAATTCACTCCTGATTTTAAAAAAAAGTGTGAACGGATGATATCCCAGAATCTGGATTGCTGTAGGCACAATTATATACTTTTATTAACAAATGAAGCAATGAAAAATATAATTTGTTAACATTAAAAGGACTTTGTAGAGCAGGCAGAAGTGATAGAAAATGCACCCTGCACCACATGTGAACTGGAAGCCAGCCAACTCCTTCAGAATTCAGAGAAAATGGATCTCCAAGTGCCAGTCTCACACAAAGCCTGGACAGAGGTCCATGACAGAGGAGTCATGGAAAAAGCAGGAAGATGACAGTGATGGACCAGCACACAGTTAAATAGCAGGAATAAGTGGTGTCATAGCAGTATTTTGGCTGCACGGGTGTCTTGTTTTCATTTCAAGCAATATTTGTCCTTTAACAGGCCCAGCCACATGACACAGGGCCTACATCCATGGTTTTCTCTCTGTGAAAAACCCAATGGTTTCATCAGCACAGGAACATCCATGTACTTTAAAATAAACTGCCTGAAGAGAACAGGACAGATCCCTCCTCTCCTGCTCCCCATGCCACTGCCCATGCCCTGACAGAGAACATAATTTATTTTATACTGTGGAATAGTGAGGGCCAAGGACAGGAGCTGGAGACGAGACATCCAAAGACAGCTCACCTCTTCCACACCTCATCGTGGTGTGAGCTGTAGACACAAGAAATCCCTCTCCCATCACACAGCATGGGATAATGTTGCCACCAAGTGTGTTTTAAGCCAAAGAGCTTTTTAGAGATTCAAGCAATGATGTGGGAACTTCATTCCTCAGACTGAGCAGGCTGAACAGTGCTGTGACTGAACACAGCAAAACTGGCTTACACACGGATCTCATGTATAAGCTCCATTACTTTTCTTTGTTAAAAGGGAATTATATTATTTCTTGTTGCATCCTTGGGGCTGAGAAGATGAAAATAATTTCTCACTTTGTGTGGAACAATGAGGCCCTGTTCTCACTTGGAGTCTTAAGCTCTTGCTTTAATGTAATTTAGGGGAAAAAAAGAAGGTTGAGAATTACAGAATGAAATAGAAATGCTAAACTTGATTATTTAACTTCTCTTTCACAAGTGAAACTCATTTACAAAGAAAGGTGCTAACCTGACTTGCATGACTTCATGTACAATTTCTCCTTGGCCTTTTCTATATCTCCCATCAGCAGTGCCCTATTTGTAGACTTCATCAGTGAAACAGATCAGTAAGGTACCAGTCCTTTAAATTCATAAATTTTCCTTTCCTTTCTTAAACCCACCACACCATCTGAAACCCTATCTCATAGTCTGTGACTGTGCAGTACTCAATTCTATAATAATTTTGACATCCTGGTTTTATAAGGGCCTGAATTCTCAGCTGTTGCCTTGATGTAAATCCATAGGTTTTCTTCTGCCAAATAGGAGCCAGGGCTCTGTGTAAAGATAAGTTTTTCAGTCTCAGAGAAGACTTCAGGGAAATGCCGCTATTACTCATGGAAATTATTCTTTGATCTGTGAATAAAGCCAATAGCATAATTGGGATTATCTGAGGAGTGAAATATGATTCAATTTGAGTAAGTATGACATTAGTGGGAGAGTAAATTCAGCACCAAACAATAAAATGAGACTAGGGTCAGTTTCCATTTGGAAATGTTAGATTTCTAAAGAAGAGCGAGGTAATCTCAGAGCACCGACATCAGATAATTGAATGCTCATTTCTGTAGATGGCTGTGTTGATGTGATGGTGGTTTCCCGTCTGAAGCTGGGTGCAGTGTCAGAGGAGCCCCAAGGTTTCCCCTCTGAAGCTGGGTGCAGTGTCAGAGGAGCCCCAAGGTTTCCCCTCTGAAGCTGGGTGCAGTGTCAGAGGAGCAGGTGCCCCGAGGTTTCCCCCAGGGCTGCCTGTGGGTCAGAGCTGTTCCCCCATGCAGTGACACAGCAGTTGTGCAGCGCCCGTGCTGCTACCTGGGCCAGGCTGCACTGCAGGGGACAGACAAAATCCTGCCACTCACACTTAGTGTCAGACAAAACCACTTCACAGCAGATTTTTTTTTCCCCTAACCCTAAATAGCCACTACAGTCATATGTATATCTGCATACACAAAAGAGTTTGTTCTTAGAAAAAATCTAAAACAAATGCAGAACCATGCCAGGATTATACATTTCATTTCCCAGCATACAAATGAGGAACTCATTTAGTCTGGGCAGTTCATGCATTTTGCTTTTAACAAACATCCATATGCCAAATAGACCTTCCACATACTTCCCTGCTGGAGTTTTTATTCCTTTCAACTTGGTAGGGAACATTTGTGATCCTTATTCTACCAAATATATCTAAAGAATACATTTTGCTCAAGGCCTTCTATTTTATAATTTAAGAGAAACTGAATCAATTCATGGCTCTGGCAGTCTCGCTATTATGACAAGCATACATCTGTGCAAAAATACCTCAATCCCTAATTAATTACAGAATGTTATTAACATTTTATAATTTAGCATTGGTTAATTTATTTAATTTTATAAACACTGCCATATGAAGTTACTTTTTATGGACCACTTTTTCATTTTTTGCCTGCAGTTCTGAAATCTGGGTAGTTTAGCATAGATACAGAGATATTTGCTTGTATCAAGATTATTTTCTGTTCAGATGGTTCTCAGTCCTTTATGTAATGATTTCAATACTGAGGCTTGACACTTCACTCCTGACTCATGCAGCACTGATGAGCAGTGTTAATGGGAGTTTTTTCCAATTAGAGGAAACAGGCTGAGAGTCATGTTCTTTAAAATTAATACTTTTTATGAATATATAATGCCGATCATATTTCTCATTTACCAGGGCACATCAAGTTAAGTTTAATTTTGAGTCAGCTTAGAGTAAATACTTCACAAAAATATGCCCTGTTGGAGTTAAAATGGCTCATTGCTGAAAGAGATTTATTTCTTGATCTGGTAAAGTGCTGCGCATCAAATTACTATCAACTTTAATCAGATGAGGACAATTATTTTATATGACTAATTAGTAGAACTAATAAAAAATCTGAGCAGGTATAAACTTCTGTGAAGCATTTATATTTGTTTGAAAGACAGTGATCAGTCTTGGTTTGAAAATTGAGATAAATCCTCAAATAAGCACTGTTTCTACTACAACTGCAACAAGTTCTAGTAGCTATTCAGCCTTTTCCTGTGCCTTCACATTCAGTATTTATAGTGGACTTACACAGTCCATCAGGTTCATTTGTAATCTTTAAACTATCCTCTCTTACTTTTCTATGACCCTATTAAAAATGCAATCTAAAAGGCAAACAGTAAAAACCTTGCTTTTTTTCTATATTCACTATTCAAATTGCTCTCACCCAATTTGGTCCTGAAGAAGTATCTTTTATCGCTGTGGTGTGACATGGGCATTGTACTGGGGAGCCAAAGGAAGCAAGTGGTTCTCATTCACAGATAATACAATGGCAGTGCTTTCTGTAGCCTGTAACTACATCTGCAGTGCTCACTGAACCATCCACATTTAAACACAGCTAAAGAAAAGCACATTTGGCCGAAAAATAAGATACATTTTTAATTGGTATCCTCATGTGCATATTTCAACATCAATCCTCTGTAGAAATGCTCATCTGAAGCAGTACTGTGAGCTCTGAAACACAACTTAGCCTTATATGGGTTTTATCTACATTTTTGCTTGTTTTTTCACACGTAAGGTCACAAATCAGAAACCTCAGCTTTAGCGAGATATGTGTGTTATAATCTTAGTTGGAAGAATCTGAATTAGTACCTGGTAACTGAATGACTCCTAATTGCCAAACTCAGTTTTATTCTACCTCATTCAGCCTCAGCTTCGAATCGTAAGGAAACTAAAAGGAATCAATGTAAAGGAATCAATGTTTGCATGGGTTTTACAAATTTATCATATACATCCAGCATTGCTGTAGAGATGTAGGAAAAAAAGGCCAAGAAAACACTACCCCAGCAAAACCAAAGACTGATGAAGAGACAAGAGGCAGGCTGCAGTGGCTAATAGCTCAAAACACCTTTTTCCAGGCTTCATGCATTGCCAAGATGGTATGACCAGACAGGTGGATCAACAAGCAAAGTAGAAAGCCTCATGCTCTTACCACACCTCACCACACCACATCAACCTCTAATCATAGACTACAACAACAAGTTTTGGAAGACAATTCATTCTAAATACAGTCTATAACTCATAATAGCATCATGGACCAGAGGCAATGTTTGTTATGAGAACTTCCAGAATGGGTTAAAATGGAGGTTTGGCCCTAAGACCGGGCTGCTTACACCTTCATTCCTCTTGGGCCAAGTTACTAAGCCTTGGCAGGAAAAAGATGCTTGTGCAGAGCATGACCTTATTTAGTTGGGGTAGCATTTGATTTTTTTCTCAGCCTTCATTACTGTAATATCGTACACAGGGTTTTTCCTTTGTTTGCCATGCAACTTATTCCCTTAAGATTAGTCTTTTTCTAGTCAAGCAGTTTAAAGCTAATCACAGTTGTTATTTTAATCTGTGCTCACCATTAAGAATTCTAGCAGAACTATTTTGCTTGTTAGCAATTAAGGCTTCCCAATGGAAGTTCATGATTACAGCAAAGGCAACCTGTTTAATGATTGGCACCTCTTTAGTACACAGGCATTAAAATCAGGAGCACAGAAGCATGCTAATACTGGTGATGAAAGCAGAGCAGATCTATTTAACAAACTCTGGTTTTAATATATAGCATAGGAGAAATGCAATGCAATCCTCATGTGCATTCCTGGTCCTTCCCCTCTGTGTTTTACATTACTGTAATAAGGTAAGGAAGTGCTGTTTGACCTTCATTAACTTATTAGTCACGTCTGAACTGCAGCATGTCCTCAGGCTTTCACCAAGGCAGTCTGAAGTGTTGGTCCTGGTTCCAGCAGCACTACTAATAAAATTCCCTGGAAAGATCTCAAGACCGGGGTCTGACCTTTGCTTGTTCAGGTAATAATCATCCTATGCTGAATTATTACTTCTTTCTTCTGTTAAGAGAATTAGTAATTGCTGCCACTGCTCAATGTATCGAGATTTAAAAATTATGATTTACCATCAAGTCAATTAGCAAAGACTGCAGGAGCAAATTTTTGCTTCTCATGTTGATTGTCCATGTGATTCTGCCATAAAAATTATACATCAGCTGAACTAAAGCATTCAATGACTAGGTAGGAAACCACATTGCAGGGGGATTCCACTCCTCTGATCTAATTCTGTCCTGTTTAAAGCTATTTCCAGACAAGATAGGGCAGAGAAATAAAAAAAACCAAATTTTTAAACTGATACATGGAGATGCACAACCACTACTGTACATCACCTCCAATGTTGGTGATTTACATTGATGGAGGTCAAATTTGTCTCACATTAGGTAAATGTGTTTAGTTCCAACCTGAGAAATAGGGGAACCACTGACAAATCAAATATACTATCAGTAATGTGAGAATAACTACTGTAAAATATCCAGTATAAGAAAAGCTGTGTTAATAAAATCTGCATCTTCACAAACTACTGAGGTACCTTCCCTTGTTGTAGTCAAGGTTTTAAGAGCAAGGTATGTGAAGCTGGGCTAGGGGTCTGCTTTAGTGGAAAGCCATAAAAAGTGACCTAAGCACAGCCAGTCCTCCTGGGACAGCAATTACAGCAATAAATGTTCCACAGCAGATGCTAATGCCATGTCTAAACAGTCTCCTCTAAACTGAAAAGAAATTTTGGCCCCCATATGTCTTTTAGGGTCCCATTGTAAGTGTGGAAATGTAAAGGAAATGTAAAATTGATATGCACACCATGGCATTGAGTTTAGTCTCCTGTGCCTCGGGCTGGGCTCTATAAATCTGAGCTGGCTGTGAGTGAGGCAGGAGGAGCTGAATGGGCAGAATTTGTGTGTGTCACTTTTATGGGCTCACCCCAGTACAGTGGGGTCATTGGTCACTGTCAGGTTCAGTGCCCAGTGACCCACTGGGCTCAGATCATGGCAGTCACAAATCAAGAGCATAATGAAGGCTGAGGAGAGGGCTCTGCTGATTTATTAGGACATCTGTCTGGCTGTAGACAGCCCAGCACTGCCCCTCTGTAGTGCCAGCTATTAGCATAATCCTCACCATGAAACTTCTCAGAGATTTGAAAGAGAGGAATAGTGTTCAAAGAAAACTGGCTAAACCAGAAGGGTTTTTCTTGTAGTGCTCATTACCAGTCTTAACTTTTTATGCCAACACCACATAAAAATAATAATAATAATTATTCATGTTAAAAATAATGTTTTTAATTCTTCAAAACCACTGCATTTTCAGAACACATTTGTGTGTCTGTTCATAATAAAGTCACTACCCCTGCTACTTTTCAAAGACTTTTTAATATTTTATTTTTTAATATTCATTTATATTTAACCACAGTAGTGTCGTCTGCATATAATGTTATCACCTTCATCCTTACAAAGTTAGTGTCCTGAATTCTGTAATGTTAAATAAAAACTTCAAATTTTTGTGCCAAATATATTTGGCTACATTTAAGAAAAGTAGGATTTAACCACAAACTTTTGGAGTTTGCCTATAAGTAAGAGTCAATATCATAATGCTGTACGCTGTAAATGCTGTAATACTACTTTATATTGTATAGGCCAAGAAGTTTGTGAGGTGTAGAAGAACTAATATTGGCATGTGCAAAGTTACTCTTTTTTTGTACATGAGAGGCATTCACCTGAAAAATCAGACAGATCATTATTTCTCCCTTGATCAGAACTAGGGTAAAATATGTTTCAGTCTATGAACATTAAATTATTCCCTGAAGATACTTTTTTATTTGACTGTGTTTTAAAAGACTGTCACTGTTCATATGTCTTCAGAAAAAAAAAGTTAAATATTGCATTAAAAAAAATCTGTGAATGTTGAAGGAATTTTATCACTGCTATTATGCCATTTCCTTTGTATTAAATGTTATCTTAGATAGGATTTGAGCAGATACCAAATTTGCTGTAGGCAGTGTAGAAACACTCACCAGCATGTGGCAAGGAAAGAACAGAAAAGATAGAGAAAATCCAGACTATCAAGGGCACTGCAAAATTGTAAACCTGTGTTTATTTTAGTTTCAAAACTCTCAATTGGTGATGCTGCTATGGTGTTATTTTGGCTAGATTTTATGTGCCATTCAATGAAAACACTTAAATTCAAGGATATAATGTGATTTCTGAAATTCAGTCCAATTGAAAGAAACTGAAGTAGGGTTAGCATCCACTGCCTAGAAACTTTAACATGAATAAACCTGTGCATGTGTGCAACTGCCCTGGTTAACAAAGGCATGATTTGACTCGTGTGTGCTGCCCTACTTATTTCATGAGGTAAGATTTGGTAGTCTGCAAAGAATTAAAAAATGGAGAAACTGAATACCCAATCATTCTTTGGAACTCAGAAATGGAAACTATGGCTTGCAGTATCATTTCCAAAATAGCAACATAAATAAATATACATGGCACTGTACTTGCCTCCATAAATTCCAGCGTTGTTCTTCCAGCTGAGTCACTAAATGCTCGATATATTTGTTGGAGTCCATATATTCCTAAATGAAAAATTATTAAAATATTAGTTTTTCAATGCTCAAAGTATTTGAAAAATTTTGAGTAAAAACCAGTCAGAGTCAGTTTGTGGAGTGCATTTTGATTTTGCTCCCAATGTTATCCCATGTACATAGAAATCACGGTGATGTAAAAATCTAGATTAAATCCACATTTGGATTCATGTTATGTGAACAGGACAGTATCCTGATGTGCTCTTCAGAGATTATTTGAGGGAAAGACAAGAGACATTGAGGATACACAAGCAGCACAAATATTGTACATATAAATTCATATCCATATTCCAAGCCCAGAATAATCGTCCCTGGGTCCAGACTGAAAAATAACTTCCCAGCATTGCAGTCACTGGTTTTGGTGCATATTTTGTTTACTTTAGATATAAATCAAAGTGAACTGAATATTTGACTCAAATATTTATTCCATGGGCAGTATGAAAAATACTATAGCATGTACCCTATTTGAAAATGAAGCTATAACTCAGCTCCTATATTATTTTTCAGTCCAACTTTTGCAGATGCAATAACTTGCAATATCAGCTCTATGAAAGCTCCTGTACTTGTGTCTAGACAGAATTTCTGATAAATAATCTTGACCAGATGAAAAATTCGGATTTTTTTCTTATTGAAGCCTATTCTTTAAACTCAATGCAAAGAGATGATGTTTATTCTCAGCAGAGAAATCTGTCAGCAATAGAAATACACCACCTCATTTCCAGGAGGAAGGCAACATCAGTGTTATTTATATCAAATATTTCAGAATGAGCCCACAGAATAACCTGATATAGTGTGATATATTTGGATGACAGCAGTACCGACACAGTCACATTACTATTATTCTGAAAGTCTATCAGTAATAATATGACTGTCCTGAAATATCTCACCAAAGCAAAAATATGTCTCAAATCTCATACTTCAGGAAATTGCAAGTATTGGAGTACTACATAGAAAAGAATCCATCTTTACTTTCTGGAGACTAAAGCTCCATTTTTATAGCTCCATTGTTTTACCTTTGGACTCATCACAGAACCACTTTGTGGGGTTCCTGTTTGTATTAGAAGTTGTCTCTTTACTATTATTATTTCTTTTGTGTACAAATATGGATTTTTGTTGCAAAGTAGTTGTTTCTTCTGAACCATTTATCTTCATGACCAGGAATATGAGACAGCCTCTACAGGGACTATACATCATTGTGTCTCCTCAAGGTGAAGATAAATGTTACATGATTTTAATGATCATAATTTATATATAAATGTACATTTTTATTTTTCGGGACTGGAATTGTTCCAAGTGACTCTGTGTTTCTGTCCACAATAATTATTTTCTTGTTCAGAGAGAGAGGGAGGGAAGGAGAGTGGTGCTGCAAAGGCACAAAGAAAGGTCCCTGGCACAGACAGGAAGCAAGAGTACGACTCTGCTCCCAAAGAGCCTCTGCAAAAGCATCTCAGCCATATCCTGCTCAAACTGCATGGCTTGAAAAGCTTTGGGCATTGTAAAACTTTCCATCAATCTCTGTGGTCGCCCCAAGTTTAAATTTCGTTCTAACTGCTGTAAATAGAAGCATCACATAGCTATTTCTTTCCGTACACGTTCAATAATGTAAATCCTGAGAAACACCATGAACTTCAGTGGCAATTAAGCAGGAAGCTTCTTCTAAGCTAATTCTAGTAAAGTCATTCTGCAATACGCATATATTAGAGTTCACAAAATAGATACTGTACAAATATATAATGATGATTAGTTGCAGTACCAAGTTCTTTAAAATAAGTTGCCAATTTTACTTTATATTTTTTTATCACAATGAATCTAGCATAAATTAGTATTAATACCTCTACATCTTTTTAATGTAATATTAAACAATATTCTTGATTTATTCAGCAGTGCACTTTGCCCTACAGGCAAAGATAGGATCAGCAGTTTTATTCTGCATAATTCTACCATGATAATACAAAAGCCTCATTCTGAAGCAATTTTCTTAAAACTTTTTTCTGGAAATAAGGACAATGGGGAAAAAGAAAGCACTGTGTTTATCCTATATGACTGCTGCCTTAATGTTAAGGTTTTCCTATTACAAATCAGAAGTATTATTCTGTTTCTCTTTAAAAAATGGCAACCTGGGAGTACGTAATCTTGTCAGTGAGCAAAAGTCATGTAAAAAAAACCAACCATGATTTGATGGTGGTTAGCAGCACCTCCTTTCTTCTGGCACATTCATGTGCCAGCTGTGTCTGCAGCAAGCCATCTGCTTCCCACAAGGCCTCTGTCCCCAAGCCCAGGCTTCTGCTCTCTTCTCTTATCAGCTCTCCCAGTAAGACAAACTCTGCCATCCCTGGATCAGGACCCAGTGTTATCATTTTGTCAGTGTGAAGCAAATAGCAAACAGTCACTTGAGATTTAGAACAACTTCGTGATTTAGAATAACTTGGCGCATTCAGTGACAGGAGAAAATGTGAGTAAAAAACCCAAAGTAATCACACTGGTTTGTGGTTGGACTCAATGACCTTAAAGGTCTTTTCCACCCTAAATGATTCTCTGACTTTATGTTGAACAAGACGATGTATACAATTCATTAAAGCACTTCACAGTGCCCAACAGATCATATCTAGAAGGGAAATACAAGTATTTTGTAGCTTCTTTGGAGCTCTGTCATATGAATGCTTGTGCCATGCAGGCTCTGAGTAGCATGGATAACTGTGGAGTGTGAAAGATTATGTGGAGCATGGTTTTCTGATGTAAGGATAAAAATCGTTTAGGCAGACATGATGGAACTCACATTAGATACTAATGAGACAGGCCAATCAAATAGGAAAGAAAGGCTGTAAATGCACAGTGGCTCCAGGGTTTCAAAAGGGGGTGACAATTCTTCCTGTTCCCCTAGAACAATGGACACTGCAGAGCAGGAGGGGGTAAAGCTGTGTAAGGCCAAGTCAATATTTCTGGAATGATGCAGCATTTTTACTCTGAAGTTGTAGATTCCAAATTAAAGTATTTATGTACATTTGGTACTGTTACATAGCGACTGTGCTGATGGTAGAATTGCCATCCATGCTGTTATCCACACCTGGTCTAGATCTCAGCAGCCTGCACTGCTGGCTCTGCTTGGAGTCCCACTCCTACCTCCAGCCACTCCTCACAACTTCCATGATTACTGAGAACTTCATGATTTAAACAAACAAAAAATTAAAATCCTTTTCAGAATAATGAGTGAAACCTGTCCCTTTTCTTCTGAATTAGTTACCTTGCAGCCATGAGAAATTCACTCTTCCTTTTTTTTTCTCCTATGATGGCACATATAACTGCTCTGCTTTAAGGGGAAAACCTTCTGTAATACATTTAAATGCAGTAGAAAATATTTCTAACAGCTGCATGTATTCTGGCATGCAGGAAGAGATGGCAAGCAAATGTCACATACTAGCTCATCTAATTTAGAGAGCATTAGAGAATTGGTTTACCCAGATTGTTGCTGATTTGAGTTGAAGCACAAGCCTAGAAACATACATAAATATGTTTTTTTGATAGAACTAAAGATCTCACTTTGCAATGCTTAATTGTTTTGCCGGTTTTTTAGGGTTTTATTTTTCTTTTCTTTGTTAGCTGGATGGCTGTCAGGAAAAAACAGGGAAGAGAAAGGAAATGAAGTGCCTCCACTGAGGCCCAGGATCCACTGCTCGGTATTTTGGTTGGTTACTTGGGTATTTGTTCTGGCATATCCCTGTTGTTGTGCTGGGCAGGGTATCAAAAATCATCCAGTGCACAGAACATTTTCCCATCCATTGTTACAGAGCAAACCCTTCGAGCAACCTTAGGCTCCCAGCACAGGAGTCCCTCTCTGGAAGCTGGAGGTGATAAATTCAAGCCAAAGGAATAGCACATAGTCTCTGCCTCTCTTAAGGAACCTGCACAGCTTGGTATCAAAGAGAATTTAATGAGCTTAGCGAGATGTGAAAAGGATTAAGGATACCAGCAAATCACTTGATTACATACTTAATTCAATAGGGCTACTCAGGAGCTGAAGGTTTGCCTGTGCTGGGCTGGGCAGCAGGGCCATGGGTGGGACTGGCCCCTCCTGCAGCACAGACACCCCAAACCCACACACCTCAGCCAGGCACATGGGGACACGGCCACTGTCCCCCTGTCACCACTCCCATGTCCTAAACAAGTTCCCAGTGAAGGGCCTCGTGCAGGGCTGAGATGCCTGAGCTGTGCAGAAAACAGGGAAATGGGGACAGAGACCAGGCTGGCACTCACTGCTGTTCTTGCAGACCAGTTCTGAAGCAGAAACACCATACTGGGAGGGAAACACCATACTGAGCCCTGCACAGCCCAAAACAAAGCTCCCCATTCCCTCTTGGCACATCTACTTCCACTCCTGGCTCAGTTGGGGCAGACTCTGTGCAGATATCCCTAGCCCACTTCCCTAAAACATTACCCTTGATTCTCCTAATATTTGTATTTGGAAGCAGGCAGGGAAGCACCAGCATGGATTCAGGCTCCTACGTTCCACAGAGGAAAATGTTGGTCACTGAGGAGCAGAGAAAAATCAAATGAACAATGGGACAAGCACACAGACAAGTTCCTCCAAGTGTCTGGAGCCATCCAGCCCTGGAGACAGGGAGCTCCATGGAGAGCCCACAATCATCTGCTACAGTTCAGGAAGTCACATTTTCACAGGGCAAGGTTATTAGAAATCAAACAACAACAAAGCTGTCTGCAGCCAAACAGCAGACTGTTGCAATTAGGAAATGATGTTAGCAAAGAAGCAATGGGGACATCTAAACTGTTACACTGAGAGCGGAGCCACAAGTCATTTTCAAAGGATCTTGGATGAGTGCCCTGGGGTAAAGCTTTAAATCTAGGGAGAGTGACTTCGGAGAATATTATGACTTTTGTAAAATATTGCAAATGAAAATTATGTAATGATAATTCTATTATTATAATGATTCATTCTATTGATAGAAAATAGACTTTTTTTCCAGAAGCCTAAGTGGACACATATATATATTTATATATATGTATTCTTGTCTAGACAATGTTTTTCATATCCAAAAGCAATATCAATGAGAATTGAGTGAGCTTTCTGTTGCATACTAAAAAGAAATCAGGTATTAAAAAAAATAAAACTCTTTAGGATTGTATTTCTTATTCCTTTGAATACCACACCTGGCTAGACTACTCACTTTTGGTCCTATATAACAATGAAAGCTAAACCATGTGGCTTAAAGATAATAACTTTTAAAACTGCCATTATTGCTGATTTATTGTTTTTTCTACATGATTTCAACACTATTTTAATTGAAGGGTTTATTAACAACTGGCATAAAAATGCACATTGAGAGCCTCTGCAATGGAGCAGGAGGCTGGCAAGAGCCCTCATGCACATTACACCACTAAGGAAAAAGTAGTAATGATTAGTTTAATAAATATATTGAGCAAATTTCGTAATTGTTCAAAGTCACTTAAGCCTCAGTAAAGAGTTCACATTATATCTCAGCTGCAGTGATTAAAACTGATTTACCAATTCATTTGAAGCCAGTTGTTTTCATAAAAAATCAGCTGGGTTTTCCCCCTGCTGCTGCTTGGCTTCCACTTTGCACCCTGTTAACCAGCACCATCCTCAGACAGCAGCAGAGTTTGGTAAAGCCTGAAATAGCACAAGCCCATTAACTGATAGATTCTGCACCCTGTGCTCTCTGAGGACACGGATGCAGGGATAGTTCTCAGGGGAATGCTATCCAGATCTGCAGCTGCACACAGAGCTGCATTTGGGTTTTGCCAGTTTGTCCCTAAAGGAGTTCAGTCTCTGGGATAACAGCATGGGTAGCCTCCTACTCAGTGACACAAATGTTGGTGTTTTCCTCACAGGGAAGAGAACAGGGAGAGAGAATGCTGCAGTTTTATGCTGTTTTCCATCACCTTATTAACCCATCTGTTTGCCAGGAAGACATTTTATAGGAACAAATCTCCTGTCTCAGGCAGGTATATGCAGGATAAATGTATGGACCAGTATTCTGCAAGAGCTCTTCCCTGGCTTAGTGGACGAGTAGACCATAAGCTGGAAGGTGAGGAACAGATTTGGTAGGAACCACAACTCCCAGTCAGATTTCCAGGTGATTGACTGGTTTGGGTAGTTGCAAATAAACTAATATGTTTCCTAAGCAAAGAGCAGACTATGGAAATTATGTAATTCCTGCTAAATATTAAGCAAATTATTCCATTTAGCTGTAGAAGGAAAGAAAACTGGACATTTTGTCCAGCAGGCAAATCAATGCTGCTTTTAGCTGATTTTCTTCCCCTGAAAGTATAAATCAGTAAAAACAAATACAAAGCATTACCTGGAATTTACTTGAGTCGTCTTGAAATAGAAAAGGATGATATGATAGTAGGAAAGTTTGCATTTACATCTTCTAAGTTGTGGAGCTTTTAACACCCATGGACAGAGTCATTGAGAAATACATCCCTACAGCATCAACACGTGGATGTCCTTAATTTGGATATGGAGCCAAAACAGTCTCCATAAAGGCTGAATCTCCATGGATAACCACCTGTCCCGAGGTTCAAGTGGCTGGGTAGGGCCTGACCCTGAGGGACAGGGAGCAGGAACTGCAGCACATGCAGGTGGTGGTGCAGAGGATGGGCTGCACTCACCAGTGCTTGTCCCAGAGGAAGGAAACCACCAAGAACCTTTTGAGCTTCTAACCGACCAAAAATGTCACCAAGACCACTGGGCCAGCCAAAGATTTCAGCTGGAAATGGGAAAAATTTGCCTTTTGGCCAGGAAGAGGAATTAATATGGACAAGCCACAGCACCCTGGCTGTGTCTCCTGGGCAGGTTTGGGGCTGCTTTCCCATTTACTGCAGCTTATGGAAAGTTCTTGTCCTCACTGAGTATAAAATCTCTCTGTACAGTGAAATATAAAATAAGCAGAGACAGTGAAGCTTAGCATAATGGTACATGTAAGAGTTCCTGGTTGCTGGAAGTTATTGATGACCACGTGTAAGTTAAGGAGGTGTCAGAGAGACACAAATGTTTACAGCCCAGCAATTCCACGAATGAAAAGGTGACAGTGTTATTTAAGGCAGCAGGAATTTGCTATTTAGCTAAAATAGACACCCAGAGTTAAAAAGAATAGTGTAGGAAGATGTGCAGAGTTTATGAGTTTGCTGCTACGCAGTGTGTATATTTACATGAAATAATTAGCTGTAGTCTTGTTTATGTCAAATCCAATTTACATTAATAAACTTCACCCAGCAAACACTCTGCTCCTGTAAGAAAATGCCCAGAAATATTAGCAGCCTTAAAAATGCAGAGTAAACAGTGGAGCATTTAATTAATCAATTTCTGACATTACCAAGTAATTACAATCTCTGAATCATTTCTTGAATGTTTTTTATGAATATAAATCAACTACAACACATGGAAGGACTTCTGGTGGGAAGCATTTGACTTACGTAGACATATGGCACTTGCATGTGACTCCCACTGTCTAAAGAAGACAAGGAGTAACAACAAGGATAGAAAAACATTCATAGGATCTATTGCAGGGAAAATAGAATTCTAAGGTTATTAGGGATGTTTGGGATTCACAGATAAAGATGCTTCATTCTTGGAATGCATCAGACTTTTTGACTCACTTGGAATAACCACTGTCATCTGTCCAACAACAAATACCTCAGGACCTGAAGTTTTCTCTACCATTTGCTGTAATTGCTTTGTTATCACTTGTCCTCACATTTATTCTGGCAGCTTCTGATGAGGAACAATGTGCATACACATAAGTCAAGACTATCTTCATATGGTTTCATTTCAACTAAAAACAACCTAATAAACAGACAGACAGTAGATGCTCATTTGTTCAATCATTATAAGTCAATAGCAAAAATTAGAAAGTATACACTATGTATAATCATAGGATGGCCTGGCTGGGAGAGCACCTTGAAGACCATCAACTTCTAACTCCCCTGCCATGGCAGGGGACACCTTCCACTATCCTAGGTTGCTCTAAGCCCTATCCAACCTGTTCTTGAGCACTTCCAGGGATGAGGCAGCTACAGCTTCTCTAGCAACCTGTGCCAGGATCTCTTAATACCAAATCTCAACCCCTCTCAGTATGAATCCACTCCCCCTTATCCTGTCATTCCATGCTCTTGTGAGAAGTCCATCTCTGTCTTTCTTGTAGGCGCCATTCCCATCTATAAAATATCCCAATGTAAGCTTAAAAATCCAACACAACGTTACAGGCACATCAATCTGATGATGCTAAAATATGTCCAAACATCAGTGGACAAAACAAGGTGAGGAAAAGTTCTGAGGACCTCCAGATTCCGACCCTCACTCTAAGGACAAGGGCAACCTGAGGTTTAGCAAAACCCAAATTACCAACCTTTTAGGGCTTGTATGGATGAAAAGCAGGGAATCTGGAGATGAGCAGATGATATACGGCACCACAGGCTGGGACCCCTTTTTCAGACAGATTTCACTTGCTTTCTCCAACCACCCCTCTTTTGTCCACCTGCCACCATGCTTTGCTCTAACCACAAATATTTTCATGTAGAGGAGGGAACTGGTTATAGCACATTTTGAAAATTAATCTCTATGTCAACAGCTCTGTTTGCAATGCCTGTGTATATTATAGTCAAGAAAAGATTGTCTCCGAGTTAATAGTCAGAAAATCTCAGAAGCTGCTTCCAGCACTCCACCCCTTCCTGGTATGCTGAATTTAGTGAGACTACTTACATTCATCCATCTCATCTGCATGATACATAAACACAAACACACAGAAAAATGATGGAACATGCAAATAAATATGCTCCTAAAAATCCCCTGTTCATTTTTCACTCTGAGCACAGAGAAAAAAGAAATTAATCTGAAGCTAACACAAAAATATACCTCTGCATTTTCATAGTTTATTACAAACAAAGCAGGAGCTGTGCTCACAGGGAGCTTTGTCAACTCGTAGTCTGTCTGAAACACATTTATTGACACTACCAGGACTTGCATCAGATTCAGCTTTGGGTATTGACTGATTGTAGGACCCAACTGAGTCTAAGGTATGGATCAGTTGTAAACTGTTGCCTAAATCACACTTTTTCTTCAACCCTTCAAGTCCAACTCATGGACTAATTTCCTCGAGATATCCAAGAAAATAAACGTATTCATAAATGAAACAGGACTGGCCCTGCTCGTAGATATTTGAAGGTAGGAAAATTAAAAACCCTTTGCAGCATTCAATGCATTTTCTTGTAATTAACTATTCAGTTCCATATGAGAGGAAGGTGGACTGTTCTGCAAGGCAGATTTCTCATGAGGAGCTCACAGTCCCCATGCAGGACAGGCAGGCAGCACGATGGAACCTGACTTTCTGGGTCAGGGGATTAATCATAAGAAGTTTGGCATTTCCTAAGTGGTGTGTAGGCTAGACAGCATCATGTGATACTGGCTGGAGATAAACTTTTAGTGTATCAGGGATTTAGTGAAAGTGGATTTAGTGGAAGGAAAATGTTCCACTGTACTGGTAAGCTATAAGCAGAGAGTTCAGTAAAGTCCCAGAAAGGAAATAAGAACTGTAACGTTTGTGTCAGCAAACAGCAGACAGGCATTCACTTATGTTGTGTAGGCCTATTAAATACTTAAGCCAAAGCAGTGCCTTTAGTTACAGACACTAATTCCCAGTAAAATCTGGGTGGAACAGAAAGCATAAAAGTACTGCAAGGACAATTTTAGTTGAGCTGCAACCTTGTCATCCCCACCAATGCTATAAACACAGCCATAAGTCTGGGGTGGTGGCAATTTGCACTGGCAAGATTAAAGGACCCATGGGCTAAGTGGGAGATGCCCAATGGCACGAGGGGAGCTCCTGGGGTGCATTTCATGGGGTGAATCTGGATGCCAATTGTTGAGTTTAATGTGTAGGGGTAACTGAGCCTAATACAAAGCCTTTCATAAAACAGGAATTGGTAGATTTTCCCCTTAACTTGTGTTGCAAAGAAAAACTCCCTCTTCAAATCCTGTATATTACAGTTGTATTAATAACCATTATTATCTTGTGCTTTTATAAGTGATCTGATGCACTATTAATGCTCTCTTCTCCTGAACATTTGTGACTCCATTATGCCGTGTATGGTAAATGCTAAACAAACATAATGATGCTGCTCAATTTAACAAGAATCTATTTTCTTTTCATAAAAATTAAGGTGAAACTTTAATTTCCTTCAGCATTATAGAATTCACAGGTACAATGCAGTACCAGTGAAATCAGAGCTGTAATTTTGCTCCTGGTTAATGCTAATAATTCTTCTGCAGTTGAATATTGCTGCACTGAATTGCAGATCCATCTCAAATGTTATGTGCCTAAAGATATTAGTTACAGTTATTGCAGAGCATTCTGTTTATTCAAATCAGACTGAAACAAACACAAACTGTAGCATGAAAGGCTGGAAAATATTTGCTTAGATAAATATTCACTGTCGGCTGTTACACGGGATATATAGAGACAATTCAGATTACATGATAGCTTTTTGTTTTATACATCTTGCCAGTTAACATTCAAAAATGTGACTTTAAAAATGCTTTTAATTTTATGTGTGCTATACGAAGTGATATACTTAGCTGTCCATGTTTCTTACACATGAATCTTTAATCTACAGGGAACTTAAAAGGAATTAACAGTGGAAATATAAGCATAAATCTTTATATTTCTGGTAATAGAATTTTGGCATTAACTGAAGCTTACTGGAAAAGTTCTTTGTGATATTTAACTGAATTACATTTTAAAGACCTTTATCATCATCAACTGGAAAATCTATGGCAACAAGTGATGAGTCCTGCTAGTCTACCCACTATTCTACTGCCAACTTTGTGATATTTAGACAGTGTGTCTGTCTTGGCGACTAGAGGCAGAGACACAATTTCTTGCAGAAGCCTTGCATCTCATTGTTCTGAGGCAGAGAGCACAAACTAAAAAACCCACCATGTATCAATCCTGTACCTAAAAGCATTTTTTTCTCCTGAACCTGACATCCCATTTCCAGTGTGGAAGGGTGTTGTGGGTCAGCTTCAGCTGGAATCATGCTGACCTTGAGAGAATTAACTGAGGCCACATAGTACAGAATGAACATAGATGCAGTCAGGTTTTACTCTCTACTGTTAATGGAAGATTTTTAGAGTAGTTGGACCAAAATATTTTCAAACACTGGTTTAAAAGAGTTTCATTTGGGGATAGAAATTATTGTACACAAACACTCTGGAATGTGCTGGCCTCTTGCTATTATCTAGCATTTGTTAAGTATCTCATGTTTTTGAGTATTCAAAACTAGTGGCAATAACTGATGTACAACAGAAGGGGTGAAATTCTGCATCTGAAGTGTGTAGGTGCTCCATGGATGACTCACAGACAGTTTATTGTATGATTTTCACAAGAGTAATGATTTAGATTCATTTCCATAAGCCTTAGGATGTTTGCATGCATAGTATAGATCAGAAATACTGACCTTACATTAAATCAGGGGGGAAAAAAAGCCCAAAACAAAACAACAGCTTCAAGAAACTTTAACAGGTTGCAGCTCAGAAAGTGTTTGTTTCTTTCACTTTCAAATCTGCATCATCTACACCAACATACCCTTCATAGCTATTATTTTTGAAAGGGTTGATTAGTGTTGAAGGCTCTGCCCTGCCCCATGGCTCAGGCAGGGCAGGTCTCCCAGATGCCCAGCTCCCACCAGAAGTCAGAGTGGTAGGAATGTCTCACTCCTCACATAAAGAGAGGTTCACCAGGTAAGTGTTTCAGGTTGTCAGGTGTTACAGACATCAAGAGAATCATAAAACCGAGCTGCTGCTCCCACCAAGCTGTGCCCGTGTAATGTTGCGTGGCTTTGCTGTGAGGAGTGCTGAGCATCTGCAGGTCTCCTTGATGCTGCAGAATTAAACTTATTCAGGGGAGAAAAACCAATTTCCAAACTTTAGATACAGTCCTTAATCATTCATTTAAAAAGCATTTCCATAGCCATCAACTTGACAGTATCTAAATGAAAAGACTCTGAAAATCTCTTGTTTTCCAACAGGAAATGTGTTCGGGGATTGGCATTTCGCATGTATAGAGAAATTTACAATAATCATGTCCTGATGACAAGTCTAAGAAAGGATTTACATCTAATAGGAATGATCTAATTTATCTTCCATACAGTAATACCCAGTGGCTATTGTGAACATTTTATTATGAAGGAAATCAAAGACAACACAAGAAAATTAATGTTTTAAGGGAAAGTCGTATGGTCCATTTAACTCTTCTTTTGACTGTCCACATAATGTAATGAGTTAATTTGCTTCTTTTCATATGCTTGAATAATAGAAATAACACTTTTCATAAATCATATACAAAAGCTTTAAGGAAAGCAAGCTAGTCGGTATAAAGCTTTTGAATTACTTCTATATAAATATATATCATGGGCATTTCTGCAAATTCACTCTTGAAGAAAGTTCTTACACTGAATACCAACCTTCCTCCTCCTTTCCAAATTTTTTTCAGTTTAGACCAAATGCCTCACTACACAACAGTAATGTCCCCTGTTTGTATGGGACTCAATGGGAATTTTGTCAAAAACAAGTGTCATACTGCTTGGATATGGAGACAGTGCCACACTATGACAGCACTGCAAGAGCTCTTAGCAGGAAGGGGCCTTAACACTTCATGATTGAAGACTTGTAGGGAAGCACTCAAAAGTTTTGCAGGTGAGCAGAGCCATTTCTCTTGTCTCACCTCCCTTTCTTCCAAGTACCCTTTATGACTGAGTCTTGTAGAAGAAAATTGTTCCACCCACAGGTTTTTGTGGCAGCAGTGAAGGGATAGAACCTCAAAAGAAAAGGTCTCCATGCACCTGGGATGTGATCAGGCCCTAGACCTGACATCCTGATCAGCTCTCCTGCTGTGGCCTCTCCTGATGAGGATGCTCAGGGTAGGATTTCAGACAATGCCTAACCCTGCAGTGTTTACTTAAACAAATCTCAGGGCTCAGCATGGCCTGGGTCTTTCAGTCCAGCCACTTTTGCCTATGTCACTCTAGTTGTTGAAAGGAAAAGCACAATTCACAAAGGAATGAAAACAACACAGAGTTAGATGGAGCATTTAAACAGCTAAAGACACATATAGGCACATGATGAGATTTTAATGGGAATGTGCTCATTCTGCTTCCTTGGAGATTTCTGAAATGCCTGTAAAATTTAAAAATTGTCTCCCCATTTCTTTCAGCGTATCCAACAGCTTTGCTTTTCGTTTTCAGAGACGAGGAAGGCAAGGAAGCAAAGCTTATAAATTCCTTTCCTTGCATGCATACTGAATAAGGTGAAGAAAAATTTCCTCTGTACATATTTGAAAAACACAATCACTTATGTGGATAGCAGAATTCCCCCTTATATTGCTTTGCATTCACACATCAGATGCCTGGGGCCAGAAGGCCATGCTGAATATGAGAGTATCTGTCTAGCCACAAAGTAAATACAGTGCACAGGAGGATTAAGACCAGGCAAACGAGTCTGCTGTTTCAGACTGCAAAACTTTTCAGGCTCTCCTGTAATGCCAAAAACAGTTAAGAAGTTCACAGAGACTATTGGACTGATCTGCATACCGGGGGAAGCTGAGTCACTGAACAAATCCCATTCTCTGAGTCACCCTGGCAGGACCATGGGTGAAAACAAGACATCCTCAGTCCTTGAGCCTGGGTACATCCTAACCTGATATCCCAAACATTCCAGGGGTGGATCTGCATTATGCAAATACACACGTACAAAAACAGGTAATTCAAAAAGTGTTTATTTAGTTCAGGTCCCGTGACTTAATCTTACAGCCTTGATACCTGGAGAGGCCCTTCCCATTAGGGAGTCACACAATCAGCTCCAGAGACATCTCATGTACAAGTGATTTTTTTGCTGCTTTGGCAGATTGTGTTGCATGTGCCAATATGTATCAGCTGATAAGTCTCAAGCCATACTGAATTGTTTTCTCTTTCAAATTTCGATGAAAAAGACCTTCAGATTATTTGTCTCCTATATTGTCCTGATTAGAGCTCTGCTTTCAAATCCAATACTAAGTTATAAATCATGGCAGAGTTTTCTGCTTTCCACGAGTCAATAATTATGCATTTAGCCATGATTAGTGCTACATGGGGAAAACCTTTGTTTGAAAAAAGGCAGCGTTCAATTCTTAAGCAATAGAGTATGTCATAAATGTATCTTGGAATTGGAATAATATGGAGATATTCTCCTGGGAGATCTGAGGATTTCCTCCACATCTAATTTTTAATTTATGGCACTGATATGCTCTAACTGCTTTATCTGAAAAAGATGAGGTACATATTAGTATCCGTCAAGAGGAAATTCTTGAACATGACTGCAAACTCAGAAGTATTTGTTAACCTATAATATTTATGGGAGCACTAATTTGTTTCATGTTGATTATTTGTATGTCCTTAAAGCCTCAGAATTTTTTTCTAGTGGATAGCACTTCAATTCTAGTGACACCTGAGCACGATTCTAGGCTGGATTTCACCATTTCAACCACCAATTTACATCATTCTTTTCATCACCAGGTATTAGCTCCCAGAGAGGTAGTCAGATGTGGAGCCCAGCTACACTGTTGTTAATTCCTTGGCCACCCCAAGATCAGAGGAAAGCCTCAGTCTAACAAGGCTACAGGGAGAACTGAGTTAGAAAATTAGCTCCAGGTTTAGGGCCTGTGCAAACAACAACAGGGAAAGGGATGCAGTGGGATATCAATATCAGATATTCAGTGAGAGAGGTGTAGTGTTATTACTATTAACTTAGATTATAAGATGATAGAGAAGTATGTGTCTGTGATGATAAACATGAAGAGCAGCATCAAAGCCCTTTCTGTGCCCATTCTCTCCCTGGACCAGCCCATGGAGCTGCTCCCTCCCACCCAAGGCACACAAAAATGCTCCCTGCTCAGTCAAGGTGTGCTACACACAGCAAGAAAAAGGAACAAGAAAGAGTTCCCACCATTCTCTGAAATAAGAAAAAATCAAGTAGTTGTTATTACTAAATGATATAATTATGAGACTTGTGGCTCATGAGCAATAAACATAGACCTGTCATTTAATATTTTAATTTTGTGCACTTAGAGGCTCACTCATGCCTGCAAACATCTTTTCCAAGACACAACTGGTGACATTTCCCACCTTCTCATCTATTTTCCTCCTGTTGCTCATGTTATGACTAAAAGCAGCAGGCTTATATTTTTCTCAGTGGGAAATAAGTCACCTGCTGTTGAAAGAAAAGCAATTATTATGTCCTCGCTAAATCTTCGGCCTATTTGTGTAGAGCTTTAGAGCTTAAAAATATAAACATCCTGCTCGGTGCCAGTGTAAGTGTTAGACACTCAGAATCCCAGCTGGGATCCCCCTGGATGTCACCTTCAGTGCCTGTTAAGCACAGGGAAAGATGCCAAACCCGAATGCCTTTCCCATAACTGTGTCTGATCACTGGAAATTAAAAGTGAACGATGTGTTACCAGCTCCAGCACAGGACACCACAAAACATTGTGTTCTCCCTGTCCCCCCTTGCTCCAGGAGTCAGTTAATACTTTTCAGCTTTATTGAAACAAGATTTATGTCTGCTCTGCATTTGTGCAGTTGTTCTCACTCCTTTTGTGTGTTTTTATGTGGCTGTAAACCTGTCTGACAAAGGGACAGGTATTTTATTTGCACAGTCAGATGCTATTTCTCTGTGCAATCTCCTGTTACCAAACAGAAAAAGTCTCAGAATCAAAATGGGAAATAAAACAACAGAAAATTTACATTTGCAGCTGGCCAAAAGCAACAAAGGACCCAAACTCAACATGTATGTACAAATATAATATATATAATGTAAATATAAATATAAATGTAAATGTAAATATAAATATAAATATAAATATAAATATAAATATAAATATAAATATAAATATAAATATAAATATAAATATAAATATAAATATAAATATAAATATAAATATAAATATATACACACCAAAAGATGTAGAGGTGCATGCTAAGAGAAAGTAGTTCTTAATATATAAAATTTGTTTCTCATAGGTCTGTTGCTATTTAGAATTTATTTTTTCCCACAGAAGTGAAGAAAACAATAATGAACACTTGAATGGAAAAGGGCAGAGTTTTGACTAAATCTATGGAAAAAAAAATAATCTTCCACTAATTCTGAATGGAAGTTTCTAACAGTACTGATAAGTATCACAAGATTTAGGGAAGAGGATCTCAAATCAATTGTAGAGAAAAGATCACCAACCTCAGTGCTGGGCATTATTTCAGGTAATAAAAGAACTGTTTTACTACAATATGATCCCAGCCAAGAATAATAACAACAGTCAAGGAGAATTATTTTCCCTAACGTAAATTAAACAGTTACTTAATATTTAAAATAGGAATCATCTACAAACACGTTTAGGAGGCACTGTCTATGCAACTGTGGGATTTTAGAAGAAAACACACCTTTATACATCTTTTTATTTCTAACAAAGCATGCAAGTGCAAGCAGCAAAGCCATTTTTTCATATGAACCACTACATTTAGTGCTTCATATGAAAATACTAGAAGAGAACTCTCAATTTATAGGCATTTTCCAAGTATCTGTCTTATATTAACCGTGTTGGATAGATCACAAAAGTGTAGAACCTCTTTACTCAGGCAATAATTATATATACTTTGGCAATATACTTTTACCATCTATATCTTAACAGAAACACAAAAATTTTCAATGAATGAACATTGAAAATGTAACCCTGTGCAAGCTTGCACTGAAGAGAAAGATTGAGATGATAGTATTCCCAAAATAAGTGAAACACCTTCCCCACTCAGACAAAGTGTGTGCAGGCTGCTCCTTCAGCAGCAGCTCAGAACCAGTCACCTATCAGCCCTGCTGGTGCAATGCCATTTCTGGTGCAGATGAAAACACTATTTACTTGCTGTTAGGGTTTGGCAGGATTTAGAAAGGACTTGAATCCTTCTCCAGTTCTGAAGGCTGCAGGTGACATGTATTTCCCACTACACAGTGTGGTGTACAACATCCATAGTAGGCTGCAATTTAGCATTTAAATCTATATATACAGCATAAAAGCATGCAAGGAAAACTGTGTGAAGAAAACTAGAGTTGTGCCACTTGTTAAAATAAAAATTCCCAAATTCAATTTGCAGTATTTTGTATCATGGACAGCCTTTCCTCACTTTTGTTTTACCACAAGTGTACATGGTGTTGCATGAACATTCAGTGTATACTTTCCCAAATACATCAGTTCTCGCTGGCCAAGAATTTATCTGAGGTGAAGAAGGAACTTTGCATAACAGACTAAATGTTTTCCTTCATGTGATCTTCTAGAAACAAAGGCTTTTAGTTTTTAATGAGATTGAAACACTCGGCAGAGGTAACTGTTCAAAATTGCAGCCTATGAACTAAATTGGTATTTAACAGCTTGACCTATAAAATCTTTGCTAAGATGTAATACAGCATATGGTCTTTGCTGAGACGTACCAAAAGATTCAGTGATAATGTACACACAAGGCTGCCTCCATTCCAAATCATTTTGGATGTGAGCTGTCAAAATCTATAGCATATGGATGTATTTTTATTTCATTTCATTTCATTTCATTATTTATCTTCTGTTTCTCTTTTCCTAAAACTCTCTAGAAAAGCTGATTTTAATTCCAGAGTCAGTATTACACCCGCTTTGATCAGTGAATCACAGACATTTCAGCCTGGCTTGTGAAAGTTCATGAGGTTCACTATGGCTCTTGAAATAGCACTTTGTACCCTCAGTTTTTAACTTTTTATGGCCTTCTAATGTTGAGTCACAAGAAGTATTACACTCATATCTGCAACAGATTTGTACTGAGACTAGAGAAGAGAAATACTGTATTTCCCTTCTTTTGTCAGCTGTGAATGAAAGTGGTAGCAGACCTCTAATCCTTTCTCTATGGGCAGATGGCTGTTTGATGTATGTACTCATCTACAAACAAAATTCAGAAATTCATTTGGCTTTATCTTCATTCATTATGTATTATTGGTCTCCCTTCATTTAACATCAAAAGTGCAAGTAAGAGGACTGCCATTCTTTATGTTAATTTTTCAGTTGATTAGTCATGAATAATAACACTTAGAATGTATACAGTTCTTTATATGTCTAAATTACTTTATAAATCTTGCTCCATAGAAATATCTGACACTTTTTACCAGAACTTACTTTCTAATAATAATGTCTAACCAAAAGGAAAAAAGCCAGTGTCACAGTGTTATTTGTTAAATATTTAGTGGTCTGAGGTACCAATGCAACAGAGTGCATGAGCTTTGATGTGGTTTTGCATTTCACTCTCATGTCATAAATACTTCTCTTCTGCATACATGGAAACAAGCAGGCTGCAAAGGGGATGAGAAATGAAACTGTAGAGAAGCATTATACCAGTGAAGATTAATTTATTGGAAGATTTCATACCACACCTTCTGTTGCCTGCCTGCCCAGAACAGGCCAAATATGGAGCAAACTTCACCTGCCTGGTGATTCTATTACTGACTAGCTTCCCCACTTTTGAGGGTGAAGGCAAGCCATGGATAAATTGCATCTTTGTGGATCTCCATACACCATTCTGCTTGCCAAGAGCCTGCTGCTGGTGTTTGGCAGGTTTTTGTTAACCAGTTCAGGGTAATTGTCTCCCAAGTTAATGCATCCTTGTCCCAACCTATGGAACTTACTGCACAAGTTTTCATTGCATAATTACTGCTAAATTACCCAAATAAAAGGTCTTAAGTAATGAGAGCAGGGACTCAATTGAGAACACTTACAAAGTTACAGATGTCAACAGAATTTCCATATAACAAGGGGAAAAAAATTCCACAGAAAGCTGGGGTGACATGTCTCAGTGGCTGTGCAATCCACACGTGTCCCCTGTGGATGCAGGTGCACAGCTGGCAGCCTGAGTCCATTTTATGCCTGACACTGAGTATCAAGAACTTTGCACTTGCATTATTTCATATAAATGAAAAGGTTTCTATCACCTCAGTGTATTTTTTAGGAATTTTTAAAGCATGGAGTTTATCCAAGATGTTGTAAACACAAATTTCTATTTAAAGGAATTTCTTTCAGCAGAGCAAAATGATTAGAGATTGTGTTTCTAAATGAAAGCAGTTTATGTACAGCTTTGTATGAGAATAGATTTTGCTGAAAAAAACAGGATTGTCCTGAAAGTGGTCATTTTGTCCCAGGGCAGTGAGGGAAAATATGTTCATGAAAGGATCCTAGCCCTTTCTGTAGGGAGCCAAACACACCTTCATGCAGAACAGAAGCATAGACAGAGCATAAAGAGGCCAAGGCCTGTTTCAGTGCTGGGCCTCCACAATCACTAGAGCTGCCTTCCTTCCATGTATGTGCTGGGTCTATGTGTTGTGACACATGTCAGGGCCAGCTGTGCTCCTGTCAGCTCACATTAAATACCAGCGACTCCACAGCTATTCTCTGCCTCTGCCCTGCATGAGAAAACTGACTATGGAAATCTGTTTTCCATGGGACAGCTTATTTTGCCAGGTTGAAAATTCAAAAAGTATAAAAAAATTTTCTTCATATCAGTTGTACAACCAATGTTTTAACAATCATAAACCTGATAAACAATTGCAGACTTTGAAATGTGCTCTTTAAGTGAGGCAATTAAGAGCAATGGTCCAGTGTCAATGATGGCTTCTAGGGGCTAAACCAAACAAATAAAGCTATTAAAATAAGTGGATACTTAACCTCAAACCTTCACATGATGTTGGGTGTTACTTAGAACATTTCTGTTAGTTTACAAATGACAATGTCATTGCAGTAAAATTTTTGTCGTTAACTGTCCAGAAGTCAACTCCAGTGATGTAAAGCAAAATGCAGCCCCATGCCTTCAAGAGTAACCAACCACTGTCATTAAAATGGTTGAAACAGCAAGACCAATAGCAATAGTCATTCAGTTCATCTGGACCATAAACACTTCAAAATTTTTACTTTACTAAAAGTATTTTGGTCACATAAAAGTGCTTTCCATTTAAAATAACTATGCATTTCATTCTTATTATAGTTAAAGTGAATGCATTAGGTCCTTGACAATACAGAAAAGGTTATAAATGAATGAAGAGCCCATTTCAGCCACCTTGACATGATTAGTTTGTAGCACAAACTGTGCAATGCATCAATTGCATTATGATTTGCTGGAGAGCCATGTATATGTTACAGAAATGACTGATATTTAGCTCCTGTGCATTTTTTTGCTTCGTTTAAAAACTGGTCCCCTGGGCTTCTGCTTAATAAAAACCACATACATTGCTCTAGTTGTAAGTCATAAATAAGCCTGGTCTTGGGTCAGGGCTAGCAGGAGGATCCTGGGCTCCAGAGGCAATGAAGGAATGCCAAGGATATTTGACATCCTGCAGTTTTCGAGCATGACTTCATGGGGCTGGGCGGCTGGGTTGGTGTGATTGCAAACACTTGAACAAATTTCACTGGGAGCCCTGGGAGCTCCATAGGAGGTAATAAAGTGCAGGCATTCAGAAAGAAACACTGAAGGCAGATCATCAGGGTCTCAGGAGGGATTTTAAATTTCTCAAGAGAACCCCATTACAAGTAAGCACACCCTGCACAGCTGACCTCTCCTGAAAAGCTTTTAATCTTGGGCTGTCCCCAGACTCCCAAGTAGAATAACCTGACAGTCTTCCACCTTCCTACATTCCCAAAGTATTATGTGCCAGATGATCTCTTTCCATTTCTTCAGATTAAAAAGCATTAAAGATGGTGATGAAGAGAGAACAGAGCTGAAGAACCCAGGGTTCTCTCATTTCCGTAATGGTCTTGCAGAAGACAAGCTTTACTGCAGGATTTTGGGAAATACCTGAGTCCTTTAAACAACCATTCAATTTCTCTCAGGGTTTGTGATGTTTAAAAGGTAGACTGAATGCAGCTGAATTTTTAACATTTAACATTTTCTGTTCATTATAGTGCCCTGCTGTCTCCTTCCAGCAGGACAAGAAGAGGGTAGACAGAATACAGCATTGGATCTGCCTGTGCTGCTGCCATCAAGGGAGCTGGGGCTGGCAGAGGAGATGGCTTTTTCCTGTAAAATTGCATTTCTATAAGCTCTGTCACTGCCAGTGGTGTGGGGTAGGTTTATGGTTTATGCAGGAGGTGCCTGAACTCCTGGCTCCATCCAGCTCTTTCACTGAAGGCTCAAGATTTCAGGAAGCTCAAACAGGCCTCAGATTTAAGGAAAGAAATAGGACCTTTCATAAAGTAAGAGGGGAAATCACAGAGACCAGTATTTGCCTGAGGATTATCTCAATCCCCTGCTGTCAGTTCCAGAAGCAAAGTCTATTATTACACCTCTGCTGCTGCCTTGAACAAGTTTCTACAGTGTAAGTGAAGAGATTCTTATTATCTGCCCACAATGGTGATTGAAAAGTTTGCACTTTGTAGGAGCAGCTCACTGCTCTCAATTGCCTCATCATTGATTTTCTCCAGGCCATGCCTCTCCTGTCACACCACAGACAGAAAGTCTCCTTCCACAGAGTTGGTCCAGATGCAATGAATTTTACTGCTGCTGAAGCTCTCTTTATCCCAGTGGAAATTTGCAGAGATGGAGCCAATGGAAATTCCTGTTACCTTCTCCTTTCCAGCTCTGCCATTTGTTTCCTGCAGCCTGCCCCACTACGTTCGTTCTGAGGGCTTGATTCCTCATCAGGAAGGCAAAACCCATCCCAGAGGGCAGAGCAGAGAGAGGATGAGACAAGGGGAGTCCCTCCATGGATGGTGATCAGCTGTATCAGAACAGCTCACCTGCTCAGGGAGAGGTGCTGAGCATGCAGCTGAACAGGGGTCAGCAGAAAAGGAAGAGTGGGACAACATGAAGAGCTCACAGGATAAATGTGATTGCATTTTTTAAAGCCATTAAGAGCATGAACCCTATATATATATATATAAAGTAAAACATTTCACTCCATCCTGCCTAGGCTCAGAAATTCTTTCCCACAGATATGACAAAATTAGAAACACATTTTCAGAGAAGGCCTAAATCCCAAATAGATATGTGGCCTTCAGAAAGGCAGCTCTGCCCCTACAGCCTTCTCATTTTTGTCTGAGCAGCTGTCTGCCCGGCCAATTAGATGTCTGACTATTAAAAATCCAATCTCGAGGAAAATGTTGTGATTCATGCAGGGTGGCTGCACAGTTTTTCCCTCTCTCACAGAGCAAAATGCTCATTCTGACACCAGCCCATCTGCCTTATGACACAGATATGCAGCTTTTGGTCCCTCTGTCTATCAAGCTCAAACCAAACTCTGCTTTCCTCCAAGTTGAAGTGCAGCGATAATAAGAGCATGACAAATTGATCATCTGCTGTGGCCAGTCCTTTGACACTGCTCTGTGAGCAGTTTGAATTTGTTGGGAACAAATTAAAGCTGAGATTAAAGCAAATCTGGACTTTAAAGACAAAATTGAATCGCTTGTTGCATCTGCAATAACTGAGTGGTTCCTGCCTGGTAAACGTGGGCTGTTGTTTTCTTTAGCTGCATCCACAAAATAGCTAAAATCAATTAAAATGATCATAAACTCACATAAATTAGTTACAGTTAATCAACATAAGAAAGGTTTGCATTGTACTGGGATCAGTAATTACCGGTTATTTCAGGTTCACTCTTGTGACTTATTTTTCTGTGACTTATCTGTGTGTGGTTAAGCCAGTTCATCACAAAGTAATACCAAGGCTTCAGAAGTTTCTCACTGTACTCCCTTTCTAGGCTTAAACAATATCTGTTGGCCCTTTTGTGCCTAAGAAAATAAAATTATTTTCAAAATATATTTTTAAGTAAAACATTTATTCCATAAGGCTGCCTTAAAAATATGCATTGGTGTTAAAGGGAGCCGAGTAGACAGGCTTGATCCTCTGCCACAGCAATAGAGTGATTTAGCAAATGCTTTATTGACTCTGGGCTTTAGTGACTGTCTAGGACTGTTTTCCTTTTATCTTTCTTTTTTTTTTTGTAAATTACTATGTCACAATGAGTGCACATGTGAACCCAGGTAGCTGGAACAGGCTCCCCCACGTTTTCTCACATAGCCTTTGCATATTAACACACTGTCATCCTCTGAATTTAGTCTGGTACCAACATGAACCCCCCTTGCACCTTCAGTTGATACACTCAGTGGACAGCAGAATCCTGCATGGTGCTGCAAGGAGTAGGATACTCAGCAGACCAGAGTGCTCCTTTAAACACTGCCCAACTCCCTCCTCTCCTCTTCCTCCTCCTCCTCCTCCTCATCCCTCCAGGTGACTTTCAAAGAATTCTGAAATATTTGAAGTTTATGAAACCTTCTGTGCCAAGACACCCAAGATAAAGCGGCATGGAAATGAAAAATTCCTTCTTATTTGACAGACCTGCTGAAAACCTTTAGAGCTGCTAAGGAGCTCTGTAACTATTTTCCATTTAAGGTGGTCATAATATTTGAAAAATAGGAAAATTCCTGTATGCTTTTTTGAGCTCTGACATAAAATGATGGAAAACACAATACCTACATCATGTTTAAGCACTCTGTGGAGCACAATGCAGCATCTACACAAAGCCAAATACAAAAAATAGAAAAGATTTTTTTCATTAATATAATCCTCAAAAAGCTGCACAAGACAAACATAAAGATGTCCTTGGAATAAAATGGCAATATTTTGCCCATCCTCAGCTTTGCCAGCTCATTCTAAAGTGCTTTAGTAATGTCCATGAATGATTACAAATGTTGTCTTAGATGGCTGTCCATTGCCCTGAAGAAAATGTTTATGACCTGAATAGATTAATTATATTCTCCCCTTAAATATCATTCCTTCAGGACTAGTTATTGTTGAGTGTAAATGTGCCACTTTATATGCAAATAAAATGGACTGAGAGTGGAATAAGAAGTTCAGCATATATCTACTGACAAATCATCTTATTATGTTTTATATTAGCAGACAGAACATCTTGTGGTAGGAAATGTTAATAGACCTCAACAGGATGCAGTGCTTACTTCCTTGTTTCTAGAAAATCTTAGTCAAACTTTCAATTATTTTCTTGTAGTCACCTTTGCTTCATTTGAAAAGGATTTTAATTGTACTACAAGAAAAAAATGATACATTGAATGCAAGAAAAAAATCAAAAACTCATTTATACCCAACATTAATAAACCAATTGAATAGCAGTGATGAATTAAAACCAGAAGGCAGTGTAATCTTGAATGCTCAATTAGAGAGAATGCAAAACAACTAATTCACATTGGTGCAAGTTAGTGGACCCAAAACCCAGAGACTCCTGGGCTAAACCTTGCTTAGATTCAGCAGAGCTCATCATTGGCAAGCCAAGGCCATTCCTCTCTGAACTTCACTCATACACACCTTTTGTTTCTCAGGAAGAGGAGAAATCACAATACACAGACTTTTGCCCTAATTTGTTCCTGAGCTGCTCAAAATGATGGCCCACTGCCTGCCATCAGCCAGGAAGGACAATGAAGATATTTACCAGCTCTTGGAAGACAAGACCTTTAGTTTTTAAATAAAGGAAAGATCCAGGAGATCTGAGAGGAAAGCATGATAGCTCTAGAAGATACAAGGGCAGAGACATGTCTTGGTTTGATTCTCACTTGGGAGTTTCACATTACATTAAAAATTATTCAAATTAAAAATTATTAATGTCTCAGGGAAAAAAAGCCTCATGGATTAGGAATTATGGTCAGTTCTTGGTCTATCTTTTCTCATCTATGAACAAAACTTGGAGTCTTTAATAAGGCAAATTAGCAAAACCAAAACCACCATTAGCAATACCAAACCTATCTCTACTATCCATGGGATCTGGTATTTGAGGAAGATAAACTTGGAATGAAGTTGCATAAAATATTGAAAGTAAGGAGTTATCTATGCCTATGGCTTAAACTTGTTCTGGATTGAAATAAATCTTTGAATTTGAATAAGACACGTAACATTAGTTGAATGCAAATAATTGAATGAAATTTTATGGATTGGTTTAGTATATCTTATTATCCCATATTTTTAACCGAACTTTTAATTAATGTAATTATATCAGGTTTTTTATGGCATTAGTCAAAATCAGCTGGTGACAACCTGACTGAGTTCAAAAGAGCCAGGTTAAATATGGTGCTCTGTATCAGACCATGATAATTAAAAGAAAATTACCATCAGAATGATTTAATCATAGATACGTCTTGACACAGAATTATTGCCCTTGAAGCGTGAACTTAATTATTGAATCTGCTGCTGGGAATCCTGGAATACCATTGAAGCTCAAAATGCTCAGGGCCTCTGAGATGCCCCCACTTCTGAGATGGACTGGCTCCAACAATGGGATCATTGGGTTCATCAGCACGGGAATACATAATCAGAATATATCATCTGTGTGTTGCATTAACACTGCTAATGTGCTCACAGGTGGGTTGGCTGTTAATTTAGGATTCTGTACAAAGTATCAGGAGCATTGGGAGAAATAAAAAACACTGCATGAGGCATAAAAATTTTTTTAATTGTTCCCCTATTTTCTCTCTAAATCTTTGTGCAGTTTTGTAAACAAAAGCTATGAAACTCCTTCTTTCATAGAAATCTGCTCATGTGAAAGATATCAGCAGCCTTTGAATTCCAATGAACAGATAGAAAAAATAGATAGATTGATTGATTGACTGATTGATAGATTCGATATAGATTATATAAATGTAGATAAATAAATAAAGATGATGACAAAACTTCCCATAATATTTTTAAACTCCTTTTAATCAATCTGTACAAACAGATTGAAACAAAATTTGGGAAAAAACCCCAACAACCAAACCCTGATACATTTAACTCTTGCATCAGAGATAATTTTTATAGCTGTAGTAATCCTATGAAACTGGGATAAAACTGCTGCTGGCATTCCTCAAACTGTTGAGGCACTATCAGGAACTTCTATATTATGAGGAGATATTTGAACCCATCATCTCCAATTTCCAGATAATATACTGACTTAATCACCACTCTCCACAATACAAAGTAGGCAATTTTTCTGTCTTTTGTTCACTTTTTCTATCTGAGAACAGTTGTGTTTCAGTCTTCTACACATCATCTACTCCCACATCTGTCTCACACTATATAACTGTTTACAATTCCTGCCACACTTATTTTTGTTGCTACATTGAAATCTTGTGCGTAATTATGTGAGGTTGCTATGGAGATTACGTATGATTTGTCATGAGGAAAATCTATTGTGTTTGAGATAATTCTGCACAATAGTGAATCTGAATAGTGAAGCTGAATCTTTCCTCTCCACCACCCCGGGCATTAGGAGAAAATACCTGCCAGGATGATCACAGTTACAAACCAAACAGGTTTCAGAAACAGGGAAGTTTGTGCACTGCACAGAGGACAAGGTTGCTCCCTCTTTTAGGCAGATGGGTATGAACTGGTGCAGGGTGATGTTGATGTACATATTTTGAAGAATGCATCAGAGGTATTTTTAAAGCGTCTAAAAAGTTCCTTTGCTGAAAACGCCTCCAGTCAATGCTTGTGATTTCCCATGAAGATCTGGTACAGGATAAATTCATATAAGTTACAATTGTGTGGACAGCACTTTGAAAATTATGTTGACAGCAGCGCTTTGAAACTTAACTTCTCCATCCCTCGCTCTGTGTCCTTTTCAGAGCTGAGCAAGCTCGCTGTGATTGATGAGTGCACATCAGTCACAAGCAATTCAGCCCATCCAGCTTGGGCTGAACAATAACTAGGGGCTGACACAGCTTTCAGCCAAGGTCATGGGTTAGCCCTTCCCCACAGCAGCAAGCAACCCCCTCCTTCCTCAGGCTTGGAATATCCCAGAAAGCACACATATTTGCATAACAAGTGCACAGAAAAAGAGGAACATGCCAAGCTTTTCCACCATGGAAGATCCAACTAAAGAAATCACAGGGATTCGGTAGGAAAATCCTTCCAATTTCAGGCAGAGTTAGAGCACAAACTCAGTAAGTTTCAGGGAGCAAAGAAACATACTCATAGAAACAAGATGTTCATAAGGAACTTGCAATTCAAGGAGCTATTTTAGAAGAGCCTGACAACTCCAAAATAAAATCTAGAGCCTTGGACAGTCACAGACTCTGCAGTTCAGGTCACCATTGTGTAGCTGCCACTAAGTTGGTGCAGGTGTGATGTCCTTTACTACCCTGGCAATGCTGGATGGAAAGGAAGGGGCAAAAACTATAGAGGCAGAAAAATAATTAGATCTTTAAAAACTTCAAAACATTTGTCATCCTCTGCCACTCTTTTATTCCTCATAAGTGACCCTTATCATTTTCACTACCCTTCTACAGATCACCTTGCAAACTTTATTTTTATGCAATTACAGATGAATGTTTGCTGGCCTAAGCAGTTCTCAAATCACCAGTAATAGAATAAAACATTAAGATGCAGCTTGTAACAGAAGGACAAACACACCCTGAGGTGTATGTATCTTTATGCAGAGCAACTGCTGGCTTCCCCAGATAATCTTGTATTAACCTACTGCTTGAGACTGCTGCCTGTGAGCACAGGAATGCATCTGAAATGGAGACTCTTTAATTAAAACTTGACTTTCAGTAGGAAACTATTGCAGCCAAGCCTTTGAAAAAAAAAGTCCATATGACACCCTTTCAATCAGTGGTTTACACTTCAGAAGCAGCAGGACTTTGGATGAATCTTTCATATCTCCCATTCTCTGCACTGCTCACTTGCCATCCAGCCTGACTGGGGCTTGCAACACTTTGATTGCTGCCCCACCATGAAGGGGTAATCTACTTCAAAAGCTGCATAAATTGATTGCTCTGACTTGGTGACCAAAAAAAAAATATAAAAATCCAAGTTTGCTCTGGTGGTTCATAATGTTGCCAGAACCCTCAAAGGAATTTACAGCCTCATTATGCACTACTGGGAAAACATTATTCTATATATTCCTGATGTTACAATGGTGTTAAATTATAGAGCTTTTTAGTATTTGAAAAGCTCTTCTACAGCACCTTTTGAATGTAGTTGATAAAATACAGTCAGGTAAAGCCCATTATTGACTTTTACCAAGCTGTTATACTACTCTATGCATTTTTAAGCATATTTTTTGTGGTTAGAATTAACACTAAAGACTGAAAGAGTTCTTTTAAAATAAGAATAAATGAGAGAAAATGAAGGAATGGTGGTTAAAAACTCAACTGTGTTGCTCAGGAGTGCATGTTTTGAAATGCTGCATACAAGAAAATTGTGCAATTCATTGCCTCCCAGATATATGCCAAAAACGTTCTCCAAAAGAAAGGGTGAGTAGAGGTGATCTGGAAAAGGCTTTTAATCTGTGTGATAAATTGCCAAATACCATTACATTTAATGAGTCTCATCAATGCAGTGCTGGAATAGCAGGAATAAATAAATAAATAAATAAATAAATAAATAAATAAATAAAGCCCTATCAAAAAAGTAGTACAAACAATTGCATGAATTAATAATAAGAATCCCATTAATGCATGCATAATTTAGAGAAGTTAATGAAGCCAATTTAAAGTTTTACTAATGTATATTTGATTCTGTGAAGTGTAATTTTCTAAAGAGGTCTTAATGCTCCCTTTCTCTGTTTATTCCCTCGACCTGCTCCCCTTTTAAGAAATGAGCTCTTCTGGAAAAAAACATGAAATTTAATGGAAAATTGTATTTTCTGCAGGATTTTAGAACTGTATTGTGAATTTCTCATTCCTGTAGAATACTCAGTGGCTCAAATACACAAACATATAGGAAGCACAGAGCAATCATTTACATCTGTAACAACTGAGAAATATGTCCATGCAGTCCTTGGAAGCATGCTAGAAGGATCTACTGTTTCCAGTATTCAGATCCTATTACTGTCATTTTATTGGAATAAAAAATCCTTGAGGAAAAGCTTCTTATTTGGCCAAATGTTAAAGAAATGTTCAAAGCAGAAGCACCGTGTATATACATATCTTCAGAATATTTTTACACCTTAGCACATTCATATAGGCGGACAGATCCATCTTGATTGGCAGTGGAGAAATGGGGTAATGAGTTAAAATTCTCCTACACTTCTTTCTAAGCAGCAGATACTAAATGTGCATTTCCAAGTAATAATTCCTGGTCATTTGATGGTTAAAATAATTAAGAGTAAGTTGTGAGGAGAAAATAAAGTTATGAAAAAAAGAGGCATCTACAGATGATTAGAAATAATGAAACCCTACTTATGGATAGTTCTACAGTTGGGAAATAAGAAAAATGTGTTGATTGCCATCAACATCCATTTGCAGAAAATGTTTGTTGTCATTTTCAGGTACTGGCTGCGGCCAATCCACTTTCTCACTGCCCTTTTAAGTTCATTTGGTGGAGCAGTTTCCAGGTTAAAGTGAGAGGGACAGCTTCACCTTCTGCAGTCTCAGTGCAGCTGCCCTACAGGCTCCGATGTTTGCTCCAGGTTGGGTGAGGACAGAAAGGCAGATATGTCCAGGATAAAACAGAAATCAGCAGGTAGGTAATGAAAGGACCTCGCAGGACCCATTTGCTTTGGGAAGTGTTTACTCCCTGTCTACAAACAATTTGTTCACACTGGGTTTTTGCAGCTGACACTGGGGCTGCCAGAAACAAGAGGTCTCACTTCAGCCCTGGTACCAAGTGGGCTTTTTATTAAGGGTCTGAACTGAGGCAGTGGTGGCATCTTCCTGCACATCACCTTTAATAACTCTGCTATTTAAGGTGTGTTTATAACCTCAATTTTCCACTCATCTCTGAACAGGGGGATTCAGGTTTTTTGGGCCATCCTCTAGTCTCACCAGACAGCACACTCATAGGAGGCTGATTTTGGTTCTGGAACACTTCTACATGTGAAATATTTTGCAATTTGCACAAGCATTTTTATTTCTCTCTTGTTAAGTAAAGTCTGGTTTGAAAAAAATAAAAAGAAAATTAAATTAGAAGTGCCAAAGATTTACAGTAGCTACACTGCAAGAGTGCCAGAGCTGAGTGAAGAGGGCAACATGCTATCCTGTAAGGAATTGAGTTTCATGATCTGACTCTGCAAAAATGACATTTAAAAGCCCCTGGTGATGTCTGTTTTAAGTTGCAGTGCAACTGGCAGTGATGTTACCAGCTGACATCAATCACAGACCCACTCTTTAACTAGGAGAGAACTCACAGATACACAAAGATAGGAATTCTCTTAAAAGCACAGAGCAACAATATTGGTTGCTGATCTTTTCTCCTCCTCAAGATGTATATTCGGTAATATTTGAAATTCTTCCACTCAGGAAGCATATTAGATCCCTTCCTTTTGCTGTACAGCAAATGGTAGCTATTTACCATGAGACATATTTAAGAAAATATGAGATATGAGAAATTGCTGATGAGCATCCCATCTATGGCAAAGGATGTGTACTTAGTGCCCACATTTACATTTCCAGTGTCCAGCATATCCAATTAGCTACTTTTGTGGAGGTTTTCTGCAGATGACAAGAGTTTATGTTGCACTTATGGCTCTATCATACCTCAGTCTGAGCCAGGGTACAGCACTCTAGTATTGTTTCAAGTCTCTAAAATGACTCCTGATTGTCTCTATTCAAACCCAGTTCATTAAAAACTGAATATTGCCTTCCAAAGAGTCACAACACTGTTTACTTTGTCTAGCTGCTAACCAGGTATCAGAGCTCTACTTATCCTCTAAGTTATGAAATTTAATTCAAAAGGGTTCAGACCTATCCCAGCTCTCCTCCTTCATTTCAGCAATATTTTCTTCACTCAGTTGCTTGCAAAAGCATAAGCTCATTATGTGCTGTCCAATACTCATCAGAAGATTATCGTGTATTAATTTTCAAACCTAATATTGCATTTCTTACTTGTGATAAAGTTTCTCAGAACAGAGAGACACCAATTACCATGGAGTGGCAATTTGTAAAGAAGATTAATCTGGCAAAGTGGATCTCAAGAGTTTATTTCTAATTATTTCCATAAATGAGCTTTACAGGAAATTCTAATAGGAAGTTCCAATAATCAAGAAATTTATGCCAAAATAAGCTCTAATATTCTCCTCCTTCAGATACTACATTTATTCCATTAAGATCTATAGACAGTGTGAATAACACAAGAATCCTAAAATAACAATGAACAATAATTTTATTATACAATTTATTAAGCACACATATCATGCACTTGCCTTCAAATTCTGTTTAATTGTGCCTTATACTTAAAAGAGTTTTATCGCATTAGGTGGACTATGTTAGGCATCTGTGATCAATTCTAAGCATTATTTCACAGTTCAGTGCTTTGAGCACAATCAGGAGAAGCTAAAGGCTTTGGCTATCTTTTTTCATGTTCATAGAAGTTGACCTAGAAATGAGCACAGCTTTTAATAACATCTTTTAACTTTTAGTTTGTTCATGACAGAACAAACACTCTGGGATACATCATCTTCCCTCAGTGCTAGTACTAGCTTCCCAGGCCTCAGAATATCAAAGTGACAGCAAAGAAAACTGCACATGTCACACAGGCTCAGCTAAGGCCCTACACCACACATGCTCCCTACTTTCCAAATATGCAGGCACTCACTACCTCCATTTCCAGCTGAATTATGCAAAGCTCTAACACAGCAACCCAAAAATGAACCTTAGAACTCCCTTGAACTCATCAATTCCCACCACATGGGTTTTTAGATCATCCTTTTGTGTTCCTACCACATATAAATATATTTATACCAAACAGAATGATCTCTGGGAATGGCAACTCTGCCAAGACTGGCATTTTCAAAGCAAGGTTCATGTTGAAATGCCAGCTGCAATGTGGCACCAAACACCTGGTGATAGGCAGCCCTATTATCCTGGAGCTGACAGCCCTACTGATTCCTGCCTGGCACTTCCCAGACATGAGGATCTGAGGCGAGTGATCTCATTGATGAGAGCACATTAAATATTTTCTAACCGAGCTGAGATTTTTTGCTAGTCAGGACTGTAGTCATATTCTTAGGTCAATGTCACCACGACAGACAGTATTGTCACAGTTCAGTCTTTTGGGTTAATTAAGAAAAATTAATAGATTATGTTAATTATTCACTTGCAAATCATGATAATTTTGTCTTCGGTGATGCAGCCCAGATTGCTTCATCACAGCAAGCAGAAAGAACAAAAGAGAAAACAAACTCTGCTGAGTCTCAGTAGTATCTCCTATTCATATCCCATGCATGATATGTCCACTGACAGGTAGGAACAGGAAAACCACCCAACTGCAGCTTTTTCTTCCCTAAATTGCAATCTACATGGTCCATACCATCAGTTTATCCAAGAAACCTAGGGCATATAAAAGGAGATTAAACCATCTATTTTATCTTTCCCTTCTCATTCTACAGGAGAAATAGCCCAATTTACTGTGTGTTCATTTGTGTACTCAACTAAGCCAGCAGAGTAGGTTACATGTGGAATGGAATTACTGGTGTAAATCTAAAACTAAGGAAACAAATCTGACCTTCAATTCTGGAAACAGTTGATATTTTCTTTATATTCTCTTTATTTTACATGATATCTGGGAAAAAATTGTATTTCCCACAGTAAAAGGTAGCTTCTCTCTTTTTTTGGGATAAAGATGTTTGGAAGCTATTTGGGATGCAGGTGTTTGGAAGGAGAAGAGATCTCAAAAGTATCAGGAGCCAGTCAATTGATGGCTTTTAAGTATGAGGGGCTGAGACTTTGCACTGATCTGTCTGTTCAATAGAGAGTCACAAAGGGAGCAGAGAACCAGGACAATGCCCACGGTCACACATTGATGCCGTGTGGACTGGCACTCCTCTTGTAGATTTTTCAGTCTGTCCACTGTCCAGCTTCATTTCTGTATGTATTGTTCTGCAATAATCAATATTAGGAGTCATGGATGTTTAGACCACCTAGGCCAGCTGTACTGCCCAGAAGCTTTGGTGGCAGCCCATCCACTGCTTGGAGATGAAGCTCAAAAATTAGCTGCTAGAAAGCCCTTCCCACAAGGGCACAAAGCAGCCCCGCTCAATGGAGTGCAATTAAAAGAAGAGGTCATCGTGCTGTTGCAGAAAGCATCAATTGTGCATTCATCAGTCCTGCAGCAGAGCCCCTTCAGCCCTGCCAAGGCTCCCTCTGTGCCCCTGTGTCTGCCAGGGCTGCAGTGCAGCAATGTGAGTCAGCTCACAAACAACTAGTGGGGCTAACCAAGAGAGCTTTGTTGAATTCTCCTTTTGATCTAAGTTCAGCCATGGTCGAATTTGCTCACAAACAAAGCTGAAGGGCTAATAAACACAATAGGGAAAAGAAGAAAACTGTGGTGACCTATAATATCAGGGCACAAGAAACTTGCAATTATTCAGTGCTTTGGAGTGAATTAGCAGAGATAATTAGTGTAAAGGGGTACTGAGGAAATTTTGATAGGTTACACAGAAGTCTGGTGATATTGTTCTGATACTGCACACAAGTGTGCCATAACTGTATTGTCATTGCCAGGAAGTGTTTTGTGAGATTTGAGGACAAAAGAGCAAAGGAAAAGAAAAATAAACAACAAACCACAAAAAGCTACAGGAAAAGGAGAAAGAATTTCAGTAAAGCATTTCACCTTCTGCTGTTTGTAGACTGACACCTGATTTGAGAAGGGGAAATGGCCCAAATTTGAGCTGTTGCTTTATTTTAATGCCACGTGGCCACAATCACCACAACTGGTAGGTGCTATATGTTTCTGAAAAAAACTGAAAGGAGCTGAAACACAGAACCTTGCCCAGTGCTTCCTGAAGGTGGGCAAAAACTTAACAAGAGGAGAAACTGAAAAATCTTGGTTTTCTGTAGTTCAGAGAAAAGTTTGAGGGTTTTTATCATGGCGTTCTCTTGCAATAAATTCAACCTTACGCTGCCGAAAGGATGTAAAATTTTGGTTTTCAGCAGGAATTCAAGAACTACCTACTGACTCCCTGTTTTATTTATTTAACCCTCATAGGAAGGTAGGGCTGAAGCTTTTGCAGCTGTGACTACAAAGGTGCATCATTCATGAGTTTTCTCTATCTGACACCAGTACAAAGGGCATGGAGCATCATAGATGTTAGACAGAGAGAAAGAGACTGAGGTGATTTTAAAATTATTTCTCTCCATTTCATTGTGAAGACAGAGAAATAATTTCCTTCCCCTTTCACATACTGAAAAGATGTTTTCATAAGAGTTTTCAGCAGCTAATCCACATTTTATTACTCTCTTCACTAAATCTGAAGAAACATGTATCTTATTTTAGTGAAAATTCACTGTAGATTATGGTTGCTTTAAAGTTATGTGATGAAACCCAGCACCAGCCACAGTGCTGGAGATTTTCCACTTCATTTCAAATGAAAGATGTGCAAAGCTCACAAATGTCCCTGTAAAGACAGCCAAGTAAGTGCAGGACAGTACAACATCTGAGCTTTGTTTGTCACAAATAACAAAAAACCCAAGCCAGTCAAACTTTTGTTCACATAAAAATCCAAACAGCATTTGGAAAAAAGCTCTGTCACACTTCTAATTTGTCTGCCTGCTTTCTCAGAGCATCTTTTCAGGGTACAAAGAACAGCTAGAGTAATGTGCCTCCTCTCTCATACACCGAAATGAGATGGACAAAACTTGTACACAGCTTTTAAAAAGAGCATTACATGGTTATTCAGTGTACCTGAATACTTGATCGCATTAATTCAGATAAAATGAGCAATATGTAAATTCAGTGGAGCTGTTGAGCTCCTCTGGAGGTCACATCTTTTGTGCAGACAATAACACACTCCAGGAGATTCTCATTGTAGCTTTTGTTTAAGACAGGCCCCACTATGACAATTCATCTGCAGATCAGTGCAGTCTAATTTATTTACTCTAGAAAATAATCTACCAAGCCTGACTCAGTAGTACAGACTACAGCTGCCTGCTTGTGTATGAAATACTTCTTGAAAAGGTGAAGAGATGACTCAGTGAGTGCCTCCATAGGATATCATCAGTAGAATCTGTACTGACACAGATATGCTGCAGAGACTCTGCTGACACTCATCTACAGTAGGAGGAGAGAGAGAATCCATTCATCATGGAGTAGCCTATTTTTATAAAAGACAGCCTAATTCTGTACCCTCTCCTTATCCAGGTTAGAACAGATCAGTGAACTGATAAACACAGCCAGGACATCCAGATGTGCCTTTCTTTGCCAGAGCAAAGCCTGCCTGCTCTGAAACCTTAGTTATACCTTTTCTTGAGCAAAGACAAGCTCAACAGATGTCAGGAAGTCACTGTCCATGAGTTAGAACTCTTGGTAGTATGTAAATGTGCACATTTAGAAGCTGGATTGATACATCCCTTGCTACAATTAAAAATATGTTACAATGAATTAATATGGTAGTCATATAAATGCACATTTCAAAACAGTCTTTGGTAAAAAAGACTTCCTTTGTCACTACCTAGATATTCCATCAAATTAAGCTTTGTGTATTTAATCTGAATTAGTACATGTTATTCTTTATTACAGTCACATAACACTTGGTATTTAATTCCTTCACTGAGTGACTGAAGATCTGCCACTGTCAGTGATGCACTGAGGATCTACAGCCACCCAACCAAAGCAACACATTCTACTGGTGGGACAATCTAAACACATGGCAGTGGGCACCTGAGTATCCAAACCCTCTGGTCTAAGGAATCGGAAGCTGCAAGAGCTGAATCCCTGGACACGGATAAGACAATTCCTCATTAGGCAACTTCTAAGTTATCAATCGTCCTTCATATTTGAGAAACTGCAAATTATTGCAGGCCAAAAAATTATTCAAACACTGCGAAATACTGAGAGTGTAATGCAAGCTATGGGGAGAAATATGACAAGCAGTTTTTGTTCTTCAGTATGGAACCTCTGATTTCTGAGAATATGCTCACAATTCAGTTAGCTCAGACTCTTGAATCCTATTTTGTATTTGCAAAGACAGGACACACAGGCCCTTACAGTGAGGCCCTTGACCTCAGCCAAGGCAAAACCACTGCCAAACATGCAAGAGGCTGATGACTTCCAAACCAAGAAACAGCACACCAAAACCAGAAACTGTGGTTTTCATTTTAGCCTGGTGTCCTTTGTGAGCTTGATACTACTTAGGTTTTCATTTCACATCCTTTTGAGAGTTCTCTAGGTAAAAACAGAGGCAAATAAGTTTCCCTAAGGCATGCAAGGATGCAGGCTCCCAGGATTGCTCCATGTACCGAGCTCCTCACTGGGATGGGCAGGGCAGAAGGGTTAGACCCCGGGCTCTCATCCCACCCTGGCCCTTCTTCCCAGGGGAAGTCATGTCCACTGACATGCTGCACTCATCTGTGCCCTCTCGATCTCTTTCCTTCCAATTCTCTTTGGAAGTTTTGTCACTTCCTAGCAGCTCACTGTGTTATTTGTGCTATTTTTACTATTTTGCTTATATTTAAACTTCCTCTTCTTTATAATTCTCTGGATATATTTACATTCACACCAGAGTGCAGTCCCTCCCTCCTCCCTGGGTGCAGAGCAGCACACTGGGAAGATCTGGAGGGCTTCCTGACACAGAGGGAGCAGCTCATTGCCTTTCTATTTTAAACTCAAGGTTTGTTAGTTATCTCCAAGATAACATCAGATTCTGACTTACATGGATCAAGGAGAAAAATCCAGTTCTTCTTCATTAAAAGAACTATTCTGCCTGCAGACAATATACAGTAGACATAAATTTGAGAGCTAATGAATGATATCTCAAGGACTCGAGCATTAGCAGGGAGCATTACTAGAGTTCTGTTATGAAAGTAATTTCTGTCCTTGTTGAATCCTGGATAAACAGGGGTTTTAAACCCTGGAACAGTGTCAAGGGTTTTATAAAGCTGCCACCATTTGTTTACTCCTGAAGCAGAGTTTGAAAGAGTCTAATAGACTGTATATCTGTAAGTTAAGCTGCAGAGCAGGGGACCAGAAAACGTGTGACTATTTTGTGGGATTAAGAGGAAATCAAGGAAAATTTAATAAAATATGAAACAGTGTAATTAATATGCCATGTTATTTTCTGGTCCTAAACCAGCAGTATCTTCAACTTCATATCTTCTTCTGCAGAGATCCACTTGTGGCCTTAGTTCTTCTCACTGGAGATTCTGATCACAGCTTCGTGCACTGCACAGAGAGAGTAACCAGTGCCAAAAATCTGTCTGCCAGAATGCATTCTGATTTTTAAACGTGGCTTGTCTCATTTAATTCCAAGTTGTGACCACAAAAAATAACTGAAAACTGTTAATCAGAGTGTAAAGAAAGCAGAGATTAATGTCAGGCAGAAAACCCTAGTGATGCCAGTGCGATTTTCTATCCCTGATCTGTCTTTGTACAGTATATAACTGACTATGTAAGATGCCTAAAACACAGAGTTTTGGCAAATAAAAGACTTTCCACTTATAATTTTCCCACTCTCCCTTCTCCTTGTAGTTAATTATCCTATAAAAGGAAGATTTATTGAGGCATGTTCCAATAAATGCTGTGCATTAACTATAGCTATATATATCTTTAACATTCCAATTGAAGTTCTGTACTTCACACAAATCTTTATTACAGGACCCCAACTCCACAGTTCTTACACCAGTTCCCTCGCCACAATCCATGAGGCATTTTCCAAGGTTAAAACTTACAGATAAACTCTCAAACTACCAAACTCTCCAGAATCTTCACTCTGACAATAATTTGCTGTGCTACACGGTTGTCTTGGCAGGACCTGAGCTGGAGGATGCTCTGTTACACAGAGTGGACTGCAGTCCTTGCTTTAGACAGCAACTGAATTTTTAAAGTCCTCTAAAGCAGAGCTAGAATGTACTTAGTATCCATTACACACTGGCAGCTATTAATAAATATCTTGCCAAACAAGTTTGTTTGATTATTATTGCAGGGGGAATCGCTGTCCAGAGGCAGCTCTGGACTCTTGCTAAGTGTCTGGATGGTGCTTGCCTACAGCCCCAAGCTGGGAACTTGACATGCAGTGATTAGAGCAGGCATGTCTGTTCTCAGCATCCTGGCTGCCCTGCAGCCCCTGTGAGCCCCCTCCCTCCTTATTCTGGGAAGGCTCCAGATGCACCAGAAATGCAGCACCCACCCCTGGGGTGCCAGGCTTTGGGCTCCACTGCCATGGAGATTTTATGGGCCTCAGCCTTAAAAGCTCTCTTGGAGAATGGAGCAGAATTCACCCAACAGAGTTTCCCCCTGTCCTCATGAATCCCTGTGGGATCTCATCCTTGAGGCTGCAGTCTTGGTTCAAGGAGCAACAGGAACTGAACAAGGCATTTCCCTACCTAAGACATGAGGCACTGCTCAGCTTTTCTTGAGGGTCAGGTTTTCAGCCCAGGAACCAGCAGAGCAAACATATATCATCCTAGGCTGGTGACAGAAAGGTGACCTTGAGTACCTGAGAGCCAGCTGAAAGGTACAGCTCTAGCTCAGGATTTCTACAGCCCAGCAGAAGCACCGGGGAGAGCTGCACAGCACAGCAACCTACTTCTTATCTTTTGTCACAGGGGGGCAGGTTCAGAGAATTTAGAGATTTAAAAAACCAAAACAAACAGCCACCTGAGAGACTTTCCTCAGGATTATAAAATTCTACTTAAGATTTCCAACAAACTCATCAAAAGTATGGGTTAAGATGAAGTCCTTGTCACCAAGCATGACAGACTATTAAAACATTACACAGTGAAGCATAAACAACAATGTGCTTCATTTGTCCATTTACTTTACAGTCAGCTGAAAGAGTATTTAGGTCATTACATTCAAAATGCCATTGCATTAACTCATCTCTCAAACAACACAATATCCAGACATTAGCAGATCTGCTGGGTTTCCTAATACCTCCCTGGAAAGATACAGAAGTTCTGATTACTATGACAAAATTTTTCACAGAAATACACATAGCTCTGTGTGTTGGTGACTGATGATATTGGGAAAAGAGTTTTTGTTGATGTCAGAAATGTAACTTCAGGATGTCAAATTTTAAAAACAGCCCCACAGAACTGCAGCCAAGTCCTTGAAAAAAAGAGCAAAAAGTATGGAACAGCACGAGAAATAAAAGATAGTGAATGCCAAGCATGAAAATGAAGTGCCTGGAGCAGGAGCTGGAAGTGCAGCACAGTCCCTGCTGCAACACCCAGAAACCCAACAGGGTCTGGGTACAACTGCTGCCATTGGGAACACTGGGAAGTTACACTGCAAGAGCAGAAAAGTAAAATCCACAAAGTTCTTGAGAACACATTTTATAAAACAGCAACAAATCCAGGATTTAGATGCATGTCAGGGTTGGAGCAGAAAAAATTCAGAAGAGATTTCCCTGTCTGCATTACACTTGTCTGCTCTTAAGCATTGTTCCAGCAAACGGCTTTTTCTTCTAGTTAAAAAATATTTTAAATTAGAGATTCCCTTGTCCAGATCATGTCTCTCTACCTGATCTATTTGCTCTGGACTTACAAGCTTCTATAGAACAGACTTGTACCTCACACTACTTCAGTTTACTGCATACAAAAGTGAAAACCGCTGCTAGTGGTAGAAGGAATTAGAAAACTAATAACATTAGTACCAAATTCCATGAATACATGTACTTATATTATGTGAAGCAAAATTTCAGTTTTGAGGAAAAAAAATGTAACCTACTTAAGTGCAGGTAAAGCTGAGCACACACAGCACACGGAGCACCAGTTCTTGAAGGCACCAGCTGTGTTACACAGTCCCATCCAGCAGGAATCCAGCAGAATCCTTAAGACAGTTTGCCACCTACCAAAGCACATTTAAAATCCTGTCTCCAGCCTCCAGTAGCAGTTGCAGGGAATATCCACCTTTTTGCAGATGCATTCACTGAGTGTCTTTTTTCCTGCTGTTCTCCTTTAATTCCTTCTATCAGTGTTTTCTGTTTGTGCCTTATTAAATTCTGGCATTGACTAGTAAATATTTTGCCAAACAGATGTTTGTTTAAAATTATTGGGGAATTAGATTGATTTCTGTGCCTGTGGCTGTATACTATAAATAATTCCTCTGCTTTCTGAATACCTAGGAATTAAAAAGAGAAGTTCAGCAAGGAGTAGATGGGACTGGAAATGCCTGCAGTGCTCACCTGACCATCAGCACGTTCAAATGCCACAGGGAGTAAAACAAACCCTTTGAGCCAACTGGACCTTAGTGCAGAATATCTGGAGGCTTTGGCTGGCCTGTCATCCTGTGTGCAATCCAGGCTTTTCTTTTCCCACATGTCTGGCAGTCTGCAGAGAAACCATATGGAATCCCAGCAAACTGCATATGGGAAGGACACGAGGATCCAGGGTGAGCACAGGGAAGGGTCAGACAGGCTCTCCCTGTTGTTTGTGACAACACTCCTACCTGTAAGGTGCTGCTTGATTGTCTCCCATGAACTAGACCATAATTTACAAAATCACTCTTTGCTTTCATACAGAACATAAAGAGTCCTTAGTACATGCCAAGATTGATTCACAAATAATAAATAAATAAAATAAAATCTTCCATAGTTTTTATTTTCAGAAGTAATTTTTTCTACTATACACTGCTGAAACATTGCATTTTTGTTCTTGCTTCTAAAAACACATAGCTATTTCCAGAGTTTATTTTCCTATTAATATACTTTGAAGACATTCAACATATTCCACATAATAAATCTTTTAAAATATCATTTTATGTCATATCTTGGAGCCTGAGGAGTGGATTACATAGAGAAATGAACACAGTAGATAAAGAAGTTTGAGAAGGATTTAAGTCACATTTCAAATCTGAAGTCTCTAAATTGGATTTTAAAGCCTCAGTCTCAGGGAGGAGCTGCCATGCAATTTTAATTCTGTCCTAGGCAGGGCCAAGGATCAGAAGACAATCCAAAGAAAATATAAGTTTGCGAGATTCTTTCTTCAAAATTCGGCCTGAATTGAAAGTATATCCTACACAGAAATATGATCATTAGGAGAACTGCACAGTGCTGGAATATCAAGTGCAGCAACTGGATCAGTGTTGTATTACTGCCACAGAACCAGGGACATCCCTGTTCATTGATGGGAAGGTGACTGGCTCTGAACAAGGATCACACACTGCATTAATGGACAATTCTGTGTTTCTTTCCATGGCAAAATTCCTTTCATGCTAAAGGGAACTTTACCAGAAATAGAAAATGTAACTAAACAACTGTTTTCTGTAGCATTTGCAGGGAGAGCCTGATGAACCTCCTCACGTCTTTCCCACGTGTGATTACATTATACTTCCTGATTATGTTGAGTGGTTATTAATCACTTTTAAAGCCAATTTGTGAACTTGGCTTAGAAGTCTGTTTTTACATCTTCACTGTTCTCTTTGGCTTTTATTTAAATTGATCAAAAATACTACAAAAACCATTACCAAAACAGATGTTGTATTCTTTTTCAAAGTAGCATGAAAACTCAACTACCTGGCTTCATAGAGGAGACTTTACATGCCACTTTTTTCCAGCCGTTTAATCACATGGCAAAATTTCTTCCCCTTAAGCTTCTGTTTCCATAGTTAAACAAAACCAGACACCAAAAGAAGCAAGTACAAATTTTGAAAATACCCATTCTTCTGCCAAACATTTGGTTTAGCTCAATCACACAGAGTAGCTCTAGGGTTTTCATTGCATAAATAGGAGTATGACACTAAGTGACAATGCACTGAAAAATTATATAAGTCTAATCATTCAAAGTTAAGTTTCCTCTACAATACGACACTTCCTTACAAGTTTCTGAGATACAACTTAAAAATATTTCTGAATTTGTTCAAAATGTTCTCCTCCATAGGCAAATATTTCCTCCAACTACAGTGAAACAAACAGGAGAATTAAATCAACGTCATTATATTTATTTTATTCTGTAACCTCTGGGCCAGATTCAATAAAAGCTCTATCTGATTTTAGTCTGTGTGACAGAACATTAAAAAGACATGCTATTTATTTAATTTAGCACTCACTACTTTTTTGAGCAACGAAAGATAACTTCCTGCTGACTCTTGTTTACTATGACTTATACATGGGAATTGTGCTTTAAATAGCTGAAGTCCTTAAGATGTCAAAATCTGGAACTTGGGTTGGAATGCACACAGATCTTATTCATTAACAAGGCCTGGGAAAACAAATGGGATAGAGAAAATATATTTGGGCTCTGGATTCAGCATGAGAACGAAGTCTGCATTCAGATTCAAAGCCAAATCAGAGCTAACGTTCAAGTATGCATGGAATGAGGTCCCTTAGCAGTGCTTATTGTGAGATTCTTGTTCTGACACAAATCTCCTGATATTTCCTTCATCTCCAGCAAACTCAGACCAACTTTCTTGATTCTTTTGTCTCTTTAATCACCTTTATTTAGACACAGGGATTTGTATCCCAGTCCTGCAAATTTGAACCATTTATATAAAATGATCACGCTCTATTTGAGGGGAATGCTCTCTCACAGAATTGTTTGTAGACAAGATATCATTCCACTACGTGCTACACGTAATAATCTCAGTTCCTTATATTGGATTGGATTCCTAGCTCCATTTTTCCTTTCTGAAAAACTATATTCAGTTTGGAAGCCTCTCCATGTGCAGAATTCCCTTCTGGACTAATGAGGCTGATGTCACTGCTGTGCAATTCTGGGTTAAGCCACAGTAACTCCCCTGATCTCAATAAAGCTGCAGCAGCAGAAAACTCCAGTAATGCAAAAGCAAGTCACACCCAGGCAGCTCTGCATGTGGAAGGGTTCTGGATGTGTCCAAAGAGAAATCAATGAAAGCTTTTCATTTTTTACCAAATGCTGACTGCATTACTCTGTGGAACAGGGGTTCAGCATGCCAAGGTACACTAAGAAAATTCATGCAAAGCAAAAAAAGAACAGATTTCAATGTTAGTGATCCATGCACATCAGGACCTGAAGGTATTTGAGATACCAGTTATTGTGTTGTAAGGTGGCAAAATTGATTCAATATTCCTGATTAGATGAAGCCATAGCATATAATCCTTAAACAAATAGTGTCATATATGGCTTTCTTCTCAGTTTGGTACCTTGGCTATAGCACCATGGGCCAGGATCCAAGTTTGTTATCAAGAACATGCTTGTGATTTCTGTCTAAGAACACAACCAGGGTTCAGCATTGCTCCCAGTGTTTGCAGAGCCACGTGAAGTCCATTGCACACCAGTTTGCATATAAATGTTGGGCTTTCCTCTTCCCACAACTCCCTTTCTCTGCAACATTTCATATAGAGGCACTGCTAACAAGAAAGAGTACAGGGACTTTCCCAGCTTTAGAAGCAAAGCCATAAAATTTAATGTGCCCAGCATAGTTCTATTTAAAGCACTGGTAAATGAGCCAACAAACTACTGTCCATGAGCATTGCATCACGTGCTGCCACATTTCTCTGAGGCTATGTAAAGCTGTAATATGTTCACTAATGAATTGTATGGTATGTTCAGACCATATGGCTCCCCGGAACTGTACAAAACAATGCTGCAGTTATGGGGGTACAGAACAATCACTTTCTGACATGTACAACATCATGTGTTTATGAAATGTCTCCCAGGGAGACCACATGCTAAAACAAACAGTCAATATTTTATTGTTCGCTCTCTTGTGTGCTTGTTACAATTTGGTTTATGTTTTATTTGTTTATAAAATCATTTGTGCTAATAACCCAACCATACTTTTTATTTTCCTCTATGCCCTGATTTCACTGCTGCTAGGGCAATACAGAAGAGACGATTGGCTCCAGTTTTTTTGTTTCTGAAGTTCCAGCTGCTGACTAATTACCTTGTTGGAAAAGCAAACATGGCTGTTTCTCATATCTACACTACATTTTCTTATTTCCAAATATGAAGTTACAGGAATCCAAGGCAGTTAATATGTCAGGTTTTATTTACATAGCTCTTCAGTTGTCATGTGGAGCAGCATCTCTGCTCAACCTTTTGGATTATAGGAGGATTTTGTGGAAAGACAAAATGCTAGGGTATGGGTTAAAGTATGTATATAAATTTAAACAAACACAAATAAAAACCAGAACACTTGGGCTATCTCTGTGCATTATGGTAAATGAAGCCATAATCTCCTAATACCCCTGGTGATGAGGTCTCTCCATTAGCTAATAGCTGGTTTAAAACACAGTCTTATAATAATTCTACCAACTAAATAAACATTTAAAAATAATCACACACACAAACGTGCATAACCATTCTGATTTACAAGGCAGAAAATGTACAGCATTATGTTCCACTGTCTATTTTTCAGTCATTAAATTTTCAATAGTGTAAGCCTGCATGCAACTGTGTGACTCATAATAAAAATACCCCCTTGAAGTTAAAGCAACTTTGAGTTACCCACCCTGCTCCCTCACTAGGTGGGAGCTTCCTGGGAAAGCAAACCTACCTTTAACAACTGAAGGAATGATAAACCGTGCAGGGCATTGGGCTGGGCTGGATCTTTTGGGTTCCTGCAGCCTTCCATTGTGGGTATGAAAGTCCTGGCTGTGCTCAATCAGAAAAGCAAGAGCGTGTTCTCTTCAGCACAAGCACTGCTGCCTTCCTGCTTCTTGTCAATATTTAACTAGTTTGTCAAGTTGGATTATATCTCCTGTCCTAAATCCTACTCCTTTAATTCAAACTAAGTGGGTGTGCTTCCAAGGCAGCTTCTTAGTCATGTATTGATATCTTATCAAAGTCATTTGTTTGGCCTGGAAGGTTTCTTCCTGGATGCATTTTCATATATAAGTGATGCAGTTGCCAAACAAATGCACCAGAGAAACCATCACGGTGAACAAACAGCCATGATTCCTGTGTTCCACAGCAACACCCACAGAAAACAAGGGCTTTGTTGGATTTTCAGCATTTCTTGATCACTCTTGGCCACAGAATGAGAACATCACTCACAATAATCGGAGGAATTCCAATATACACACACTTTTCAACAAACTAGTATAAAAGAATGTGTTTTTTCAGACTTTTTTTAGGCAGAGGCTGAAGGAAGTGCTTCCTTAGGGCTGATCCCACCCTCAGATGTGGCTGCAGCTGCCTGTTCCCTGCAGCTACTCCAGCACAGCCAGGGCTGTTTCTGCTGTCTGCAAACAAACCAGTTCAGTTTGACTTGCTGGAGATGCAGCCACACACTACTATGAACAAGCTCATATGAATTCATGTTTTGCACCACTTATGTACATTTATTTGCACATTAAGTGTGTCTCTTAGGCACAGGCAATCTGCCAACACTGTTCTCAATGGAACACAATTTTGCTTTCCAAATTAAGAGGTACTAATAATATCAAGCAGCAAAAATGATGCAAAACCTGTATAGCGCTTCAAGCTACAGTAGTTAACATTAAAAAGTCAATTATCACCAGTTCACTGCAATATTTTGTCTCAGAAGGTAGCTTTTTAAAAGAACGTTACAATGTCTTAATTTGGTGTTTTCTTGTTTTGGAGATTTTAGTGGAGTGGGTTGCAGCAGGGAATGCGACTTTTAAAATGAAACTTTGCTTTTTCCAAAAAGAGACAGGGTGCAAAAAGGCTACAGGTTTCAAAATAATAGATACAAATATTCCTCACAGATCTCTTTTTCCCTGTCCTCCCTCTAAGTTTTCCACCAAAAAAAAAAAAAAAGTATTTGGAGCCAAAGAAGTCAGTTAAAAAATAATAATGGGACAAATGAGATTCACACCATTTGCAAGGAGCAGTAAAGGTACAAGAGGGGGATTCTACCTAGTTGTATTCCCCAGCTGAAATTCTGGAATTTTGTGGCTGCTGGGAAACTTTTCACATGTCCTTGATAATACAGATTGTTTACATCCTTGTGACATTATTAATGACTAATTCAGACCTGAAAATGTCTCCGTACACATGGATGTACACAGTGAGTTCCCGTACGAGTTATCAGATCGAGATCAGTGTCACTCTGCCCGGCACAAAGGCTGATGAAGAAATGAAAAGATTTCCTGCCATTCTCTGACCGTCAGGCTGGGCCAGGCTTCACCAGCACACAAGCACAGGAGGCACTCAGTGTTGCTATTCCATTCCCATACCAAGAGAACAAACCCTCTGTTTCAGGGTCAGTGTACAGGGTCTTGTCCAGCATGACATGATTTCAGAGCAGCAAAAGCTGGCAGCAGCTCACATCTGCCTCTCAGCCTGATGGGCACCAACCCTCAGGGGACAGTTATCAGCCAGCAAAATCATATGTGCAATGGTTATTCCAGATATAAAAGGGTTCTTAACCTATATACAATCTCTTGAGCAACTTAACTCCCCACCCCCTTCCCCAGTGCTCCCTGAAACCCTCAGCCTGCCCTGAAATAGATGCTGAGCCTCAAACAGTCAGAAGCAATTTTGTAGTCTGAAATCCAAACCACGCACAATTGGCCTCTGAAACTAGTGGAACAAATGCTACTCTCTTGCAGCAAGATATTTTTGTCTTTGATAAATATTAAGTGACGTGCAATAGTCATAGCCAAAGCAGCTGACCCATATTTCATAACTAGTGGAAGTTTTTCCTGACACTATCATTAGAAGCACTCAGCTGCTGGGGGCTGTGAGCTGGATCCTGCTGCAGAACTCCCACTCGGACCCAGCTCAAGATCACCAAGCACAAGATTCCTGCCTGTGGCCTTGGCAGGGGGAAGTGCATTGGAGATCCCTTGACAAAATATCTTAATGTGGCTCTTCACATACTTTTAATTGGTTAAAAAGGGAGAAAGTGGAAGCATTCAAATTATGCCTTATTAACTGTTATTTTTCACTGGGGAAACTCTACAGACTCTCCTCTATCAGTGCTACCACGGGGAAGGAGCAGATACTGGGTAAGGGGATTTTTGTCACAGGGATATTGTGTGACAGAGCTCATCTGGCTGCAGGGATTACAAGATAACACACAGAGATTGGTCAGGAGGTCACCTTCGGTGTAACTGGGTTGATGCTTTCAAAAAACTATCATTGGGTGTAACTTTAGTGAAAATTATTTAATAACTGAAATCTGCAGGTCTCAACAAGATTTCTAGACATCAGAAAGTCTTTAGAAAAGATTACATTCTTGAGCTTAGAATGTTGGGGGTTTTATTACAAAGCTGAAAGCCTTAATGTTTTCAGGGTTGTGTTGAACTTCGGGTGTTTTCTGCTTTTTTGAAAACAGATAGATTCAAAGTTTGCAAACATAAAAAGGAGTGCAGAAAACCTGAGAATAATCACAATCTGCCTATTATTTTAAGTAATATAAAATACCATGAGCCTCAGAAGAAAATCCTACAAACCTGGTACAGGAAAATCTTAGTTTACTTAATGCAATTCTGATTCCTTATCCATTATTTATTTATTTATTTAAGTATTGCTTTAATTTCCCCAGCCAAGCTGTTTGGGTTGCCAACATGAATAGCTTTCCACATCTGCTGCCAACTGATGTCTCCCCTGACGGTATTCAGAGCTGAAGACCAAAAAATTTCACATAGAGCAGAATTAGCTCTTTAATAAATGGGTCTGTGGAGCACTTCAGCACAGAAAAAAGCAGCTGTTCCAGTGGTCATGTGGCTTTTGGCAATTGTCTTCAAAACTTGCCTGTGCTGCAGCTCATCAAGGAGTTACCTGCTGCTTCCATCAAAAATCTCTATTTTTCCATTCTTAAATTATATTTTAAGTGAAATGGGGACCTTGAAGGGTATATTTCTGTTGCTCAGCTTCTGCGTTGTTTGGGGAATGAGACTAAATTCTAACCTTTAGATCTCAGTGAAAATTTGTCAAGCTTTTCTTGAAACCCATTTAAGCACATTCAGGATTTTGCATGTGCAAAGAGAACATTTCCTGGTACACACTGCAACAAATGGAACTCACAGATTCTCTTATGCATCTTAGACATGTCAGCTGAGGTCTTATTGTCTCACAGGGACCACTGAGCTAATTCTGTCAAACTCCCGTTGCCCCCAGTGGAAAGTTGTCCAAAATTAAATGAAAAACCTGTGGACCATGCTCTGTGTTTGGGTGAAAAATGAACTGTCTTGGTAGCTGCCACATTTGTGTGCCAGGAATTGTTGTGTGGGATTGTAAAAGGTGCTTACTTTTGGCCTCTGTTCCCAGTGAAATCAGTCAGTGATTAAACTTCCATTGACCTCAGTGGGAACAGATTTAAACTCACATTAAGCATTTTAAAATCCAAGTATGCAGGTTTTACATATCAGACAACATACTTTTTCAAGTACTGTTATAAATCTTTTTCTCCCGTCTCATGTATTGGCAATGCATTTTTTACAGAAGGCGTTGGAAGAGACTGAAGGAATGCAGTGGTTTTTCACTGTCACTTGAATAAATTGAGTATAGTGCCACAGGCTGAATGAGAAGATGCAACTTTTTATAAGCTCATAATGTTTGCCTCAGAATGTCTTAGAACTGTTCATTAAACTTTGAACAGTGTGCAGCACACAGCATCTGACATAACTGCCATGCCACCACTGCCACATCTGTCCCATCACACAATAAACCAGACATGACTTTTTAATGAGAAACAATAAAAAATGCTTATCAATTATTAAAGCTTTCTTTTCACTATGTATGGTGAAAAAACACATAAATTAAAATATCACTTACACTGCCTACATGTCACACTAAATATTTTGGTTTTTTTATAGTAGGCCCAGCCACCCCAATACCTTGTTTAGAGCATTGTTTGGCAACAATACTTCACTTTTTAGGCATGAAGGAATTCAAAACCCTTACTACTGTGCAACATACAGCTATGGCCTTGGGCTAAAAAATAAATATCTGCTTTTCACAGAATGCATCAAGCAGTTCAGCCTTTCCAGAAATAAATTCTTTCTCTGTATCCTCTATTTGGATCTTTTTAGAAAGAAACAAAAAGTCTCTGAAACACTAAATATTTTTGAATGTGGCAATGTTAATAAAACTGATGGCACAATGTAGAAAGGGTAATTAGTCCTGCAGTCCAGCATTCCCTCCCATGAGTGGGAACACTCTCCCTGTGCAGCTCCCAGTGACCTGAAGGTCATCCCTCTGTACAAGGACATTTGCTACAAGGTCACTAAGCTTTTTTTAAACTAAAGAGAAAACAAGGAAACTGCTTTCCTCCTCTGCCAACTTCTCTTCAGAGCATCACCATGTCCCTTCCAAACTTTTGGTGCCTCCTGTCCCAAACTATAACCTGAGTAGTGGAAACTTCTTTTATTCTCTGACCTTTATTGCCTTCCATAAGAAGGCAACTTAACTTTCTCGAGGCAGAAAAGACCCTCCTTTGACCTACCTTCAGTTTTTCTTCATTCATGGGAGAATGATGAGGAAATTTGTTGTTCCTTTCTCCCTCCTCCCCTCCCAGTCACATCTTCCTCTTTCCCAAGAGCAGTCACAGCAGCTCTTGCAAAATCTTATCTCCTCAGTGCCTCACCCTAGACATCCTATAGTTCCCTTATCTCTCCTGAGATAACAGCCCAGCTAGTGCAGTGGGTATCAGCTCATTCTGGGGTTCTGTACTGGGTCTGAGTTGAGTATGTCACCCAAGAGCTACAAACACCATTTCCCCTGCTATCCATATATTGAAATGCTGGAAAATCTAACATCCAAATGTTGGCAAGCCAAGCCTGGCTCAGTGCAAGACTGAAAGAGATCACAGCCCGAGGAAGGATGGCTGCAGGCCATAAATGCAAATAGCTGTGCGATTAACAACATGTTATAGCCATAAAATTTTAATCAAACACTGGTCAGCTGAAGGACATTAAAGAAAGAAAGTCCCTTAGTTCTCCTTTAGGCTGTTCTGAAAAGCTGATACTCACCAGTGGGAGGTATAGTGGACTAAGAGGAAACCACATAGATTTAAAAGATTTTGTTTTGAAAATAAGAAAATGTATTTGCTGAGTATTATGGTGAGCCCAATCAATGCAAGCAAAGCAGTAACAGACTATAAATTACCAGAAACAACAACAACAAAAAAATCCTTGTTGACCAGAGTGACTGCTGTCAATACATATCACTTACCCAGCAAACAGCCAGCACTTGCAGCACAAACATTATAAAAGGGCCAAACTTTCTAGAGCACTCTGGATCCTTTGCCAGATTTTGTAAGCTGAGTCCAAGAAATGTGAAACTAGTTACTGTCAAAGGGCTGACTGTGAATAGTCACCTTTGACAAGAGTTAGAGGGGATGTGGAGGTTGTTTCTGCAAGCCTTCAATTCCTTGAGGCAGCAGAGGAGGCTCTGCAATACCTCAGTGCAGGTACCCTCGGCTGTGCAACACATCAGGTCACTGGGGGATGAAACAGCTTCTGAATAAACAGATCTACTTAATTCGACCATTGTCTACTACATGAACTAAACCAGGCTTGCTGCCAGTACAAATACCAGTCTTTTTTCATCTCCACTGCTAGATGAGTAGAAATTCGCTGTATTTAAATTAAAAGACACTTAATCCATGACAAAATTGCCTGTGACCAAAGTATGCCTTCTATATCAATAATTAAGACAAAAGATTATAAATTTTACCTGGTAAATTAATTTAAGAATACGAGCTAGCAAAAGAAACTCGGGAGGTTGAACCTCTTGGTCAGAGCTGAAAATCACCATGGTAGCTACAGAAAATGAAATGCTGATGTGCACTTGAATAGCTGGAGGACAAAGTAGTTTCTTTGGAAGGTGTTTGTGAGTCTTTCAAAGTTTATCAGGGAATAATTTTCCTTAGTAGCTACCAAACTGTAGAAAAGATCATAAAAGTCCAAAACTGGCCAACTGAGAAACATTTATTACACCTGGCCCCAGGGAAGGATGGCAAAATGTATGACAGTATGAAGAGAAAAGTGCCTCTATGTAATTTCCTCTATGAGGAAATTACCAAATTCAGTACATTCACATAAACACTCATATGTTTATATTTATGAACTGTTTATATTTATGAATATATTGCTGCTGCACTATCTTCCTTGGCTTCTTTATAAAGTTAAAAGGAAAGCAAAATAGTACTGGTTTTGTCTGAGATGTTTTTCGGATGCTGACTTTATTTATTTGTTTATTGCCAAGAAGAAGCCTAAAGGATGTGTAAAGTATCTGTTGTGACACAAAGCACTTTCTTACTAGATCAAATCTAGCTCTCCACAGACAGCAGACAACAGCACAAAAGGGGAAGTGCAGATGAACTCACACTAGAATTAGAAAAAGAAAGGATTTAAAGCTGAAGGATTTGAGGGAAAACATCCATCATGATACACTTCACATTCACCATTAGGCTGCCCTTGGGAGGGAGGGAATCAAGAAGCTGTAAAACAGGGTTTTAAATGGGTTTCCCGGGACTTGAGGAACCACCAGACCTCCATTAGACAGACTTTTGACAGGTCTCCCCGTTAGCATATCCAATATATAAAAATAAAAACGGCTCCAGTTGGCAGACTATTGTTTCTACACTCAGAACTCTTTGAAGACTTTGAAACCAAACTATTTTCTAACACCACAGGAAGCACACGGCACAGATATGGCATCAGTCCTAGCTTGGAGCTGGGTAGTGACAGCTGCCTTCTCTCTGCTCCCTGCTTGCTTTCCTGGGGAGGCACATGAGTATCTGGGACTCCAAGGACTCAGCAAACGTGAAACTATCCCTGCACAAACCAAAGGGTCTGAGCAACAAGGCACACATGACAAATGTCAAATGTTTTCTACAACAGTTTTATAATTTTTGGCATGGTCATGTTAATTATCACTATTTCTCATTGTGTCCATGCAGATATACAGCAGAAAATTGATGATTCCATCTCTTTCTCCTCAAATTGAACCTTTTTTTACGAGATACTTCAGCTTATATTGTTGTCTTCCTTTTTGGGAGACTCTACTCTGATTTTCTGCAAATCTCTAGAGAACACTTGCAGCAGGACTGCTTCCACCATGTCAAGAAATGAGTGTTGGAATACTGCTTTGTAAAGTCCGAGAAAAGGGCTGATTTGAATGTGATTAACTACTGAGAGCTACAGAAGCTTTGAGGATGGAATATACTGTTTTACACAAAAAGTGTTCCCTGCTTAGGCTCTCTTGTTGCTTTACCAGATTACAAAGGTTTTTTTTCCAATGGGAAGAAACAGAAGGGGCAGATTGAGCTCAGGGAATTGGTTTTAAATAAGGCTGTATTCTCTTAATCTCTTGTTTCTAGAAGAAAATCCAACAGAAGAGAGATAAATCCATAGCAATGAAAATACATGCATTATACCAGTATTGATAAAGTGCATATTTCTTTTTGAATGCCTTTTGCAAGCTTAATATGAACTGATTTTAATAAAGGAAATATTTGCCCTCTTGTTGATTATTCATGTATGGATTTACATCCTTTGCTTTCCACATTTCAGCCTTGGAAATTAAGCAGGAATATCTCCTTTTCTGCATGCTTTTAAACATCAGGTTCTTTTCAACACCCAAATCAAACAGCAAAATGCAGCCACATAAGGCAAAGTCTGATTCTGATAATGCACCACCTTCCCCTGCAGGTCCTGCCAGTAACTAATAAATATCTAAGAGCAGCAGCACCTGAGATCAGAAGGAAACTGTGATTCTTCCATTTCTCCAGTAGGGAGCCCACAGAACTGCAAGGAGCTAACACCTCCTTTTCCTGTAGGTCACTGGACAAGCTGGAAGGGCGTTGTGTGGGGGAATGGGAATTGAGTAGAGGCTGTCAGGGGCAGTGAGGAGAAGGGATGCAGTTACCTGGCTGCCTCCTGGACCCTGAACTGCACAAATCTGAGCTTCAGGAGCATCCTCTGAGTTCAGCAAATACATTTCAGTGCATTCCCAATTTGTCAGGATGGTAACACAGGGTTCAAACAGGGAGATTTGTTTGTAAGTAAATTCTTGTCCCACTACTACAGCTGTGTCAAGTCTGATGCCAGCTGGCACTTGAAGCTGTTCTGCTGCCAAAATTTGCTGTCTCCAAAGCAAATGGGAATGAGCCAGCATCCTGTGGATTTCAACTGTAAGTAGCCATCCAAGACAGAATATAAGATGAGCTTGCAGAAGAAACTGGTGATCTCCATAGGAACAGTCAGCTCAGAGACACAGAGAGAGTGAAAAAGAGAGGGAGGTTATCCCTTTTGCATAAACAGTTCATTTTTGTCTCCTGACTAATATTTAGGATCAGATTCTCCACTGGGATAAATTAGAGTATCTTTAGCTCTATGTTTGAAAAAATCTTGACATCATTGTATAAACCATATTATTTGAAATGATAAATCTGTTTTCTTTGCCTTACAGTTTAAGAGCCTCCAGGCTATTGTTTTCCAGGCTCTTTCCAACATCAGAGAGGCAAGAGACTTAGTCACACTTCATCTTCAAGCAAATGGAGACTGCATGTAGTTCTCCAAGTCTGGGTTACAGGGAATGAAAGAAAATCTTGTACCCAACACCACAAGGCAAGAAACAAAATCATAAGAAATAGCAGCTGCAAAGTCTGTCCCTCTCCAGCTCACATCAGTGGAAGAAGTGATTTTATGCCAGCTGAAGACCCAGCCCTCAGTCTAAATATTGACTCAGTGTTTGGCCTCCTGGGCTAAACAAGAATTTTCATGAGGCATTTCCCAAACCAGTTGAGTTTGGAGAGCCTGGAGGCCTCCATTTCAACCTTTATGTGATCGAATTTGAGAGCTCTATTTGAGACTACTGCAAAATACAGTCAAAAGATTTCCTAGCTGCTTTAAAATTTGGGTTTTAAAATCTGGGTTTTATATATGCTTGCTGCAGCACATACAAGCTACTAAGTATTCTCCACAAATGCAAGAAAAAAAAACTTTCTGCCCCTGTAGTCATACCTAAAGCTGGACAAAATATTTAAGAATCATTCTTCCCCTCAAAAAACAAGTTATTTATCTGATTCAGGAAATGGAAATCAATCTTTACTGCTATGCCTGAAGTGAAAATTGTCTTCCACTCTTCTGAGAGCTTTGTGTTTTATTTGGCCAATTAAGTATGTTCTATAGGAACTCAGGAAGAAAAGGTAAATTACAAACATTTGAATGTTTGTCAAATTCTTTCAAAAAACATTAAAATAGTAACAGTATTTTTCTGTAACCAATGAGAAGGCTTCTGTACTAGATGTGTATGACCAATCTTACTCCAGGACTATGAGCACAGTAAAGTACAAGTCCTTGCTTAAGAATTTAATTTCTTCAATCCATTTTCTTCTCTACAATCACAAAAAATCAGAATTGTCTTTAAAACGCATTATCTCATGATCCTGATACTCTGTTTTCAGCATACAAACTCTGCTGCAAATTTTGGAAAAATCTTATCCTGAGCAATTGCTGCTTTTTTCTCTGGCACTGAGCTTGTTGGCTCTGAATTGCTTCTCTGGGTTGAACTCTGCTCCTTTACAGGCTCTGTCAGTGATATGTTGCTCCATACACTGATGTAGATCACATCAAGGTACCATCCTCTGCTCTCATCATATCTCAGCAACTGCTGTAGCCAAGGCAAAAGGTCCTGGTTAATTACTTGCTTCCTTAAAGGGTATTTGGAAGATCATAGAAGACAGGTATGTTATTGCTAGCTATAATACTGCTTGTTCATTCAAAGGCCATCGAAACCTCCTCAGATCAAAGTTCCTTACTGAGAATTCACACTATGCTGTATCCTAATGAGTACAGACTGGGATCACGAGTCCTCAGGGCTCAGAAAAGAAAATCACCTCTTTTTATCTGTAACCTTTTATTGTTGATGTTTTCCTTGACTACTTAACTCTGGTCTTAAGTGCTCTTGTGCACCGAATTCCAGCCTCCATTTACTAAGAGGTTACCCCACCAAAAGGACAAAAGCTACATTAGCTCCAGGTTTGAGAGCAGCCACATTCATTGGGATTTTTTTTTTCAGATAGGAAATATGAATGCATTTTTCTGCTCCCATTTCCAGTCTGCTACACCTGCCTACGATGGGGTCCTTTCTGTTCACCCAGCAGTGACAGCAGTGAAAGTGAGAATGTGTCAGCCCCTCATTCAGTGCCCAGATTCTGGACACAGCATAATGGACATTGCCAGTGGGGACACACTCAGAGAGTGCCATCTGTGCTGAGGGAAATTACCTACATCAAATGGATGGGGAAAAATATGTGTCATGAAGAGGAGAAGAAAAATTTATCTGTTTTGCAAGGCTATCAAGGATTTCAATAAAGGGCAGTAGATGCATTGCCTTTGATTAGCTCATAAACGCCCGTATTGCCATTCTGGGGAAATGAAGTTCTACTTAACAGACTCTGCTCTTTCATACAGAGATGGGAGGAATTTATCTCTGATGGCTCCTCACTGAAAGCAAGCCATCATTCACATCCCAAGAAATACTAGGATAATGAAAAGTGCCATACACAGAGCAGATACTTCTCCCAGTTTCTCTTTGGAAGCTTATTAATTATCAGAACTTTCTGAAAGGTTTGTAAATCACGGGGGGAATCTGCTTAAATAATCTATGAATGTGTGATAATGCTCATTATTTTCAGAGTTTGGGAAAACAAGTCCATGGGCAATCTCATCACCACACCAGCACTCTCTTTTGGTCTCCTGAGCGTGTGAGTATCCCCAGTCTGTAAAAATTACACCCTTTTTTGTGTTTCCTATTAAATAATACAAAGCAGCAGTGATGGTTTACATGGATTCAGCTAAAGGTCTTTGTTCTATAATACCTGTGCCCTTTTAAGCCACTTATTTGCACTTGTCTTAGGAGAAGTGTTATCGTCTAAGAAAAACACACAAAGGCAACAAATGCCTGGAGGAGAGCCACAGCACAAGAAAAGGCTGAAGTCTGCTTAGGAAAAGAGATTAGACAGGCCCACACCTAAAATAAAAAGAAAAAAGCTGCAGGCTGTGCCTTCCTGCAGTTCCTCCTGCCCAAAGCCCATGCCCAGTCACCACAGGGGCAGGAGCAGCTTTAGAGGGCTCACCACCTTCCACTTTCCACCCAAATCCAGCTGGGGACACGAGGTGCCCCCCATGCAGGTGCACAGAGATGCAGTCCATAGACTTGTGAACAAGCTGGAAAGATTACAGTCCAATAATTTCACAGGCAGCTGGGTTGGAGACAGCCCAGAGGGCTCATTCACTTAGGGGAACAAAAAAGAGCAAGACTGACTTCTGCAACACAAGTATTTACAGAGGCAGATCACAAATCCAGTGGTTTTAGCTGCTCAGTCACGGGGAATGACTTGGTAAGGCCAGAACAAAAAACAACACTTGGGAAGAGCTTAATTTCATTGTCTAAAGGTTCCTCTGCTGGGTTCAACCAGCCCTGCCCTCGGCTTGTTTAGGCAGCTTTTCTTGGTAACAAAAGAGTTTCACACTCCAGCATCCATGAGAGATACAATTTTCAGATGCACTGACATGACGCAGCCTTGGCACTGGCCTCGCTCTGTGCAGACTGAATGTAATTAGGTTCTGGTCACTGGGCTGTGGGCAAACACCAGCTTCCAGTCCACACAGTAATTAATGACAGTACAATGACATCCAAAATCGACACACTTCATGCTGGGGAAGGGGGATGTTTCGAGGTTAGAAAATTATGGTCTGTGAGTTTTAGAAAATCTTGTGATACAATGCTGAACACCACTAATACCCAGAATGTGCATTCCAAACTGAGGAGCTGCAAAAACAGCACAATTCTCCTTTCTATACAGTACCAACAGGAGTATAGAGAGTAGCTCACCCTATTTTTAGGTTTTTCATACATTCATCTCTATCCCTATCTCTTCTGCACCACTTCCTGAGCTTTGCTAATTAGTTCATTGAGCCATACATGTGGATATATAAATATAGCTTAGATATAAAGACCTTGGGGGGTTGAGTTTTAAAAATATCCCTAAAAATAGATGGCAATTGTGTCTAATAGGGACCACTGTTCTTCGTATTTCCTTCCTTGCCTTCATTTTGTGAGTACAACATAAACAATGATTTTACTATCATAAATAATTCAAGTAATTCCACAAGATATCAGTAATGTCAATTAGATTTCATCCCATCAATGAAAATTTCCTGTTTTCTACTATGCCTTGGGAAAGAAACGCTCAGCCTTGATGCATCAGGAGTTGAAAACGTGTCTTTTCTCATCCACAGCTTTTGGAGTCCAGCTTGTACACTGTGAGTCCAGATTCACAGGTTTGTGCTTCCTGAAATTTGTATCTTCTTTTCCAAGTGCCATCCTGCAACTCATGCAGGGCTGGACAACCTATGGTACTCGTTATGAAAGCACCATAAGGGAAGTTGACTGGGCCCCCAAGTGACATGTCCTCACATCACTGCCCTGAAAAGTATGTAATCCATATTAAATAAAGCCCCGAGCCATTTGCAATAATATTTTCTCGGTTTTAAAAGGTTATTAGAAGGTGAGAAAAGGTTGAGGGAGAACTTTTTACAATGGGTAAGAATAACACAGCACAGATGTAACATTTCTGGTGGATGATCCACTAGGTCTTTGCAAACATTAATTAAGCCTCACATTTTCCATATGAGATAGGTAAACACTGTGACTCCCTTGCTCTCTGATCTGTAAAACAAGGCCAATAAAAGACTTGTGACTCATAAGACATCAGAAAGAGCCAAGAGCAAAATTAAAAAAGACTTTGCAGCCAGCCCACAATCTAGCAATATGAATTAATTCAGTCAGTGATGGGATCCTGTGCTCTGCTCAGGCAGGGTCAGGTCCTGTTCCCTCCCTTGCCAACTACAGCAGAGTCCTGGATGTACTTGACTTCTAGTTTTGCATAACTATAAATAATCTGCTACATCTCATTCTTCCAGTCTCCAGTCATCTGTAATTTCCAATATGACTTCTTTCCTCCTCCACTGCACTGCTTTGATGCTTAACCCCTTGGTGCTTTTCTTTGCAGTGTGGCATTATGAGAAACCTCAGTGGAAAGGGAAGCTGTGAGCCAAATGATGAACATGTTCAGCATAGTCCACAGCTGTGAGAAATTGAATGATAACAAAAACCAGCAGGAAAGTGTTTAAATTCTCCCTTCTGTCCTCAGATCTGAATAGCAGCAGGGTGCACAGTGGTTCACGGACTTTGTAACTCTCATCTTCACCATGGGATGAGTTTCACTTAAATAGCACAGTCGTATCCCACAGCTTTGGTCTCCATTCCTACCTATTTTCAGTTCTGAGATAGATCCAACAGAAACTATACCTGATAATAAATATGAAGTCACACTTGTGCTAATTTCCAAACACAGCTGAGCACCTACAGTTTCAATGAGCTGCACTGGACAGGTGGACTCAGAGATGAATACATAGACTCAAGATGAAAACATGAAAAAAAAAGAATCAAGCTCTGTTCTCCGAATTTTCTGTTCTGTTAGGCTTTATATATTGTATCAAACAGACAATCAAAATTATCTTTTTCTGTAGTTGGTCAAATACGTTCAAAACTCTGTCCTGGAAAGCACTTGGGAAATGAATGCACTAGCAAATTGTTTAGGACAGAAGTTTCAAATAAGAAGTGCAGGTTCATGATCAGAATCATTGTTTAGAATTACAAATCCAATTACTAAATCTGAGGTCACATTTGCCTGTTATTGAGAAAAACGTATTTTATTATTTTTATCTCTTTGGGCCAATCGTCCTTCAGGAAAGAATTCCACTTCGTTCTCTTTCAAAGACTAAAAGAAACTGCTGGAAAATTTTTAGCTGTAGCTTTTGTCCCTGTTGCAAAGACAGAAATATTTGTCAGCTCTGAAATTTGCATTGTGCAGGCTGTCAAAAGAATCAAGTTGATGGTGGAGAACAGTGTTGAAAGAGATATAAATCCTTCACCTGACTATCAGGACACAATGAGCTCTACAAGCACCACTGCTTTATTTTCACAACCAGATGCATTACAATTTGTCATTATTTGTGTCATTATTGAAATAGTGTGTTAATATCTGTTTCACCATGGAGTGCCCAGTTGATTCTACACAAATTCAATGTGTACTGCTGAGGGCAAAAGAAGGTCAAGTCACCTCTTGGCTTGTGCATGAAAGTCCTGCATTATTAATGACATGAGAAAGCAGGGCCACATTTAGGCAGGTGATCCAGCAGAATAAGTCTCTTGATCTGGATCCCCACAGTTAATTCCTCTGCATCAATATTTCAAATGCATCAGGTTCAGGGGAAAATACACTTGCCAAAAACAACAGTTTGGCTTAAAATCAAAACCTGTAACCTGCAATGTGTTAAGTGCCAAAGTTCTTGGAATGCTTCCTGGTTTTATCAATACAACTTGCAGCTCAAGTGCTATCATGTAACCAGGATAAGAAGATATTTAAAAAATAAAAGTATAAAATGCACCATACCAGATGGATTGTGGCTTAACAAAATAAATAAATTCAGAGTCAAGTCATTGCTCATGAAGTATTATTTCAGTAAAGAAAGAATGACCTAGAGAAAGGGATGGTTTGTACATAATGATGAATATGCTCATAATAAATTGAAAAGCTCACAGGTTTCTTTAAGACTGACAGCATTGGAAATCCTGAGCTATACCAGGCCAAGCAGTTTTCAGTTTGTTCAGACATAACGTGTTCTGGGACCCGAAGAGATGTCTTTTAGTACAATACTGGCCAAGCTGAACTTGTTTTTTCAGTTGAATATTCACTGAATATCACATTTTACTCAGGCTTTTCTTGTACTGATGTGACAGTTCATCACAACTGCCTACAGCTGTCAGCATCTCATTTCTCCAGACAGCAAGGCCAGAAATCCATTTCAACAGCCTGAGATAAAATAATAGAAAGCATAACACCTAGAATGCTGCAGACATCCCATGCTTGGGAGCACAAGTGTGGTTTGGACAAAAGTTATGAACTGGGGAGATGCCACTGGAACTGCCAATTTGAGTGAGCCTGAAATAAGTGATTCCTGAGTGGAATCTCTCTCTCCCTTTGTGTGGGAACTTCCTCACTTTGCACAGAATACTTACCTAGGCAGAAATACTTTTTTTTTTTTTTGTTCTGTAGTGGGAGATTTAGATTCCTACTCCTGTACCAGTGGACAGTCAATTGTTTCTATAAAGTAGATAAGAGTCAACAAAAGGGACTGTGAATGCCCCATGCAACATAATGACCTATTGCTCGGAGGCTGCAATGCTCTCGAGGCAAAGGAGAGAATTGAACCTCATAAAAGCAAGACAAAATCATCTCCCCCTCGATAATAGAGGTCTTTTGCTGTTTTGCTTCTTTTTTTTTTTTCCCTGAAATGAGAAGGAAAATTTGACCCAAATTCACAAGCAGTTTCCAGGCAACTGAACTTTGTCAGAACGTGCAATGAAGCTCTGAGATGCTACGTGCTACCCTGCTGGAAAAACTTAATGGACTGCAGTTGTACCAGGAGGCACAGGAATGACAGCCAGCACCTTCCAAAAGGCAGGGGGGAGAGTTCCCTGCCACTAAAGAAACACTAAATACTGATCATCAGGATGTACTTTTGCCTCCAAAGGATGATTATCCAGATCTTGAAGGTGATGGGAATCCTTGCCCCCACTATCTAGAATCTTCTTTTCACTTTTGCTGTATGAAATTACTATTAATCCTTCTTGCTAGGATTTTGACCTAGGAGGGCAACTTAGTCATCCTCTGTAAAATGTGTGTTTAGGGCAGGAGAATAAGTAGGGATTTCAGAATAGGAGTCACCTTAATCTTTTCCTTTTTCAATACATAGTGCATTAAAGATGCATTTTAAAGGTTTTTGAAGGAGAGCAGTATCTTTTAGCTATTAATGACACATTTTTCAGAAGAGAGAGGAAGGCCTGGGAAATAGTAAGAATGTCTTTTTACACCTCTTCAAGCAGGGTGGTGAGTTGAGCTTTACATTAATGGTGGGTCTGAAGGCCAAGTAAGATCTTCACAGGAGGCTTGAGACGTAAATTTCCTAAAATGCATTAAGAGAAAGGTGAGGTAATGCAGGACCACAAAGTGAGAGATGACAAGTGAGCAGACAGGAAAATGAGTCTCTCCCTTCAACAGATTTAAAATAATCTGCTTAACAGATTCTATGATTCTATGGTAATAGATTACTGAAGGAAAGACAAGATCACCTCCATTGCACACTCTGTCCAGTTTAGGGGAAATTGTTCCAGTCAAGGTCTCCCATTTCACATTTTCTTGGGTGCCCACCATCATACATGCTGAGAGTTTGCTCCATGGCTCAGCCATCACAGCAGATCCTTGGGACTTCCAGTGCCATGGCTCCTGTTGGAAGGGAGACTCTCAGAGTGCTGACAAGTTAATTCTGAGATTGTCTTCTGGATACATGCCTTGCAGTTTTACACTGAGGTTCAAAGCTACAGCAGAAAGAAGCCTGGAATCTTTCAGTATCTTAAAACATGACAAATTTATTTAGTAAAAGATTTCTATCCATTTCTAGTTCTGGGTAAAGCAATGTTAATTAGCCCTTGAGATAAAAAATATGCCAAATATTACCAGCAGTCTTCCTTATTTTTCCTAGACAGATGTGAATGCAGAGAGATACTTAAGAGGATAATTGCACACTGTCCCTTTTATCACTGAATAAATCCCCTGCTTGAGCTTCCGCTTCTTTCTTGCACTGAGAAACCCAGCAGAGCAGCTCATTGCAAACTGGATAGAACCATAACTAATAGGTACAATTTATTTTGTTTGACTCACTCTTGTTTTAGTTGTCGCTAGTTGTCCCATCCCCAAATTATATTCTTTGTCTTGAAGAAATAGACATTTGGAGAGATACCATAATCAGTGATTATCTACCGTGCAGCGTTTACAAAAACAAGATATTTTAATGACTCTGGTAACCTATCATATTATTCCAACCATAAATCAAATCAAGGTGGGGGTAATCAGACAAATATATAAACTGGTCAAAGTCAGACAAAAGAACTATATGCTCTCAATTTTTCCTATAAATGCAGAGTACATTGCACAATAAAATAATAATGAAAATAATTATATACTGTTTTGAACAAAAACACTTCAGAAAAAAAGTATTTCCTCAAATTTATTTTTTTGTTTGTGGACTGAATTATCTTATTCCACATTAATATAATTAGTCATTCTTGTTTTAGTTCTTCCACTGACACTGGTAAAATGCATTACTCTTGAGATGGATATTGTCTAGCACTCTATCAGTTTTGTACTTGTGTTGCCCCCTGCCACTCAGCATGCAGGGCACAGCAGAGGACATCTCCTTTCTTCAATTAAATATACAGCTATTTATTTCTTCTGCAGTCAGTATTTTCTTTATGATCTCTCAGATAAAGATGTGGGAAACAGTTTGTGTCCGGATTTGCAAGGCAAAACAAAGCACAGTGTGACTACTGCCGAGTCTTACATTCTTCTGTGTGTCACAGTGAGTGAACTTAATTACGGTTCATTAACCCCAAATCCAGTTTCTCATTCATGTACTCAACAGTGTGGTATCAAATAATCTCTCATAACTTCAGCATGATGTTCTTAAATCAATGTGGACTTTTTTTGTATCAGCATACCCTACAGTCCTTGCATTTTTCATCATATTTATAAATGGAAACATGGCACACAATAATTAATGCTTTCAGAAGATCGTTTTGAAGATAAATAAATTTGGACTATCAAATATCTTCCCTGAGGACAGAGACAGTCTGATTAAGTTCTTCCAAAAGTTCCTGTTCAATATCTTTAGCAGAAAATGCCCTGCTGTGCCTGCCCTCTGGTTACTAGTTTCACCTGTAAACAGTTCACTGCCACTGCTGACTTCACTAAACATCTTCTTTGTACTTCAATCTGCATTTTATGTGAACTCTGGAGCTATTAGCCACTAATATCAACAGCATTGCACAGTCTAGGAACATTTATTGGTCCCCTGCTTAGCTTAATGTTTCTGCCTTAGTACCGTAATATTATTAATAGCCACAAAGTACAATAAAAGAAAATTAAGTGTTTATTTTGTTTAGGCTTTCGCCACTTTACCTACAGCCTTTTTCCATTACATTTGCACATAAATGAGCATACAGTACATTTTTTTAGAGCATCTAAAAGTCAGGGTTTAACTTCCCTAATCATATTCTACCTTCAGTCATCTTTCAGGCTACTCTATTTTTTATTGCAAGCACAAGTATATTATGGTAAATCTATACATATATTTTATAGAAATTGATAGCATGCATTTAATAGCTAGTCATCTTGCTAATATACTTCATTTGCATATTTTTCTCTCTCTTCAAAAAGAAATATTTTTAAAAAAACATTTTGTGTTCAGTAGAGGCATGACATAGTCTGCAAAACATGCTCACATCACACGCATTCCAAAATAGCCTGTTTGCTGCTTGTGGCACTTCTTTATTGTTCCCCTCAGTTTCAGAGTTATAAAACCAGAATTGAGGTTTTAATGCCTATTAAGATCAGTATTGATTCAGATGTATTTCAAACTGTTGTGTATGCAATCCAGGGACAGTCGCCTTCCAAGAGACAATGAAACTCTGAAGTGTCCACTTTCCCGAGGAACATTGGCCTCCACAGACAAAGCACTGGTAAAAAATGATCACAGTCATATCTGGCCACAAGAACAGAAATGAAAGTGCTTCCCATGGACATACTCAATTACACATGAGAATAGCATTAACTGCATTCCTTCCAAAGACCAGCTCCAGTACATATTCCTATTAAAGGAAGTAGAGGGTGGATAAAATTAAAGATTACACGGTTAATGAGGATGTAAAACTGCAGCTGCAAAAAGCCTCTTTCTGTGTGGGGCAGGCTTTGTGCAGTGCCCTGGTGGGCACAGCCTGGGCTGCTCCTCTCCCACTGCATGGCAAAGGCTATCAATGGCTGAATAGTCACAGAGGTACCAGTGGGGAAATGCAACATAAAATAACATTTCCTTGGGTTAAAATTTAACCAGGCCCATAATCTCTTTAGTAGAGAGATGCCAGTTATTTTCCCCATCCAGATAATTTAGTTCCACAAGTGTCCCAGCCAGTTCTGCAGAATTTGCACAACCTTTTATAACAGCAGCATGAACTACCTCAGTCACAGGCAATTTGGTTGTGAAAGTGCAGGTCTAGAAAAGCCTGAAGGGCCCAGATTTCCCAAATGGTCTTTGGAGAGGCCTTCTGCCAGCCTGGCACGAGTATCTGGTGTTATTGGACTCTCCGTGTCAGATTCAGCTCCCTGTGATTAAAGTGATTAAAGCTTAACACTTCTAAACAGCTTAATGAAAGACAGGAGGTGGCTTATATTTTTTCTGTCTCTAATTTTTCCAGTATTCAGGGGCTTAGATTATATGCCAAGAATCCCTGCACCACAGGAAAAGTATTAGGTTCTCTATTCTTTCACTATGAATCCAGATTAATAGCTCCAATTCTTGCTCCCTGCAGACTGAAATGTATTCATTTGATTCTTTGAAATGTATGCATTTGTTGGGCTATATTCATTTGTACACATAACTAATTATAAAGTAATTAATATTATCTTCAGACATCTAAACAGGCAAGCAAAGGAAGACAGAACCATTTATTATGGTGACAAAGGGAATCAGCATTTTCTTATCATGAAAATGCAAGTTATCTTGTTTTCTTGTACATCAGTGTAATTAATCATTGTGTTTAGCATTCATAGATAATAACATCCAGTATCTGCTTTGATGAGATACAAACAAGCATATTATGAATCACTTCACATACAGACCATCCTAATTGCTAAAATTACTGTCTCCATGTCTGCTGCTCCTGTAGCAGCAGTTAGCTCAATGAAACGCCTCACACCCCCATGCTTTGGCAGCCAGTTTAGCTGCTGTGCTAATACAGTGTTTGTGATTCTTATTATGAAGCCATGTTCTTCCTCCACTTATAATTTCATCCAGCCAGAGAAGTCCAGGGGTGGTCACTGTGTGATGCAGGGCATAAGCAAGGGCATAATCAAACTTTCTATAGTGGATGACTGAGGGAGTGAAAAACACTGTCTAATTCACTGATCCCACCTAAATAAACCTCTTCACTGAATGGAAAACAAAGCAAAATCTTACTTTTATCTTTAACTGAATAATAAAATAAAATTTAAAAATAAAAGTAGTGTTATGAGTTAATTTAGATTGTCTTCAATTATATAAATACGACTGACTAACCTTTAAGGCTTTTCATTAACCAGGATTCATCAATTCTAATCATCTGACACTCAAACACTCCAATTGCCATGCCAATGTAATTACAAGTTGCCAATTCTGCTGACAAAGTTCTCAGGTTACAAATATTGTTATCAATGCAGGATAAGTAATATTATGCCACACCGATTTCACTTTCCTGAAGCATTAATGCTAAACTGGTGACAGATTTTATTAATGAAATCAATCTTCAAATATGTACTTAGTCATTATTTTTGGTTCAGAACTAGAAGCAGCCACTGATTACTAATCCCACATGATATTTTATCACAATTAATAAACACAATTGGAGTTATGGTAGAGTTAATCTTCATCTTCAATCAAAATAATTAAAGTTTAATCTTCTAAGGGTAATTTGTTTGACCCCATCCTACCAAAAACATTCTGCTCTACAGATTGTGACTGAGGGTAGAAGGACAGTCAGGGCATAAGGAACCAATTGAACAGTTGCTTTAGAGCATCTTTCATGTTGCACTTACATCTAAATGCAAAGTGTTAAGACTGCTCATCACTACAAGATGATTGTCCAGTTAAATAATATATTTGTTGCCTACAAAATGTGCATAAATTCATGTAAACAGCATATAATGCTATCTGTTAGCAACTGAAAATCATTCTGCAAGCTTATGCAGCTACAGACATCCAAGCAATGGCCAAAAATTTCACACTGGAAAAGTTTCATTGGCTTCCATCAGGCTGATCACAGAGCACAATTATCTTCTCAGTCAATTGCTCCTTTTCACTTCCAGAATTGCTAGAGGATACTTAGGAATACGTTTTCAAGAAGAGATATCCCCTTTCCTCCTTGCATTCAGCATTATTTATCTTTTTTTCTAATCAAGAAAAAAGAATCAGAGAAAATCTTACACCGTATGATAAAAACAACTTAGAGCAATGTGATTTGTGAGAAAGCACAGTCTGAGTTTCAAGTATCAGACGAGGAAAGAACAGCCAAACTAGGTCAGATCAAGGGCTCTGAAACTGGCCAGCAGAAACTGACAAAATGAAAATGTTAAGAGGATGGCAAGCATATTGTCATACTTACACAGAACATTTTCAGACAATTCTAGCCTCAATTTCTTCTCCAATAATTCCTAAATTCAATTTTCCTTCTTGAGTGCTACTGAAAACTGAGCTGACATTTTCATTAAACTATCTATAGTAACTATAATGCCTCACCCGTGAATAGCAGTACTTAGTTCCCATCTGAATATATTGAACATATTGAACACTTATTTAATCACCAGCCTCTGGAGCAAGCATAATTTTAAAAATTAAAATACAGTTATGAAATATAGCTGAGCAGTAAATACATCCAACAATCTCTTGGATGCTTTCAGACACTTGAAAGTAAAAAGACAGAGATATTCTAAGGATTTGGAGGATTTGGTTTTGGTTTCTGAGGTTGGTGGCTTTTTATCCATCAAAATCACAGAAGGAGTATTAGAATTTTTAACTCATGGGTAATGCCTGGCTTTTTGACTGTGTGTCATAAACAGCTATAAGATAACCAAAAGGAAAGTTTAAAAAAATCTTAAGACATGACTTGCTAAATATTGTTGGTCACAAGCATTGACATTAGGAGTTGTCTCCCTGTTCTGCTTGCAGAATTTCTTGTAACAGAACTGTCAGATTGTGCCCGTATTGGAAGAAAGAGCAATAATACTAATTTACTTCTATCTTGTGAGAGATGCTAAGCAAACTCAGACTGAAAATTTATATCAGCACTCAAGCTTGCCAAGAGCAAAGGTTGAAGTAGTTGAAGTAGGCAAGGGTTTGTGGTTTTTAATTTTAATTTTCACAAATAAATTACTATAGTAACTACATAGGCATCTACCTATACAAGCTTGAGGGTGTATCAGCTCAGCTTTTATCTCACAATGAATCACTTTGGGTATTTTTTGACCTGGTGCCAGTCCTGCTGAGAATATCTGTATATTACAAACAGGCTGCTGATGTCGATGAGAAAAGACACAATGAATAAAAAGTGAAATGTAGATAAGGGTTTGTAGGAGGAGAGCCTAGAGAAACTGATTTCACCTCATAGAATTTTGATATTCACTATAAATGTACGTTCCCATGTGCATTTCAAGAGCATTTGACACTTTGCAAAGCTCATTGTTCAGGAACAAAGTGTAAAAGCTGTGCTGACTTAGCACGAATTCATGGCACAAGTGCATGGCAAATCCAAGAATGCAAGGCTGCCTCAAATACAGACTCACTCTCTTTCCACATGTCCACCAAGCTGATGCACATGTGAAAAACCCCCCGAGAGTCATATTGTCCCTTTGATGTGTCATGGCTCTCAGCGGGGCTGTCAGGAGTGCACGATGGCAACGCCAAGCACTGAATGTGTCAGCACTGCAGAGGAAATCAGAAGCAATTAGGCAGCAATACTGTCTAAAAGTATCTCAGTTCTTAGAACCATTTCTTCCCACAACACATATTTGATGACAAATTCTGGAAACTCCATTCAATTTTCACTCAGCTTAACAGGCACTCGCCCTCTGGAAGTGCCTGGGAATTGTTTTTGAAAAGGAGTTCAACAACAATGTCAAGTTTTGGCCCGAAGTCAGCTGGAAACAAGCCACAAGCCAGACACAGATGGCCCCTAGGATACGCTTCCAAAGACCCTGACAAACTTAAAATTAAATTTTAATTATGTCTGTTCAGCTTGATTTATAATAATTGTCAATATCTGTGGTTTGAAATAACACGTTTTACAACATGATCAGTTAGAGAAAATATTTTCCTAATGACTAAAGGGAGGAAGAGTCTGCATTGAGTCCAAGAATTATATTATCAATCTTATTTATTATTTTTTTAAACCATAACACAAAAACATTTAGGAGACACTGATCTGAAACTGGAGTGAAAGGCTGAAGAATAATATGTTTTCCTGGTTCTGCAGCAGTCAGATTTAGAAGTCTATTCCTGCAGCCACAAGAGCAGCTGAGGTCCCAGGAGTTCACAGAGATAATTAATGGCATTTGATATGCTCACAAATTTTGAAGAGTCCCTAGAACCATAAAAATTTTATTGGCCAATTACTTTTTTCAATAATTATGTGCCGAGAGTTGATAATTTATTTTGGACATTTGGACAAAGATTATTGTGATCTTCTTCACAAGTAAACGCACAATTATTTTAGACCACAGCAGAGCACATTAAAATATTCAGTTTTTTTCTTTCTTGTAGAGTTCACTTGCAAAAATGGGCTTTCAAGCTTATCAGTTTTTGCGTTATATTTCTGAAATAAACTGCCATGACTTAAAAGATATCAGGCTCAACAAATTCTCTTTCTCACTGGTGTCAGTGTTTCTTGCCTTCAAGCAATGGCCACTGGCAAAATCACAGGCTCAAGCTGTGACTGTGCCAGGAATTTGCTAAATCAATGCTTCAAGTTGCTCAGAAATCATCTGCTTTCCTTCTTTGAATCTATTTACAAAGAAATTGTTGAATATGGTTTTAAATAAGAGGAGTAAAAGGATAGATTAAAAGAGCAACTCAATTCATGTGAAATGAGAACTTCTAAGCCAGAGTGAAGAATAGATCCCAATAATGCCAGCAGAGGAGTGTTCAGAGATCAGGAACCACAGAAAATTGTAGCTACTGTCCCTGCAATGAATAAATGGCTCACCGGAAACAAATCCCATCACTTGCAACTATTGCACTGGCAGTGTAAGAGATGATGCACAGATCCTCAGTGTTTGGGGGTTTTTCCCCTCATATAAAATGAACAAAACTAATACACATTTCTAGTTTGATTTTTTGACAAATTGACCCAGAAATTACATCTGCCATGGGTCTTTGAATTTCTGGCCATTGCTTGAATCATTCTGACCAGCTGCCACTTCAACTGAAAAGATATTATAAGCTTTCCAATTTTGTATTCTTTTTAGAGGTAGGCTCCTGTAAGATCTCCTCCCTAATAAGCTATTTGTTTTTCATAGCACCAATTGAATGAAATATTTTTCTTCATACATCAAATCTTGCCTAATTTACAACATTCTCCCATTTGGGCTATAAATTAAAATTACTGTTGCCTTTCTTTTAAGTAAGTGGCTAAACCCCTGAAATTCATGTACAATGGAATAAAGGACAGGACTTTACAGCTTCTATGCATTCTATCCCTTTAACTTACAGTTCCTAAATCAACAGGTTTCCTCACACAAGTCCTTCACTTTTTTTACAAACATAACTCCAGAAACTCTGTCTATCATCTGGAAGTTTGTGTAATAGAACTACTGATTATCTCACACCCTGTCCTAAAGCAAAGTTTGTCCTTTAAGAATTACAGCACATTATTCTATAACAATATTTTCCCTCTCACCCAGGTGGCAGAAACATGAGGTGATGAGAACCTCAGTGGGAGTTCACTGAAAGCCACAGGAGGGTGAAGTCCATGGCTCAGCTCAGCTCCAGACTCCTCTCTGAAGTCTGATTCTCTGCCTCTGAAAATAATGCAGCTTTACAATGTTTTTTAACAGCCTCTTCTCAATTCAGAACCCCAGTTAGAGACCGTGTTTGTGCAACACTGGCAGCTGTATGGGCTGCATGGGGGCCTCAAGGAAACCTGCACAGAGCCTGTCCTCCCAGAGAGCAGAAGGAGCTATGCCCAACATCACTATCTGAGCACGGACTTTGCTGCAGCCTCCCAAGCCATGAAGATCCCGCTGGTTTCCATCCTGCAAGCCAAATCAATGTTAGGAGGCTGAGCAGGCAAGGCTTCAGCAGAAATTCGGGGAAACAGAAACTGTTGCGCCAGAGGAAGAAATCTTTAAACAGCAAAAGTATAAAAATACTATTAAACATTGTAGTTCCACTGAGTAATTTGTGGGAAGGGAGTTGTAGAGGACTGTGGGCAGGGGAAGACACAGTTTGTGTTCCCTGGTCTGTGTGATCTTAGGAGAGGTGACAAAAGCAGGGCATTTGGCATTGCATGTTCTAGATCTGGGATAATGCTATGAAACCTGCATATCACCCATTATTACAGGGAAGCTTTGTGAGAATAATCTTTTGAAGTAGGAGGTTGCTACAGAATTGTATCTTTAAATGCTTGTTCTCACACTCCAGGGCTTATTAATTCAAAAGTTTAATCCTTTATAAAAATGATACACCAGAAGTTACTATTTGAATACAAATAATATTTTGTATGAAACAAATTCCACAGGAAGGAGAGTAACCAGCAGATAGTTCAGATTAATTTGACAAAATTTTGAAATTGTAGGCTTACTTGAAATAAAATCTAAGAGATAAAAATTTGTTTGGAAAACACATTCACCTTCTTACAGCAAAGAGAGTTATGCAATATAGATTTAAAATACTCTCAAACTGCTTGATGTCTCCCAAAGATGATATTGTAATAGAACAATGGGCTCAGGATCTGCATCCAGAGCAGAAAATAAATTATTAAAAAATAAGGGTTTCACAAATGAGTGTTAATTTGAGATTTTTTTTTTAACTAAAAGTCAAAAGTATCTTTCCAACCAAATCATTACTCTTCTCATATCAGCAATAATGAGCTTTTTCCAAAATAATTTCCTAGTGCAACAGAAAGAGCTAGGTTTATTCTATTTCATGTTACTTCTTTCCATTCTGTACCAGACAACGAAAAATGATAAAATTTGTATCAGATACAGAAGGGGTCACAGCACTGCTGCCTTCTGCAGAGCCAGGGAAGGGAATTTGAATGAAGAACCAAAGCCATGAGTGGCATCCCCTGACAAAGTTTGGTTCTGAAGTGCAGAATCTTTCAATAGAATGAAGGGGAAAATAAGATCTAAACCAAACTGAGTTTAAAAGAGAGGAATGACTTTGGATCATTTGAATGATGAAGGTGAACGTGGTGTGTGCTGGGCTAGTACTGTATTTATTAATACAGAGCCTAAAGCCATAGGAGCTGAGGCCCCAAGGACCTCCCAACATACAGTATCTTTGCAAAATGCATTTCCTTTTCTTTGGGACAATACCCCACTGTGGGACACTTAGCTACAGAGAAGAAACTGGCAAGTCCTGATAGACCCCAGTGGGAACCCTTCAGCCCAATACAAGGGATTCTGAGGTGGTTTTGGTGAGACTGAATTTATCAGTCAAGGAACAAGCCAACATCACCACTCCTGCCTTGAGCCTGTGCATCCCTCAGAAAATTTCTCAGCCCAGAGAGCAGCAGGGAGTCAGTGCCACAGCATGGGCACAGCACACACGAGCAGGAACGAGACTTCTCTTGGCCTTGAAGTGTCCAGTCCAGATTTAACCTCCCAGGCTATTGGCCTGGCATCAGGCTGTCAGCTGCACAGCCTCTGATGGCAGCCTGTGTTCTTCTGCTAAACCAGTGCCTTCTGTTCCCAGGCAATGGATGTTGTATCTTTACAGGAGTTACAAATTATTGGATACAAAAGGACTTTCAGGGAGGCAGGTAGTCATAAAGAAGAAAAAAGAAAATATTAGACTTGTTTAAGTTTGATTCAAAAATTCTCTCTCTCAATTAGACTCTGCTGTATTCAATGGATTTACATCTTTTAAATACATCAAATGCAAATGCAGACATCTCCAGTACAAATAGGAAGTGATCTAAGTAATGCTGAATTAGTTTTTAAAGATCTGGTAAATAAATTGGACAGGTCAAGTTAAGCACAAGATTCCACACACCCTTCAAGGGCCACGGTAAGAACTTCTCATTACTCTTATATGTGCTTTGCTCCTCTCTCTCACAGTTCTATGGATAAGTTCCACAGATGTCTGAAGGAAACACAGCTGGGGGAGAGAAGGATGCAAGGAACAGTATCTCTGAGTGTCTGGCATCCCCTCCCCTTGTGAGCTGAATCCCACTTGAGAAAACACAATTGTTTAATGCCAAAACGGGTTTTCTGAGTCCCAGCAGCTCTTGACTCTCTGTTCAAGCCTGCACAAATACATAAAGGCAGCATAACCAGACACAGATGGGGACTATAACTAGCAATGACAGCGAAGTCACACAGTCCCAAAGAAACCAAGATTTCCCTTGGTTTCCCTTTCTCTTATCACGTCTTCCTTCTATTCTTGCATCTAAAAGTGGGAGGAGCACAAAGATTGTAAAACAGGACAGAATTTTTTATTCTGTCAGTTCTGAGACCTTTTACTACGCACTGTAACACTCAGTGCACGAAGGGCACCAGAAATGACACTGATGTGTATTTTCCTCAGTATGTGGACAATCTCATTCCTAACACACACAGGAACTGGTCTGTAGACTGGTTCCACACACACTTTCATTTGGTTTTCATTTCACCCTTAGATATTACTGTTGAAGCATTATCAGACTAAAATAAGATTTTTGAGCAATGGTATCTCCTCAAATGATACAATGTTAAGGTTTTTGAGGCAAAACTATTATTTTTGCAAGTAAAATTAAGTCCTTTGCCTTCTATGCATATAAGACCTTTAACGTAAATATATGCCTCTCCTTTTGCAGAGTGATTTCTTTTGTCAACACTACATGCACTGACTGCTGAACAGAGTATAATCTAAAAAATTAACTTCAACTTTCAATTTTCATAACTTACACAATCACTACAGTCATGTCTCACTTGATATCAGTTGACCATAAATGGTTTTGCTTACCTAGAGGGCAAACAAAATAGAAACAGGAGACAGAATATAACCTTTCAAATGAAATATTATAGCTATTAGTTCCACAAACACACTGTACCTAACTCAGAACCAAATTCTGCCCTCAAAAAATGACGTGTCATTTATAATTATATATCTGTCTGTACATACAAAAAGTGAAGGAGACAGAATATGAGAGGACAGTCTAGTCTCTGAATTTTATAAAGAAATGCCTGCCTCAGGTGTCTGGATACTGTGGAGATCTATTATATTTTTATCTTTGTTTAATAGGACTTAGAGTGTGTTGCAAATGGAGTCCATTCAACAAAAATTAATAATTTTACAAAAATAGTTTGGGTTTTTTCTGCACTGACTTTTAATTTTAATTCAGATTCCTTCTACCAGCTCTTGCTGTCAACATTGGTTAAAATTAAACAGGCAGCCAGGAGATCATGAACAATTCTAGCATACTTTATATGATAAAAAATGTATAACTTCAAAATAGCTAATAGAAAATTGGCACAATATACATACATTGCAATTTCATTCGAATATGATTCACAAATCCTGGTGGGTTAAGTATTACTATTTCTGGGATATGGAAATTCTAGCTAGAACAAGCTCTTAGCTTTGTTTTTGTGCTCACCCCACTCATGCCCTATAGCTCCTCTTTGAAGAAATTTCCCATTTCAGGAGGAGTTCCACCATTTCTGCCACTTCTAGGGAAAGGCAATTTCCCCATGATGTGTCAATGGCACAATCCAAGATATCCCACAGTGGATGCAAATACTGCAAACAGAGTTTGGCCAGAGCCGTTTAACATGCATTTCAGAATTCTCCTATGCTGAACTGAGAAATGCCAGGGACCTTTATAAATAAAAATCTCATACATTTTAGCAAGAAAATGAATCTGGTATTTTATGAGAGAGAGAATTATATTCTCTTATTCTACTGGATACAAAACGAAATTATAAAGACATTGTTCTTAGGCTTATCATGTGGTCTGCTCTAGTTGGGACAGTTCTCAGAAAGAGTTTCCCAGGTCTTCTTTGGAATACTTCTCTGGACTGGAAAATCTACAGCTAAAAATCAAACTTTCTTTCTTGAGTTTTGGCCCTAATATGAAGAATGTGACACATCAATTTGACAGGTTTCAAACGTCCCACTTTTCTTCCTATTTCTTTTCTTTTATTCATACCACATCACCTTGGCCTTTGATAGATCAGTTTGAAAATTCCATTGAGATTCTAAAAGCAAAAGCAAAGCAATACATGGCAAAGATAAAACAAATAGCTCTAAAAATGACTGGGGGATCAACGCAGTGCTGATGGAGTGGTGAATCAAAGGATGCACATTCTTTAGGGTTTCATTGTGACAGTCCTGCATTGAAGGCATGAGGAAACTCATCTGAGTCATGCTGTGTTATAACATTTATCATAAAGCAACACTATTAATGCAAGCAGACAAGACAATTCACAGTCTGATGTATTAGTCCAGAGAGAACAGGAACAGATAGATTTTCTACAAACAAGCTTAACCCAAAATAAATATAAAAGCGTCTTTGTTCTTTGAAATGGCCCTCTCATTCATACTATTCATACTTTTTTTTAGAAATTCTTGGTTTTAAATTAGTGTTTTGAGTACAGCATATTCCTCTGGCCAAAAGGGCGAAGTAATTTTAAAGCTGGTACATTTCTATTAAAAGTACAGTGGGTCTTCCCTCCATCCCAAAAGTCATGGAAAGGAGAGCAGCTCAAGGCAATTGGCTGCTGCACCAGATGGTGAAACAATTCTGCCTGGGTTCTTCCCTGAACTGCCCTGCTTCCCTTCATGCTGCTTCCCTTGCTACTTCTCCTGTGCTGCTTCCAGCTGTTCTGCATACAGGCCTTCCACTGGGGAGGATGAAAGTTTGTCAAACTATTGGTAGTCACTTCTACCCAGAAAACAGAAGTGACACCTCATAATGATACCCTGTCCTCCAGAGCACTCTGACAGCATTGCAAAGCACTTCAGGAAAGGTATAAACCATCAGGCTGAAAATGAAACTGAGACACCGAATTAGCCACTCTAAAATCACAGCTATTGATAAAAGCAGCCACTAATTACCAGTTTTGCTTTTTCACTTCCATTTTGCCCATCATCTTTTAAAAATTGTGCCAGATCTTGCTTTCTCTGGTTTTCAGCTTGTAAAGAATAATAAAATGCTGCAAATCGCTTTTCCCTCTGGGAATCACACAAGTAATAGTGTGGCTTCACAGCATTACAGAGCTGAATAATGAGGAGAGATAATGCCAGGGCATGACACCAAAATCCAGCTCCTGATCTTTAACCCTCTAGAACTGCACAAGTACTAGATTTCATAGGCAGCAGGACCACCATTATCTTCAAGTCTGACCTCCTGAATAATGAAGGCCACAGAATTTCATTCCCAGTCAGAGGAGGAAACTAATAAGGGATGCTTGATTCTGCCTGCTGAAGTAGCTCTTGAGACTAGTTGTAAGGTTAAAAAGAGGATATCTATTAGCTGCTCCATTCCAGACAGTAAAAGCTAGGTTAGCTCTATGCTGTCCATATTTTGAAGTGGGTAGAATTTCCTTGCAAGCCCTTTTCCTCATTTATCTTCTCTCCCAGGCTGTATCTACATGCACAGAGCCATTGCCCTGAAGCCCTGGGCTATGACCAGCTATACAGCAGATTTGCTTAAACTTAAGTCCACAGTCCAGCCCAGTCCTGGAGTCTTCACCAAGAGATGAGGTAATCTCTTTCCTCATCATCCTTCCAATATACACTTTTCTACACTCTATTTTATATTTGTTTGCATAAACATATGCTGTGAGCTCAAAGTCTGTCAGCAATTCACAGATGGCCACATTCAAATAAGCATCTTTGATAAAGATGCAAGGTCTGACTAAAGATGTCAGAAATCTCTAATCTGACTTGAAGCATCTCAGCTTGGTAATGTGAAATCTGGGTTAGCCTTGTGCAGAGACAAAGGCCAGCTGCCCTACGAATTCAGTTTTATATTCTGAATTACTCTAATTCCTGACATTGTTTGGCAATTTGGGACTGATAGAATATGCAAGAAGGTTGTCTGACTTGCATTTGAATTTAATGCTGTTGCCAGATCTAACAGGAAATGCCATATAAAGAGGAGTGTTTATCAAAGTTCTAAGGCCAGACCTAACACCTGTTTGTTTTCCAGGGTAACCCACAATGCTTATTTGTCATCAACAAAAATAAACTGTGTTTTATTCACAGCTACAGAAAGAGCAAAAGATGAAAACATTGCTGGGGGTGCACCCACACTGCCTTTTCTTTCTGTTGTCCTACAGTTTTATATTAACCAGAAACATCAGCAGGGAAGTGAGAGAAAATGGAAGAAAATAGTCTGAAAATAAGTTTAGTATGGCTTTTGTATCTCAAATACTGGCAAAACAACATATAAACATTGCTTCCAAGATTGCTTTATCCTTATTTCATAGGAATTCAACAATGCCAAATGAGCAGAATGAAAAAAAAAAGAAAACACTAATAGCATCAAATTTACAGCAGAGAAATCACAATAAGACCTACAACATTAACTCCTTCCTTCAGGAAAATGCATAACAGAAGTGTCACTACCAAACTTTCCAGAACAGGGGCCAATTTATCATATGAGAAGGTTCATCACACACTGAAATTTGTCTGTATTTTAAGCAAATGAACAGTAGCCTCAGTAGCCATATTGCAACAGATGCTAGCCCAATTATGAGGCCTCCCCTGCAGAGCTCTCCTAATTCCCACCTGGGGGGCTTCTTCTGAGTCACTTCACTGTGGCCAGGCTGGGGACATTTGCTGGCTACAGGACCAGCAGAGGAGTCCATTCCCAAAACATCCAGTGTATCCCAAAGCTACACTGAGGATAGCCACAAGCAGTCAAGACAATCCCACAGCTCTCACTTCTCCTTCTCTGCCCAGGCATCAAAATCCTCCAAATCCCCTAGCTCACAGTATCCCACATCGTCCTGCAGTATGGGAGTCACTCCTGTGATAGTGCTGGTGGTTCCTTTGACAGTCCTACATTTTCAGGGGGTTCCTGAGAAAACCTAATTTCACTTCTTTTTTTCCTCTTTTCAGAGAGGCCTTGATGCCCTAGGCATCCTAATTTGACCAAATGATACCTTCCACCATATCAATTTGACTCCCTTGTAACTCAGGCTTGTACTCCTCTGTAAAATTGTAACTTAATGATATTTAAAGTACTGCAGCTACTTCCTTCTTTATGTGTGTGGAAATGCTGCAGCCTGGCAAAGGTGGCTTTGCTCCCTCCATCCTGTGCTGTGTTGTTTCCCCTGTGTGTGCCCATTTGGCAGCAATTGGTTTGGGTCAATGGTTTATTAGCCATTTGTTTGCTGCCTGAAAGGCCCCACACAGATGCTGGATGCTTTGTTTTCTTTTCCTGATTGCTTTCACACATGAAGCTGTTAAGCACATGCTGGTGGATCAAATGAAAATATTACACACTTAAACTCTTACCAAGCATGCCAGGTGAGGAGCACATGTCAGTTCCTGCTTTTTTCAGGGCCAACCTGTCACCTCTGTGGCTTCCTCAGCTTGCCAAATAGTTTGAGTGTTAAAAAACTCCAGTCCCAGCCCATCTGTGCCCTTAGCATGAAGCTCATCCTCCAAATAATCCCTACTTAATTTATATTTTGTAAACTTTTTAAAAATTAGGCACAATTTGAAACATATCTTCTCTCCTCAAATTGTAGTGGAATTACTGGCAAATAAGCGTCATTGTCTCTACTAGATGGATTTAGACGTAATTTTTACCATTTTGCCTTCTCATGGCTCTTATTGACAGCATGACTTAAGCTCATCAATTCTGGTTTAATTATAGGCATGTTGAATCCAAATACTAATATCCATCAAGCATTTCATAGTTTCAGCTGTAATACATTGATATGTTAAACAAATACATTAAATAAATTAGATGGGAAAAGCTTCCAAATTTCAAGCTGTGCTCATTTACTTATTTATTCTATCATTAGCGAACAAATATTTTGAAGTACTTCTTACAAACACTTGTGAAAAACTCAGGTTTAATACAAGCGCTCACAGAAACACATTCTGAGTGCAATTTCTCTTCCTGTAGTTTCATCTTTTGTGAAGCTGAAAGTACAGCTTTTGCAGCAAGGACAGTCATTGTCTCTCTGAACAAACTGAATTCATTCAGTGACAGGTTTATTGTTTGTTTACCTCAGAAATATTTCCTACAGTGAGCATCATAGAAAACTGCAAGAAACCAGAACATTAAAGGTGTTTTCAATTGCAGGATATGGGATTCTACAGCTGGAATGGTATTTGATAAAACAATGTTCTCAATTCACATTGTCACATCCAAGAAAGAGCACTTGGATGCATGAGATAAAATGGTTGGGTTCACTAGAAAAATTGGATTTTATTTGTTTTCTGTCAATATTTTCGTTTGACTAAAGCAAGGCTTGAATCTTCCTGACATAATTTCATTGAATCTCAGGATCTTCACAGAACTGAATAACTCTGCTTGCTTGAACTGTCAATGTTATTGCTTTAAAAGCTTATGGAAGCAGGGACTGAACAGTAAATTTGACAATGCTGTAGGATACAGAAGGGTTGCATTTAAAAACATCCCCCAAAATGTTTTTTCAAAATGGCAGGATTAGGGACAAAGGTCACATTTTTGACATTATTTACATTCAAGTTGCTCAGATTACTTATGGAAAAAGTAGCCACGAGATTTACACCCACAATCACCCATGATTGCAACACGTCTTCTGGTGAACAGGTAAGACCAGCTTCAGTGAGGAAAAAAGCCTGAGATGAAAAATGTTGGCTACTACACATGGCAGCATTTCAACCTGCAAATTACCCAAACAAAGAGTTAAGAGTCAATCTAAGTCTCTCTCTAAATGCTGTATTTTCCTCCCCACAGTAGGAGAGGAACTTCAGCATGAGAGAGCACTAAATCAGGGAAGAGACAATACAAACTGAAAATGAACAAGAGATTTCAAGAGGTCTTAGAGAAGTTAATTCTATTTCCCACTAGAAAATGAGGTTTCTTACCTGACTGGAATATGAAAAAGCAAACTCTGAATGGTCTATCCTTGTACTTTCACTGAGTATAATTCATCTTATCATTTCTCTGGCATTCCTTAAAACTGATTTCAATGGGTGCCTAAGCAGCACTGCCACATGGGCTCTTGAGATGCCTCAACAAAGCACAATAATACAATGCTATACTGACCACTGTAGAGTCAAGACTTTGGACTCAAATTTAAATATATTTTCCCTGCCTTGGATCCTTCCATAACTCTCCCTCCCATCAAAGCTGAGCATCAGTAAATGAGAACAGTAAATGCATTCCTTAGACAACCACCGGCATTTAAGTTTCAGTCGAGCAAATTCTCTCCCCCATCCTCTCTGAAGTTTTGAAAAACTGAACTTCCATGGCACCAAGTCACTCTCAAAAAAGGGTTTCACCTCAGAGGCATCACAGGGTACCCATCAGCAGCAACATGTTTGAAGGAAGAGCTGAAAACGATGCTTGAAAAAAAAAAGCTGAGGCTGAGCTGGGGATGTTTGGTAGGGTGAGTCAAACTCTATTCAGAGTCACAGAATATCAAATTCTAATAGTATCTGACTTGAAAGATACTTGGAGTTTTTTGTTTGGGATTTTTTAAAAATTATTTTGTTCTTTAATTTTTAATAACCTCACATTTCTTAAAATAAAAAAGCACAAAGAGTCCAATTAAGTAATCCTGGTACTATGAAACAAGCCAGGTACATCAAGAAAATTAAAATTAACATTCCTCTCAGCCTTCAAATCATGTGTCAGTTTGTTCCTTTTTAATTTATTGTAGTCAACATTAGTTAAAGCTGGAGACATTTGTTCTCTTGCTAATGATATACACAAAACTCCCACTTAGATCCCCTTACTTCTTCCAATTAAGAACTTCTTCTGAACATTTCAGCTAGAAGGCTTATCTGGCATAGATTATTCACTGTATCATATGGATTCAGGTTCTTATGTCTGGGAGCTCTTTAGAGCAGCAATTTGTTCTTTGTTTAGTGCATTTTGCAGTGTATGGTGCTAAATAAGCTTAAGGAGTGCTATTTACTGAGGCATGTTTGTGCTCAGTGGATCCAGCACTGCCTTGTGCTTTGTTCTTTCAATCTGTGCAAACTCCCTCTCCACTGCAATGTGTGAAATCCAGACTGCCTGTAAATCAGCCTGGTTCTTAAGGAAATCTTCAGACTAAGCACACAGAAATGAGCAGGTCTGAGGAGCAGTGCAGGTGGAAATGCAGCACACATTATACTACCTCACTATTCCCTAAGTATACACAATGAGCAGCAGTTCATGGTTTATCTCCTCTGCACAACTAGCTGCCTTCCTTGCCCCATGGCTCTGACACATCCTGTGTGCACACTGGGAAAGTTTAACACCAGCTGGGCAACCTAGCAACACCAGTGTCTTGACTTCTTCAATTCAAGACAGCTTGTCCGAGTTAACCATTGCATTGTCATATTATTCCTTTACTTTTCAGCCTGGTTGAATTGAACTTCAGAAAGGAAAAAGACAGAGTATTATTCCCCTGAGCCTTGGAACAGGCTTCCCCCATCAATGCAGAGCACCTGATGATGTTTTATGAAATCATCATGGCTGTTTATCTCCCAGCTCCATCCTGTGAACTCTCAGGCTCTCAGGACAAGTGAAACTGCTGCAGGGTAGATGTCTGAGGGAAGAGAGAGCACTACAAATCTCCCTTTTTTCCCCTTCAGGAGCCTGAGAAGGCCTTGCTGGCAAACTGCAGGTGAGCATGGCTTTGTCAGGACAAGATTTTGGTCAAGAAAAACACCACCATCCAACAAAGTGCATGTTCCTCCAGTGCAGACAAACATCAGGGAGCAACTTAGCAGATTTCACCTATCACCACTAATTTAAGAAACGCTTTCCTCCAACAAACTATAGGGAATCACCTGAGTTTTAGTTAAATGATTATGGTTATTAGGAAAATTGAAAATGGGTAATTAGTAATTTTCACTCTTAATAAGTTTTCCCTCATGGAAAAAGAAATTTATCATAACACATTTTATATCTTGTGTGATACTCATCTCTTGACTCATACATCAGAGCAGGGGATGTTTAGATACCATAAGTTCTTACAAGAACAGTGTAGCCAAGGCATGAAAATATTCATGCTCTCAGTTGACTGACACAGGAGAGGACATGCAATACCTACAGGTTATGAAATATTTGAACCCAGACTGAATCCCTAGCACTTGATTTCTGAAGTTGCTATACAAACCAAGCAATCTGTTCAAAACTCTGAAAAGGCTGAAGTGCTTAAGCTATTGACACTTCTTCCTCTGAAGGAGATCCATGAAAACTGGAGAAAAGAGTACGCTGATGAGATTTCCACTCACAAAACAGAGACATTTGGCTGGCTCCTGCCTTCTCTCAGACCACATCAATCTGCAGAAATCTCACCACATTGCCCTTCATGGAAATGCCTCAAAGTTGTCCTTAAACAGCTTTAGCTAAAGGAAATATTTCAGGTTTCTCATCTGTTGACCTGATTTTAATCACACCTGCTTGACGGTTCAGCTATTAATTGCAGCTGATTCTTACTTAGTATAAGCTGAAATACTTGATTATCATCAGTGCCAATTTATATCACATAAGAGCTTGGTTCACTGACTTTCTTAAAACAATGCTTGATTTACTCTGAAACATATGGGGGTTAAATCAGGCTTTGTCTCTCCTTTATGTTGAAGCTTCAAGTTGAAAGCTGAATTTTAAAAAAGGAGGATGACAGAAAAATTCTTCTGTAATATGTAGATTAGCAAAAGAGGGCGTGTGCTGGTTAGCATTAAACTTTATGGCCCTTCCCTCCTTCTGCAATTCTCAATATACCATAACACTTAACTCACTCTCCAAATAAACAACGACTTGACAGGTTGCATGTGATCTCACAGTTGCTTCAGATGCCCTTAGGTCACCCTAAACAGGATTTTATACATATATGTTGTATTTATATGTACATATGTGTATATATATGTATTTTATACATATATATTATGTCAAAGAATCCTTTAGGTTGGAAAATACTTCTAAGATCAACAAGTCCAGTTGTCCACCCAGCACAGCCAAGTCCACCATGTCCCCAGATGCCTCTTCTACTTGTCCTTTAAATACCTCCAGGGAAGAAAGGTGACTCCATCACTTCCCTGGTTAGCCTGTTCCTGTGTTCCATATGGGGACTTGGGCTTTAGACCCTTCACCTGCTCCACTGCCCTTCCCTGGACACACCCCAAGACCTCAGTATCTTTCTTTTAGCCAAAAACTGATCACAGGATTTGAAGTGCAGCTCCACCAGTGCTAAGAATAGAGGGACAATCCCTGCTGGCCACACTGGTGCTGAACAGTGGCTCCCATCTCCCCCTGTTTGTTGCCTGTGGGCATTGGTGTAGGGGCATGCAGCTGGGCTATTGATCCCATCACTTTTCTAGCTGGCCGACCTCAGACATTTACATGATTTCTAACACATCCCCAAGCCTTGTAGCTTTGCTGCCTCTCCATCCCAACCTCCACAGAGCCAGCAGACTGCAGGAACTCTCCAGCACACTGTCCCTCAAACATCTGTGTGTGCCTCCAGTCTTATGCCTAAACACATCTTTACATGTTCCCTATCTTGCCTGCAGGGACTGACATTTTCATAAAATTGTATGTTTGTACATGAATGCAAATAAGAGTAAGTTCAAACTCAAGTAATGTGCTTTGTATTTTAATGAGCATTACGGGCAATGATAAAAATACATATCAGTCTCCAGTCCTGAAATTCCAAACTCACACAGTCAAAACAAGGCAAACAAGAGTTACAAGGCTTCCCCTTATTTACTTTTAACAAAACTGCAATTTTTTTCTGCTACTTTTACATAAGACGCATCTCTGAGTTGAAACTGGAAACCTCTATCTCCAAAACTCTATGTTTTAAGTTCTAACATCAATATAAAGAAAAGAAACATAGCATTTTTTGTAGTATTAAGCTTAGTTATATTTCATGCATTTAAAACACTGAATTCCACCTCTGGAGCATCTGTTTGTCTGTTAATCCTATAGGAACACACATGACAAAACACTCATCAAACCACCTGCATATTGAGTCAGCTCCTTGCAGCACCAGGATCTTAGTGAAAGTTAAGTACCAGGAAAGGACAAACTCTCCTGACTTTACAGGAGACTCTGTTATACCCTGCAGCAAGAGATCCAATTACAGTTACCACCATTAGCCAATGTCAAGAAATTATTGAACACTATTAAAAGGTCATCCACAGTATTTACCTCAACCAGCTGCAACAATCATCAATTCCACTGGCAGACAATATATTGGCTCAGTTATTGCCTCTTATCTGAGATGGACCCTAAGCTAAACATGCAAAGAAATGTTTGGGCCCAAGGATTTAGGTCAACACAGTTTTAATTCATAGCAACTCTTTTATATTTGAGAGTCTTATTGGCTTCTCTCAGGCATCCACCTGAGTGTTGTAAAGCCTGATGAGCACACCTGGCTAAAAGCACACAGGATGACAGCTCTAACCTCAGCTGATTATTTACCACCTCAGGACTGCAGAATGGCACAGAAACAAGTATTGGAGCTTAGCTTTATAAAAGGCTGGAAACGCTTACGGTTGTAAATAATACATGCATCTTTACAAGGCAAGTTGAGGCTTTTCAAATGCTCCCTACTGAGTGCAAGAAGAATGTTCAAGTCAGTACCTTGGCCCAGCACCAGCTTATATAGCCCCTCATGTCCATCCCTTCTCTTGAGCCCACATGGACTGAACTTTTTGTGTGAGGGCTGACCTGACAGCACATCTGCACAGCTCTATGTAACTATACTGCCAGTGCAAAAGAGTGAAAACTAGAGCTGACATCATCAGCAGAAGGTTACAGACTTGCAAACATATTTTAATTATCTGAAGAAGAGAGATTAAAAATTTAATTTTAAAATGTTTTTCCTTGCTGCATTGCTTTATTGCAGTGCAGGGTGTAATCTTGAATTTGGGCTCAAAGGAATAAAATTCTTTTTTGGCAGAAGCCCATGCCTTTGAGTGTCACTGACTCAGTGGGTAAGAAAGCTGCAGGCTGTGTTAGACTTCCCTTTCCATGGCCTAAAATTGGTCCTGACCAGCAGGATGGAGTAGCTGAGTGACACTGTCCTTGACCCAAATATCAGTAACACCTCTAGTCAGTAACAGGCAGAGAAGCCAGCCATAGCACTCTCCTTAGAAAGGCCTGGTGCTATATATATATATATATATATATATTTATATTTATATGAGATGAGCCCACAGGATACACGTTATGCTCTCACTCCTTCTGCCCTTAAACCACTGAGATCTCCAGGAGTGCTGGAATTGACCTTCTGCCCTGTCCAGCCTCTGCAGGCAGTGGAGATTCAGATAAACAGTGAGCATCTTTCCAGTCTTGTCCCACCCCAATGGATTTAACAGTGATTCTGAACAGTGCATTTTTCAAGAAAGCACTGGTGCTCTCTCCATTATGCAAACAGCAGAACATGGAGTATATCTTTGCCATGTGGAAGAAGAATCTCTGCTGAAAAAGAAACTTGTAGCTAGAAAAAACAGTGTGACAAAAATTTAAATCTACTTACTGTAAACCTGACTTTTTTATATTTTAAAGAGTTGGTACTATTCCTCCATTAAAATATTTTTTAAAATCATCTCACATCTCTAAAATAGCTAAAGGATTTTGTTTTTAATTAATCTTAATATATAAATTAATTAACTAACATAATTGTCCATTTCAGAACATTCCATACTTAAAGAGTAAATGCTGTAATTTTGGTGCCATATAAACTATTCTTTAATGATAGAAAAGTAGTTTTAATTATCAAATCATCATTATCAAAGTTTTGGCAGGTGAAGAATACTTTGATCTGTGCATGATTACAAATCTTAACTCCTGTTTGATAGGTAAGGCTGGATTTCTGCAGCTAGAAACCTCTTGTGAAACACATCTTTCCAAATGTGATTTCTGGACAGGTGCAAGGACACTGGTTAAGATTTTCAAAGGAACTGGTGACTCAAGATATTTGAAAGTTTTCAGTATCCAACTTAAAGGGACCTGTGTTTCAAGATTTCCAACATTCCTGTAAATATAGTACTCAAGGTGGAATGCCCAAAGCAATACATCTGTCATTAGTCAATTAACAACCAGGAGAACCAAGCAATTATAAATCAAAGTAGTTTATCATAAAGCTGGTTGATGCAAAAAAAAAAAAAATATATAAAATAAACAATCCTTAATTCCTTTGAAACTCATAATGTCTGTCAAAGGAAATTCCCAGGTCACTTAGGACTGACTCTGAAAGGAATCAGAGTTTCTGCACCAGAGGGAAGCAGCAACATGACACCTGCAGTGTCCAAGTCCCTCAAGGACAATGAGTGAGGATTGTGAGACAACCTCTGCAGTGAGGTGTTACATTCATTAAATCACTCACATGTCACACAGACACTGGGATAGTCCAGGACATGGGCATGTGAGGAGGGAAGCATAGCTGAAACCTTTTAGGTTTAAACAATGTCACATTCCAACATAATTCACTGCCTTGTACAGGTGGGGTGTGCCAATTTCAGACACATTAACTGAATGTCCTTTAGCACAGAGTGAATTTTGCACAAACTTAAGAACACTGTGTAGCAGCCAATCTGGGAGGCTGTGAACCAGCTACTGCAATAATTCAACCTGTGCTGTTATCCAGACATAAATCAGACCCTCTGTGTCCTGCTGAGACAGCAAAACCTGAGCTTTTCTTGGATTTTTCCACAGATGAGAAAAAAAAAGCATTGACGACGTAGTTGATGTGGTACTCAAAGGAAAGCTTGAAGTCACAGATGAAACTGAGATTACAAGGTGGTTGGAAAGTATATAAGAATCCCATCAAACAGAACCACACAGGGAAGAGGGTTAGGAGGAACCTGCTGCTTTGCCAGTGACAACCAGCACGATTCAGTATCACAAGATGATCCAATCTACAAAGACACGACATGAGAGAAGTCTCCAATCCGACCCTCAGTAACAGCAGGAGAAACAGGCAGGACATGCTAGTTGATAACTAAAAAAATGTTTGAATGAAAATACCTACAGAATAAATGGAGGACATTAGCTTGATTTTTGTCTCATATAAATGTACATCAGAACGAATCCATTGAGTTTCAGAGTTCCAGGCATATCAGAGACATGAATGAGATAAGATGCAAGTACTTGCAATGTCAGATTCAATCACCTAAACATATGTGGAGAGTGTACTTTCCTGTCTGAGATATCTCTCTAATCAGTGCCACAGAAATTTCTTCTTAGTGGAGTAAGGCAATAGATAGACTAGCTAAAGGTAAAAGCAGAATCTTTTACAGCTTTAGTAAAGCTATTCAGGAATTTTCTACAGACTACTCCAGAGGAGACTGCAGTTTCCACAAGAAAAATGATTTTTGAAGGGCAATGACAATGTAATCCTTAAAAAATAACAGATTTCCTTTAGGATAACAGAAATTTTTTTACTTCTGAGGACAATTTATGTGACTCTAATGCATACACACACACACACACTCATACACCTCTTTTCCTATAATCAGAAGCTTTTTGTTTGCACGCTCAAGCATGGTGCATTTAAGGCCATAAAAGATGCAACAGAGATTGGAAGAAAGTAAACTCAGTTTAAGAGGAGATATTTTTAACATTTATAAAGTTAAAAAAAAAATTAAATTAAATTGAAACCAAAATGTCAAAGTATTGAAACAAATTTCCCAGGATGGAAATACCTGTTCTGACCCAGTCTAATGTCTCAGTCTGAGAGGAATGCTGCATTACACCTCTCAGTCATTTGATTCAAGCACTTGTCTGCCAGGAAAGGTCTTTAATGAACAGGTATATTTGAATCTACTTACAAAGCAATAGAAACAAAGTAATTGTCATCAATAGTCACATCTTATTCTTTTTGACAAGGACTGCAATTCATGCTGTAAAACTCTGACAGAAGTTGAGAATTAAACTGTACTTCAAAAAACTCTTTCAATACACTGTGTAGTAAATAATACATTAAGACAAAAACAGACTGGCAGGATTTTGGAGAGCAATGTCCTGTATTTTTACATCACCAAAGACTCATTGGAGCCTTCTGAACAGTTACACTTTTGTTTGGGATTCAGTACAAGAAACCACTACCCTGAAACCTGATCATATTGCGAGTTATCTTTGCCAAAACTCATAAATTCAAGCACAGAGAAAACATATTGGGTGTCTGGAAACAGTGGAGGTAATTTTTCCCTTCAGACTTACTAGAGATTTTCACTATAATGAAAAACTCTAAGGTATCATTATAGAAATAAGTTGGGAAACTGTTTCCCAGCCAAAATAACTTGGATCCCCTTTATACACTAGGAAAAATACCCATTGAAATCATAAAAACTCTCCGGATTTACACTGTTAGCTTCCCATAAAGCCAGCTGTTGATACCCAATTATTTTAAATGCCTTGCAATGATCCCAGCTCATTTCCTATCTGGGTCACACAAGGCCCTGGAAGCCAAAGCACACAGGCAGGCTCAGAGGTGCAGGAACAGAGCAGGAAGGAGCTGCCAGCAGAGCCATTCCCAGCAATTAGAGCTCCACAAGCACCTACAGACTCCCTAAAACAGAAAAACGCCTGGAATTGGGGTACCTACCCTCAAACAACCCTGCCTCCAGGGGTCCTGAGCAAAAGACATATTTACACTGAAGAGTTTTGCATGGTTCTCTTGACAGCATGAAGCAGAACATTTTCCACGTGGAAGATTTAGGCAGTTCTTTGGCAGCTTGGTTTTTAATGAAGAAACACTCATTCCACAAAGTCAAATCACATAGTGATTTAACTGAAATTTTTCACTAAGGCACACTTTATCTAAAGATCAAACTTGTAAACTTGTGAAGCAAAACATTGTACACCAACAGTTTTAGTGTGCACCATCCATCATAGCTATAGAATTAAATGAGCAAGGGGACCAAAAGTATACATATGTATATATATACAAGAGCAAAAGAAAAGTATAAAAAATATATTTCTATACTATATGAACCAAAGCAGATTTTTCCAGCTGGAACTAAAATATAACAACCTCAAAACTTTTAACACAGTCTGGAAATACTGGTTTGCAAACAGTTCAGAGCAGTAATTTTGATTTGAGGTTCTGACATTCACTGTAAGTGGACAAAATCAGCAAAATTCAAGAACATGAGTGAAAGTTGACCATACCTATTTGTAAAACAAAACTACCTGGAAATGTCTACATATCTTCTTGCAAAGATTTATTGTATTTCTTTGTATATTGGCATGCACACAAGTCTGTGAAGAGAAATTTAGATTCTTCTGTGGATGCAGCACTATTCAAAATAGGACATTTGAGTGGCTGCCATGACAGACCTAGCAGGAGGTAGATTCACAGTTCATTCTTGGTCTTGCAGGTTAGGGAATTATGTCAACACCATAAAACAACACAGGGCATAATTTTTCCTTTCTCGTCTCCTTAGGATTGTATTCCACTTGAATCAGGCAACTGGGAGACACAGAGGAGACTTGTGCTTCTCAGGATATGTGTTATGTTTAATTGCTGAAGGCATGAAGCTTTTAAAAGGTTTGTCAATAAAATCCCTATTTAGTTAACCCCAATCTCCTCAGATCTCTTGTTACAGGCAGCCTTCTGCTCTTAACATCTGGGCAGGCAAAGTGTCCAATTACACTGCTGCATTTGGTAGCTTACCAGAGCTAGATAAGGGTCCCCAGAATATCCATTTCCCTTGGTAGCTGCTTATCCCTGGCTAGGCTGATGATACTCAGTCTTCATGTCACACAAGGCACATAATCGTGTGGCACACTCCCCTTAAATCCAAAGCTCTGCGTGACCTCTCCTCTTCTGGGGCTGGACTGACATCTGTCACAGCTCCACTCTGTAATTGGTGGGGCAGGGCAAAGGGAGACAGCAGCCAGGAGCTGAGCACACCACTGGAGCTCCTGTCCCCTGCCTGCAGCCTGCTCCTACAGGGAAAAGGGCAGGAGCAGGCAGGAGGCTGCTGAGCTGGCTCTGGACCAGAGGACAGGCACCTGCCAGCTCCTCCCAAAAGCCCTGGGGAGCAGAGCCTGGCATGCACACTGAAAATCATCACACTTCCTCCAAATCAAGGCATGGGCTTCCATCCAAAATAACAATCTACTATCAAACAGTTCCACGGAAAGATTTCTCCTTAATATGTTCCAAAAAAGAAAACCAAGTTGTCTCCTCTGCACCAAGATAAAACTACTACTTTTTTCTTCCAAGCCCTGACATCTGCAACTATATATTACCATAAAATTCGCAAAGTTCAGTTTCAGGAGTTTGTCAACTTGAACCCTCTTTTTGTAACACCCAAATTTTCTATTGTGCCATGATGAACTTTCATTCCTGAGTAACTCTCAAAATGCAGGCATTTATCTCTTGCTTTTTCCTTCATTTTCATTTTTAGTTCCTCCTCTGCAGCTAAATCAGTGTCTTTAAAAGCTTATTAGGAGTTGTTGAGAATTTAATATTTTAATGTTAAAAGTCTGCCAGTGAAATTACCAAGATTCTATAGCAACACAGGCCAATTTTCCAGCTTTTTTAGAAAGCAACAGAAAATTATTGTCTTTTGTTTTTTCCCAGTCCATCTGCCAGCTAATGTTCAACCCCAAGTTAAATCATCTTTTCTGCTCTCTGTACTTACTTTTCCTTCACTTTTGCATCCAGTTCTGTGGCAATGAACAAGGGTAGATCAGCTGCATAAATTTCTTTTAAAGCTTCTATTTTAACCTTCAAGCCTTGTGTTTGTCACTTTAGGTTTATGTGCCAAAGACATGAGAAAGCAAAAGCCAGCAGTTTGTCAAAGCATGATCTCTGGGGACGTGGGTACTGTTTCAGCTGTCACCATGTCACCCTATACACCTATTGATGTAACTTTTGATGTGCAGCAACAAATGGTAAACAATTCCTCTCTCGGTGAGCACTTCTGCCTGTGTTGGAGTCAGTGCTTTTGATCAATAAACCATTGAGGTATATTCCAGTAGGAATATTATTCGACATGTTGCTCAGGAACAACATGCTCCACGCACTATTTGCTTTCAGAGCCGTGAGCTTTTTATTTCTAGTCTCCCTTCAAGCATCTCTCCACTGCTCACTGTTTATCCACATCTCCAGTTCCAGAAAAGGATCATTGGTTTTTATTTGTGTAAGCTTTAATCAAAGCAACAGGTCACTGTCTGTATCACCACAGGCACAAATTCCAGTTCTTTCTGTGGCACCAGTACCTAACAGAACCACTTCTTCATGTTAGACTTGGTATTTACTCCTAACATAATTCCCTGGGTCCACCGAGTTCTTTTGAACTCAGCCCTGTGTTTCTTAACTATGATGTAAGGGTTTCCAGGCTGCTCCAGAGTTTATAAATGAGACTTACAGTAACCAGCTGCTGTCAGGATGTCCAGCACTTTACACACTTCATTTTCAAATCCCTCTCCTGCAAATGCAATCCAAGCCAGCCATCTCCACTGCTGCTACACAGAAGTGCCATCATCTCTGTCTTAGTGCAACTAGTGACTATATGCTCTTTATCCAAGCTGATGTAGATTCTACTCCTAGTACCTTAGATGTACTACTGTGTTGGGAAGTGATGCCCTTAAATCCATGCCAACCACCGTTCCCCACATTATTAGTATTAGTATTATCAAGCCTAAACACTGCTGTCCCATATCAATGGTTCCTCTTTTCTCCTCATCTCTCAGCAGTTTCTGCTGTAAACTGACACAGTGAGATAGCTCGTCTCAATTTTCACTTTAATAAAAAAGCAAATGCAGAGTAGTCTGTGCTCTTGGCATTACTTTTATAGATAGCTCACTTTTCTCAAAGTCCAGATGTTAAAGGCCCTGGGTGTGCACAACAGAATCTGTCCTTCTGTTTAGATAGCTTTTACACATTCAAACTCCACTGGGCTTTTCTTTTTCTACAAAGTTCCAGTCAGATTTCAAGACTGCCTATTATGCAGACAGTTGACAGCACTTCATCTGCCCAGTCTGTGGAATAGATGCTCTAAATGACAGATTGGCAGAATTGTGTGATGCTCCATGTGATATATCCATGAGGAAGATGCAGAGGGGTTAGAACAAGATGATCTTTATGATCCCTTCTGATCCAAACCATTCTATGATGCCATGAATAAACTTTTCTTAGAATTCTGTTTACTGAGCCCTTATGTCAGTTCCATATCTTATGGTTTTCCTCATGAATGTGCAAACCTTCACCTTTACACTTAGCAACACAACCTGTGCTTCACTGCTGTTCTTCCCTGCATTCTGTCTTCTACTTCAAAATTCCACATCTGTCACCTTTATTAAACTGTTCTCCTTGACTTACTCTCCCCTTGGATGCACTGGATGTTAGGGAAGTTTTATCTTGCCTCTAAAAAAACACTAAAAACTCTTTGAGGCTAACATTCTGTGTGCATTTTCCAAGGCTGAACTGTGCTTTTGCAGTGCCAGATTAAAGCCTTAGTATGGGCTTTTCCATGATGGGGTACCCAGCTGAACAAAATTCTGAATTATAAATTAGCACACAAATCAAAATCCACGTTTTGAGAGGACTGAAAATACTTGTGGACCCCAAAGCATTTGGCAGCAGCTTTTTAGGTGGATAAAAGTATTTAGGCTACAAAAGTTAGAGCATTAGCTGACATCTGACAAGGCAATATTTTTAATGCCACTTTTCATTTTGAGATGCTGGAATATGTTATGTTGCACAGGGATGTCAGACACATTGTGAATGTCACAGTCAACTTGCAAAAAAAAAATAGTCAAGGCTATTCCCAGAATTTAATTCTCATACATGAAGGGTTTCCCTCCTGCCTTGCTGCTGCAGCACTTTTCACAGCTCTGCTACAACGTCATGTTCTCTGTGACACCTTTCATCTGAAGATATCAAAGCAAGCCACAGACTCACACTAACAACTATTCCTGGAATACTTATGAGGTAAGAAATTACTATAACACCCAGTTTATTGACAAGAAAACTGAATCAGAGTTTTATTAATGAGAAAACTGATTTAGAAATTTATTAAACCGAGTTAGGAATTGATTAGAGGTGACAGATGTCAGACTTAACCCCTGAATTCTTGGCTCCCAGCCCCAGATAACACATGCACACTTCTCAGCAGTCTCCAAGTGAACTCAGTGGTTTTGCCATGCCACCAATCCAGCTGCAGGCAGATGAAGGTATTCCTCCCACGCCCCAGAGCAATTCATTACATTACACTCTATCCTTATTACAACAAAGTGGTGCCATTAAAGCCCATCCTACAGAGCCCCACAGGAGCGTGTGACCAGAATGAAAGCAGCAGGGCACAGTTCACCAGCCACCAGTGAAGCACTTTACCACAACATGCTTTCAGAAGCAAAAGCCTCATTTTAAATAAAACAAAAACTTCTGCTTTGATAAATGCTGGCTGCTTCAAAAAGATATTCTGTTCTCAAATCTCCCCAGCTAAATGCCACCACAGCTGTAAGGGTGAACCACGTGTGTAGTCAGGCTGGGAATTATCCATATAAATAAAGAGCACAGCTTGAAACATTGACTTTTTCCTGATCAAAAGGGCCTGGGAGGCAACTGGACAGTTTGGATCAGGCAAAGGATAGGGCTTTTATTATTTTCAAAGAACACCCCAGTGAATAGAGTAACCAATGTGGCCCTGGTGGCAGTGATATGTTCTAACACTCCCCTCATCCCACACAAATTACTTAAAAGCTCGGCTTTGGTCCTATTTATGGTTTGCAGTTTTTCTATTTTTCTTTTTGTTTAAGAACTTTTGTAGGGAAAACCTGAAATACAATCAATCCTTTCATGAGGCTTTTTAATATCACTACCTAAGCTACCTCCCTCACATACCAAATAATGAATTGCAAATATTAACAAAGAAATCTCCTCATATGTCTTCATTTTACCAATATAAAAAAATAGGTGCCTAAATTATATCCAAGTACATTTTTTAATTAACTATGAATTTTCATATTAGTTTTCTTTGTATATTCCAACCTGAAATGAATAAAGTACACAGAAAAATCCCTTTCCTTCCTGTTTATCTAGTTTCTTTCACTAATTATGTTCAACTAGTTATACTTAAATGCAAGATTCAACAGGAAAAAAATTATTCATGAAAAAAATCAAACCCATGAAATATTCACACTCTTACACTTTGTAAAGCTGTTCTCTTTAACCAATCTTAAAGGATTTAAGGATTTAAATAAAGGCTTGAATACAATACACTGATGAAATTTATGGCCATATTTTGAAGGCCCAGATCCATGTTCTAAGGAGATGGAAGTCAAGTCTTTTCTTCAGAAACACCTTTTTTCTTTTCTCACTCTTCCATCAAATACCTTCATAGCTTCTATATTAGAGTCTAAGGGACGAGGAAGGAAGAGGAACTTTTTTGGCTTTTTTAACATCACTATGCAATGCTTGTAGATTAAATCATGGAAAAAACATTCCAGAAGATTACAATCTGATGCAGATGGGAAAAGCAGCAGAGCCAGGCAGGGTAAGGAATGTTATCAGAAACGCCTATTTGTGTCTCATGGCCCAGAGTGCAAAAGTACAAATATATTTTCTTTAAACACCCAGAAATTCGAATTCTTTCTGAGGCATGATAATGCTTAAACTCTCCATCAAACAAGGAGAAGCTGGATTTGAAAAAAATCAAAGCCAGATTTCCCAAGCAGAGTGTCTAATCCTGAATGCCTGAGAGGTTAAACACAAAACCTTTGGGAAGAGAGAGGACAAGAGAGACACAAGAATTTAGACAAGTAGGGGACTGGACTAAAGCACCATGCTGAAAAAGAATTTGATGATACAAGAGTAAAGATAGACATATATGAAGGCAACAACTAAGTGGAGGTGTGCTAGAATAGGAATTTGGAGACAACAAGGAAAATACAAAGGGCTTTGCTTTTCCAGGTTCAATTTCACAGAGTCACAAGGCACTCATGTGATTTACTGCCAGGCTGCTGAAGGCAGAATGTCAGAATGTCTATTCCAATTTGTTATTAAATAATAGCTGGGAGTAGACAACAAAGTACTCAGAAGTTTCTAATTAAATGTATGGATGGCACTGTCAGATCTAGTTACACATATCTGACTCAATGAAAAGCTTCACAGATACAGACCTGTAGCACCCAGTACAGGAAATGGATGTGTGCACTGAAACTCAACAGGTGACACAACCTGTAAATGCCACTTGTAGCAACAGATACTGCTTTACAACTGGGTAATGGCAGCATGATGGGTTTATAGGCGAAAGTTTTGAAGTATTGCAATATTCCTTTCCCTCAACACATTTCCTGCAACACTTTCACACCAATATGAGTTGATCAGCCACTGAACTTCAGCTGCCACATGTTGGCACTAATTCACTGATCTCAAGCCAGTGCTTGAAGACTGACTTCAGCTGTGTGCAATCTCCCACCATACTTACCCCTTGCTGAAAAGCAGGGAGGGAGCATCACCATGCCACACAGGTTTCTGGTTCTCCTCCAATTAAGTCCTTACAGGTGCTTCAATATGCACATAGAACTGATTACAGCACAAAGCACTTTGAATAGTGTCACACACACAGTATTTCCAGTGTCATTGGCAAATATCTCTTTCTACTCTCCCCCTACTCACAGAGAAGGGGAAGCCTAAGACAAAGTGCCCTACCTTGGCTATAAATCAAATCCAAGTTTCTACTAGGTGGGACTGGAAGCCAGAAATATTTGGCTCCTTGTTTCCATCCACACAGCACATTACAGTCACCTCAGAGAAATGAAAGTTTATATCTTAATACATTTAGTAAAGGCTAAATCTAGTCCATTACATCAGTGAGAACATTTAGGGGGAAATAGTACTGATTTGCCATATTAAGTAACGTCTTTATGCGAAATTCACAACTGCTAGCTTAGCTTTCAGTATCCAGTTTTTACAAATATTCTTTCCTCCACATAAATATTGACAGTCAGTGGTCGATTGTTTGGATCACAGCAGTACATTTTAGCTGCAGGATTTAGGCTGGAGTCTGTTTTGGGGCTGTGTATGCCTAGAACTAATAACAGAGGTTTAGGCCCTGGGACTAAACATACTTCTGAGCCTACAAAACCTTTCAGGTTTTGTCTGTCTTGGAGTCTATTACATAAAGTTGTGAGTTCATACCAAACCTTCCTTCTCTGCCCACAAGCTAGAAAGAGTTTTAAAGTGTTGGGAGCACGACCTGACCTGCTGAATGCATGCAAGCTGAGAGAGCAGGTTTTCCTGCAGGCTGAACAACCTGAAAACAATCACATCTCAGTATCAGAGCCCTGAGCTGCATGGCCTGAACAGGGACAGCTTAAACAGCTCTTCCTTAGGGTCCTGAGCAGCTCAGAGTCTGGGAGAGAATTCACTATTCTTCATTACGTTCATTTCTCTCCAATTAATTATAGTTTTCAAAACAAAGGGATGTGATTTATCAGCATAAGAAATGGTGCCAAGAAAAGGACAGACCCCTTTTTAAACATTCTCTGCACATTTCTTCACTAGCCAGCTGACATTACCTGAGATGTGCCTTGAAGCTAATGCCTGAGGGAGGAGAGCAGAGTCCTTAAAGGGGTGGAAACCTGGGAGGGTAGGACTGCTCTGCTGACCCCAGTAAAGAGCACAGCAGGTGATTGAAGAGCATCAGTGGATAGACTGAAACCTGCTGAGAACATGTTCACTGCTATTAAGCATGTCAGTGGGCTTTATATTTTGAGGAAATAAAAGCCCAAAGCACCATTTAGCATAAGATGAAGGAAACTACATAGCTGTAATAATGTGTAAAATTCAGGTGACGGGGTTAGCACAGGTGTGGCATTGCAGGCAGAAGGGCTTTGGGGTCCCAAAATCACTACCTCTATGAGTGCCAAAGAGATGGCACTGATTTCCTCTGATCTCTCAGCTTTGCCTGTTTCAGTATTTGCAGATTGTTATGCTAAATACCTGACACAGGCACTTTTATTCTCATGCACAACTCTTCCACGTCTATGAGCATTTTCTGGTCAGGTATCTATAATACAGCTCTAAAAATTCCTTGTTTGTCTCAGTCAGCCTTTGAAAATATTAACTAAAAATAAATCTAGAATACAGTCTCCAATGAATTTAAATCCTAGGTACAGCAAAAGCAATTGTTTTACAGCACGTGGCATTTATGCTTGTCTTTCAGTAGATATTAGAGTAGTTTATAGATTTGCTAAGGTGAACACATTTTTGCTGATATTCTGATAAACATTGCTGACAGAGGACCTCAACTACTTACAGCCCTCATGTACTAAGTATAAAGCAAGGCAGGATGATCCCACAGAAGCTAAGCAGTATTTTAACAACAAATCTGTTGTAATTGTCTGGACTCCTTCCTTGTGTAAATTCAATTAATTCAGGGAGGTGTTTCTATATGATGACAAGTTTCTACCTAGAATGTTGTAAAATTCCTCCAGTACTTTTTTGCTGGAAAATCTGAATAATCACAAAACGTTGTGATATTGTGAAGAAGAGATAAACACCTTTAAAATATACATAATTATGAGTATTGCCTCTTAAAAACTTAATTTTTATGACAAGATATATTCAGTAAATATTCATTCTTACCACAAGACTGCTGTCCAGAGAAAGTCTCTTCCCAAATTCCCTTTTCTGTAGCTGTCTTTTTCTCTCCATAGCTGAGGTTATTTGTTTTCCTTTTGATTGACTAGAAACGTCAGGCTACTTTCAGCATCACTGGGGGGAAAAAAAATAGTAAGATATTTAAATGCTTAGTCCAATATCCTACTTAACTGTTACTGTCTTTCATCATTAACTTTGCAATAACCCAACAGCTAATAACTTTGTGTTTCTAGTAGGCTGTGTTCCAGGAACAAATTTTCTGTGCCAAAAAATCTAAACTCTCTAAACAGAAATATTACCAATATGTTTGGGTCACTTCTCAAAGGAAGAAGAAAAAAAAAATCTGCTACAACTGTCTTTAGCAATACACCCATGTTTCCACAGTCTTTTCAACTGGGCTGGGAGCTGAATTTGCAGAGCCAATGAATTACCTGAGGCTGGGCAGTGGGAGGGAAACAGTTTGTTTCACATTAATTGCACTCCTCAGTAAGCCCTCTTTGTTGGCACATCTGTGCTGCTACTGTGATGCACAAATTTTGGACCTAATCCTGAAGAGCTCTAAAAGCTTTCAACTCCCATTACCATTAACGAGAGACAAATGCCCTCAGCACTTTCCTTAAGTTTTTAAGGTCGAAGATTCTGCTGTAATAATCAGGTAGTCCCACACTGCCTGTACAGAACAGCCAGGGAATTCAGCCCATAAAGCTACCACAGAGGGAAATAATCTTCCCAGTTTTGTAGGGTTTGGTAATTCCTGGCCAGTGGTTTCTACTAAAGCCAAGCCACAGCTTACAAGTAACAACTACCAGTCCTCTTCCTGAATCTTCTTATTGCTATGTGTATCTGAAACTTTCAGCTTGTATTTTAAGATATTGTTTGTGATGCAGGAATATAGGCAAAGTTAACGAATTTATTCAGGATTTATGGAAAGTAGTAGAATGATAACAGAAATCGGAATCTGGTCTAAATTAAGACAGGCACATATACTCATATACTGAGTACAGGTATACTCATATCATGTACACAAGTTCTCTTGCATGTCATAGTGACTGAATTTACTGTATCATGGTTCCATTGACTGAAAAAAAAAAGAACTCAGCAAAAGAAGAAGATCTGTGTGTTTCTGATCTTTTTTGCTTGTTGTGAACATCACCTTGGGTCACACACAGCCAGGTGAGGCACAAATAGCTCTGCTGTAGGGTAGCACAGCTGGCATTTCCAAAAGCAGCCTTGCACATGCCCTCCAGACACGTTTGCATGCCTGTGGATAGACGACTTCTCACGCACCTGTGAACGATCCCATCTGTCACTGTGGGGATACCAAGCGGATAAAACCTTCACAGCTTTTTCCTCAAGCTGACCCCGAATGCTCTCTCTGCCAGGAGGGCACACAGGAGCCTGAATGTGGGCCAAGCACTGCAAGGAGAGCAGGATGCCCCAGGCCCAGCTGCTGAAGCCATCTGGAACCTAGAGGGCTCCCAGAGGCACACTGGGGTCATGGTGTACAGTGTGGGCATTGCTCTGGGACTGCTCTTCTAAAGCACTTCCCATAGGGAAGCTGGGAGTGGCTCCAGCTACCAAACCATGCAGTGCTGAATCCAGCCTGCTATTGAATAGCACCTGGTGGCTCCTACTCTACTTTTGTACTTTTGGCTTATACTCGTGCAAGACCAGAATTCAGGCCATTTTCTCCCAAATAGATAAAAGTTAACCTCTGTGAACATGTACCTACAATGGTAGGAAAATCTGTTATTGCACTGTGCTCATTGCTGCCTTGTGTGGTTTTCTTCGGGTTTGTCTGTAATCCCTTGCTTATTTTTTTTTTTTAGTTCCAACCCTAAAACTACACATGCTATTAAATTCAGCTAATAAGGAATCTCAGTGGTGTGATATACATAATTCTTATTGTTTCCTGATTAGCAAGTGAAAGAAACACCACAATAGATTTAAACAAACACAGCAACAACGTATTACACTGTGTGTGTGATTATGCCAGAAATTAGCAAACTACATTATGTAACAACTGTATCGTTCTCCTGAGCATGCATCATGCCTAGAGAGCATGATTTCCACCAAGGGAGCCTTTTCTGAGCACAGAACCACTCAGGAACGAGCTAGTGAGAGCTACAGCTGGAGCCAGTGACCCTCATGGAAGGTCAAGTACTTAATATGAGTTAAGTGCATGAAGTTTCTGTCTGCAGGTACTTGGAACCACACAAATTCTAGTTTAGAAGTAAAAGCAGGAAGGATTATTATTAGTTATTCCTACAGTTTTTATGGTGCCCTGGGCACTTGAAGTGGATTTACTGTCACCATATCTAGCACAGCACAAGGACCTACTCCTGTGCTGGTGCAGCAACTCCAGACCTGCTGGCTCCACTGCTTCCCCCACACTCCATGGGAGCTCCCACCTCTGCTCATTACCTTTAGCAAGCTGTCACACATCTCTCTGAAGAGTTAATCACCTAAAGCTAGACACACAAAGTTTTGAATCACAGGTAATTATCAGACAAGATAATACATCACCTGTACCAACACTTGTTGATGTTTCAAAGTACCCATATAAGGAGGCCTTTAAAGAAAAATTATCATCAGAGAAAAACACTTAAGAAAAACAGAACAAGTTTCCATCTTGGAATGGTCGTTTTTGTGCATCATACTGCTTGTCACAAAGAAAAAATGACCCTCCCAAGAAAATCTCTCTTCCTCTGAGACAAAACAAAAGACTAACAAAAATTCAAAATGGACCTAACACACCCACTGGGAAAGCTCAGCAGAGGAGAACAGCTGTCCAGATGGAACAGTCTTGGAACACAAAAGTGCTTGAGAGCCAGTTTGCCCAATCATCAGAAATACTATTTCTGTGTTACCAAGAGAACAGACTATAGAAATTTACCTGCCTTCCCTGACCAATTTGCTTGTCAATATGTTCACAGCAAAGACCCCAGTGATCAACATTCAGACCCTGATGATCCCATTTAACTGGGTGGAACTGTGAACAAAGTCACATCTGATTTATGGTGTCTTCACCCATACTGCACTCACACGTGTGTATTTCCAAGTCTTTGGGGGCTCATCTTCTAGTTCTCTGTGTTGCAGGAAATGTGTCTGCTGTAGGACTCTTCCCTAAGGGACTATAGAGATCATCTATGTTGAGCATATGGGGGCAGGCACTCAGTAATGAAGGCTGTTTCCCCAGGTTTATGAGGATCAGGCTAAGAGAATGCAGGTCCCAGATGTTTGCCCAGTGTATTCTCAGGTTTGCACTGAGATCAGGGCAGAAGGTTTTGTACAGACATAAAAAAAAACCTCTCAGGGGAAGACTCAAGTGTGATCTTGCTTCAATAGGGTATTACCCTCACTGCTCAGGAAGCCAGCAAGCCAGAGGCATCAGCTTGATTGTATATCCTAAAGTGCAGTATTTTTAGTACTCAGTACAAGAATGTTCATTGTTTCAGGAGATGGCTTGAAAAGTATGCCCTGGAGAAATAGTGTGATTAACATAGAAAAGCATTCTCTAAAATCTATGCAAGAAATTTCTTGGATTATAATACCCTCTTCATTTCTAGTAGTAACAAAGGATGATTGATGTATATTGCTTTAGCTGATGAAAACGTACAACATCATGTTCCTCAGGCATCCAAGATATTTTCAGGCATTCTGAAACTGCAGTCACATTTCAACAGCTATGCCAACATATGCCAGCTGGGAACTAGCACACAGTATAGTGTGCTGGAAATTGACTATATTTATTTTTCTCTCACAAACATGTATAAATTTAACAGTTATGACACATGACAAAAATGACAGCTCTGCAAACAGCATCCTTTCGTTTAAATTCAGGGTAGATACAATGCAGCCCCTCCACTTTTGGCTGTGCACAACTTAATGCTGCCAGAAGGCAAAATACCCGTGGGGCAGCAAGGTATTCCCTCTCAGCAGCCAGCTTGTCTTTCCCAGGTGTTAACAAGAGGAGAGGATTTGTGGTTTGTGGAAATCTAACTGCTGGGTAACAGAATGAGGCTATAGTATACAGTGATCACCTTTAAATGCTTTTTCTATTCTGTTAGCCCTGCTTGCTTGACAGCCAGGCTTTAAAACTGAGAGAAGACAACCAGAACTGGTATTATACCCCAGCAAAGAGAGAAGGAGGAAAGTAATATCACTGGCATAGGTCAGGAAGTAGCAATGAGAAAGTAAAGATTGTCATCAATGCAAGTGTTAGTTAGAATGAACAGGTGACCTAAAGGTGAAGAATTTTATATCTCATTACCAATCTGTGGACTGCTTCAGTTTCCTAGGAACCTAATTGAATTAAATCTGTCATTTTGCAGCTGGGTTTCTTTTGCCAGCTCTGGTGTTAACACCAATGTGCATACACTGGCTTTTGTTGTGGTCTTTGCTGGGAAAGTATAGTAAGTACAGTTTATCAGGGCCTTCCCTGGAGAGAACTAGAAGAAGAAAAAGATTCCAGAATTAAAGAGTTGATGTTTGTTTAACAGATCAATGTCCAGCTCTATAAAATCACTACATTTATCTTGCTATGCACAGGCCAGTAAAGATATACTAGGTTTGCAGTAATGAACTGGATCATTTCCCTTGGGTTTTTTTGGGGGGTTGCATTTTTTCTTCCCCTAATGGCAGAGTATTCAAACCATTCTGCCTAGTCATTAAAAGGCAACCATGAACATGGTTTCATTTCCACACCCTTATCTCTCCCCATCGTGGTATTTATCTTGGTCGTGACTTTAAGTGACAAAGCAGAAAAATAATTCCAAAATTCTCCCTTGAGTCGTCGTTTCAAAACTCAACACTTGGGAAATAAACTGCAGCAACATCAGCACTTCTGCAACCTGACACTTAGCTAAATGCTTTTTGTTTTGCCCCAGTGTATTTCGCAGCAGCACTGTGGGCAGGCCCTGCCTAATGCCAAATACTGCCAGGTATTTGCTGAGGCTGGTCAGCAGTTCATTAGCACTGATGTACATGTCATGCACTCACACCCACTGGATTAGGTTGCTATTTAGATTAGCAAGCTGCATTTTTGCAGACAGGGAAGGGGAATGTGCCATGTGCCAGCATTAATGAGTTAATTAAATTAGAAAAATTCCAATGCAGGAAGCTAAAATGCTCAGATAACTAGAATATTATGGGAATTACAAGACAGCAAACACAGCACTGCTGTACTATTCTGCCTATATACCTAGATATTGACTGGCTTTGGAACGTTGCATTAAAATATACATCAAGTTGTTCTGAAATATCTGGGGAGAATAATATTATTTATTATTATAATATTATTATTATAATATTAGAATAATATTATTTTCTAGGGGTTTTTTGTTGTTTTCCTGGGGAATAATTAATTTCTTACAATCTCTAAAGCTGTTACAAAGTTTATTGGAACTGTACAGGCAATGCCAGAGTCAACTGTGCCCTACAAGTTATTTTGTGTTATTTAGTGGTCCTATATTTCTGACTGAAAACTTTCCAGCAGTCATAGAATCATAGAATGGCTTGGGTTGAAATGGACCTTAAAGATTACTTTGTTCTGACCCCCATACCACATGTAAGGATGCCACCCAACTAGACCAAGTCGCTTTAAGCCCCATCTAACCTGGCCTCAAACACTGTCAGGGATGGGGCATCCACAGCTTATCTGGACAACCTGTGCCTCACCACCCTCTGAGTAAAGAATTTTTAACACCTAACCCAAGTCTCTCTTCTTTTAGTTTAAAATCATCCCCCCTTGTCCTACCACTCTGCCCATTATATACCAGGCCATGATAAAGTAGCCACCACAAAAAAGTGTGGGAAGGGCCAGAGCTAGACAAGGAACCTTCTCATCTTTCACCCCTACCTTGGCAGGGTGTTGGATTAGATGATCTCCACAGGTCCCTTCCAACCCTAACTATTCCATGATTCTTTGATTTTTTGTGATTTTAATGAAGTACAATGACATTGACACATGGCAGCCTACAAAGGGCTGACTCATTTGAGAGCCAAATGTTGCAGATCTCTCCTGCCCTTACCCAATCCCCCAGAAGGGAACAAGTAGAGCACATAAGATGGGCTCATGCAATTTCTGATCACTTGCCAGCAAAGAAGAGACTCTTAGTAGAATGTTCTAGAAACACAGCATTTGAAAGAAAACATCCCAGCTCTAAATTCCACCCTGTTTCAGCTACAGTTTTCAAAACATATTTATGCTTTCTTCATGCAAGGTAATCCTCCATTTATTCAGCAAACTAAACAACCAGTAAAGCTTTCTATAGCTTTATAGTTTGCTCCTAGGATTTAAACAAGTTAAGATTAAGGGCTTAAATCCAGCAAACCTATCAGTAGGCTCAAAATAATACCAGGAATTTCAATACATCAGAAAATAAAGAATATGGAATTAAAGATGTTATTACTACGACAGCTGTCAAGATGAATTGCATGAGAAGCATTTAAAAGATTTATATCTCAGTATCTCACCAGGTTAATTAAATGGATGCATGCATTCATTTAAGAGGATAAGGTAGGTTGCAGTGACATAAAATGAGAGGGCACAAGATTATATTCTTTCAGCATTAACAAGAACGGGTTGAACCAATATCATTTCCGTATTCTGTAATAAGCATGATTCATCCATTGCCATTTTCAGCTCTCATTTTCTTTCTGGCAGAAAAAAAAAAAAAGACTATGAACATTTATAGACTAACATAATCAAAGCTTTAACCTTTTCAGTGTTTTCTATTTGGATTGGCTGTCCATTTTTATCATAGGATTTCAGGGCCATGCCTCAGGGAGGAGAAGAATCGCCAGTAAATTACACCAAAGAATGTTGAAAGGTCAAAGGATTACCCTCCCCGTTTGCTTTTATGGGACATATGAAGCATTCATATTATGCAATAAAATTATCAAGACAAAAATGATGAAAGATAAGCAGACAGAATGCATTAATCTGTAGTCGGGGCAGCATGGGAAGAAAAAGGATATATTATAGTGTTATCATCAATAAAAAACAGATTATGACAATGGTGTTTCTGTATCCTTAGCTTCTGCACTGAAATCAAATCCTTCAGAACATGTTAGACCTGTAACCAAGAAAGAGATATCCAAGCATGACTGAGGCTATTCAGGCTGAAGGAAACATTAGATCCAAAGCTCCCATTTCTTGGCTCAGTTTTTAACCACCTATTATTATATGTTACTTATTACCAAATACTACTATAAATTATGTGAAATAGGTTATTATGTGGTAAACATGGACTCCCTTAGTCACAGAGCTTCTTTCAGCAAGGCCAGGCTGTTAATCTGCAAAAGGCATGTTCTGAACACCACAGCAGCTGCCTCTGGGGGATTCAACACACATTTGTCTCCCTTGGGAACCACAGCTGAGCTCAGTCAGAAATAGGCAGTTCCAGCCACCTGCAGAAGCTGAACTCCAGGACCTGAGGAAATTTCACTGTTACTGTTCACAGACCTACAGGGTTACATGGTGATTTCAAAGTTTAAAAGCAAATGTCCCATTTATATCCCAATAAAGGCTCCTCTGGCATCAACTAGACACAACCTCTAATCTAGTACATCATTAATAGGGCCAGTTATGTCTCATGGTAAAGCAGCTGGCTGGCAGCAGAGAACCAACAAAAATCTCATCACTGAATTACAAATCTTCTTCAGAGGCAGGGACATCCAGTTCATCTAATATGTTCCAATATTCAGAAAAAGAAATGCAATTAAATCCAGCATCTGAATCAGTTTGATAGGCAACTAACTGGAGGAAAGAATTTAAAACACAAGTTCTCTATGTTTTGCTCAGTTTGATTTGTGTTTTCTTCTCATTTTTCTTTCATCAGTATAAATCAAGGCACTACTCAAGAAAGTCCAAGAATTTCAGACCTACGTGTAAGATCTGTATCAGGGTCTCTGTTGTAAGCAATGGTGGATTGCCAATTCAGTTTTTGAAACCAGAACTAGGAGCTTTTGAAATGTGCCTAAAGATCCCTCGCTCTCTGAGGCAGATGCATTTCAGTCAGCATCTCTTTTGCCTGCCCATCTGCTGTAATCATAGTCCAGAGGGACCACTATAAACCATTGTTTCATTGTGTGCACTCCACCCCTTCCACCTGCACTGCTAAAAGAGATGGTCATGTCTGCAATGGTCACAGTACCCCAAAGAAATGCAACTCCTTTTGGTCCTCCTTGCCAGCAGAGATTAAAGGAATGAAAGATCATTTATTTACTGTGGTATTCCAGCTCAGTTGATATGAGGAATTATTAAACCATCCTAGCATAGTGTCCAGGCATCTGGTTTTACTCCTCAGAGCACTGGGTAACACTTCAAAATATTCACATGGCTCAAAGGAAAACTCCCAATATAAAGTAAAAGTGTTTCCTTAGTTACTAGTAGCAGGTTCAGCATCCAGCTCTGTGCATTCTTAGATAAGTAAAGTCATTTGCATCAGAGGGAAATGTCAGTGTCTAGGCTGCAGAATTTGTTCCTAATGAATCTGGGGCTTTGTGGGTTGTAACACAGTGTCTCACATTTCACCTTGCTGTACAGACACTCCCAGTGGGCCAGGGTCTGTCCTTACATTACAGGTAATAACTTCATGATGAAGGCATTAGCTCAATAACAGCCGAGAAAAGAAGCTGAATCAAGCTTATAATCCCATTCTGTCCAGTGAAAAATAAGGGAAGATAACGTGCAGTGAAATTCATGTCATCCCTCCATGACCTGGGAAGGGGACAGCTGAGAAAGAGCACCACTCCTCTATTCACATAATGTGAAAATATCTCCTCCACCCCACCATGACTAAAGTCCACCCTGGGGAAGAACAAGAGGGGAAGGACAGCACTGATCTCTTCCAGGCAAACAGAACTGAGCCCCTGATTTGAAGGGATAGACTGGCAGGGAGCAAAGCAAGAGCACACAGCCTCAACCAGCCGAGCAGCTCCAGGTGCTGCCCAGAACACCATGCATATTTCTATCAGAAAATATTCATGTATTACCTATTTTTCTGTGCAAATGCCTTCAGACCTCTGTAAATCTGTGCAGCTACAGATACAGCTCCTTGGACCCTGCAGTCACCTCTGTTACTGCTGTGGACAAGACACACGAGACGTGGTACCAGAGCAGAATTTGAAGATGCCAGAAGTAATTTAGCTCCTGTAAGGATGGGCACTGAAATCCTTCAGCTGGTTCCCCACCTTTTCAGTCTTTAGAGAAGTTACAAGTCTACTCTCTTTTCAGCTGACCTAACATGGATGACCTAAAGAACTCAGCTCCAACTCTCATGAACGCTTCAGCAGTGTCTGTACTTCATGGTCACAGCAGAAAGGTGACAGGGTACAACTCAGCTCTACCACCCTCAGGTTTTCTGTGGGATGTGTGTATTCCCTATATATTGAGGAGAATACATAGAGAAAAGCTCCAGGGAGATATCCTAGCCAATATAAATTCACTTTATTCTTACACAGCAGAGCATGTAGGACTGTGGGATATCAAGACCATAAAATTGAAAGGAATTGATACACATTGATTAAACTCCATCTTCAGCTTATGGCCAAGAAAACTATCACGGAAACATTAAAAATGAATGATGTTCTCTCTTCATGCATATTTTCTTAATGGTGACAGAACACTGCACAGTGTTGGCATACCAAACAGCCCTCCATCTCTCATTCTTGCAATTCTAGAACAATCTCATCTCTATTGCTGAATTCAGCCTGGGCCAAAAGGATAGAGACAAACTTTATGGAAATCATACCATTGCAGCAAAGATGATTAAAGTATTGACTTGGGAATGATTAACCAGTCCCTTCATAGCAGCTTTAAACAATGACAAAGAGGAGACTAAAATGTCAAGAAATGACCATCCATACAAGTTCAAGGGACATATCCTAACACTAGAGACAGCAAGAAATTGATTAGGTTTATTGACAGTAAGCTGAAAGGGAATAAAGAGGGGGAAATGATGCTGAGTATCTGAAGAAATTACTTAAGTGAAATCCAATGCAGAGAATCAAAGAAACACTTGCCATATGAAAAAATAAGGCAGGATGAAGTATAGAAAAAACTGAAAGTGAGAATGCTGCCAGCAGTGAGATGTCCAACAACCCTGATGAGGCAGAAAAGAGCCTGCTCTGCCTTTCTTCTCAGCATCTCTGTACTTTGCTGCAATTCATCCACATTATAGACAATTGAAGGCTTTTGCTTTAGAAAAAATATTCCTCCATCCTTCCTCCCCATGCCATCAGCTGCTGGAAGTGCTTATTCCAGTTCCTCAGTGTGAAGACTGCTTGTCACACAGATTTCTAATTTCTCCCTCTTCCAGAAGTGTAATGAAAATGTAAATTTAAAAAAATAATAACGAATTTCCTACTTAAAAGGTCCATAGCTCTTCTATGTTTACATCATTTTCTCAGTCTTTAGCTCACCTGTGTGCATTTCTACCAAATGAACATAGACTGCCATCACAGATAATAATCCAACACTTTGGAATTATGGATACAGTACTATCCAGAAAATATTAGAAAGAAAGGAGCTATACTATTAGAATTCCTTCGTCTCTCTCTCAAGCATCTGTCCATTTTGAATGAAAAGTAAAAACAGGTCAACTAGAAAAGAAAAAACAAAAACAAAAAAAACCCAAAAAAAAAAAAAAAAAAAACAACCAAGACTACTGGCAATTCATAGTTTCATAGCTCAGTTATTCACTAAAATCTGAAAGCTGTCTTTGTAGAAACAACAGTTGGGTTGGCACCGAATTTTTCATCCATTTTTTTCTATAGAATTTATGTAACAACTCAAAGTGGATAATTTTTACCTAGATTATTTCTTGGAAGTAATACTATGCAGATTTAAATAAAGCCTTCAAGTGTATAGTTTATACATGTCTCCCGACTTTCAATAACCACAGTTATTCAATATTACTATTTAGCTCAAAATACAGCTGAGGAATAAAAAGTATTATTAGTATGGAAGGAAAAGGTGTTAATACACTTTGTGTTCTAAATGATCCATTGTGAATTTGAAAGTGAATTTCAAGACTAAATATAACCTTTAAGAGATTTTTTTTTCTACATAAGTTTTGTTAATTCAGAGTGCATTGGGGAAAAAAGAGTTTTGAGCATAAGCAAGGAAGAAAAAGATCTAGTTGGTTCATTTCAGGTAAACCCTAAATGTTTACCCATATTTTGAGTTGGAGATTTAGGTGATTCAGTGACTTGTCCTGTCTCAGTTTCTCCACTGCCCTATGAAGGTAGTAATATATAAGTGTCATTTACTGAATAAATCCTCTTTGTCAAAGACTTTAATCGTGAAACTTTCCATTAGTGCTGCTTCTCTGTGTCATTACTCTTCTCTATCTACCAGATGTGCACATCACTATAAACTCAAATAGGGGAATAATCCTCTCTCCAAACTCTGTGCTGTGCCATGGAAGACACTCAGTTTTCATTCAGGTCTTTGCTGTCCTGTCAAAATTAATTTGATGGGAGAAATTCAGCTGGAACTGAATTAAAGCCAACAAAGAAAAGATTCTGCCACCAAAAGCAGCTATATAGCTGAGACAGATATCCTCTAGTCCCTCCAGAGATTTAAATCTATCTTCCCTGCAGGGGAGACTAGGAAGCATTAAAGCAGCATTAAAAAAAAAAATAATTAGAGCAGGCCTCTTTTTTCTTTAATAGTGGGGAAATTAAGCAGGTTGCTGCAGTCTTTAGTGCTGTTCACCTTTGATTTTCCTTGTTGGCACACAGTAATATTACCTGCAGCTACTGGAGAGAAGAGAAACTCAGAATGGGACTCCAGGAAAGGGGAAAGAAAAGAAGCAGCCAGTAGGAACATCATGGGACTTCTTGCTTAAGGGTGTGTCCTCAACACACGAAGTTTCACATCCTTCTCCACCTTCTTGGATAAGGATCCTGTGTGTGAAGTCTCCACCTCTGCTTTGCCTCATGCGTGGTTGAGCCACCACATCCAATCTGAGCATGGCAGGAGCTAAAGGGATCTGCCCTCAACTGGTGCTGCCTGAGTCAGAGAGCTCAGGAGGGGTCTCAGTTATTCTTCCCAGAGTTATAAACTCTTGAACTCTGCATCCAATCTCAGAACGCTCAGTGACACATGGGATCCAAACCTGGAATTCTGGTAGAGAGGAATAAGTAAAACAGGTAAAGCATAACTTGTTTTCACACAAAAAACAGCCAGTGGGTAAAAGTGAGGTTTCAGTGCTTTACTGGGGAGACAGGACCCATCAGCGAGATTTGCTCCCTGCCAGGAGCAAGGAAAACCCTGCCTAGGGTTTGTGGTGCACTGCATGTGGCTGTGTACCTTACAAACCATTCTGCTGCCAGAATTGCACCCAAAACCATCATCTTGGTGATAACTTCTTGGCAATGCCTTATTAAAGCTTCTTCTTGTGACAGGAGAATTTTCTGGTAATCAAAAAGAAAAGCAATTCACTTGATTAAAGATAAATTGGTAAATATAAGTGACAGAACTGGTTTGCCATGAACATCAGGATACATTCCAAATCAATAACACCAGGACAGAATTGCAGCTTAAGGAAAGGAATTTACTAGTTTTAGGAAAGCACATCATTAAATCCTAGACGAGTTGACAGATTCTCAAGCAGAGAGACAAGGAGAATGGCCAACCTGAGGCCTTGTAGATTGTGCTACCCTTGTCAGTCATTTGGTGTTCTCTTTCATTTACTGGTACAAGCTGAAAATATAGATGAAGATCTTGGTCTCAGAAGTCAGAGCTAACAGCCAGTGGCATAGCAGAGATGTTTATTAAAATTACACTAGGCTTCACTTTAATGGTTTCCTTCATAGCAGCAGACTTAGAAAATATTAAAAGTTCAACTAAGTCATTAAGGATTTTTAAAGTTTCTCATATCTAACTACAAAAAGAACCTAAGTCTTTTACCTCCAGCATAAGGGAAATTGACAGGTCGGATTATTGATAATTAGGATTTTAGCATTTCACCTCTAGATTAGTGTTTCAAACTCAGAGGAGGTTGATATTGAATAAAAGTGATCTCCATCAGTTGGCTGCTCAGTGACCTCTAAAAAAATATTACAAGTTGATAGTGGACAGGTGTCTGTACGATTAAAATACACTTTGCAAGCACAGTTGGCACCCTGGAATTTCCTTATTATGAATCTATAATCTGCTCCCCCCAGCTCATAAATTCAAAGTATTCAGGGGCACTGAGATGTCATTTAAAAACAAGGAGGATACAGTGTTCTTAGCAAATCTCACAAAGTACCTGTGTTTCTAGACCAATTTTGAGTCCCTGAACAAATGCTTTTGTGCACTGCAAAGATTATCAATCACATTATTAAAACTCATGAATCATATGTTAGGTACCAACATTAAAAATCAAATAAAAACCTAAAGTGCTGTAGGTTCTCTAGTAAAATCTCACAGCCAGCACCATGTATGGTGTTCACTGTAAAGAGAAAAATACAGCACCAACAATGTAGAATCATGCAGGGTGTCCTACATATGCATGAACCCATATTAATTGAATCAATATTCCCAGACATCCACAGAGAACTCAAGTATTTTTGGTAGTAAAATATGCTAAAATGTATTTGGCAGGAGAAGGTGAGCCTAACCTCAAAATGAGGTGGCTCAATGGCTAGGAATCAAGGAAACAGTTTTATGTTTGAGTAGGATTTGGGGGATGGGCTGGGGAAAAAAAATCACAATACTTTATGACTTTTGAATAACCAAGCCCATAATAAAAGCCTCAAGCCTTTAACCTGTTTCTCTTTAACTCATTCAGAGATTTTGTCTGAGAACACGTGAGAAAATATTTTCCATTAATCTTCTTTCTTGTTACACCATTTCGGAGCAAAGCATCTTGAAACAGATGCAGCTTCATAGACCTAAGAAACTCCCAAAGACTATCATGGAAGTTTTTGTGGACTTATCATTTACTCACATCTGTGTCAATGACAAAGCAGGAAAACCTTGTACAGAATTCAAACAACAGGGAAGGACACTTTGGTAGAACCAGTCCTCAGCAGTTTAAATACATGTGCAAGATATTTCATCTCTCTGAGAAGAAACATTGTTTGGTCTATTCAAGATGCTACAAGATTTATAAGAACATAAAACAATGGTTTCCAAGCTTGGCACTGCTGTGCTGTAGGGGAAAGACTGTGGATCCATCCAAGAACAGAGCCCTCACCTTAACACGGGAACAAAACACAAGCAAGATTAATTAGCTCAAGAGAAGATTAATCTTAATTTTATGAAAAAGTGTGAGAAATGAACCACAAAAAAAAAAACCACAAAAAAAAAAAACCACCAAAAAAAAAAAAAAAAAAAAAAAAAGAAAGAAATCTAGAGTTTTCTAATGGTCCCACTAGGAAAGTCCTGCTAGAAATTTCCTCCTAGGAATTTTCTTCTTAAACTGATTTTCTCGACCATTAATTTCCTCTGCAAGTGGCAACTGAAATATAGGGACAAAACCACTGCTAAGCAACTCTCAGCATTTACCCCTCAAGTCTCCAGTTTAAATGCATTAAAAGAGTCTGCATTTTACAAATATTTTAGATGGAGTGGTTAAAAGGAAGAGGAAGAACAGGAAGGTGTGCAATCAAAGCAAGTTTTCATGCACCTGCCTTTAACACATTTGTCACATTGTCCAGCAGAACAGCAATAACCTGCTCAAACTGAACCACAAACACAAAAAGTTAAAAACTGAAGACAGCACTGTTAACAAAATGCAGATGCATGAGACTCATCCAGAAAGACCTCACAAATCAGCAACGAGAGGAAGAGAGAGCAAATCATGCAGAAACTATTTAATCAATGAGTAAAGACAATTATAACATCTGTTAATCTTTTGTGTAGGTTATAATTAGATGCTGCGGAGGAGTAGCCTTTAAGAGGGAGGCAGGGAATCCTTTAACATCTGCTAGAAGGGCAAACACTGTGCAATAAATGACTTTAAATGCAATCAGCAAAATGAGAGCTGAGCAGAGTTCACAAAAGGCCTGTATAAAAGATCGTGGATAACAAAATATTTTGCCAAAGGTCAACTCCTGCAGCACTAGAGCCTGAATAATGAGTTCTAGTTTATAGGCCACATCAAAAACAAACGTGATTGTACCTCTGAAAAACAATTCTTTTCTCATTTGTGTCATTATAGCAAAAGCACATGCTGCTGCTGTATATCACATCAGCTTAATGACTTATTAGGGCTCTACCTATCAATCTTGAACAATTCAGAATAAACAGGTAGGTGTGATGTATTTTAAAGGCCAGAATTGAGTCTGACACAGAACTGCTTCACACTGTAAAAGTGATGTGATTCTGATTTTAAATAATTAATCATTCAATAGCTTCTAAAAGATCTAATTATTTACTCATTTTGCCGTTGAAAACAGCCATATACTTTAAGCTGTTCCTCACTGAAAATGTGAGTCCAAGAGGGAGATATTTTATCCAGTTTAACACGGCCCTCTACTGGCAAAATAACCCCCCAAAATCTTACCTCTCCATACTATTTTGTCAGATCATTTCAGAGCAGCAGGAAAAATCCTACATTTTACAGCAGTTACACCAAATCTTAGAAGATAGAGTAGGTCAGAGTTTTAGGACTTTGCATGAATTAAGTCATCACTTAATCTCTCCAGAATTCCCTTGAGGAGAGCATTACTTCCTTTCACCCACCAGATGCAGCTCTGGCCCTCAACAGAGCCCTGAAGAAACAAGCCAAGTGCTCATATCTAGAGGAGTAAGTAATTTTAGAAACAAATGCAATCCTTCTACTTGTGTCAAGTTGTGCTGTGCTCCTCAAGGATTGCCACTGATCCCTCACAGGACTGATGCACGCATGTGATTTCAGTTTGCACAATTAGGTAATACTTAGTATAGGCAAACGAGTATAATAGAGCCCAGCTGCCAAAAGGATACTGTTTGAAATACAAATGCTAACTACCACCAAAAGCAACTTCACTGCAAAAGAATTCTTGCCTCCTTCTTTTCTCCACCATTGCTGAAAATCCACTGTGGTGATTCAATACAGCTTCAATCAAAGTGAAGCAGACAATGAAATTCGCCTCTGTTGTTGCATGTGGTAATTAACTCTTCCTATTTGTATTATGTCTGAGCAACAAAGAAACAAAAGGATACGGTGGAGTATTGAATTTAACAATTTAGATAACGATGAATTATAATAATCAATTAGCATTGTCAAAGAAAATAAATTGTGACACGCATTTGATTCTGTCCAGACCTATTGTGTGCACACACTATCCAATGCTGGTTTGGCTCTGGAAAACGAATAGGGTTGTCCTGTGGAAAGCTTATCAAACATGCAGTTTAACAGTGGCATTTGTTCTTGCTGTGTGTCAATATTAATAGACCATATTTCAGCAACATAATTTTTATCCACTGCTTTATAATCCAACCTGCTTTTCAAGGTCTGCATCATTCACAGCCCATAGACAATGTCACAGCCCGTTTCCAGAAGCCATTGCTGCTGTACAAATCCCGTTTATCTGATCCACCTGAATGCCAAGCAATGGGCACGTAAAAGATGTCCCGCTGTTTTTCACATAATAGCTATCTAACTTTTCATCCTGAAAACATCATGACTAATTCATGTAACCATCAGGGGAAACCTAATGTAATTCAGGTTCCTGCATGCTGCACAAGTGATATCAGCAGACAGTACAGAACAGACAATTCCAAGTGTTAATGGCTCATGTTCTATTTACATTGTACATTTATCCTGTTTTAGTAATAAAACAGCATATTACATGCTTTAACTTCCGAAGGTATTCTGGCAGCTTTGGCAAGAATTTTTCTTCAGCATTACTGCAGTCCTGCCAGGAGCTGCACACGTGCAGAGCCACACACGAGCTGCAGAGCATCCTGCTGCATTTGGCCCTGGCTGCACTGTACTGAGCTTCCCTCGGACACCTTTGTTCTGTGTCCTTTATCCCAACCCCAGTCCCACTTGTCACACGATTACAGGCTGGAGTCTGCCCTTATTCCACTTCTTTTCAGATGGTGAGAAAGCCCGAAGAATTGACATTCTCTTGGCAATTGTCCCTTTTAATGCCATCCCAGAATATTATCAGATTATACTCTGTGTCCTTGGGTAGATTTCTCAGGAAAAAAATCCAACCAGGGGATCCCTTGGCTGAAAAGTGAGCTCAATCTATATCCTAATTTGCTTCATTAGTATATAAGAAAGAAAATGTCAATGTGAGAAGGAAAATGCAAAAGAGGAAAATGAAAATTGGATGCCCACGGGCTCATCAGGTTTTGAGAGTCTGCTTCTGCTTTTAAGGGAATTATCTGAAGATTAGCTCATGTCTAAAATGGAATTGTATCCTTCTGCTTTATAATTACTGGGGCAGGATTTCTATTTCCATAAATCTAAGCTGCCTAAACACTTACACACAATTCATGTACAAGAACAATATCATAGGAACTCATGAAGTTTTCTTTAAAAGTAGTGAAATTCACATTTTTCAGATTAGAATTTGCATGTAAAATTAAAGTGAGAAAGGTAAGTGGAACCCGAGTAGGGTTTCTTATTCTCACTTGAATTATTTTGAAGATTTCAAAGGCATTTATTTGCCAACAATGTCTGAAACTTTGCAGCTGTAAATTATCAGCTCACAACAGTAGATCATTATTATATATATTATAACAAGGTGAGAGAGGAAAGGAAAGCCTGGCTCTTAGGTGTGGATGGAAAGGGATCAAACCCATTCCATCTCCCCAAAGGAAAGCCTCTAACACAACTCTGCTCTTCACTCCTGCATTTGGTGGAAGTTTCTGAGCTAAAAAAACCAGCTTTTAATGTCCATATAAACTTTTAAAATATTATTTCTAAAAAATGAGGATGAACACCTGAGGAATAAAAATATATTCTTATTTACACGCCCATTTGAAACACCAAAAGCCTTTGCCATTCCCACGATACTAATGCAGAGCTAAATTTAGGTTTGCTCCCCCCACCCCCCAGGAGAATATGCTTCCATTGCAAAGACAGAACAACAGCTCCTGAATTGCTCAGTATCTTGACATGCCAAGCCACATTACAGCATGAAAAAAGAAGAGCTGGACAGTTTTGATCTGCTGTAGAAACAGGGTCACTTGAGAGGGGCATCTGCAGTTGTAGCTCCTCTGACCTTAATAAGAAGCCAAAAAAAAAAAAAAAAAATCTGTTGCTGGGTGGGACTGAGAGGCCTTTTAAACAAAGTCAGTAGCAAGCAAAGCAAAGCAAAATAAATAGTGCTGATAACTCATGAGGAATCCTCTAATTCCTATCTGATTGATTTGTACTGACTTACCCTCATACACTTGCCAATCATAATTTTCTGATTTCAATCCTCAGAAATGTGCTTTGTCTTCACAAAGACAGATCATTAAACAGAGGCAAACAGTAATAAAAATTCCTCATACACAGTACTGTGATTAGGTTACATCCTAGAAAAAGCCACTACAACTGAAATTACAGTAATTTAGAATGGGTTTCTGGTGAAAGATTGAAAGGAGAAGCAAGAGACCTGGGGTTTGTTTACCAGCTTTTGAAGTGGGTAAACTAAATTTTAATAAACCACATCTATGGACCAGTTTATTCCTCTGCCAAACACAGACAATTCCATGCCAATCACAGCTAGTTGTCCTGAAAATTAGTTAATCTCTGGTCAGAAACACAATTGTGTCCCACAAAGAGAAGAAAATTTTCTCACAGCAGCTACCAGAATGCTAGGTTTTCTGCTCTGATATTTCAGGATGTCATGGGATTCCTAACATAAACGCTCAAAACAAAAATTACAGTTTCTCATATAATTGAGAATTCATTCTATCTGAAAGGTATCAAAGGACTGTATGATTCTCTCTTTTAAACTTATACACCTCCAGAACTTGAAGAGGAGCTAAAAGTGAAAAATAATAAAGTTTTTTTTAATACATGCCTGCATAAGAAACAAAATTATTTTTAAAGAAAACTATACTAAAAACTACAAGGAATTTATATTAAAAATTCAAAATAATGTTTAATATTCAAATAAATATAATTAAATTACAAGAAAACAACCTTCAGAGAGCCCAGGTTTTGTTCGGTTAATGACAGCACTCAGGAAACTTTAAGAATCTTAAAGTTTCATCACTTAAATTAAGAGAGAGCCACTTCAGTGTAATCTCATACAAACAAAAGCCAGAATGAAGTTTTCATTTGTCCTGAACCGAAGTCAGATGCATGGCTGTAACTACTCCTAACAACTACATACTTGCCACTCTTTTAATTAAAACAAAACTACAAATAACAATGCTGACACACTCCTAGAGAAAATAAGCTTTACAGTGATGATAAAAACACCAAAACAGCAAAAGCCTTACTTGCAGCAGTTCAGTCAAAACATGCCAGCCCTGGAGAACTCAGAACCGTAAGAAGTCTTTTCAGTCCAGAAATTCTCTTGAGTTTATCCAGTGTTTATTTACCAAGCTTTAAAAGTCTGTGGTTAGAAGAACAGAGTTAGCTTTCTACACCCTCCACAGCACCAAAGTCCTGCAGTAACAGCAGACATGAAGTTTGCTGATAGTTGGGTTTGCTGCTGCTATGTAGTTGCTCAGTACTTGTAAATACAAGCTCTGTGGACAAAGTCCCAAATGACATCACAGGCAGCTGCTTATTGTTGAGTCTTTATTAACCGACTGTCAAAAAAGAAAAGCGAGGAGGAAAGAAAAGCCCAAACTATCTTCCCTGCAGCACAATTTGCATCTTAGTAGGAGTTGCAGTGCTACACATATAAACGCTTCTGTTTACCCAACTGATGTTTTTCTAGAATGAATAAACAGTGTTTGCAGGGAAAGCAAAAAAGTAAGAAAAAACTTAAACAGCTTCACCACGTGAAGAGCACAGGGAAGGAAGAAAAATAAAAATCACCAGCACTACCTTTTTCACAATTTATCACTGAATTCTCATAATTCTTTTGTTTGTTCAACAATACGGGTGCAAACTTGCCTTGATTTTAAAGCACAGAGCAGAGGACTTTAATAGGTTGAAATGAAAGTTTCAACTCATTCAAAATTTGAAAAGTTACAGAATTACAAACTCTAATCTTTGCAAGATTTAAAACAGCTCAATGCATTGTGAAGAAAACCCTCTTACTTTCCAAAGATGAAAATACAAGAAAGCAAGAAACAGCATCAAACAGAGTTATTCACAAGGTGCTAAGGGCATAAATACTGACCTTTCCTTCTCAGAGGGCAGGTCCAGGACTAAGAACTGTAGAGCTGAAACACACACTCAACTCCCACCGAGGGATGGGCTACTCGCTGGAGAGCTAGTCCAGCTCCTAATCTGAATCTCTGTCACAGAGCTCCTGCTGAAAGAGAGGGGCTGGGACTCTGTGCCTTGATTTCTCAGAAGTCAGTCCTTTCAAGTCAGAACTTCAAACGCTGAAAGCACCACCAAGGCTTGTGACAGACTGAGCTCTCTTATCTGTGCACGTTTCCACACGAAGAGGTTCAATATTGGAAACACCTGGCCACTCACATCTAAACACCCTAAACTGTTCCACAAACAACAAAACAAGCGAAACTTGAGCTCAGGGATGAGCGGAAGCCAAGTTTTCACTGCTTTTTTAATTGCTACACATGAAAGCCTCAACCCAAATTCTGCCTGTATTTACAAAGAGAAAACCAATCTTGGGTCAGATCCTCAGTTGCTGTAAATCAGGCTAGATGCAATTACACACCTGAACAAGAGCAGTCAGCTGCAAGCTGAAATCCTGCTTTTAGCCTGAAAGAGTGCCATTAAAAACATTTGTGTGACCTTAATAACAGAGTGCCTGATTTTCCTGGTGCTTGCCCTGAGTGGCAGCAATACCCTGCTGACAGTGGTGCTGAGTTCATTGTGGCTGCTCATGTAGGCAATTGCTACCTCTGCCACTTGCTGCCTCGAAAATATAAGTTTGTACTTTTGATGGAGATCTTTTGTAAATCCCCTACATTTATTCCTGTGGCTAATCATCCTGTAGCACACAAGAAACACCACACTGTGTAACCCTGGGTTATATTTACCTCCCTGGCTCAAACACACAGGACACAGGACTCTTCCATTGCACTCAGCAAGGTTTTATATCTTGCTCATTAAGATCTTGCCAGTTTGATGCAGGAAGTCTTCAAAATACTTTGAGGATGAAGTGGGCTATGGGAATAATAAGTAGTAACACATAATATCGAATCAGATCAATTTCAAACCGTAGAGATTTAGTTCCAGCTCCATAAGTGCCATTTAAGCAAATATGAGCAAGGCCCTGTGCTTGGATATACAGCTCCATAAGACTTCAGCTCTTTCCATGAGTAACCAAGCCATAAGATCAGCAGAAGAGTTAGAATTTGCTTAAGTCTGTCACAGATTAATAGTGTGCTTTCTCAGACAAAGGATTAAATTCATTTTTTCACCTGCCATTAGAAGTAGTTATAAAATTTCAAAACACAGGTTACATTGAAGTTTTCTTGATGAGAAAACTGTCTCTGAGACACTAATGCAGACAAATATATGTAGAAGAAAGGAAGAGAGTATACAGTCATAAAAGAAGGAGACCACTAGTTTAATTGAAAAAGCCAACTGCTTAATGAAATAAAAAAAGGATGAGCCTTAAGGAAAATTGCAGTCTGTTCCCAGGAAGAATTTATATTATTTAGTAAAATTTAGCACTTACTAAATTTCCTAGAGCATATTAATGCATTTCCAGCCTAAGGACACCTGAGTGAGCAGGGCCAGGAGAGCACACACACGACTCACATCTCTCTGGTCAGGCAGCAGTGCAGAGGCACTGACTTGAGTTGCCTGAAAGCAATTTTTTTGAGTTTTTCAGAAGTGGTGGTTATTGTAAAAATAAATGCACAACAAAACAAGTACTGAGATTTGTGGGTTTAACCAGGGAGTTGTTCTTCCCAAGAGGAGAATTGCCATGAGGGTGGACAAACAGATTTTGCATTCTTCAAATTACAGCACTTATTAAGGGAGTGGCCATTAGCTCACCCTGTCAGTGCACTTATCCATCTAATTTCTATTCTAAGTCATAAGATATAGCTGCTGGCTGTGCAGATACAACTTATTTTTGGCAGGAATGCCACGGATTTTGCTAGAACAAAATTAACAGCAGAATTCAGTCCTTGACTTGATGCAGGTTGAGTGAAAAGATAAAGAAGTCAAAGGCATGAGCTGCAGTCATTTCTCCTGGCCTGATGTGCAGTAGGCTGAACTGATTCTTGTATCTGAAGAAATAATTCAGCTTCGTACTGCCTCATTTTTGATGAGCAGACAGGTAAGATGAGACATTTCAAACTGATCTAAGTACACACAGATATTAGAAAAGCCTGTCAATTAACCTCTTGCAATATGGCCAGGATTTCTTAAAGACCTCATGTCTCACACTAACACAAAACCCACACTATTTCAGGTTCACTGTCCACATTTGACTCTACTTTGTTATTAACTTAGAAAGTTCCTCCTCACTGAAGAACCTAAAACAAGGACATCATCTTGGAAAATGCAATAGTTGGCTGGGATTGAGTCACCTAACTGCACATTTACTGATGAATGCAGAAACCCCTGAACTTGTGATGTGCTTGCTCACTTCTTACCCCCCCCAGGAGCAGAAAACAACTGGGACCCAGGTGTCTCAAGGTTCAGCCTCTCATCACAGACCCCTAAAGCTGCAGCAGAGGTGATCAGCCCCACAGCCTGAAGAGTTAAAAGGCAGGTGGGAAGAACTAAGAGCATTTTCCCCCAGGGATGTCCCACTCTCCTGAGAGCCCTCTGTGATTCAGGGCAGTTTCAGACAGCCTGCCCATGTAAAAGCCTTGTTTAACATTCTAACTGCTGCTGGGGCAAGGACAGACAACCTGACAGGCTGAAGAGCAATTTAGTCTAGGGCAAAATTGAAGGACATTAAAATCCTAACATAATATGATAGAATATAAATCCTAAACTGTTATATTTTTATCCCACAGTAAATACTGAGATCACTGGAGTGCAAATAAAAAAAAAAAAGTTAAACAAATTGTAGGCTGCAAAATTTGTCTTCTTTGGAGTTGCACATGGTTAGAAGTATTGAGCTGGTTCCTAAAATATCATGGAAATTTCTCCATTGTTCTGAAGAGCAAAATGTTCTTTAAAAATTACTATTATGCTCGCTTTTACCAACACAGTTAAGTATGTCTTACAAAACATTTACCTACAAAAATGTGAGGTGTCACAAATTAACACAGCAAACACTTTCCTGGGGTAGTTGGCCGAGCAGATAAACAACTGGCAAGTTGAAATAAGTGGAGACAATAAAAGGAAGGGTGTGAGAGCAGTAAATGAATCTCCTCAGATACTCACTATCAAAAACTGGCCTTCAGTTGAAGTAGTTTGATGGGGCTGGTAAGCGTTTGATCACAAAAATAATTTGGTTTTTAACCTTGCTAGGTGATTTTTCAAAGCTTTTTACCTCCCCTGCATGTCAAGAATAGAGAAAGGGTCCTTAGCAAAGGCAGGTTTTAGTGCTGGAACAAACAATAGCTCTCTCTTCTGTCACATATATGAATTTAAGCTTCAGAGAAAGCAGCAAATAACGTTTAACAACAGTTACTGCATTCAGGTTGGCCATTCTGCTACATGCAGGGTTGGGGATATCATCAGTCTGGTTATCCTTGACAGTTGTGCTCTCCATGCCTGGCACTGCCATGCTGCCCTCTCCAAGAGCTCCCAGGCAGCTTCTGTAACAACCTGTGTGCTCCTCAGTACCTGTCACTCCTGCAGCTAAAAAATATGATAGTCTACCTCCTGGAAGAGCACCTTTATATGGAAACATTTACTCTAGCTCACATCCCACACTATGGGAAATCCTGTCCTTAAGTGTCAGGATGAAGCTTTGACACCCAATTCTGACACATAGGAAAGAAAGTCTAAAATGAAATGTTTAATCCAGCCTTTTCAGATGAGCTGAGAGCTAAAATGAGCATATACGATTGTTCCTGCCATAACAGTGATTTGCAATCAATTTCTAAGTCTTTTTCAGTTCCATAATTTTTGCTTCAGTAAAATTCTATGAAAAGCATTCATTGGAGAAAATTGATAAGATATCTTTAAAGGACATTGCCTTTCACTACAAATTGCCTCAATGTAAAATACAATATTAAGCAAATCATAAAAAGTTTGTTTTGAGTGTTTGCCACTTGAAAATGGAAGGAGTAGTCAGAAGCTGGATTTTGGAATTACACAGGATCTCAGAAATATTGTAAATAAGGTTACAAAATCTAAGTACATAGGACTGGCTCTCCTTAGTTCTGTCAGTTAAGTCATTTTTCCTTCTTTGCCTTTCCTGTTGTTTCTGGAATCAAATAATTGATTCAACCACCAGTGACCTTCTCCAGAATTAGTTGAAATCAATGGCATTAGTGGATTCTGGAGCAAGCCCAAAACCAATGCATGTTCAAGGGCTTTTGTGTATCCTTAATCACACGTATAAGCCTCTGCAAATTCAGATTCCAGTGGATCCCATCATTTAATCAGTTCTGCAGTGTTTAACTCCACATACGGACAGGCGTCCCCTGCTGGATATTGAAAGTGGTGTCTATTATGAGGAGAAGGTTATTCCCATAATCTGTTTCTGATGAAAGCATGTATTTGTACAGGTGTCAGGGATCCAGCAGGGCTGGCAGCTAATGGGAAGGCTGACTAATTTGCACTCTCCTGCTGCCTCTTCGGACACGTCGCTGTGTGTCAGCAGCAGAGGTAGTGGCTTGTGAAACACACATTCCTCTGATGCAAGCATCTGGCTTCTTGGCAGCCAAGTTGTGACAGGTTCTGCAGCAGCTGGGATGGCCCCGTGCTCTTTCAGATGGTTAAATAGTCTTGTTTTTCAGCCTAGCTGTTTGTTTTCCTGCTGCACTCTTGGATGGAAGCCCATTCGCCCTTTTAATCAATGAACTGGCCGTTGGATGGGAGTAATCAGCCACATTTCTGTGCATGTCAGAGCAGAGATTTTTGCCCAGAGATTGCCAGCCCTACAGCCCTGCACTCAGCTTAACCTTCCTTAACCCTGTCCTGCTTCATCTTGACACCTAACACACCAAAGGAAGGATTGTCTTCCCAAACTGAGAGCAAACACTGGAATAGCATTCTTCATCCCTTAGTCATAGAATTTCCTGGATTTCATAGCTTCTGCTTTGTACAGGAGACAGTATTCAGATCAAATAAGAAATACAATTTATTTCAGATGGCTTTATAAACTGTCCTCCCATGTGCATGCACCAGATGGAGATAAGAATCTGGCTGGAAGGTTTAGCCTTACACTGTGTGGCACAGAGGTAACAGCACATCAGATCATTAAGGTAAAAAAATCTTCAGAAAAGATTCCATAAATCTGAAATAATTTTTATTTAAATTGCCTTTAAACATATTATGCAAATCCACAACATAACAAGCAGTTCCGAGTAATTCCCTCCAATAAACGAACACATGGCACTACCAACACCAAATGTGATAATGCAGTATTAAAAAGGAGGTCTCACAGGGATACCACAAAAATCGAAAGCTGTCATCTGCCTCTCAGCCATTTGTAAGCCACCTCCACCTTTTCACTCTAAATGATAATCTGTCTCTCCTTTTTTCCTATGTACTGCTGCTTGTGGAGGGAAAATAAGTAATGAGCTGATTTGGATAGGCTACATTTTCCCCTGGCAGGGTTTTACTCTTCACTCTTGTGCTTGCCATATGAAACTCTTTTCGTGGGATGCAGCTACTCTTATTTCTACACTCACCAGAAGAGAGAACATACACAAAAAGGCCAATTCCTGCCCCTGCCACAGAGAGAGGAGGGAACAAATCTTCCTTGCCTTCTCCTTTCATGTGTTCCATTGATGGCTTGATGAGGACCTGGTAACAAGCTGATCAGTCCTATCACCCACTATTTGCCAAATTCACACACTCACACACACATGCTCTTAATCAGTTCTAGTGGCCACAATGATCCCTGTGGAAACAATACATCAATATCACTATGGGCTCCAACCACACCAGGCCACACATATCCAGAGCGATCATAATCAGCACTCAGCACCACCCTGCCCTAAAGGAAGTAAGAAAACAATAGTCCCAAACCAGTCTGAGATATGTTACTATAATTTAAAGTTGTGTTTGGGTCTTTCCATTCCATCTCCAAAGCAGGGCAGGCACGAATTGCTTCCAGCAGATGACTTAGTAAATGAGAGCTGTAACAACTTGCCTGGTTTTAATACCATATAATTCCATACTATGGCACACAAATTGATAAAAACCCTGTCATTTTAATGAATTACTATTATCAAGAAGAGGCTATCTGAAATGCATTGTCAGTGTTCTGGTCTCTTAACACCCATATAATCTGCTGTAAGTTGATCCATGTCACAGGTAAAATGTTCAAGGGTTAAACAGCTTGCTTAAAGCCCAAGAAAAGAAACCAAACAGATTAAAGTCTAGGAATCACTGCTCCCAGTACTGTCAATGGAGCCCTGGACAATAGCATGAAGTCTTACTCAAAAGTAACTCAGTTCAAGTCCTCAGTCTCAGCTCCCCTCTGGAAAAAATCCTGGGTTGTAGAAAGCTGTACTAATAAACAGTACACAGACTGGGATCTCAACAGTATGCTGTGATTACTTTAAATCTGTGAAATACAACAACTCGTAACAGCTAGCAAGACAATTTTCAGGAGAAGAGACCAAAGTGTCTCTTTGCAAAAAAGATGATGGAAAAGCACAAAATTATTTTTGTGAGGAGAAAGGTTTCTTAGTCTTCCTTAAAGGAAAGCACCTCCATCCTGTTCCTCTGGATAAAAAAGGACAGGTATATCAAACAAAAGCTGTTCTGGATTACCACACTTCCTTCTCCACCACAGTGCTGGAGATTTTATTGCATGCTATAAAGAGAGGAAAAACTCATCTTGTAGTCATATAAACACAGTGAACAACACAGAATAAGTATCAATTACTTTTGCAAGTTGCAGTGATAGCTTCAAACCCTGAGGATAGCTTCAAATGGTATGACAAAGACTTCAGTTAGATTAAAACATCAAAAGCAAACTAGCATTCAAAACCAAACAATTTCGTCTCTGCTGTGGAAGTTACAATAAATTTTCTGAACTGGCAGATTTCCCTCCTAGCTGTTCAGCTGTTCCTTTCCCACAGGTAAAATAAGTCAATCTGTTTGAGAAGACAATTTGCCACCCAGCTTACTTAATGCCACACATTAAAATTAAATGACTGACTAATTTTGTTGTCAAAGAGTTGTTTTAATGGGAATTCATGGTTAAAAGAAACAACCCCAATAGGGAAATAAAATCACATGATGCTGACTTCCATGTGAATTAAATCTAAATAAAATAACTGTCCAACTTTTTGCCTCTTTTTACATGGACCTTTTCTCAAATCCTTCAACAGGTCCCTGCATATATGTCAGTCCCTGTCTCCTTTAATCCCATGATCCAACTTTGGCTCAGTGATGTTAGTATAAACACAAACATGACTAACAGAAAACAGAATATCTGTGATAAATCTTTTCTCATCTGGAATTGAACATGATAAATTCTTGTAGCATACTAGCACGCCAATGTGGCTGCATTTTCCATTACCCTTGTCCTAATATTAGTGGCTGTGGAAAGTGTGTGGCAGTGCTGGTGCTGGGTGTATTCACACAGTGCTGTGCAAGGCCTTGCAGAGACATTTGAAGCAGCTTTAAATAAGTTACTTTGGTTCTGGAAAGCAATGTGGCCACGTTAGGTCTCTGCATGGAGCCCAGCACAGGAAATACCCTCGGCAGAAACCCATGGGAGCGTTACAGCCCTGCCCCAGCCCAGCGAGCAGGTTCAGAGCCAGCTCAGCATCTCCACACAACACTGCCCTACAACCACAGATTATTAAAAGGGTTCATTTTGCTTTCAGAAAAAGGCAGGAAAATTCTTTATTTTCACAGTGTAAGTCACAAGCTGAAAATGCTTTTCTAGTCGTGGTGTGAGCTCATTTGATTCGTCCTAGAACACCATTCTTAGCTGAAAGAATAAAAGTCTCTCTGAGGTTGAGTGCCACGTTTGAAGTGGTCTGTGGGAGCATGAAGCAAGCTTCACCCTTGCATTTTGATCAAATGAAGGGCTAAGGCTCAGGCCACTTCACTGCCTGGGAAGGAGCAGAAACCTGAGTGCACACTGCCCAGTGCTCTGGGGTCTGCTCCACGTTCCCTTGATTTCAAAGCAACTCAGGTGAGCAACCCAACCTGTTTTCAAAGGCTAAGTGCCATTCTTAGCTTTCATACACTCGAGGATATACATGCATTAATAACAGGGATTAGCTGTCACTAGCCAGAACCACTTGTTTATAATATTTGAAATATCCTGAAAATATGAAGCCTTTACAATTTTAACATAGATACTCTTGCTCTATTTTATGTTCCAGGTAGCTTTGCCAAACGATTTGGGTCAAGTCTTGTGTGTTGAGCTAGAGGTCAGTCATGACAGACACCTGGAACAGCTTCTCTGATGTCTGCCCTGCCCTGTTGTTGTTTCCTCATCCCTCCAAAATTACAGATTCAGCAGTTCTCAGCATGCAGAAGTGCATCTTACTCTATATGAGTGGGTGTTATCTGCTAGTTTTCTTTATATGATGCCACAGGTAAATGAAGAATTTAAAATAATTTTAAATAAGGCCCATTGTGCACATTGTCTCCATTTAATTTCAGAGCTCTTCCAAATATCCCAGAAGTTTGGAAAATAAAAATTTCTGTTGTGCTCTGGCTTTGGCACGTGTCTTTTAACAGATGGAAATTATTGTTATGTAGCCTTAGGTCATATCAGGATCTCTTTTTGTTTCTGTAATGAGGCCCTATTAATACCTAGGACTTTCTGCCACTCAAAGGATTTTAAAACATCAAGAATTCAGCCAGAACTGTAATGCTGATGTGTGCTTTTATGATATAATCTAACTGTAATTACCCAAACCAATATCAACATAACAGTCATTCTTATTCTATAGGAAACTTGGGTATTCTACTGTATTCAAAAAATGCTTACTCTAAAAGACTTTTCTCATTCCCATTGCAGGGTCAGCATTTCACCTTATGTGAAGTATAGTTGCAAATTAGAGAAATTAGAGTAATTATATCGAGCTAGACAGTCTTTGGGCTAGTCTCCATGAAAGTTTTGCTGCAAAATAAGACACGACAGGACAGCTGTCACTCTGTGCAACCTTACCATGTAGCATCTGAAATATCTGCACTGAGAAGTGGTTTAGAATAGCTGTTTTGAAGTGATTTACTGCTAATTTTGTAGACAAAACCCTAAAGCCAGCTTTCTGTTTTTAGGGCTTATGCCTTTCAGAAGCTTTTACATTAAATGACAGCAATGAAAAACTTTATTTACAAAATATTCACAGATTAATACTCATAGCTTATTCAGCATGTAGGACCTCCAGGGTTACCACTACCCCTGAAAAAGTCAGGTCATGAATGCTTGAAATTTTTTAACTTTTACTTGGGTATTAGAAGTTTGGACTGAATATTTAACACTTCTAGGCAAATGATAAGATGACATTTAACTTTACAGTTAAGCTTTTTCTTTCTCCCCCTGCAGCATTGGGAACCTCCTGTAATAACTCTCAGCATCTTTGCTGAATCCAATAGGTTTGTTCACTAACTGTGGCTCCCAGCTGCTGCCCAACATATATGAAAATTTCCACCAAACTCAACATCCTGACCATCAAACTTGAAACAGATTAAGACAGAATTAGATTGTCCAGATGCATTACAAAAGAGAGAAATTTACAACCAATTTACAACGGAGTGTTACTAAAATATAGTGAAATTAATGTAAATAAGCATAGTATCTTCCTTCCCCTCCTCCCCTTCTCTCCTCAGAAATACTCAATGACTAGTTGGCAAGATAAACAGCAAATGCCACTGTAACATAATAAGGGCCATGTATCAGAAATGGTAAATATATTGACAGGAGTTGCTTTACTGTTACATGGTATGATTTAAAAAAATATATTTAATTACAACTGTCAGAAACTGTGCTAAAAATAAGTTATTGAGTTACATTTTTTTCTACATGACAGATAAATGTAGGAATGTAACATTCTCAAGGAACTGTTTGTACTAGGCACTGTATTTCCTCTCCACCCAACAGAACTTCCAGAAGAACATCATATGAATTTTGCAAGTATATCAAGGAGATAATAGTCACCACAGGCTGTAAAAACTGGAAGATCATAGACATGCAAGTATATGCAGGTGCTACAAGCAAACTACATTTTCTTCCTGCCAAAACGGCCTCTCTAATCTCCAAGCTAGTGAAAAGGTCCTCACAGCTCCAATATTTTCCCTGCAGCCACAACAGTTTTTTACATACATATGCAGCCATTTGATTTTATCCCCCAGAAGGACAAACCCAGCAAGTGAGAGTGTCCATCAACTCCCTTGAAGGTTACATACACTTTATATACATCTTGCAAATTAGTCTACGTACTCAGGTTCTCTGTAGTTATTAAAATCCTACCATCATTTCCCTAGAAAGAGAAGGAAGAATGTTGATTTTAGGTATTCAGGCATCATTCTCACTAAATTGAGTGGCGAGTTAAACCATATGGGGACATTAAATGATTCCAGGTCACTGCTACACTAGATCATCCCCACAGAATTGGTTTAGTTCAGAAATGTTTGGTGTCAGGAGCTGCAACCACAGTTGCTCATTATCCAAGCAGCTGCTTAGATGTCCCATGTGTGCCTGACACCAAGGCACTCAAGCCAACATGGTTTAATTTATTCAAAATAATGGTGTGGTCATGCCTTGTACACCTAAAAGAATGGCCCTGATTCCATGGGAAATGGCAGTGTTTGGTGCTATGAACTAAAAAACCACTTTGTCCCAAACAGTGCCAAAGCAGAGGCAAAGCTGCACATCTCCAGTTCTGACTCGGCTGTTCCACACCTCCTGGCCTGGCTGGTGGCACTTGGCTTCCCCAGAAAATGTCCAGAACTCACCTCAGAATGCTTAATGCCACATCTTTTAAGGAAGTATTCATTTTTTTACACATACCTACAGAAAACTGTTGTCCTCAAGCTGCTGTCGTACTCTGGAAGTATTTTTGAGGAAAACTACACAGGTGTTGAAAGAAAGGCAGCAGCAGAGATACTTCTCAAAGAGGTGCTCACCTGGAATATCTTCCATCTGAGTTTGTCAGTGCTCAAGCCCTCTAACCAGCCACCTCAGCTTCACAGAAATCTTTTCTGGGAATTACACAACGACCAAGTGCCTGCACCTTACCACAACACTTACTTCTTGCTCTAGAAGTTAAGCTTTCATTAAAAGTTTCTACTCATTATGCCTGCAAGGAAAATTTATCAAAACACAAACAAAACATAAACCTTCAACCCATATAGAGCTTGATAAAACAGCTCAGAAATTCTGTTTTTCTTCTTAGCACATCACTGAAATGAAATCACAGCACTTCCTAAAGGCAGCTTCACTGAAAACACCAGATTTTTAATAAATATTAAAGTGTAGTTCTCAAGGGGTTTTTGCCACCCTTCCCAAAGCAGCCTACAAGATTTTGCCTTCAGCCTCACTCTTTTTCCCTCAACGATCTCAAAAGAAAATCTATATTTTTTGCTATCTAAAACATATTTAAAGGCAAGATATTGACAGACTACAATAAATTTTACTGAGCAACAATATGATGATTTATTTAGCAGAGATAAATAAATCTCTGTTTAGGCGTTTATTGGCACATTTGCCTAGGCAAAAACTCCTTCCTTCCAAAAAAACTTGAGCTGTAACCAAGAGTTTCAGGAAATTCTGCAAGATGCTGGGTCTGGGCAAGGACCCCCATGGGGGTACAGCTCTTGCCTCATAACCTCTGTGTCACAGACACTGGCACAAAACTGCCTCTTGTCCATGTATTTAACACCAAAATTAAAGGCTGTCAGAATGACTGTTGATGTCCATGGGAATTCATTACCTTCCATGGGATTTGGGAATATGTACCACGAGCTGCACCACACCAAGCACCACCAAAGGAGAAAAGGCTCCACAAAGAACATTTCCAAACAAGATCCAAAGCCAAAGGGCAAAGCTCGTGCTGCTTGTGGCTCATCCCTGCCATGCAGTGCCATCTCAGACCCACGGTTCCCAGCCTCCAGGGAGCAGCAGGCAGGCGTTTCCGTCATGGCACACTGCAGAGGGCACACAAGCCCTGGTTTGTTCCAGGACAAAACCACTGAAGCAGCAAGGCACGGCAGTGATTTCCCAAATCCACAGTCACTCATGTCACAGCTTCTCCTTACACCGAGCCCAAGGCTGCACAGGGAGCTGTCAGCAGCCACAGTCCCTCTCCCCATCCCAGGAATGCTCTCCCGCCTCCTCCCCTGTTCCCATTCACAGCTCGGGGTGACTCAGCTCAGCTCCCAGGAGGAAAATCATCCCTGCTGCTCACGCACATGAGCTCTCTGTCCACGATGATACACATGCACTTCTGAGAAACCATAAAAAGGAGAGGAAGAGAAATCCATGGGGAATTGTAGGACAGAAATGGACTGGCACACACAACCACAGCTATCCTGCATTAAAATGAAGTTACAGCCATGTGGGTTTCCAGGAAAAAGGCTGTTATAGGATCTTCCATTGCACATCATTCAGTGCAGTGAGGTATGCTGTGCTTGCACAAAGTGCCCCCAAACTTTTGCATATTGGTTTTATTCCTTACTCTCATGATAGATATAAAGCTATTAAACTTTTTTCAAACAAAAACCAAATTTATCTTCTATACTGAGCCAAGAGTATTGACAGTGCAACCCCACTGGTACCCACTGAAGAGTCTTATAGTAGGCAACTCTTGCAGATTGGCTTTAAAGTCTCAAATACTTGTGCATTGTCACAAATCTCTCCAGTATTTATGGCTTCCAGTCACTCACCTAATAACTATAAAAGTGCCTTCATGGGACTATATGGTTTTAAGGATAAAACAAGGGAGAATCCAGTGTATCATCACTTCTCCTACCTTAACTGTATGCCAGAGATTGCCCCTTACCAGCACTTCTCTTGCTTGATACCTGTCCAAGTATGAATGATAGCATCCAGTGGACATACCCCTGGGAAGAATGGAGCTTCCTTCACCACAGAAATTCTGCTTTTGTAAAATGGTTAAAGCTGCTAAGTATCCCTGTGACACACAAGTTTCCAGTTCAAAGGGTAGTTCTCTGCCCCCGCAGCACTCATCTCCCACAGTGGTGCTAAAAAGAGGAATTTGGCTCAGCTCTACCTACATACTATGCCAGAAACAAAAAGGAAAAAAAGGAAAAAAAGCCAAACTACTCAGTGGTCTTCCCTCCTTCTACTGTAAATACGTTTTCTAATCCAGTGTTCCAAATCACACATTCATGGGCTGGTTGTGTGCAGGGCCTGATAAATCCTGAGTCAGTTCAAAATTAACATGCACTGATAAAAGATCAGTGTATGAAAGTGAAAGGTTTGAACAAGTGGGAACAACTTCATTTTTTTTGTTAGGGCAGTGCTTTGTTGCATATGCAGACCTGAACATCTCTGGAATCAAGGCTGATGCAAAGATGGGAATTGAGCTGAAACATGAGGAAGCTCTTCCCACTGCTACCGGCACTTACACAGCTGCCATCAAAGAATGCCTCTCACCTGAATTTTTTCAAGACACAAAAATAAATTACCACATGAGTCACCATTTCTTGGTTTCTTTCTGAACAAGAGCACACACAAAAATTTTATAAACCACTTTGTGCAATACAATTTCTAGTGTATTGCCAAAGACCTGAGTTACTGAAAAAGCCCACGGGCTCTGGCGATGCTGCATGGTAAGGAAATGTTTGTATTTTGAGCTCTATCAATTCTACTGACCAAGATATATTGTTGTAACCACTGAACTCATCAGGGGATTGAAGAGTTAATAAAAACATAGGAAACTGCACCATTACATAAAGTACAATCTGTCATTCAGATATTGGAAATGGACGATGAAGATGCCAGTATAAGTGCATGTACTTATATACAGAGAACACTTTAAACAGTTGACCATGATTTATACATGCTGCAGCTGTCACACACACTATTTCTGACATCTAAAGAGCCTATGCATACTTTCAGTGGAAGAAATTTCTAGTTATTTGCCATTTTGTAGAACTGTAAATCACATAAATGCTCATATTATTACCATGTGCTCTGACAGTTTGCATCAACAGAGCATCTTGGAAGAATTACAGTGATGAATTATTGACAGTATCTCATATAGCTGGCAAACATTTATTTGAAATGCTGTGGTACAGAACCTGCCTCTTTCCGGTCTTGAGATTGACCCTAATGTAAACTATAGCATACAACAGATCAAAAAATATATAGCCTGGCTCTCAATTTGTGATCTCATTTTCATCATTCAATGGTTCCCATAAAGATTGTTTATTATTGATGTGAAATGCTGGAACCAAAATATCCTGTAGCTGGAAGCTGGAAGTCTCAGCAACTGAGTCAGAGTGACTCTTCTGGCCTTTTCTCAATATGCTTTATTTCTTCTATTGAATAAACAAACAGTCCCATTCTGTAATGACAACATGAGCCAGGATTTTTCCATATTGTTTTGACAGATGTTGTCAGGGACTGATTACAAAAACCTGTACACCTAGATACTGACTGCTGAGATATTCCATAATATAACTGAACTACATGCAGAATAAACTACTGTCATAGGAAGCTGTGCTAATGAAAAGCCTCTGACTATGGAAATTAAACTGCAAAATAATTTTTCCAACTGCAGCAAAACTATTTTTAAGGGTACTGGAGATAAGAATAAGAAATAAGAAATTTGGTACACTGGGCACAGGATAGGGCACAGAATACAATGATGGATTGATTACCAAAATGCCTTAGTGCTTGGTTCAGGCAACCTTGCAGGGAAAGATTAGGTCCTTTTCCAAAAGTCTCAATACTCTAAAGTCCTCAGCCAGAACAGCCAGACCAACCCTGACTGCTACTTGGCTCAGTACATTCAGTCAGAATTTTGTCTATTAATTAAATTTTTGTGCTCTCTTTTTACAGGTAGGTGGAAGATGCATCAAAGCTGGTGGGGCTGAATTATAAGCAATTATTTTAAAGGAGTTTCTGGGGTTTGTGTTGCAAGAGGGTTGGGAGAGGATGCTATTTCCCTGACCACACTCCATGCATTATAAAAATTAAAAAAAAGTAGACTGAATCCCCACTACAATCACACACGGAGCTGTGAAAGAGACTTATTTCCTATTATCAGGTGTTAATGTGCCCTCAGTAACTGCTAAAAGGAAACCCAGACACTACACCATCATGGGTTGTCCTTTTGAATGCCACTTTTCAGGTCTGTAGCCCCCACCGGCCCTGACATTTACTTGTTAAATAGGAGATCACAAAGTGAGTACCAAGAGGACAATATTTATTTGAAGCTCAGGGAGAAGGAGGGGACATCACAGTGAAGGTATTTGGACAAGCCAGACAATTTTTTCAAACCTGACCAACTAAAAATTCTGGAAATTAAAAACCCATAGCTCAGTAGGACTGACCAAAGTAATATTACATCATTTTGTCCATGCAGAATGAGACACTACACAATTCCTGTGTACAAGTGTATTTCCTCAGTATTTCTCTAGATTCCACAGAAACAGACATGCATGTATGTGTGCATACACACTGAGGGGAAGGTTGAAAAGAGATAAAAGGGTATCAACACTACACTGCACGTTTGCAACAACTGAGTCCTTGTGTGGTTGGTTGGAGGAAAATCCTAACTAGATATGAGCCAAAAACTCCAAAAATGTTCAGTGATCAAAAGTTTTCACTACTCTCTCTAATAAAATACTTCCTTTGGTTAAAAAAGAAAAAGAGAATTTTTTTTAATTAGCTGTGGAAATGTACCATTTCATGGCTTTTCTTCTGTAGTTTGTCTTCAGGTGTGTTAAACAAGCCCAAACCTGAGAATTTTGCAATTTTTATTTAGAAATAACTTTAAATGAAACCTGCAACTGAAAAATAAAGGCTTAATTCTTTACCAGTGTGAAGAAAACTTAAAATATATTCAAGCAATATAGTGCAGTTAGCATCCAGAAGTTGTTTAGGTAGGATTTAGAATGCCTCAGTCATTCCAAGAACACAGGCCTAAGTGACAGGCTTTCCTGAGTATCAAGGACAAGACCAAAGCCCATTTATAACCTTGCAAAATTTTCCAATGACTTTCATTAGTATTAGACTGATTTGATAGGAATCTCACAAAAGTGAAAGCAGTCTTCTCTGTTATAATTTTTTTTTCTTAAAACCTTAGCTTTCTTCGTACTAAATGCATATAAAGAGCATTTATTTGATAAACACAGCACCACCAATTTGAAAGCAGTCCCTGCCTAGGAAGGATTATGGACTGTCTATCATCCCTCTGTGCCCTAAGTAGGGTCAATAAGTCATTCATGCCATGCAAAGTATTATGTAAGAAATTACAAAGGGGCCCTATTTAGATGACCTCCTTTTTTTGTTTCATATTCTAATTGCCCAGCTAAAAAGAACACGTTGTCCCAGTGGAAACTTTAGGAAGAGCACTGGGCAAGACGTGCATACAGGAGCACTTTACACGTGCACTCTGACCTCTCTTGACACTGCAGGTCCTTTTCCAATTTCCAAAAGTTTCCAGGAGGAAGCAAAGGGAGCCAGCCCTGTCTATGTGATGTCTCAGTGACATTTCACTGAGATGATAGTTCACTGGGATTTGCACATCTGAAACTCCCTCCAGGGAGGCTTATGAAAGCTTCAGCCTAACCTACTTTCAGCACTCCATGGAGTAATTCTTTTCCAAGAGCCAGCAGCCACTGATGGCAGCAGGAAGATGCAAAGGAGTGCAAAGGGACTTCAGCCGTGTAGGATCCAGTGAGCCACTCATAAAAATGAAACATCCCCCACTAAGTTATTGAAAATTGAGGTCTGATTTAAGGAAAAAGGCAGATTTGGGGGGGATGGTATTATTGAACAAACACAAAAGCAAAAAACAACTATGCCTTCAGATAAGAGTCAAGCAAAAACTTTATTAAAAAAAATTTTTTAAAAAATTGTAAATTTGAAAAAAACACATTCACCCTCCAATATCTTTGAAATCAGTTATGCTTCCAGCTAAAAAAAGGTGTCATTGTGAGAGATACGTGATGACACTCATAATATTTCTAGCCATAGGATGCATTAGATGAGTGGAAAACCAGAGTCAGGCTGTCTGGTTTGCTCTGCTACCTGAATTCCAGACCTGAAGCAGCTGTAGCAGAGGAGAGGGCTCTCCCAACACATTCATGGACCCCACACTGAACTTTTTAATGATGCCCCCACATACAGCACAAGTTGTGGGTATTTTCACCTCTCTCATTTTTTCCCTTATTTCATGCCACAGAGTCACAAGGACTATCTAATCTATTAGTTTCTAAAGGCATCCTCTTTTCATGCCTCCTGAATCCAATTTAAACTTCAAACTTTGATTGAAAGGGGGATGATACCTAGTACCCCACTCAAGGAAGTGAAGACTGTTAAATCCATCAGCAAGTGATTAATTTTTCAGATGAAATGAGGACCACTAGGAAACAGTGGAATAAAACAGATCCCCAAAAACCAAAACAGGTAGGCATCACCTTTAATTTAATACATTCATTTGCACTGTCACTTCAGTGATTATTACTTCCTGTATGCAAGAAGAGCAATGTAAACCAGAACCAGTGGGTGAAAGCAAGATGCCAAGGAAGCAAAGTAAAAAAAAAAAGGCAGGAGAATGTCATCTCTAGCAATAAATGATGCAGCACTACTGATCGTACCACTTTCCCAGTGGGTTATGTACAAATGAGGAGTGGCAAAGGTGAGGTATCCTTGTAGCAGATACACACAAGTACATCTCCCAAAGTTTGGCTGTGTGAGTGCTGATTCCAACCTAGCCTTGCTACCCTCAGACCCTTCAACCCCTTCACATAACGCAGCACAATTTCTTTTACACAGTGAGCTGAGTTGCACCTCTCCTTCTCCCTCCCACACGTGCCAGACTATGTGAGAGGAATACTCCCCTCAAATTCCCTTCCATTAAGCTTTAGCTAATAGAGCTGACCATGGGGCTACTGGAAAGCAAAAAGTGCTGCTGCCACAATAAATGCAATCTAGTTGCTCCAAACGAGATATTTGTAACTCTTCAAGGCTGTCAATGATTGTAGAAAATAATTCTAGAACAAGTTTTGCGTAGTTTAATCTACACTGTTGATGACTCTTCCAGTAAAATTTTCTGTTCTTTATACATAGAGCTCTACAGATTTATTTCACATCTGTATTATGTTATTAATATAAATTTGTCATTTGAAATTATTTTAGGCATAATGTTTACAGAATTATTTCAGTAAGAAAGCTTATTGCAGAGATTTCCAGTTTTGTCTGCTGAAACCACTTGGTCTAATCATTTATGGGAGTAAATAAATGTTATGAGACTTCATGGAGAAACTATTATCCAAATTACTGAACAACAACAGAAAAGCCTTTATTATGTTCCAGGAATGCGTTTCTGGCAGAGAAAATAACATTTGTATACAATGTCTTTTTATAGATTAGACAGGAGAAAAATGCCTGCATTGATGTACTGCAAACTGCATGGATTTTTTTCTTTCCTGAAGAATTACAAGTGACATCAGTTTTCAAAATGTCTGAAGAGAAGAGAACACACTTTGTCAAAGGAATTCCAGCTTTTTTTATTCTGTTAAATTGTGTACTAAGACAAACTTTCCCATTGTTTATTGTTTGCCAGGTCATGGCTCTGGGGTAAAGAAAAAGTGCTTCAAGCTCTCAAATATTCCTCCTGAATAATTATTTTTTTGTTTTCTCTTGAGCAAAGCAGCAAAATGACCTAACTGAGATCTGTAACACCATTTGCCAGGGGCTTGAAGCCTTTGCCTCCTGTGCATAAAATAAAAATGTGAGGTCTCAGCAGACTGTTCTCAGGATAGTTATTCCTGGATCATGTTGGTTCAAGCAATTCTCTTCAATGGTCAAATATGTTGTATAAAAAACTAAGCAGTAATCACAGGGGTTCTGCCAAAGAAAGCAGCTTCTAAGATTTTCCCAGGGAGGTAAGCAAAATGCATAGTGTAGAGGAGAAAAAGAAAAGATCTAAGGTGTTGGGATTTTATAGGAAACCTCTAGAGAATTTTACTTGTTCTTCCCTTCATCACTCTATAACTGGCAGAGTTTTGGACCACACTGCTGAAGCTCTCTGATCCATCAAACAAATCTTTGCTTTGAAATAAACCTGAACTTCTTTCCAGGTTTGTGGATTCTGACTGTCAAAATACTGGTGTTGGAAGCAGCAGGAGCAGCAGCCAGGCTGGGATGGATGAAACCCCCTGGGGAGTAGGACATTAACCAAGCACCTGCAGTACCACCATGGGAGTTCTTGTGTGTCCAGCACCTGCAGCATGAAGCTGCGTCCTCTCTGTTATTAGCAAAGCCCAAATGAAGCTGCACCTAAATTCTGATTTCTTAAATCACATTGAAGAACAAGTTAGTCTCTAAAGCCATCTCAATATGTCACTCAAGCATATTCTTGAATGACACCAACTGTCACAGCTGCACTGAGGCTCAGCTAGTAAGTTCAACAAATCCCATATCAGGATCCATTCCAATGATAAAAAATAAAAGTATTTACTCATGTTTGCTCTGCTCTCTACCTCTTTTTTTGTCCTTGTGTATGAAGGAAATAGCCTTGTAGAGCAAAAATTCCCTCCAATTAAGTGTGCTGGCATAGAGATCAGCCTGCTGCCTTGCAGTAAATCAACAGCTTTACCATTAGAGAAAAGAGAAAATGTCTTTGATCATAGCACAACCTGTGTGGAACTCTTAGTGATCAATGAAAGAAGTACCTCATTACTGATCCTCCATCTAGAAGGAGAAGTTATCTCAAAAAGCCAATACAAACTTTAGAGTAGAGAAATAGGGTTCTGAAGAAATTGTAGTGCATGGCTCATGTTGCTGACAAAGACCTTGCTAGAAGTACCCGTATCTTGATTCAAACACAGTCTTTGTGTTGTATAACAAAGCCATGACATTCACCAGAAAAGCCTCTGTCCTCCACAGTCTATCTCCTTTAAATGAACAAGGAATCCATTTAAAGATATTTAGTTTCAAAATTATTCAGTTTTGGCACTTCACCACAGCCTCCTGAGGGGACCAGCAGCAGTACAGGGGCCTTGCTTTCTGCCCTCATAGAGCTCCCTTGTTGAGAGGCAGTCCATAAAGTATCCTTTCAGCTTTACTGCCAATAGTGATAGACCACATTTGTGCCATGCACCTCAGGCCAGGCAGTCACAAAGCCCTCCACCAGACCTCCTTTCACAGAAGAGCTGTAAATGTACATCCCACCCATGCACAGACACCCCCCCAGCACATCCCCTTTTACCTGCACAGCCCAGGTGATCCCTCAGACCTCCCAGCTGAGCAATTACCCAGCTCAGCTGGATTTAGATTGCAAAAGAAAGTAAGATTACATTATTCTCTGCAGGATTTTGTAAACTATGAAATTTTGTACTCAAATATTCCTTTTAACATGTATCCTTGTGATACAAGACTGGATAACAATTCATGCATTTATGTTAAATAATTCAGGCCAAGTATATGTTGCAATATTGAAAGTAAATTGTTAGCAACACAAATAGCAAGAAAGAAAAAAATATCATCCCTGTATTTCTCCACAGTAGAATCAGGGAGGTATAAAGTATTTATTTTAAATTACCTGCACTAACAAGCATAGCAATAGTTGTTTCTTGTACCTCGTGATGTCAGAGACTATTGCCAAAGGTAAAACTGTTGCCCTGGATGTGAGCATGGTTCCAAGAATGCATTATCTCCCCCATATAATTTTCTGCAGTGGGTCAGTTTCCTTCTTGAGCTGTACACAGCTTTTCTAGACTGAAAAAAGAGGAATACTAGGTAGAAGCACTATTTGGATTGTGTCTCTGCATACATCCTCTATAGTCTCAGAGGGGTGGAAAGAGTAGGAACTACACAGCTACTGTTATTTTCTCTGGAAGGGTGATTTGGAAAAAATAAATAATTGGCTTTTCCTTTAGGACCAGTCACAAAACTGAGCCAATGTGGGTGAGAGGCTGGAAAACAGAAGTAAATTACTTTTCTTCCAACAAATGAAAGAAATAAAGGCAATTCCTTCCTTGGAGCAATCACATTTATAAAAATTGGTGTCTAGAGACAGTCTGGCCCTAGAGGAACAGAGATCACAGTAATGAGGTCAGCTGCCTTTCCAGGCAAAGTTCTCCTGGGTTGATGTGACAAAGACAACATTCACATGGGCTACCACAGAAGAAATCATGCAAAATTTAATCTGAATTCCTGCTTCGTGGTTCTTGCCACAGAAGACAGCAAGGGGACAGCTCCTTGACTTTGGACAAGAAAATAACTTTGGTCCTGCAGGCAGGGCATATGTCTGGAACAATAATTTCATTAAGGCCAAGGATCCACTTTGGAACCACAGCTACCTGCACTGATCATCAAGGCCTTAAAATCTCATTTAACTGTGATGTCCTCATTTATCAACTCTAGTTACCACAACAAGATTAAGGTTTTGGACTACTGCCTTGGACTTCTCAATTTTGGAAAACTAAAACTTCACCATGTTCATGATGATTTTATTGCTCAGGTGAGAGGCTGGAGAGCTGCCTGTTGTGTCACCATCCAATGGTGTCAGCAGCTCTAAGGTTAATGTCAGTTTATCCACAGGCTCTAGACAGACAGTGTGAGGCTTGGAGTTATCTCTAAAGATTGTAAAGAGAGAGATTCATCACGGTGGTGAAGTTCTGCAGAGAGGGCTGCCTCAGCTCTTACAAGCTCCCAGATTTGAAGGACAACTTGACTCAGTACAGCCAGTCCCATATCTTGGGTAATTCAAGGATAGCTGAAAGTTTATGCTTCATCATTTCATTTTGCTTTGAGTAGTCAATGACTGTTGGTCATTTCAGTTATCCTCATGCCATAAAACTGGAGCACAAGGAAAAAGGAAGTTTACAAAAGAACTGGCTCCACAAATACTTACAGGTGTACACAGAGCCCTGCCAGCAAGACATCTCCTGCAGTACACTCAGATTTGTCCTGCTTCCCTTCTATTATTTCCTACTGGAAATCATTCCTAGGAAAGTTATACTCAGCATGATACACACATCTGGTATACATTACTCTTTCATTTCGGTTTTCCACTGGCTGTGTGAAAGGGTGTAACTATTTATATTACTTTAGTATTTCTTCTCTTCCTCCATTCATTTATTACACAACTTCTGTTTGGTAATAATTATCTATCCTCACAACTTGTCCCCAGTTTTTCTATGTGGGATCCTTGGAAAATACTAACCAAATCAATGACTAAAAAAAAATCAAAATAGAGACATTATTTTTTTAAAAACCTGCAAACCACAAAATTCCAGAACTACTTCCCAGCAGGTTTTATTCTGTAGTAGCAAACATGCCCAAAGGGCAGGACCAATCTATGGTGTGGCTTTATGGTACACCAGCAAGGGACATAAAATGTTCTTCAGTTGTACTTTTCACATAAATTATCAGTAGGAGAAGAATGACGTGAGAATTGGTCACATCACTGAGGAGCAAAGTTTACTGTTTGATGAAGGTAAAAAACATGAGAGCTGTTCTAGCTGCTTTTAGCAATCTGTCTATAAAGACAGTGCAGGAGATGCACTTGCTTTCAGTTTACAGGTCAGAAGATTATGAGCAAACTGTCACACATCACTTCAGTGTAAATGATAAATTCTATTTGTAATCAACATCAGTGATTTTCACTTTTAATCTGGAAAGCAACCACTATCTTTTTGACTTTTTAAAAGGTATTTTGTTCCAAGATCTTCTAGTGTGTGGCAAATCCCTATAAAGACCATTAGACCATTGTCCACTGAGAGGCCAAATGCTGGCATTCAAATCCCATTACACTACTGCCTCACATGTGAGGCAAACATACTCCTCCCACAGTCTATTGCAAACAGCTTATTTCTGTCCCTGTGCCAGGAGCACTGTGGAGCTCAGGACCAGCTCCAGTGACAATGGTGGAGGAAGAGCAGTGGTAAACATTGGTCACACAGCTGCTGTCACAGAAACCAGTGCCAAACCTCAAAGCTACCAGGGCTGGCACAGGGCTACACCTCCCTTAGGCCAATACTTTCCTTTGTACTTTACCATACATGAAGCATTATCAAGGATTAAGATGCAGCACAGTGTAAAAAGCAGAGGCCTCCATCCTCACAACTATTGGAGAATAACATGCACTTAGAAAAAAATCCCCTTTCTGCCAAGGTAGGAGAAATTTTGCTACTAGCTAGGCTTCAGGTTGGGTCAAACTTTCATCTTTATCCACTAATTAGCTTGATATCCCTCCACTGCTCTATCATTTCCCTTAAATATAAGGCCAGGCTCTGTCCTCCTGAATTCCCTAGAGCACCAGAAAAATCTTACGTGAAGGAATAGTAAATCCTACCTAAAATTAATAGCTGTTTTAATATAGAACCAAAGGGCAATTCACTGTTCAGGAAACCAGTGGTACACCCATTCCCCAGTCCTATGGGCAGAATAACTAGTGCAGGTTCCATGTGAGGCTTTAAATAAAGGAGGGTATATATTCAGATACCCAAAAATTTCAGAGTTTGACCTGCCAAAGGCATGAAGTAGTAGTGACTTTTACTGTAGCAGAATCACTGAGTAATACCACCCAGGGGAAAACTCCAGGCAAGTTCTCATCTGCTTGCCATTATAAATTATGTCGACCCTTCAGTTGGACTTATGTAATTTTCCCTGTGGAGACACACTGAAGTTGTACAACTTTTCAGCAAGTCATTCTGGGGAAAAGCCCAATAGAAACCTGCCTGTGTTTTGGCAGAATTTAAGGGCCAATATCCAAGGAAATATCCAGAAAGCCAGCTTTCCAAAGGATATTTAGCCTTGGGGACATCTAAAAAAATTTTAACTGTTCCCAAAGTGTTTCATCCACACCTGTGCTGAAGTGCAGGGCAGTTTGGAAGGTTTCTCACACAGCTCCACCTAAGCTCCCCAGGCTCCAGAGCCCAGGCAGCAGTGCCTGCAGGCCAGTGAGCTCCCCAAAGAGACACTCGATCCCTGATTAATTGTGCAGCAAAGGAGGCTGTAATTTGCAAACATCCAAACCCCAGCCCACTGGTGGTACAATGAGATCAAGAAGGAAATACAGAGGGCTAATGCATCCTCTGCACCTGTTTGTTTGACCACTTTCTGAGAACTTCTCTCACTTTCTCTAAGGTAACTGATGTATCACATGAACCACTGGGCATAGGGGATACATCCATCATTGCACATATGCATAAAGGAAAACTAAATTATATGAAAAATGTTATTATGCAGGAGGACCTACATTTGTCTTTTGATTTATACTGAGTCAAGCCTGTTTAAGACAGAGGCTTAGCTTGAAAAAGGTTTTGTTAGCCCTGAGATTCCATTCGAAAAAGAAAACCATGAGCTGAATTTTCAGTGAGTCTACCTTTAGTAATCAGCTCCTTCATTTTGCAACTTTAAAAAGGGGTTATTTGTTTTTTTGTAATAATAAATTACTTCTGTTGCACTGTTTGTCTATAGGTGTTAAAACTAATAAAAAAATATACCTTACTATCAGTCAATTTTTTGCACACTCCTGGTACCCTTACTGCTGTGGGGCTTGAACCCAACCTTTAATGCTGCTATAGGCCAGGTGCTGCTATAACTTATTTAATGTATACTGTGTATTTCATAAACACACAGACATGTTTATTTCCATCATACCTATTACTATTAACATTGACCCTAATTTTGCAGCAGTGACTGGGGATCAGTTGGGCTTACCCAAACAAAGTAGTTTCACTCTATTCAACAGGTTGCCCTCTGTAGTGATTGGCAATCAATAAGGGTATTTCAAAAAGAAAACCAACTCCTCAACTCCGAGATTTTTTCCTTTTTTCTTCTCTCGAATATTTTGGGATTAACTGCATTACAGTTATTTTCAAAGCGTATGTGTATTTGTCTTTATGTTTCATGACAAATGTCTTTAAAACTTGATTTTATAACTGAATTGACATTTATTTTGGCAATAAGCTAATTTCTTATGAACCTATCTTTGGCACGTGCTCTGTGCTACTTTCACGTTAACAATTAACAAGGCACATTTAACTGAAACCCTGCTGCTGCAATGTGATCTGTCACTAGAAACTTTGCAGGAGTCCTTACAATTAGCTAAAGTGAAGTCAAAATGGACTTATTGAGTAAGATATGTTAGAAGAGAAATCAATCAGGAATTGCAACTTATTTCATGTGAATTTTGTGTGGTGAGGTACAATGCATGTAGAAACCAATATTTGTTAGTTTTGGAAAAAATTTTTTTCCTGTTTCATTTTTTAGTTCCTGATTCAATTAAGAAAAACCTGAGATAACATAGTGAACACTTTTGATTCACCTGATTTCAGTTATTTGTTTTGTACCAAAACATTAAAGACAGTACCCTCCAATAAAATATTGCATAGAAGAAAACTTCTCTGAACTGCCTATAAAAATTTTGTTTCCATTTCTAAAATCAGTACAATGATCTACCGAACAGATTAAGATTAAATTTTACAAAGGCATAGTAGAGGCAGAAAAATTGGAAATCTCACTTCTAGGCAGATGCAGACATGAGCATAAAATGTCTGAATAGCACCAACATTCAAATACAGATGTGAATTAAAACGTCTGTAAGGTTTCTGCATCTATAGGACACATTATCCACAGCGGCTGCACACAGCAACTTCCTGGGCAAAGTCTTTCACCTATTTACATGGTCTGTTCTATCAGCCAAGCTTTTTCCCAAAACATGAGGTTAAATCAAAAGTGTTAATGGCATCTTTCAGTGCTACTAGCTGTAAACCTCTTTTATAATAACATTTAAAGCATTAAACAAAAAAATCTGTCCTTACTTACAAGGCAAAGCAGAAAAGGAAGGTCATTCATTACACCCCATTCACTATTTTCTGTTTCATTCTGTAAATATTATAGTGCTACTGAGAAAAAATATAATGTCTGCGGTTCTCAGATCTTCCTTCAGAGTTTCAATCACTTGCTTCCCAAGAAGGGGTTTAACAAATACCACACTGTTCTGTCAATATTTGTATGCAGCACCACATAGGGCAAGCTGCCAAACTTGCATGGTTTAAAGAGCCAAGGGTGGAAAACTGACACCCTAACAAACACACTCCCGGCTTTGTCTCTTTTAAGGTGGTGGTAAAAGTGTCATCTTTGCCTCTGACTGCAGTTTTGGAAGGCTGCTTTGTTTTCTCGCTCTACTTTTGCAGAAATGCAGTATTTAATAATTGCTGTTCACTAAACTTCAGGGATTTGTTTCGTGCTCAAACATTTCTTATGCAATTATAAGCCTTTTGCTCTCCACCAGCTGCACTTTAAATGTATTTTAATTGGATGGAATTTAGAAGGAATCCATTTGGCAGTCATTTACATTTGAAGCACGCCCCTAGCAGCTGAAAGAGACCCCAGAAGCAGCTCGATTACTTCATCAAAAGAAACTGCTTGAATACCCTCAACTCCTACATAACTACAGTGAACTCTATTCTATAGGTGTGGTGATGTATTTAATAAATCTCTGATATGTTTTTGCTTATACTGGGACTAGAATGGATTATCAGCTGATGTATTTAGGGAGTGGTCTCAGGTTTACAGCACTCAGCACTAGTTCTCAAACATCCTTGTGTTTCCAGAGGGGCCTTTCTTGTGCTGTTTCTCTATCTGATGTAGCAGCACTGTGGCTCTAACACTGGTATTATTGTTTCTATACTTGCAGCACAGCAAGAATGTCACCAGCTGGAATTTTGTGTATAATATTATTTTAAAAGCTTCTAATGTGCTAGTTATTCATGGATCAAAGTATAAACTAAGTTTAGGACATTACATTAGGAATGGCTCAGTTTTCCATTTCTCTTTATTTTTGGGCTCCTAATGTGTATTGCAAGCCAACTTTGCAGACCTTGATTTAATGCAGTACATTCACCCTGGCCTGCAGTTTGTAATGCAGAGGTTTAAGAGTTGACAGCAGTAGGGAGAGCTACCAACAGCTGCTCAGAAAAAAAGAATGAGAAGACATTAAGGGGAGAACCACAAGAATTCCCACTGTAAAATGCAGCATTTAGGATGAATGTAGCTACATTAACAGGTCAGATTTAAAAACAGGGAGACATTCCAAGTGGTGCTGATTGAACCCGTGGTATCTGAAAAACCCAGAGCTCTGCAATCCATGAAAGCTCCTGTGAAATTGTAACTGCTTGAGAGTTCACTTATCATCAGCGTGCCATGGAGGATGAAGGAGTGAAAGAAAAGGGATTATTCTCTAGCTGAAGTACAATGAGAACTGTTTTCTGCATTTAAAAGGTGAATAGTTCTTAAAGTGAAGTTATGACAATACTTGCCGCCTACAAAGAAAAGCAGTATTTCAAGTGCATTGTATGAAAAAGAGAAGGATTAATGCCACAGAGAGAGACCATAATACTGTAGAAGAGCTGCATATTTTAATAATTTGACTCCATCCGACTCTGGAAATTTCCATCGTTAACTGGCTTTTATTCCTAAGTGGAAGCCCTCATTGTACTTAAGTTCTATGGGGAACTTACTGGACAAAATACTTTTAACGTCCTCAAAACATGCCAAAATTGCCAAAGTAGATGATAAAACATGAGAAGCCAAATAATTTGTTATATTTCAACCATCATGAGGTGGGTCTTCACTGAGAGAGGGCCAAACAGCTCTCCAGACTCTGTTTGCATTATTACAGTAACCCATGCTCACTTACTGCAGTTCAGATACATCCATGACGTACAGAACTATTCTTGCTTTCCTCCTTTTGAAGGCACAATGCCTATGAACAACCTGTGACAGGACCCCAGCTCCTCCATGCCTTCCTCAGTTTATAATTGTCCCATGTAGAGACAATTGTGGCCACAACTCAGATCAGAGTAGACTCAGGTTAACAGCTGAAAAGCACAAGGAAGCATCTTAGATCTCTGAAAGCCAAAGGAAACAGAAATGGGGCTTAAATCCAGAATTCTTTCACCCTCATCCAAGCAGAAAAAGAAGATTAGAGAGCTGGATACCTTTGTCTCATCTGCAGCCTACCAAAACAGATGACAAAACTCCAACTGAGTTCAAAAGGTGACACGGACAGAAGAAGAAAAGAAGAGTTGCAGAAACATCCATGACCTCAACTCTAAATGAAAAGAAAATCCTATATCATTACAAGCAAACAAAATACATCATATATGAATCCTTACTCATTCATCATTGAAAACTTCACAGCTCTGACTGCATGACTTTATATGTTTGTTTAAAAAAATATAGAATCTTCTTCATAGAAGGATCAGGGCGTGAACATGTGGGGTAGTATCAATAAGAAGGGTGTGATGGATGAAGAGGAGTTCTAGAGGAAGGCAAATGGCAACAGGCATAACAGCCAGCTCCTGTCCTCCTGCCTCTGCTGAGGGGCAGGCAGCAAACTTGGGAAGAGAAAGGTCAGCACACTATTCATGCTGCCACTCTGGGAATCCCCTGCGTTGTCAGGGACTGCGTGGTGACAGCCATGAAGCCCTGATGTGTCCTTGACTCTTACAGGACACTGGAGACAATTGGCCATTATTTAGCTTCAATATCTATTTTCACTATTATTTAAATGTGAGACATTGGCAAATGTTTCCAAAGAAACAGTACTGGTGTGATTTTCTAAAGAGGGGGACTGATTTATTTTCAAGCCTTATCTGAGATTCGAGTCACAGCAACAATAAGCCTCAGACAAGCTGTACACTAAACTAATTTTCTGGTAACGGTTCTGCAAGAAAACCCTTGGATTTACAAAACTTAAGCATAAGAAACATTTACTATTAAGACAGTTAATAGCCCTAAGCACAGAGAAAAGGAAAAGCATTTCTATGAAATTCCAGAAACGATTCAAAATAGAAGACAGAAAGAGAAACATGGGTACTATCAAAGGAAAGATAACCAATCCTTCAAATGCAGAAGTATCAAGCAGTAAAGAATACTTCCACCATGCCTAATGGCAATTCTTTGCTGCCTTCCTTCCCTAAATGCTCTTGGCATTCAGCTGGACAAGAGGGGAAAAAAACCACATTACAGTCATGCACACAAGCAAAAATGAACTGTGGCAAAGAGACACCCCACAGTGAATGAATAGCTGGTGTGCTCTTATGCAAATTCTATGCATCAGTGAACCAGATTCCAGTCTAACAGAACAACCTCCAGGAGACATATAAGGCTATTAATGTAACTGATACCTGGTTGAAAATGAAGGAGGTGAGGGGGATGAGAACACAAGCATGTAGGATTATTAAAACAGCAGCCCAGCAGAGTCCTAGTGAAACATATGAGAAATTACAAAAATGATGTCTCTGAAGAGGACTCCAGGAATAATATGTCACCTATCCTGTATGCCAGAAACCAGGAAGTGGAAGTATTAAAATGAAGCTTATTGTAACCTTTTGAAGACTAGGTGAGAACACTGGCCACTCAATTATCTTTCTTTAATCCAGAGGCTGCCCATGTGAAACACTCTGAAGGCAAGTAATTGGATGATGAGGCTCACCCTGGTCCTAACTGAAATAGGCAGGCAGAAGGAAAGCAGAGAATAAATTGCAGCCTCTGCACTCACAAAGTGGGATTATCTCTCTACATTTTACATAATTTTCTGCCTCTCCATCTGCTTTCTGTACATTTCAAGATTTCCAAATCTGCAGACAAACGGAGGATAACAGCAGAGTTAAGCTCCACTGACCTGTAATACTTTCCTAAGTATCACCCAAAAGGTGTCACAGCACATGCATCACTCCCTCTATGCTGTAGCGTATGGGAAGGGATGTATATTTTTTAAAATACATTTCTTTCTCTGACATTCTGAAATGAAATCTGGTTCTGCATCCCTTCCTCTCTTCCTTCAGGGAATTACATCCAATTCAGCCCTACATACACATAGGGTGTATCTTCATGAAGACTGTATAAAATTTCTGAAACTCACAGCATGGCTGCCAGGTCCCTAGCAAGATTATACTCCACTGCACCACTCCTGCTGCATTGCACTGCTTATCCATGCTGACATATCCCCAGTGGAAACCATGACCTGTTATGGATGTCTCTTATACTTCTGAATAGCAAAATTGAGGCCTGGTAAACAAGAGAATTTATACAAAATGTATCTTGTTCTTTTTGGATGGCAGTGACCTGATTATAAGACCTTGATGCTGTGCAGGAGTAGAATGGGTGAGGAAGGCATTCACTTTCCTGTACATTAACACCTCACCTTCTTGAGAGCAGCTGCAAGGGGTTTGGAGATGTTAGAAACCAACCCCGTCCCCTGCAGTAACAGCACTGAGAAAGGATTCCATGGCATCGGTCTGCTGGGAGTTCAGATGTCATCTGCCTGGGACTCCTTTGAAGGAACAAAATCTCTGATATTAGAACTGGAACACAGGGCATGTTAGGGAATACCAGGAGCTGAGAGGACAGACACCCTTTGATAGATCAGGTCCCTAAAGATAAGCTGCATGCATTGTTGGTCTGTTATCTGCTACACACACTCCTGCGATAAGGCATTTCCAGCACTATTACACTCTTCTAAGTAGGCCTCAGTGCTAAATATGGAAAAAAAATTCAAAAAATAACAATTAGTTTGTGTCCAAGGTTAAATCCATACTATCAACAAAAGTGGCTGGGTATAAAGTCATATTATTCAGCCTGAAGATAAATTTGGAAGCTTATCATGGTATTCACATCCCTGTGCTTCTTACCACAGTTTCTCAGATTTTCCCCTCCAAATACTGACTTTCTTGTTGCCTCATTTCACTTGAAAAGGGAAAAGTAATTTTTAAAAAGAGTTTGGATTCAGAATTGACGGAATCATATGCTTTACAAATCACTGCAGTCAGTGAAGGCAGTGATCTGTTCATGAAGAGGAGAATAAGACCAAACCTGGTTGATACAAAAAACTCCAGACCATTCCTTTGCACAGGCATGGCCTCAGAGTTCAAGTTTTCAAGGCAGAAGACACCAAAGGCTGTGGGATAATGCAACCGACTACAAACAGGTCTGGACAACATAACTGACTGGAGGGCAAAAATAAACAGGGGTGGGGCAAAAACAATCCAAATTATGCATCCTGCGTGGATGCACATTCACCTTCAGGGCAGTCAGTCTGCTGCCCTGGAGATGTGTCATCTTCAAGTGAACAATATTTACTTTGATGCATAAAGACAAATGTCATTTTTAGTTGCTGCAAGCTGGTTTACCTTTTAACCAAGCAGATTTACATGTCAAGCTGTGACAACTTGAAAAGTAATATAAAAGAACTATAGAAAAACTTTATATTTTAAAAAGGTAACGATGTGTCATTCTCCTCTTATGGAAAACATATAGCACCCTGTTGTAAATATTTAAAATTTTTAAAACACCTACTGCTATTCTAGGACTTTTCACTGAGGATTAAATTACTTACAAATGTTGGGAAAGACACAGGGAAGTCCATGACTGTTCATTCTTATTACTTTTATCAGCTTAAGTTGTTAATAAGTTAACAGTAAGTTTGAGGAAGACTAATGGGTACTTAGCACAGGATATCAAGGACCTCTACAAAACTGAATGTTTTGTTTATGCACATTTCTAATAATCTCTTCCTCATAAGCACTCCCAGCTTGTAACAAAGTAATACCTGAAAGTTCATTTCAAAGGCATTATTTTCTATAAATATCAGAAGTTATGACATACTCATTAGCTTAATTAAGATAAGACAACCTGAAAAGAGCAGGTGGTTTTTAATTAAACTATGTCTTAGAACAGCATAGAATGGTAATGTACAGTGTTACCAGTGACACTGGTAAAATACTAATTTTTGTGAAATCAAGTTCTGATCCAGGACACCAGCCATACCAGCAGATCATCAATGCTGAACCTCCAGTTCTGTGCAATTCCTATATGAATTCTAATATTCTAATAAAATATTCTAATATTTTTCTCTGGTGGAAGAAAGTTCCAGATAATACTTTAATCACTCAGGTTTCCACCACTACTTAGCAATTATTATAACAACGCATATATTAATAAACTTGTTTCAAATATTCATTTAATAACAGCAACTGGAACTTTATAAAGTATTAGAGGATTCAGCATCTAAAGATCCCCAGAAGGCAGGGATATAGTAAATGACATGTTCTCATAATGCTTTTAGGTACTGTATAGATGGGACATAATTAAAATAAGACTTAATTAAAGCTTTTCTTCTCCAGAGACAGACAGGTAAAACATAACTTACTGTATTCCCAAGCACAAAAGAGTCTAAAATTGTCTTCATGATTACACAACTGTAGATTCTCAGTACAGCAAATGAGAAATACAGTGACAGTTGGGAATTAGTGTTGTTTCTACCTCTTCCCATTTCAATCTGAACTAATTTCTAATCCCTTGAAACAAAGCAGTCAGGGTCTGTTCTGCTTAGTATAGAAAACTTTCTTTGTAGTGTATTGCTAAAAGATTGTATAGGTGATTCTGCTCGTGCTAAACTGGACTGCTTTCAGAGGTACACCACAAAAATCCACCTGGGTGGAACCAGCCACTTCAAAGTGTGTCCCTGGGCAAGTTACATAACTTTCTTGGTTAACAACTGGTTTTCTTTGTGTCAGTACCCACCACTTATTATCTGTAGGTATAGAAAGCAGTGCATCCAAGAAGCCACCACATTAATGAGCCCTGTATAAACTCAGTGGTTGTTGCTTTATGTCTGGTGTGAGATCTCTGAGATGATGGCTGGCCTTAGTGCCCTGTGTGATGCATGGGGAAAGACTGAAAAGAAAAAAGAAAAAGAAAACAAACAAACCAGAAGCACGTGCTGAAGCCAGGACTCTGCATGAATCCACACACTGAACTTCAGTCCCTCTTCAACCTGAAGCACTGATTCAGGGTTCTCTAGAACTCTTTCTGCCTACTTCTAATTTGTGCCTCCATCTCTTAATGATGTTTGGCAACAAAAGTACTCCAAAGCCTCACACAGAAAGCCCCCAGAGGAGGTCACCTCCTCTTCTGTGTATTCCCAAGAGCAGCTAAAGGTAAAGTGTGCTAGGGAAAGGTGCCACCCATCAGTATTTTCTATACTAGCACTGAGCCAGCAGCAAACACCCACCCCAACAGCAGGAGTTCTACCATAGAAGCCCCCACAGCCAGCTGGGGTGAACTGGACATCTCTGCTGTCCCCCCCTTCCACTGCAGGTGGGCAAGGGAAGGGCAGCAAAACTGTCCATGGGCCAATGGTTTTGTCAAGGGAATATAACCAAGAAGGCTGGCATGCATTAATATTGAGAGCTGATTATTTTCCATCTGTTTTAGGGCTGTTATAAAATTACTCCCTTGGGTAGGGCCTTTAGAAGGGCCTAAAACAAGGCAAAAAACTCCTTTTGAAAGCTAGAGGGCCTGTGTTAAAACATCAACTCAAATAATGGAGTAACAGGAGGCCTCAGGCTTGGCTGACAAGCTCTGAATGGCTGGACCTGGTGTCCAGCACCAGTGCCAGTGACTGGATCTCCATGCAGAGGAATTGTGCCCTCAGCAGTCACCATGCAGTGGCTGTTTTGGGTTCCAGGATGATGCAGAAGGAAAACTCAGCTTATAAAGGTAGAGCTGGGACAGGAATCACAGCCATGAGGTGAAATGAGAGAGCAGATATCTGCCAGTCAGGACAGAATTACTTTTATTGCCTCTTCATTCAGCTCCTTGCTCTGCAGAATGGATACCTTTCTCCTCAAATGACTGTGGTAGAAAGACACAAGGAACTTGGCTATGAAGGCTTCCTCTGGAAGCACTTACAGAAGCTGAACATTGTATTATTACTTGAGAAACATCATTCTTTTAAAAATCTATTTCAGACACACTGTTGTACTAAATTTTCCAGAGCATAGGGGACTTCTAGCAGAATTTTCTTTGTTTATAGGGACATGGGAAAGAGAGTGGGACAAAGAGTTGCAGTATGAGTAGTAAACAGATCAAAATTTTCTGAGGTCACAAAATTAAAGCAGGTCACAGAGCTCTATAAGATCTTACAATTGATTCACTTTTCCTCCAAAAGCCACTGAAGCTCTCTGAGCACAGCAGAGAATGATATGGCCAGTTCTCCTGCACTAAATAATTGTGGTTGAATTCTGAATAAACAGACCTCTGTAGGATAGTGCTATTTACAGTTACTCATATTAGTGAACACGAGCATATATAAACACTCCAACCAGAACAAGAGCATTTTCGTCAATGAACCAGCAAACAACAGGAAGAAAAAGGCAAAATCACTGCCGAAAAAGGATGAGAATAAAACAGCTAGTCTGGGAAGCAGCAGTAAGTTTGGCATTTCAATTTATCTGACATGAAATTCAGGTTTAAGGTATATTTTCCTTCTTCACATTATTCCTCGTTTTCTGAGGCCCTTAGGTGTTACAGTGTGGGCAGCTGAATTTGCTCTTCTGTTTCTATTTCCAGGATAACAATAAGCATTGACCAGATCAAATCTGATTTGTGCCAGCACAGCTTTTGGCTCGTGCCTCCTTGACCACACAGCCCACAGATGGGTTTTATCTATGTTCAAAATAATATAATGGATTACTTAAAGCATCTCCTAATGACAAAGCACTTTTAAGCATATTCATGGTGCAGGACTGAGAAAGGACAGCTGGACGTCTGCAGGAACAAATGTGGTGTTTGTTTATAGCCAGAATCTGCAGAGCCCCAGCAGTGATGCTCTGAGTCAATGCATCCTCCAGCTACCCAGGTCAGCACCATGTGTGTTGAGGTCACATTAACCCTTCTGCACTTGCAGCAGAGTGTTCCTGTAAATGGTTGTTTATTCCAGCTTTCCACTCCAGAAACCTTGTATGAGGGTCTTGTGTTGATAATACACTGACAGTGAATCAGACCCTGAGAATCTGACAGTAGACCAGCAATTAACTTTCAAACATACTGTCTGGTTGTAGAATTATTGAATCTAAATAAACTCCATGTCTAAGGCAATTTTCTTCCTTGCATGACAAACCTAGGTTGCTTTCAATCAGATCCCTAAATAGACCTCTCCCTTTGCATTTAGCCAAATATTTTGCTGTAAAACTTTAACAAGAGGAATGATGATTCACCTGAATTATAGCTATATATCTGCAGTAACTGTTTGCAAAGATGCTTGGATGCTCAACACACCCATGGGATGGCTTGCAAAATAATCCACAGGAATGTACATTAGGAAAACACAGCCATAAACACAGCAAGATGAAGGTTTGTCTGGAAATCAGTCAGTTAAAACAAAGATTTTTGCTCCGAGCAATTAGAATCACAATTAAAAGTTGCTCTCTTCACTATGAGGTACATGCATACAGTTCACATAAAGAAATTTTTAGCTCTTAGTAAAGTGCATTCTTTATAAGTGCATTCTTAAAAACTGCAAGCACAAGGGGCAGATAAAGAGCCTGAGCCCAGGTCGGCCTTGTATCACACATGAAGATTGATTGAGGCAGAGCAATTGCAATAACAAGCATTTCAATCATGCCCTAGGCCTCGCTAGAAAAGGGCTTTTAAAAGGCAACAATAGAGACACTGCTGCTGATACAGGAAAACTCCAGTGTGTATCATCTGGATCTCCCAGATGCTAGGCTGTGCACTCATGATGGATTGACTTGTCTATACCACGGGAGCACGTGGGGAGGATTTCATTGTTCTCTTCTTCTGCCACTATTCTTTGGACTCAGCCCCCACGGGAATTGGACATGGGGCTTCTCAGGACCTCAATGGCATCACATGGCTTCTTCCCTGAGCTATCATCACCATGTTCTGCTTATCACTTTTCTTCCAAATAAAAATTGTACAGGTTCTGCTTTTCATGACTCAGAAGGCAGCTGAAAATGAGGATGATAAGCCTTAACAACCCTAGCAGATAAAATGTATTTAATATGCTATTTTTATTCTACTGTCATGTTGCAATTAAATGAAAGATTTGCCACCTCCTTCTTCCCAATTAAAAAATCTCCAGATGGAAGTTGACTGGGCATGCTGTAGGGGAATAAGGAGTCACATTCATCCAAGAAGATAGCAATACTTTTTGTCTACAGCATCAAAGCAGGAGTCTGCAGGTGCAGAATGGGAATTTACAGAGATTCAGCAACGTTTCTATATAGAAGAGGCACGCATTGGTTGGAAAATAAAAGAGAAGGAGGATGAATTCATTTGGTCAATGATCAGAGACCTCAGCACCACAAATCACTGTACAACTGATGCCACAGCTTTGCAGCACATTGAGGATTTCCAGGTTGTCTGAGCTGCTTCCATTCTGTGTTGTGGGAGGGATTCTATCTGTTATAATTCCTATTTATTCTGTCTGTGCAAGAACAAAACAGTGCATATTTGTAGTACTTGTGTCATTTCACAGAAAAAATACAGAAAAGCTGACCAAGTCATAGAATAGTAAAGTTGATTTGGGAGACAAGAGAGGAGAAAAAGCAATTTTTTATCCAAAAGGATCTTGGAGCATTGGAAGACTGCTGTAGCAAAAAAAGAGAGACCTGAGTGGAAACTAGAGCTTTGATAGATGAACAAGAGAAACAATGGGGTGCTCAGAGTTGCATGAAGAAGGGTTCTGCTCCTTCTGCTCCATCACCTATATTCACATCTAGTGCAAAAAGAAGAGTCTCAGGGTTGCTGCTGATTTAAAAATAGATCTCCTAACCTGTGGTTAATAGTTATAAGCAAAGAGTGTACAATTTGTTAAGTTTCAGGCCAGGCTTAGTCATATTTCCACAGCACAGCAAATCCACCTACCCCTCTGGCAAGAAAATGAGAGATCACAGAATCAAGAACAAACATGTACTGCTGCAGGATGCACATTACATTTTTAAGCTCAGATGCTTAAAAGTTTTCACTATAAAGCAGGTAATGATGGGCCAAAACCCCAAAGGTTTTTATCCTCCTTTCCCAGCTGTCAGCTTCAGCTGCAGATAAAACAGGATCCTGATTTGAGCTTCGTATATAAACCCAGCAAAATGTGCAAAGTTGAGATCATTCCCACAAACACTGGTAAATTCCTCACACACAAGACCATGATGCTTTTCCGTGTACCTTTTCTTTTTTTTTTTTGTTTTACAAACATCAAAAGTACCAAATTTTTATATCTGTGCCTGGGAAATGCAGTTGCTTCCCTAAATCTGTGAACTTGGCCCAGGAGTCAAAGGCCACAAAGTAATTGTGGCCAACTGAGAAAAGAGCAAGAGTTGCAGTGCATGTCTGATGGAAGGAAAGCAGCCCCAAGTACTCACAGGGGTGTCACCTGGGATATTCCCATTAAGTGGAGTGGTGTCTTTTCCTTCTGTTGACTTCATTACCCACTTGATTTCATGCAGCATGTTATAACACAGTTCTGTAAACAAAATGCTTGTATTCATATTGACAGAGCCTGTGAAATCTGTGGAAATTATTATTTTTACTAAAAAGTGGAAGAAAACAAAACTCCCAACTTCCTCAAATCATGAAATTTGCACTAAAATCAAGATGATAAATTTATGTGTCTCAACATAAGTTCTGATAGCTGATTTACAGATTAGTTGTGAGGGAGCACAGACAACAAAATCACTTTCCAGAAATTAGAACATGAGTTTTGGACAATGAAAAGTGCATCAGTCATCCATTCCTCCGAAATAAGTGTCATTCATCTTAATATGCATTCCTCTCCTCTTGCTTCATTTCAGTTGGAAAAGAATCTGGTAAAACTTGGTATATTTTTTTATATAAACTAAGCAGTGAAAGAATTATTTGCTCTGAGTATTACTTAAGAGTGAATATGTAGTCATTTTTTTTTAAATGTGGGTTAGGATGAAGACTATTTTCTTTTTATTTTGCTGATACCAGATCTGCAAAGGAAGTATAACACACTTTTAGAATTCCAGGGTGTACTTTTTTAAATCTTCAACTACATTAATGTTAGTGTTCTTCATACTTGGGAAAAAAAAATCAAAAAATACAGGTTATTAAGTGATTTAAATCACAGCAGAGCCTTTACAACTGACTCAACAACCAGCTGTGAAAAGAGCCAGATTCTAGATGAAATGGACTGTAACATATTTACAAAAGAAAGTAAGGAACACAACCTTCGACTTTCCCTTAGGCCTCATAAAAGAGGTTCAGATGTGATTTAAGAGACCTGAGGAAGGAAGGTACAGAGCATAGCAGACTGATGAAAAATGAAATTAAAAAAAACAGGTAAACCCACCAAAATTTAGTTACTTAAAATATTATGAGCTCAATTATTTGCAATTAATTATATATCTTTCATCCTGTCTTCTTCCAGGAGATAATTACAAACAGTTTAAAAATCTATAACTAAATTGATGTGATTCCATGTAAAGTATTCTTAAAGAAGAAAAAAAAACCTAAAAATCAGAAGTACTCTTTGCAGCTAGTTTAGAGCAACAGCAACTAAACAGGAGTCCTGCTCTATTCCGCTGGCAGTGAAGTTCAGATCTGCACTAAAACTCTAATTGTCCCTGCAAGAAAGTTTCTCAGTACACTGTAAAAAACTGAGAGGAAACTAGAGGGAAATTCAGAATTTACTTAAATTCATTTCTCCACAAATTTCACCAGACCCGTGTTGCCCACGTCATCTTCCTTCCTTCCTCCAGTTTATCAGACACCAGCACAAGCCTTCTGAAAAACCTGATGTCCCATAAGATATTTTCTTATTTGGTGAAGAGTAAAAAAGAAGAAGCAAAAAGAAAAAAAATAAGTCAGTCAGGTGCTCTATGAATCATGGTGTGGTTTCAAGCCTGAATTCCTTAATAATAATGTTTTTGCTGACACATAATGTTTTTATTTGCCTTCAGAACTGTCTGTGTTAATAATGAGTAATTCCACTTGGAAAATATTTACATTAAAGTATTTATTCTTATGTCACAGGCATAGATAGTGTCTTCTTTAAAGGGAAAGAGCAGCCAGGAAATGACTAATCCTGAAGCCAATTTTAATGTGCTGCCTTGGGATACCCTACCAGAAATCTAATATGCACACAAGGGCTATGATCCAACCTCAGCCACCACCACCTGGGAGACACAAGGGTGGAGTAGCCCTCAGGATTTGGACATCCCACTGCATTCAGTCAGTCAGACACAAACCTTTCAGGAGTTCCCAGCACAGTGATGGTTTTCAAAGCCAGTCCAGTGTAGCCTGCAAACACAATTTAGAGTCATGTATAACATTTACAGGATGAACTGATACCTCAGGCAGAGAACTATTTGCTATATTTCACTAATACCACACCATTTTCCTCTACCAATCCCAAATTCACTCTACACAGGCATTCTCATTTGGAGACAGAGGGAATACAATGCACTGTAATGTGGGTGAAGGGATTAATGATCTCTTCTGGAAAGTCTGTGGAGAAGAAATAGAATAATTAAGGGCTATGCTGATTGATTTTAGGTATGAGGCAATAGGGACCACAATGACTCTGAACTCAGAACTGTGGAGAAAACAAAGCTCAGGAAAAAGCTGAGCCGGATATTAGCAGTTAAATTAACAGTTGGGAATCCAAAATCAAGCTTTCAGACTAATTTTTACACCCCATAGAAAAAAAAGTCTGAGAAAGCAGGACAGTGAAAACAAAACAGAACCCTTACAGAATGCAATTCCTATTAATTATTGACTATAATAATATCTAATCACACTTTTTAATCACACCAGTTTGCATTTCACTAGAGAATTCATAAATAACATGGTAAGGTAAGATTAGAAAGATCTTTACTGATGCCTTTATTTGCCAGAGCATCCAAGATGCCTTTGCATCAATTGTAGGTAAGAAATATAACAGCATCTCTTTGTGTTAAGTTTAACAGTTAAAGTTTAAATGGTCTACAGTGGTTTTGAAGTTGTCAACTGCAATTGGACATATCCTTCTGAAAACAAAGTCATTGCCTTTGTAAAAAATCTTGCCCAGAAAACTTTTTCCACACAGTGCTGAGAAAGGGCTGCCCAGTTCAGGCAGAAACAAGCCCTTCTGAGAAGCTGGGAAATCGTAGTTAAAGAGCATAACGAGAGGACTAGAAAGGAACTTCTCAATGATGAAAACAGAGAGCAAGGACAGTGCACTGTGCTGCTGAGCATCAACAGCAAAAGGTTTCCCAATGTTGTCAAAGTAGGCTGTAGGCAAACCCACCAGACTGAGATGCTGAATGTGACTCTGCCTATAATACTGATCTAAAAGTGAGAACAGAGAAATAAGACTGAAAAGAGCAGAGTAAAATATTACCCACATCATGTGTTTTTCTTCACAGCCATATCCAAAGATAAACATCCCAAGAATTCTGAAGATGTCTCCCTTAAATTCCTAACAGAAGATAAATATCTGCTGGGCCTGAAACAGAACCAAGCAGATAAATATTTCAGGTTGAAAATACCCAAAGGACTTTGAATATCTTTAATACCTCTTTGGACTCTATGACTGTGGGAGACAGAAGTGAAATTCAGTGTGAAGCAAAGCCATGTATCGAAGACACAATTAAGATATGCCTTAGTATCTAAAAATTCTGGCTTCCAAACACAGAGGGTTCTCTGTTTGCTTTGCATGACTGAAGGAGAAAATCCAAACATGATACATCACTTTCCCTTTTGAACTTGCACTTTTAAACATTTCCAACAGCCTGTGCAGGAGGCAATCAAGGAACTAATGAGATCGCCACATATGGCCTTTGGATGTTGGGGCCATTGTGTGCTGCTGTACATCAGTCCTTAATGACATCTGTCCCCTCGCAGGACATCCCACCCAGCAGCACCTATGAGCTGGAGAGCCAGTTGTCTGTGTTGTGGTGGGGACAAAAGGTTGACGTGGGCACTATTCAAGTGTCTCCGTGACAGATTGTGCAGCACAGCATGGGCTCCTGGCACTGCCCTCTGCTCCCGGTGCCCTCCTGAAGGGAGCAGGTCACAGGCAGAGGGGTTTCCCATCAGTTATTATCAGTTCTAAATTATGGCTGTATAAACAGTGCAAAAAACTCGGATTTTGTCAGTGTTGCTGCCCACAGGACATCTGAGCATTTCCCAGTTGTTTTGCAGAGGAGGAGCAGGCTGCCTGCTGTGCATAACCTGTACGGTGGCCTGTCTCACACCTTGGCTCTTGGCAACTTCTTTATTTGATCACTCACCCACGGTTACAAAGCACATCGTTACATTGCGCTACTTTTATAAATGTTTCTGGGCTTGCTTTTTAAAAGTGGCCATTGTTTTCCAAAAGGAGCAGCCACAGTGCTCCTAGGTGAACCAGAGCTAACAAAGGTAGAGCCCTGCTTCTCTAAATCTCTGGCAGTTTGCTCAAGAGATGGATGAATTTGTAAAGCTGGAAAGCATTGTTTCTGAGAAAGGTGACATGAGACAGATGTTAGTCATATTCCCTATTTTTTTTCCCTGAGACACACAACTGTGAGACTGAATTTACCTTTGCCATGATATAATATGCAAACTCTTGTTTCTCTGTCTTGAGAAAAAAAGCTATTTATTTTTTCTAGGGAAAAATACACAAAGACATGCCTGAGTATAGCCACAGGCACCTTTAATGAAGATTTAAAAGACATTTCAAATGGAAACCCTGGCAAACCTTTCCTCCTCCCCAAAACAATCAACTGCCAACAGCAAATGTTTCTGCTGGCAAACACTTTTCTGCTCTATAAAATTCTTCCCTATTAGAAACCTCCTTCCCCAAAGGCCTGGTAAAAAGGGTTTAGAAAGCTCCAAGAATATTGTCAAGTGGAGGCTGCACTTTGCCTTAGGGCCAGAAGGGACCATTAGATCATCTCATCTAACACCTGCATTAAAAAAGGAAAAAACCAAGCCCACACCACAATAGAACAACACAAGAAAACCCCCAGAATTTCACCCACCCACTTCTGTATACAGTCAGCAAAATGTGCTTAGTTAGCAAATATCTTCCACAAAGTCATTCCTTTGCCCTTGATCATGATGAAATGGAGACTCCGTTCAGCAATTTCAGTAGTTTCCATATTTTTATCTCAATGGAAAAACTACATTCTGTATCTCAAGAATTACTTCCCAGTAATGAGCTCCCCCTGTTCTGGTACCTGTGTTGATATCTCTCAAATGCCTCCCTGTGCATGCAGATTCTACACCTCATGGGGATGTACCTGGACATTAGGTGGATGTTACTGCACAATATTGAACATACAAGTAATTTAGGAGCCAAGATATGATAAAGTTTTCAGTTTGCCCATCAGTAATTGCACTGTGTTGAACATGTAAAGTGGACATATGGGTATTGACATATGTTCTGTGGGTATTGAGCCTAAGCCTGAATTTGGAGACAGGTTTTGATTGATGCTGAACTACATTGATTTACCCTCATCTGTAAAGTCAGAGGACTCCAGCTGTTAGAGCTTCTTTCTATGTTGCCCCTGCTTAGGCAGAAACCTTGCTTTTTTCATTTCACAAAAGTAATTCTTAAACATAAAACTAGAGAGAAAACTTATTTCACTCTGTATTTGTTTAAAAGTCATAAAATGTTTTAAATTTCTAAAAAATTCATATCTTACTACATCCATATTAAAAATCATTGGCACTAGCATATAACTTCCAAAGAATATTTATGTTAATATCTTACGTATTTAACATTATAGCACATTACTGAACAGTTTGCTAGAACTTCCTGTTTATAATTCTTTACATGTTCCTTGCCTACCCTTGTTTGCTGGAACTTTTCCCACTTGGGGAAAAAATCCAGATTGGAGTTTTGTTCTCTATTTATCAGCATATGATTATTTTGGCTCTGGGCCTGTATAGCTATGTTGGTTTCCCGAAGTATAAAGAATTAAAGACATTTCTGCCTTTCTGAGAGAAATTGTAATGGTAATACAAAATGACATCCATTGTCCTCATAAGAAAAAAAAAAGATAGAAAATAATGAGGAGATAAAAGGAGAAGCAGAAGTTTAACCAGGAATAAATCCAACAAAAATGGAGGAATGAGGGCTTTTGAAATGGTATTGTGCCATTGACTGCAGAGTCAGCCCAATTAAGGCTTGTGTTTGGGTGCACACGTGACATTGCACTGAATCACTGTCCAGCCAGGGTCACTGGGAAGAACCTTTTGTGGGACTGGCCTGCACAGGGCGAGATCTGACACCTAATAAACAGCTTTAACATGCAAGCTGTTTTGTCTGCTGTGAATGGTTTTGCCAAGAGAAGAGCTAAAGGATGATAACACCTGAAAAAATCTTCCCAAATTACACTGTTCCCTGAGTGATAGTCCCCACACAAGTTTATGCTGTTTATCTACAATAGCTGTAAGGATTTCAGAACAACCACTGCCAGTACTTTTGAATTTGCATCCTTGCCCATTCAAAAATTCAAAGTACTTTGCTCTTAATCATTTGGGGAAATTCATTCATCCTCAAACACCACCCATCTTAGTCACGTCTGGGAAATTGCTTTCTGCAACACTGATACACACAGACTTTCTTTAGGAGACAAATATAGATGAATTTTATACTACACAGCCTTCTTATCTCTGCATAGCATCATCATAAGCTTTCTCCTGTGTCAAAAACTATGCTAACCATTGGCAATAGGCAGATGTTTTTTACTCTCTGAGAAAAAAAAATTTACTGGTTTACTATAATTTATGGAAGAAACTTCATCATTATAGAAAAGCCTTCATCTTTCATAGCTAGAAAAAAAATAACATCGTGCTCTGCTTTCAGATGCCTCCACTGGGAGGCATCCCTCAAACACGAGATAACACTGGCAGGCATAAGATGAACTCCAGTCTCCTCCAGGAGTGAAAGAGGAATTGAAGCTCAGACATAAGGATTTATAAAGTTGCTTGAGGAAAGCAACTGCAATTAAAAGACATATGTTTAAAACAAATCTTGGAATTTGTGAAAATCTGCAGGGCTGAGGCACCTACCTACAGTGAAATATATGCTCAAGTACTTTATTGATTTAGGACCACAGCTGGGAGAAAAGGGTTTCTTGTGAGAGTCAGCTCAGGTTCCCAAATGTCTGACAATGAGGAAATTAAAAAGCAGATATACATTTGCCACTATTCATGTTCTGTTCTAATCAACCTGCACTGACTTCAGGCTTACAGCAAATCTTGCTCAAAATCATGTGCTAGCTGGAGAAATAAGTCACTACAATAAAATTAGGGACTAATCATTAGGAATACAGCTGTGAAAACCCATAGGGCGATACTGCTTCCTTACAGTACTAAACTGGTCATTTCTGTAGTTCCTATGTTGGAGCTCTATATAGGCAGCTCAGGACTTTGCACACACTGTAATTGTTCCCCACAAACAGCTGCAAGATGAACCAGATCACATTAACCCATTTACGTGCCCAGAACTTGAAATCTCAATGGGTATCAAAGCATTTAATAAAATACAGCCCATGATAAATACACAGAATAGATGGTGAACTGTGTTGTAGGTTCCTGGACACTGCAGGAAATCTCCCACAGCCTCTTCCAGGACGATAAAATGGCAGGTAGGTGGTTAGAGTAAATTACCTCTAGTAAAGAATCAGCTACTTATCCAAATTAATGAAAAACTTAATGTTAATTTCAGCCCTGTTGCAAATATACAAACATGGATAATTAATATTAAATTGTTTCCATTTGCAGAACAGCAATTTATTATCTGATACTGTATAGAAGCAGAATAATCTCCTCTCCTCAGCTACATAACTTTTCCTCTGGCTGGAAGTTTGTGCATTACATGAGGTAATATCTCTTCTGAGATACAGATACACAGAGAAGATTTTGTTATTGTTGGGAACACAAGGAATGACCACTTTTAAAGATCCTGACACAGGTGGATAAAGTGGTCTGTTCTGAAGATCAAGGAGTTACAAAAAGCCCTTATCCATGAAGAGCTGTATTCAGCTAAAGAATTAAGATTGCATTTTCTTCATTCTGTCTTAACTTGCTGATTTTCTTATACAACCTTCTTAGAAATATTAAAGTGAAGTGATCAGAGCTCACTGAGCACAGATCAGCTGTGCATTAAAAATGAATTAAAGTTTTAATTTAATTAAAGGTTAATTAAAGACTGTGCATAAAGAACTCTCCAGACCAAGTGCCTGTCATCCTATCTGAGCATGGCTATTAAAGTCATTTCTACAGCTTTACTTTCAAATCTTTATACAACGTCACAATTCCTCTCCAAGTCATTTCGAAGTACCGATCCAATGTCTCATTTTCACTGCTTTTCTCCATCTCCAGATTTGTCAGACACAATTTATTCCTTATGAATCAGAACTAGTAGGTTTTATCAGCTGATATTTCTCCAGATGTTTTGTGATCTCACGTCTTATTAACTCTCCAGGATATTGCCTGCCAGTAAGATTAGGCACATAAACCTGTAATTGTTTGTCTCTTGCCCTTCCCAGCAGCTCCCATGCTAACAGGTCCCACCAGCAAGGTCAGCCAGAGAAGGCACAGGGAGAGCTGCTCACATGTCACATGCAGGATATTTTTTCACTCATTCAGCGACCACAGTATTTTCAATTTTATATATTGAAAACATATATCTACTGGCACAAAGCTGCTAATCCAGTGGTGAAATGGGAATGAAATGGCTATAAAGGGAGGAGAAAGAAAGAGGAGAAGATGTTTCCCACATCTTTCATTTGAAATTTCATCACAGAAAGAAAATCTCTGTGTCTTGCAAACACTCTTTTGAATCACATGGATTTCAAGTTGCTACTAGTCTTCAGGTTATGCCCTGAAAGGAGCCGGAACAGTAGAAAGAGCAAGATGTGACAAGAGAGCTGGCAGGAATCCAGAAGATATCATTTGCACTGTGTTGATTTGAGACAGTTTTAATGGGGATAACCTACTTGGGGTTGAAGTCATAGGTATTCAAACTGCATTTATGCTGAGATTTAATGCACATTTCTGTAAGGGTGGTGTCATTTCTGTAAGGGTGCCATCTTTACAGTTGCTTTAGACCAGGTAACAGAGAAAATACAACAGTGTTAACTACACAGTAAGTGTCAACTCTTGTGTCCTTTGAACTAAAAGACCTCAAGTATATTTAGAGACAGCATGAACATAGCAGAAAGTTCAGTATGAATTATCTCCTTATAAAAAACATTGTGGGCACTAAACAGCTACACCAAATCTTCATCTTCTGCTGCTGCTATTCCAAATTCAAGCTTGCATCAATGTCATTAAATAGTTTTCTTTCAAAATCAAAGACTTTACGTAATTTTAGAGTACAAAACAACATGTCTGTGCTTGTGCAGATGCTTCTCTCCTCTCCTCTTCCAAATGACTGAAGACCAGACACAGGTATCTCCCTACAGACTGACTAAACATCCTTGCTATGGCCACACGATTTCATCTGTTCATTTAGTATGTTATGAGGGAGGTTATTTAGTTCATCCTAAAGGATTTCATCAATATTTTTGAAAACTATGTTAAATGGAACTTTACACTGACCACCCTTGAGCTTCTGTACACAACAGCCCTCAGAAATTCCTGCCTTTCTTCCACTCATATTCTCAGAAGGGCTGACTGTTCCTTGATGACACTCCACCTACCACTGGTAGCCTTTACCCCTCACATCCTCTTTAGCTGGTTACTGCAGCAGCCAATCTCACCACCATCCTTCCTCACATTCACAATTTTCCTGTCATTAACCTCCTCACAAAAAAGAACTGCTGTTTAGATCCTCTTGGAAATTAGTTATCTGCAAATTTCAGGCTTACCACCAGGCTCACCCCCCTCAATAGTCTCAAAATTAAATTAGAAATCCCAGGACTTTCTTTGATTGCCTTTCCTTTCCATAGATGTTTCTGTCCACAAGGTTTATTAAGTGCTCTTTCACAATTCCATAAATCCTGTACCCTGTATGCTTGTTTGCCTATATGTCATGTATGTCATGTTTTCAAATTTGATTTCCTCTAATGCTGTCATTTCAATCTTCCTTATCCTTACCAGAAAAATAGATGGAGATGCCCCCTCTTTATTTATATAAGCACTAAAAAGATCATATAAACTCTCACACACAAAAATTTGCTGGCTTGTACTACTTGCTGGACTTCTGGTGAACATAGTTTGTTGTGCTTTCAAAGCTCTGTCCCTCAGACAGATCCTAAACAAACATAACCTGTGACCACAGGCAGGAAAGAGGCTGACAGCAAAAAAAGCCTCCTGTAATAAACCCTGGAAAAGGATTCCACAGACATCCAACTGCTGCAGGTTGATAGCACCACACAACATAAAACAACTGCTCCACAGAAAGCCTTTGTGCAAAACCTCTTTTCTAATGCTCTGCTCCCTCTTTTTCACTGGTTAGAGGGACTGGAACATCCTTCTGCTCCTCCTGTTAAAATGTTTTCATGAAGGATCATGATCCAAGGTGAAATCTTGGCATCAGGGAAGCCAAGTGGCCATTAACATCAAAAGGAAACAAAACTTTGCCCAAAGGTTCCTTTGCCCAAAGGAACAAGCACAGTCATCTTGTCAAGTTTCTGCATGCAGAGCTGGATTAACTCTGTAGATTAAGACACTCTATCATCTCCCGAGTATTTACAATTTATTTCATCTAATACCAAGTATGAATTTTGTAACTAGCTATTGCATATTAGGCTCCTTCACTTTTGTAATTTATGTTGCTCGTCTCTTGGCATTCATGTCTTAACATAAATCAAATCATGTATAAAAATCATTGCCAAAAAGAAATAAGATTTTTGCACAACTCACAGTGGTCAAGCAGTATCTGTAAAATATGTTCTCTAATCAATTTAAGATGCATCATCTTTCTTATCTCAGAGCTTTAAAAATATACGTTATATTGAAAACCTGTACAGAGCACTCCTCAAAAGCTGTATTTGAAATACTAAGTCAGTTTCTGATGCCAAAAATCACAGAAATACCACTTTTGTCTTAATTTTTTAGCTAAGAATTATTACTAATAGAATTCATTGTTCTCGAAGCACAAATGAAAGGCAACTCCTAATGATAAGTACTTTCATCATCCCTGATGTGATTCACAGTGTTTTTTCGGGTGTTATTGTTGTCTTTATGTGAATGTGATTACTTTTAGAATTACAGTTGCACATAAAGTCTGTAAAGACAAAGCAGGTTGTATCTACCATAGAGGTAAATATGAAAAAATGTCACTGCTGCTGCTCTCTAAAATTTTTCACTGAAGAGTTGTATATGATAAAGGATAAATTCACCTTTATTAAGAGTTTTGATGTGTGGAAACATTATTTTGTATGTTTCCAAAACAGGTAGTTAAATTTTCTAATAATTGATAAGCTTTCCTCTGTGTTTTTTTTCTTTTAAAGTTTCTTTAAAAGTATTCTAAACCCGACTAAAATTACAAGCAAAATCCATTGAAAAAAACTTACAACCTTTTAAGTTATACTCTTATGATATTAGTGGGAATACAAAAAAGGCACATTTTTCATTCTCAAAAACTAGAATGAAGACATACATATACAAAACCAACAGTTTTCAGCAAAATCATCTTTCTTGCAAAAAAAAATATATTCCCCACTAAAGAAACACAGCTTCAAATATTTTTTTCAGATCTGTCAACAGATACAGGAAACACACTGCATCCCTCCTCTAGGTACTTCAGTGCCATTAAAAATGTCATTCAAGAAGCATTAAAGCCCAAGGAAAATGAGCAAGAGAGGCCTCTCGTTTATCTTAATCATTAATTAAAATGAAAATCATTGCATTTTTATAGATCTCTAGCTGCTGGATGAAAGACACAGATTCCTTGACAAAATTTCCACCCAAATTATTAAGAGTCCTTTTCCAGGGCCAGTGAATGGACGACAGCCTTTCTTCTTGCATAACACTTTTTCATTTTAGCAGACTCCTACTACATAAAATTATAGATATCTTGGAGGATTTTGTCTGGATAATTTTCAGCTCACAAACCTTTTCCTATCCTAGATTGAAATACTAGAGAGATGTATCCCTCCTTAGTGGTCTGCCTGGACCCAAACCCAAGGAGTGCAGCTCTTTCTCCAGGACAAAGCTGCTCCCCCAGAATTCCAAAGCTCCCGTGGATAATAACTCCAGCTCCTGGGAGAGCTGAGGGCACAAAGCCCAGACTGTCTATGTGGAAAAGCCATCCCCAGTCCCTGAGCTCAGAGTTCATATTCCTTCCCCTACATGAACTGACCTCTGTCTCACTCAGGGGAGTTTTATAGCATGGTTTCCATCTAACCTAGACACCTTAAAAGCCCAGCTGGCCACTTCAGCCCAAATATCCTCCACGTCTGTGTGTGGATCCCCACAAATTTCTTTGTGTGGCTCACTTGCAGGGTTCAAGACTCAATAAGGATCTCTCTCCAACTGATTCCCAGCTCTCATTCCTAAGTAAAAGTCTGGTGACTTTAAAAATGAGACACTCATGTTTTATGGCCCTGACAAGGCATTTGATTTTCACAAGGGAAATAATACAGAAATAATGATAAATTGTCCAATAATTCGTCCGGAAGGAATCCAGAGAGAGAAGACATTGAAGAATTTAAAACCAAAGGCAGGACATACAATTTAACAGCAGAATGGTTTTGTTTTGGAAGAGTGCATGTGAAATGTTACTGTTGACTGTTCTTTTTAGCTGGGTTACTTCTACTGAGAATATTGGCTGTAAGTAACAGTGACAAGTGAAACTCATTCTTTAAAGAGTGCTGCGGCTTTCTGTAGCTCAGTGTGGCATGTCTCTGAAAGCCGGGGTTCCAGACTTGCAGAAATTGCAATTGCAATTGCAGAAATAAACATTGGTTTATGTAGCATGTCCCTTATTCACCATGTGAACTTGAACAGTCTGCTGAGGTCCAAGAATTATCCCAGCTCCTGGAGACCTGGCTAACAAATAAAACAGTTGGAAAAGCTTTCTGTGTGTATTTGTACAGCAGCACATGCACAGCACCACATACTCCTGTCTTTCCTGTAAAGAAGAATAGGTAACTCTTACAGCTGGAGTATTACAATCCTTCCCAATTTGAAAATGACACTGCTAAACTCCAGAGAAATGAGCTCTCTGCTCTGAGATCTGGCTGTGCCTCATGATATTCAAGTACAGTGTGAGGACAGTATTTTCACCACATGCAAATCTTGGATATGCTGACATCTATGCCAAACCTGCCATTTAACTTCAGAATTTTAGCTCAAATCTCTCTGAGACACTGATCCAACACCAAGGTCAACTCTAAAAGGATCATGAGTAACTAAAAGCACTTTATTTACAGAATTGAAACTAATACAATCAATGCCCTTCAGATGAGAACAGAGTGAATCATACCAAAACATCTCACCCAGGCAAGACAGAGATGGCAGGAAAGCCTCAGAAAAGTTTAGCAATTATCTTCATAGAACTTCTTTTCATTCCTGTTACTTTGCAACTGTAAATCATATTTCAATTTATTCACACATAGCCAGCTCAAAACACAGTCCAATAACAGCTCTTTTCCACAGTTCTGCATAATGCCAGGAAAGGAGAATTGATAAAAGAAATAACTTAGAAAATATAGGTATTCATTTCATTCCATGGTATATGTGCACCCAACAAAGCAAACCCAAATAAAATTCAAAAACCTGAAATGATCAGAGACAAGACTTATTTCAGGACACAGGGTACAGTAAGGTAACGCAGCTTTAGGGGAAAGATTGCTCGTCCTTTTCAGTCATCAAAACATAATTCCTTCCATTCTCATCCACCTTAATAGAGGCCACAGAGCAGATGCAGATGACACTTCACAAATTCTCTCTCTTTTTGAACACTGAATGTTCTGAAAAACTATTTGTTTTTAATCTATTTTTTTGCATCTTTATATAAGGCAATGGTAGTGGGGCACTCACATCCCCTTGTAGCTGGAGAGAACTGTGAGCACCTTTTGTGAGCCTTTTATCAAAAACTCCCTCTGATCTTTTGTATTTTTATATCAATGCAAATTCTCTAGGAATACTCTAAATTGCTACTCATGCTTAATATCTTCATGCAATTCAGCACCAAATATACCTCCATTATGCATTCAGAGCCTGGAATTCATTACTAAATGCTATTTACCATGGAAATAAAGACACTGGAAAGACCTATTACCTGGTGTGAGCTTTTCTGCAAGGCACTTATCTATGTGCATGGAAGCAAGCAGACATTTCCAGTGTCCCTTATCTGTACCCTGACACTGCACAGCCTATTTAGGCTTCTGCAAGGGGAGGCTGATGCCTCTGTGACAGGTTTCATGTGCATATTCTAAGAGTAACCACTGCAGTGATGTCAGGATGACAGGTAGAAGGAGCTATTACTGACTCCTTTTGTCTTGAGTTGCAGACACAGCACTCTTAGCAACAATCCTAATATTTCACATTCACAGTTTAAAGTGGTGAATAGGATTATTCATTAACATACTGTACTTTTTAACTATAAATTACTTGTAAAAATGACTGCCAGGAAGATCTTTTAAAAGATAGATGCCCTTTCTGGTTTTTCAGGTCCATTGTATGATTTTGGTGCATTTCTGACTGGCAGGGCTCTGTGCAGGGGATTTAGGAAGATAGGCTAGACTGTAAATGGTCTAAAAAAACCCTGAGAAATATGGGACAACTTCATTGTGGACAAACTTCTATTCAGCCATTGAGTGTAATACAGTGAGTGACAGCTTATACAGAACTTGGCAGGCTTCACAAACAGGGAAATAAAGGAAAACTTTTAGCCTGTGATGAGCTTTTTGACAGGGCAGTAAAATCCTAATTGAGACACACTGAACCATACAAAGGAGTTTGTATAACACAATACAGGTTTAAATGAATAGACATAGTCATAAGAAGATGAAAGAAACTCGCTTTAATGATGGATCCTCTGTTTTTTTAGAGTATTAACTTTTAAAATTTTTGCATTTGCTGATTTTCTTACCTATTCTTGTCATTTGTATTATGCATAAGCAGAGAAATTCTCATATTTGCTGTCATTATTGTAATTATTTTGACAAGCTTTAATTGCACTAATAATTTTTAATTCCCCTTTTTATAGGAATACATAACGTGACCTCAAAACTTGTATCATCTTGCCTTAAAAATTGTGCTACCACAAACACCATTCTAAATCTGCTGAAATCCAGCAGATGTTTAGTTCATTACCACGTGAGGAGTGTGGGAATAGCTTTTACCATAGTTCTATTTCAATGCATCCTCACTACAGGATTTGGTATGGCAGGATGATTTTTATAGAAATTAAGTCAGTTGGAGCTATAGAACTGGAGATATTCAAGTTGAAATGAATAGACCTCAGCACAGCTCAGATACTCACGGAGGCAGACCATTTGAAGTGGTCTCATTGGAATTAAAGAATTCATAAAGGATATAAAAATAAATACCTGATGGCAGAGATTTATTTTATAACCTCTACTGCAACATCCTGACAAGGCATCTGTGAGGACATGAATGATTTGTCGAACTTCAGTCTCTCTCTCTCTCTCTGCCAGTCTTTGGTCTGCATGGAATAATGCTCACATAAAAGGCTGCAAAAGGCTGCATGACCTAAAGATACCTCACTGAGCCAGCACCCTTTCTGAAGTCAGTAACAACTCAAGCTCCAGTCCCAAACCCAGCTCAAGTTTTGCCAGTTGATATTCTGTCCTCAATGCTATCCCATTGGTAAATGGCAATTTACATCTGCCCTGTATCCATCCCTACTTCATCAGCTCTTTTGACCTCCAGCTCTGCCGTCTACTGTTAATTCAGATTTGTTCTACATGTACTCTATACCATGATTTGTACTCTCAGATTTGTATCACTCATCTTCAAAGGTGCTAGAAAATTATTTCTGAAATGAATAACGGGGTAATGGTTGAAAGAAGTTTAAATATGAGTCAGCAGTGCCCTGGCAGCCAGGAAGGCCAAGTCTGTCCTAAGGGCATCAGGTCCAGCATTGCCAGCCGGGCAAGGGAGGAGATTGTCCCGCTCTGCTCTGCACGGGGGCAGCCTCACCTCGAGTGCTGGCACAGTTTTGGGTGCCAGAATATAAAAAAAAACCATTAAACTGTTAAAGAGCACCCAAAGGCGGGCCATGAGGATGGTGAAGAGCCTTGAGGGGAAGCCAAATGAGGAGCAGCTGGGGGCACCTGGTCTGTTCAGCCTGGAGAAGAGGAGGCTGAGAGGAGACCTCATCTCTGTCTTCAATGTCCTCATGAGTGGGAGAGGAGGGGCAGGCACTGATCTCTTCTCTGTGGTGACCAGTGGCAGGACTCCAGGGAATGGCCTGGAGTTGTGTCAGGGGAGATTTAGGTTGGATATCAGGAAAAGGTTCTTCCCCCAGAGGGTGGCTGGGCACTGAACAGGCTCCCCAGGGCAGTGGTTACAGCACCAGCCTGACAGAGCTCAAGGAGCACTTGGACAATGATCTTGGGCACATGGTGTGATCCTTGGGGATGGTCCTGTGCAGGGCTAGGAGTTGGATTTAATAATCCTTGGAGATCCCTTCCAATTCAGTTCATTCTGTGATCCTGTGATTTTATTCTGTGAAAAGGAAATTCAGTCTAATTGTTTGTGGTATCTCCACTTTTTGTTAGACCGTGTAGTGGCTGCATGGAGTACTACTTCAGAGCCATGCTGATACAGCACCTGGCTGCCATTAACTTGAAATTAAAACTGACTACCACGCCATCACTGTCAGGTTAGAAAACATGAGACATAGATGTCAATCTTCCTGAGACCAGGTACTGACTGAGCTAATGCCTGTCATTTTCTGGTTGGTAACATTTACCACAGTTCCTTTCTTTCAATTAGTCCTTAAATTTGGGGGTTCACTTTGCAAATGTATAATCCTAACCTTTTTGTAGGGGCATTGCTGAGCCTCTTCCATCAGACAGTGATAAATTCCCCTCCAAGATCAAGGATCACAGGAATACAGGCTTTCTTGATTCTTTCATTTTAGCTTCAATTTTCCTATTGAAATCTGAGCTTTGGGAATGAGACAAGTCACATTCACTTCAATGTGTTTTGCTCAGTATGATTGTTTTGATGTGTACACATTATAAACCCACATTTCTGACATATTTTTTAATTTAGTCAGTGACCTTCCTACCTGATTGCCATATGGAATTCATACACATATGCCAGTACTTGGAAGCAGAACGTCTTCCTTTTGAAAACTGCATTGAAAACTCCTCAAAAATTAAAATCATTAGCGCTTTCTGTCAATTATATTTGCATAAACAATTGCCATTACCCAGGAGCTGCAACAGGACGAAAAGCATGTACGCAGTTGAAAAGAGACTATTCTTCATTGGAAAAACTTCTACCACACAAATACCTGGCTTGGACCTCCAAGTAGTTTTATATTTAATTTTGGAATAAACGAGGAGTGAAAGGGTTGAAAAATCCAGGGACAGTTTCTCACCTTGTCATTTGGCACTGCTTCACTAATTTAAACAAATTTATTCGCTCACTATCAGCTGGTGAGGTAACTCTTGGTATTCAATAATTAAGGTATTACTTCCATTTTACCATGGCCACAGTTTAAAAAAAGAAGACAGATTCTGTCTGGGAGAGACAGACTGAAAGGGAAGGAGAGTGTAGAACTGTTTCCATAGCAACTCTTGAGATAACAGTAGCAGCCTACCTAGCCTAAAGGGATAGGTAAGTGAGACTAAAATATGTTTGTAAGAGAAGCACTTTCAAGGTCCCTTTCCAGGTTAAATACATAAATTTGAATTTAGGTACTGCCTGAAAACTCTAGATATAATGAATCCTATATGTTCCATATAAACAGTAAAAGAACATCTGTTTTACACTGTACTGAACAATTTAGGTGAGAAAATGTTTTCTGAGAAAAGCCTGGCATCTTTCCATGGGAAAAAAACAAGACTATATATTTCCTAGGTAAGTTGTACAGGCTTTGTATCATTTAAAGTCCCACCAAAATCCATAATATACTGCTTTTGTTTCAGCATGTAAGTGGTTGACTTAGAAGGTCTATACAATTATTTTCTCACCGTTAGTGAGAAAATTCTTTCTCATACTTTGCACCAACACCATGAAAAAATCCCAGGGCTGCAAGAATTTGAACAGCAAAGAAAGGCCAGGAGCATGGCTGATAAAACCAGAGCAAGCAAAAAAGCTTGGAAAATATGGAGAAAAGAAAGGTATTAGTGAAAAGAGTCAGATAGTATTAGAAGGGTATTTAAACAATAGAGTACTCTTGGGGAAATAAAGCTCAGAATAACATGAATAACACCAAGAAAATCCAGTTCCCAGTGGGAATGTGTTGAATGTTTCACAGTTAAAGCCAGGAACTGCAGTGGTGAGGCCAGTCCCAGCCACACTTTAGGATGGCTTAGGAAGCAGACCATGGGCTGTAGAAACTTTAGCCCAGTGTATTCAGACAAACTAACCTCAAACACAAATTCCTCAGAAGCATGTTCAAAGTAATCCCATGAGGAGTTTAGTGGTGGTGCAGTAAGGTTTCACCACCTTAACTCTGTCTCTTCTCAGACAATCATTATAAATCCAGTTAGAAACCTCAAATCACATGCAAATATTTGCCACAACTTAAGCAATTCCTGTTTTTTCTGTGAGGGGAAGAAATAATTATCACTTATCTCCAATCTCATGTATTCTGTACCACCTGCTGTTCTCATTACTCTGCTCTCAGCTGTTTCTAACTCTTTTTGAAAGTGTGGTGCCCAGAGCTGAAGGCAGGACTCCAGCTGAGGTTTCAACAGCACTGAGGTGAGCAGAGTAATTACATTTGACACTCCTCCTACAACATTCTGGAATTATATTTGCCTTTTAACAACTGCATCATGTAGTTGGCACACAGCTGACTAGTCAAAGCCTTGTGGGACATATGTACTTGATTTCCAAAAATAGAATGGCACTTTGTTTTCACTTAGTCTCTGTTCTGACGCCATCCTTCAGGACGTTCCCTATCTGTTCTTCATTTAGAGTCTTAACAAGTTTTGTAACTGAGTTGGTTGTCTCGTTATCTAAGTTAAAGTAAAATGCTGACCAGAACTCAGTATAGAAAACACCTATCTGGTCTGCTTCAATTTCAGAAGTCTTCTCAGTTTCATACTAAGCCATGGCTGAGCACTCAGACAAGTGAACAGCTGGCTTTAAAAAAACCCATTTTGTTACGTCAGTGACCATTTTGTTGTGGCAATAGAGTAGCTTTCCTAAATGGCCTATGAGAAATGGCATTTGGAACTATAAAAAAAAAAAATCTTTATCTAAAAAGTACTTAAAACCTCTGAGATATAGCAATGATATTGCTTCCACCCTGTTGGTATTTCAATTATTCTGCCACAATTACATTATTTGTCAAGATAAAGTCTGGGTTGTCTTAGCACAAAGTCCACAAGGAATTGAGATTTGACTGGCTTCTCTGGTATCAACTGGGCTTTCCACACTTTCTCATTGAAAAGGTGATGGCTGGGCTAATTTTTCTCTTCTCCTTTGGGATATAACTGATGAAATCTTACAGATAGACACCAATAGTTGAAAAATTACTCCAGTGACCTTCTGAGGTACTCTAGACCAAGCTCAAGGTTCACTGAGCTCTTTAAGAAGAAGGCACAAAACCCACTCTTTCCTTGTACTGGCCTTCACAATTATACCCTTCTTAAAATGAACTTCATGACATGTTTAATCATAATTAACTATTTGGTGAAGACCAAAACAAAGAAGACATTGACTGCTCCAGTCCAGTCTGCTTCGCCCTTCATTTCCTCTCTTCCTTTGTTTTGTTTCTTTATTTTTTCCTTATTCCCAATATATTCACAGAACCCCCTGGCTATCTTTTACACACTTTGCAAGCAAAACTTACAGAACTTTTCTCACTAAATGAGACCAACATGGCTGAGACTCAGGTAAGAGGGTAATTCTCATTTTAAGCCATAAAACCTTTTTTCAGACATATCTCAATTGCTTGCTCTTGTACTTTTGGAAAGTATCAGCTGTGGGTCAAGTAGATTGGAGTAGATTTTCAAAGAGCAGTTCATCAGCTACCAAATAGAATTCCACTCACACAAAACCTACTGCAGAAAACTCAAAGGAGACTTTTGCACTGTGTAAAGTGACATTCTAACCTGCACCTTGTTGTTCAAATGCCAAAGCTCAGACTTAACCGTTCCCTTCCTTACAGTTCAAAATGCACCCTTTTCTCTAGAATCAATGTGATGAGTGATTTTTACCACAGAACCATAGGAAGAGTAAAAGTATTTCAACTTACATTTCAGAGTTAGATTTTCTAAAGTTTTTATATGCTAGGATACGTGTGAATCTGTTTCAGTTTTTTCCAATAGTCAATCACTATCACTTGGCTTCCCACTTGCACCCAGCTCCCTCTTCATAAATTGTCAAGTAACTGCCTAAAGAGGTTTTAAAAATCATGAATTCTCAGCAAAGGTTTAGATATTTATTGCTGGCAGGTATTTGGAAATTAGCCTGCATATGTCTGTCCAAGAGTTAAAGAGAAATAACATTTCCCCCAGCTGGAGAAAGTTCGGCAGTACTAAAGATGGAGGTGTCAAGGGAAAAAAAAAAAAAAAATCTGCTCACTCCTTTCTTTCTTCCTTCCTTCCTTCCTTCCTTCCTTCCTTCCTTCCTTCCTTCCTTTTCCTTCCTTCCTTCCTTCCTTCCTTCCTTCCTTCCTTCCTTCCTTCCTTCCTTCCTTCCTTCCCTTTCTCCTGTGGTGAGTTCAGTATGATTTACTAGCAGTCCATCTTCTCCAATCCATCGCAGATTCATTGCCCTTTTGAACCCAGCCAACAATCTTATCTGCAGCTCCTACAGCACCAGGCGTGACAAACACAAATTAGCAGAACATCAACGGCATTTATCAACTACATATGACTCCCTTTGTAGACGTCTATAATCAATATTCTATATTCTGTGTCTGTTCAAATGTAGAACCTGAAACAGTAACGCTATTCCTCATAAAAAATGCTCGTACCAGCAGGTCCTGCAGATGAGGTTAAAAGCCTGTGAATTTGGTCTCATTTGAAATATGAATGTATTCAACAATTATTCCTCTATTCTTCAGTCTTGAGGTAGGTTTTAAAAGGGAAAAGAAAAAAAAATCAACACTATGTAAGAATACATAAATTCATACAGTTTTTGTTAGACATTTTCATACTAATATATGCTTAGAATTTCTTTAGCAATTAAGCTTTGTGCAGTGAAGAACATGAGCATTTTTGTAGTTTCTCCAGGAGGCTTCATTTTGCTTCAAATTGCACCTCGCTCTCCTGACTCTGCCACGCTTAACAAGCAGTAATTACTGCACCACAGAAGAATTACATTTGAAAGCTTTAGTAACATTTTAGTAACATGATTTAGCATTCCAGACCCAGAAAAACCTCAAAGCAAACAAAAAGCCGTGCGTAGTACGTTAAATTTTTGCACCACTAAACAGTGAGTGAAAGTGAGGAGTCTTAAGAAAAAGTTCTGAGCAATGAAATGCAGGGCTGTATGGGGGTTATGGTCTGTCAGTGTAGACACCTGCACTACCTCTGAACCATCTCACACAAGCCTGAGCTGGCACCAAGAGCACGATGTCCTGACTGTGCCATTTATCCCACCCCAAACCACGATACCCAAGAGCCATCAAAGCATCAATATTTCTTCTGGGACCAAGGTGGTGCACAAGCCATGTTGCAGCAGGCTGGCGTACACAGAGCAGTGGCAAAAGTGCAGTTTGATCGGGTAAACTGTGCCACTTTTCACTTAAGTGACTTAATGGATGCAGCACTTCAAATCTGTTCCCATGGCAATGTAGAAACAGCAATGGCAACACAGGCAGTTTCCTCTTAGACTCGCAATACAAGGAGGAGAACAAAAGCCTTTTCTCCATTTGAATGAACAAAAGGAGAAGCATTTTCCAGTGCAAACACGTAAAGCCAAAATCTTTCCCATGTCCTGACCACAGTAAAATTCATGAATAAACAGAAAAGACTTGCCAAAAAGGTCAAAAAACTTGGGTTTTGCTTTGTCAGACCAACAGGGGTTAGGACTGATTCACAGAGGACATCCTGCTCCCATTCCTCCTGAGCTAAAAATCAAAGCAGTGTTGGAAGAAGAGTCCCAGATGTTCTTTCAAGAGGGTGAATAAAGGGAGAGACAGCCCAAAAGGTAGCTTCAGCTGTGCTGACTAGTCATCATTTTCCATTGTGTTTGGAAAGAGACACAGCAGTAGGGGAAGAAAAGAGATGCACCACACAAAAAGTGGTCACCCAGAATAACTTCAGTCCTGAGGTCAAACAAAACACAGGCAGCTATCGTATGGTCTACATCAAAAAAAAAAACCAGCAAATTCCTAGACAAACAAAATTCAAACCAATTATCCTAGTCACCTCTGCTGCCCTAGGAATCTGTAAAGTCCTGTCACTCCCAAACAGAAAATATCTCTCAAGCTGCTGGCCTCACTAACTAAAGGGAATTCTTTGGAAAAAGGTATCCCTTTCACCCCATTTTCTAATTATCTAGCATCAGCTCAGTCTAGTCTGACTTAATCTTTGGAAGAGATTGCTTTTAGGCAGGCCTCCAAATCAGGTGTTGAGAAAGCAGCAAGCCTGCATAGTTGAGGGAATGCTATGGATCAGAGTACCCAGCTGCTCAGGTATCTCATTGCCTATTGTAGCAGCCTGCTATTTGTATTTGAATTCCAGTTGTACCTAAAAACACCCATCAGCAGCCAAAATTCCATTCTGCCACACTTGTATTACATGAATCTACAGCTGTCTCACACAGACACAGTGTACACACCGAAGTTGCCCAACAGGCTCTCCTGAGGGACTAAACTTGAAGATAATCCTTTTGCTAACTTTCTAAACTCAAACACTTGAAAAACTAATGCAAAGCCTTCCTAAAGTACTTGCAGCAGTAGTAGCTGTAGTAGTAGTAGTTGTAGTAGTTGTAGGAGGTTTCCTGAACCACTTCCTGTGGAACATTAGATCCTGAAATTAATCAGAAGCCTGACCAAAGAACACAGATATTTTATAGCACTTTCCTTAAGGAAATACAGGGTTTCAATAGGAAGCAGATGAAGTCTCAGAATTATCATCCTTACTTCTATTGCTCTGTAAACCATTGCTGCCATGCCACATGCCATCCATTGCCTATTGTCTGTCTTCAGAAGTCCAGGTCAACAGGTCCCCTGTTCCTCTTGTAGAGTCTAGGTAACCTGTTTCCTTTCTTTTCCTAATGGTTTTGCCATTTAGAGCTTCATTCAGGCCTTGCTGCAGTCATCATTTCAGATCTAGAGCTGGCAGCAAATCTGGACCAAGGTATAGCCCAAGTGTAGAAAACCAAAGTGAGACAAGAGATTTTTGAAAGCAGCAGTAAAAAAACATTCTGATTACACTGTCTGTCCATCTTATTAAAAAGTCCTTTGCCTGCCTTCCTTATTTTCTCCTCCTGAGTGTTAGTCATGAAGGAACAAGATGCAATAATATACGTCCTTTCAATGAACACACAGAGCTGTCACGGTGCCCTGAAACCCAGGGCACTGCCTGGGCAGCTGCTTTCCATCTCATACTGCCTGACACAAAACTGAGCACTAAAAAATGAAGGGCTCCGATAGAGGAGATGCAGGTCTCCCACTACCCTGCCTTTTAATTAAATGATAAACAGGATTAAATGGAACTTAATCTAATTCCATGGGAAATTCACACCCACTCCATGGGTGTGCATCACTTGCTAGCAGTCAGCACTGTATGGATGTCTCTTTTTATTAATAAATGCTCCTCCATCCCAGAGGCAGTATTTGTGTGTCTGTCTTCCTTTCACTCTTGACGTGTGGCTCTTCTAATCTCTTGCTTATAAACCCTCAAAAATCCATCATTGGGGTATTCTGAAAGAATTAGTACTGGATGTCTTTGCACATGTAAGCTGCAATATATTCAATCGTTCACAATACCCAATTGAATTTAACCCCACAAATGAGGCTGGGTATTTTTGTTAATATTAATGAGATAATTATTTACTTTATAAAGGACACAGAGGCAGTTTCTTTTTGCTGACTGCACTGTGCCAGGCCCCACAAGGAATAGTCTTTATCTCACTGTGATCCTTAGTGATAAGAATTTGGGATGTTCACTTTTGCAGTGGTTTTCTAACTACATGAGCTGAACATGGTTTGGACACCCACTGTACTTGGGTTCACACAGAAGCAGTGATACTCTATTCCACTTCATCCCTCGTGTAACATTATCTGAATCTGGGGAACTTAGCTGGCCCAGATATGATTTATGCTGTACAGACTACAGCAGTAATTTCAGAATAAGAATATCACAGTGACCTTGACATGCCTTCTGTTCCCTGTTGTTTTTAGCAGTTTGAACGAATATATCTTTCTTGAGCAAAGGATCAAGATGTGGTCCTTTAGATTACCCACACAGATGATGGCTCCTAAATTCATTTTAAAATAGCAGCAAATGGATTTAGGAATTATTACGGACAAATCAGAGATGGTGCCTGCTGAAAGCCTGATTATACTCCCAGCCATCATTTTTCAGACATGGGGAAATCTGTTAAAGTAAAGCTCCAATTAGGATGCTTGTGTTCTTTTAAATTAATGTTTCATTTCAATTTTGTTTCCTAGTTCCTCCTGTCATCTTCTGAGAAATACATGTGTTGAAATCATTCCTTTGATGAGGCACAGACAAGAAGCTTAGTCTGCTTTGATGTGGAAAAGGAAAATGAGCCCTTTTTGTTTCTATGGAACCGGCTTGCAAATCAAGGAATGATCACAATCACTGTAGTTGATACAGGGTAAGCCCAAATATTTTTCTAACCAATAAAGAAGGCTGGAAGATGCAGCAAACCCAGAGATTTATGAACAACCAAGTAAGGACAAGACCTTTCATCATTATCTTAGCTTCTGTTTTCAGTTTATTCAAAGCATCATGAAGCAGTGAACTGGAAGAGCAAACTGTGTTTGGACAGGGAACTCTGCAGGACAAAGCTGTATCAGCTATATACCAAAGAGACTCAGACTTCCAGCATTTGACTCCATATATGTGCAACCTTTGCATCTCTTAGCTGGAACTGGGTCTTAACAGGACTGGATCACAGTGGCAAGTCTCTCTTTGGCTGCATTTGTTATTCTCACTTCTCCATGCCTGCACACAAGGACAAAATGACTGAGGACATCCAGAACACTTTTACATGGCATATCCCAGCTGTGCAGAGGGAGAAAAATTTGACTATGGAAAAAATATAGTTCTATAATCTGTAAATGTACACTGATGTGTGAACAGAAGGGATCCAACTGTACAACCACAATCTCCCCCTATAAATATATGTCCCTTAATTTCCTCTTTTAGAAAAATCAGAGACAAAGCTCAAAATGTCCTCAGAAAAGTCAAGAACAAAAGTATTTTTGATTCCAGTGTGAAAAGGGTCAAGTCTACTTTCTACCCCGCTGATGCAAACTGGAAATGGGAATTTCAAACAGTGCTAACATAACGAAAATTGTGAAACCACTTTGTCTATCTAGCTAACTTCAGTAGCTGTCAACAGAGTAAAGGAGGCGTGTGCTCAAAGACTTTGTACTTTCTGACCCCACTGCATCTAGAAACATTAGCAATTGCTTCACATTGCTGGATTGGGTTTTCATATACAGCATGATGTCCCAAAGTGAAAGTCACATTAAAAATGGATTACCTTAGATTAGATGTGCTAAGTGCAGCCTTCAGCTCCCATGGACTTCTGTGAAAAGGGGAAATACAAGCACTTTGCAAGAGAAGGCCTGTTGTGATGGGCTGGTCCCTCTTACCCTTTCAGCACTTTCTCGTATGCATTCTATATCAGTAAGAGGGATAACTTTTACTGTTATTATGAGCTAGGGCATACGTTACACATATACCATTTATTCCTCACATACTTTGTTCAAAAAAACCCTCTGCTGTTAGTTTTAGAATTGGAAATTCCCAGTTCTGCTAAGTCTTATTGTTCTGTTGACTGCACACAGTAGACAGACAGCTGCTACTTCACTTTATGCTACTTGGAAATTTTTGATGCTTTTTTGAGCAAGTTTCTTCCAGGTCAGCTCCATGTACAAAGTAGGCTGAGAGTTAATAATATTAATAAAAAATGCTCATTAATCAACCAATTCATTTTTTTAATATACTCTTAGTCAGCAAAATGTGTCATAATGAATGATACATTGTCACCCTGATTCCACAAGCCACCTGCAGCTCATCATCAATCTATTAAGTAAACTCTTCACACAGAGAATAATGATCTTCAGGTCCAAAAATACAGCAAGAATGAAGGCGGAAACCTCTTCCCTCTATTGCGACGCTGTTCCCCTGCAAAAGGACAAACCTGGAGCAGCTACATTTGGGGTACTCTCATGTTCCTACTCCTGTATTCTTTCCCATTTCTTTGATCTAAAAAAAACTCAGCCACTGGGGACCAAAACAATCCAGGAGATTTACACGGCTTCTCTGTTCACTTGCGGGTACTTACCACATTCTCTACTGCAGACACTTTTTAACAATTCATTTTAATTTTATTCTGAAAAACACAGATGTTATCATGGAGCAGATATTAGCAGGAGAGACTGCATCCAAACCCCCACTGACCTCCAGATTAAGAAACTGAGATTCTGTTCCTGACTGCCATAGATCCATGCAAATGGTTTCAGTGCTGGGCTCCTCACCCTACACAAGTGCATCCCCCATTTTTTATGCTGTGTATCATTGCTAAAAAGAGACCAAATCAGTAATACTGCACTTCTGGTCAGACGAAGATTTTTTTCCTGAAGACAATTTATTTTTCTTAGAGGAAGTGTCACTACCTCTGACCATTGTCATGCCTGCAAGGCCACGCAGAGGAAAGGATGTGGAGACCTGCAGAAAGGAAGAGCTTACACCACTAAGAGAGTGCTAAACACAAGCTCGAATTAAATGACTTTCTGGTAAAGCACTCCCTGGCAAAGTTACAGAGGGCAGTAGCTGCTGTTGGCATCTCACAAACTCAGCTACCCAGCCATACCCTGCCTTTCTTGCCAGGTAACCCATGAGGGAGCCCCTTAAATCCCAGAGAAGCCAAAGAAAGACGTGCCTGCCACAATCATCAGTGTGCTGGAAGATGCAGAACACAATGCCACAAAAAGGAATGGTTTTAACAGGAATTAGTCTAAGTGTCTGTGCCACAGAAACAGAAAGTCTGTATTTTATCTACCTGGAATTAGAAAATCCTCCCAGTACACTGCAAGACAAACTTCTGAGAGTGACAAAAAGTTCGGAGGCACTTTTTGCCTGGCATTCTGCTGCCTCCAACAAGTACACAGAGACCCCTAGCTGCAATTCTGCTTAGGACAAGCATTTCCCTCAGAATACCATTTAATATCATTTTAATTGAATAGTCAGGTTTCATTTTTAGCAGGCACCACACGAAGCCACAAGACTGTATAATGCCATCATCCAGCCAGGATACCTGGCAAGGTCTTACAAATTTCCATTGGCACAAGTTTGCCAATCATCTTTGCTGTTCTTCACTGAAACTTCTTGGTGGAAAGGTAGCTCAAATGTATATTATCCCCCGCAGAAGTAATCAGAGCAGCCTGTCTCTGAGCAGTATGATTATCTACCTCAAAGCCCCGTGAAAACTGACATATCATCAGGCATTATTTGATTCTTTGGAGAGACACACCAGGGAGCCCTTTAAAAGTCAGTTATCAGATCTTTCATGCTTAGACAAAGTGCTAACTCCCCACTGCTTTCAAGATCCTCAGCTCACAGGCTGTCCCGATTTTGGGATGTGCGTAGCTCTGGAAGGCAAATGACAGGACAGCTGTGGCAGCCCTGTCCTCAGAGCCAGCCTCTTCCACAGCCAGCTGCCAGGAGAGCCCAGCTGTGCTGGAGCCCCTCTGCTCCTGCCAGATGCCGACTGTGCCAGCTGTGCCCAGGCAGACAGGTCCCTGCACGCTCTGGCCACCCTCCCCCTGAGGGCTGCTCAGCAAATGACAAATGTGGCCAGAGCCGGTCACAAGCTGGGACAGGTTTGTTTTGTTGTTCCCACATCACATTGCCACTACTTCTTTCTGTGCTCTTGGAACAGTGTTTGCTGCTCCTCTCTAGGCACAAACAGGTAGTGCTACTGATTCAGCAAAACCGTCCTTGCCCTTACACTGTCATTTATAAACTGATTTGTGTGAACCCCAAGAAACACGTGATCCTGCAGAAGTGATGAGGTGTCCTTATTTCTCTGGCTGAAACAAAACAAAAAAAAGTCTTAAATAATTTATAACTTCATAGGATCAGCACGTTCAGCAGGAGAACTGCTTATGCAGCTGACTCACTTAACACAATAATGAGCTTTTGGCCAGGTGATAGGTTATGCTGAACCTGGCCAGATCAATGTGAAGAGGGAAAAGCTCAGCTTATTTGAGCATTCCATCCACTAAATGTACACAGCAAGATGTCAAAATGACCCATATACACTCTGCAAAGGGAATTGAAATTAATTCTACCATATTACATTGCCTTTTCCTATCCATCTTGCTTTCTCTCACTTATGCTCAATGTATTAGGATTTTAGCAAATAAAAGTTAAAAGAAAAAAGGCTGAGACCTCATTACATCCTGTGTCTAAATCTTCTGCCACTTCAGTAAAATTCAATCCATTTTCACTGGTAAAATATCTCTTGGAGAGAATCGATAGAGATCAGCTGAAATACTAACTCTATTTGAGTTCAAATATTGATGAGCAAATCTTTAGCAAAAAATATTGAAAAATATGTACAAAAGGCAGATGAGAATGTAGTTGAGCATGCTACTGGAATAGACATGCTATGGAAGCTGGACAGAGGGATGGCAGACTATAGTCCTGTTCTTGTTGCTCACATAAAGATGATCATCATCAAATTTTGCCCTAATTTAAGACAAAATCTCAATATCAAAGCGACTTCTGACATGTTCCCTATAGAAAGCAAGCCCTACAGGGAGAGCAGGAGCACCTGGCCAAGGGCAGCCCATCTACATTTTCCCCAGTGCCTGTTTTCACCTTCAGTAATCCCAGAGGAGCTCTCTGAACTGCTTCCCATTTAGACACACATAGCTGTGTACCACACTCCAATGCATGACCCATGGCTGAAGATACTTGGGCAAGAGGAAAAGGACAATCCACTGTAATGCCCAAGAGTTTCCCCACTGCTCCAGGGAAAAGGAAACTCTGAAAAGAAATTAATTTATTATATGTGAACACATTCAAAGAAGAAATTTTCCATTGAGGGCAATGGTAAGATGCACTTGCATTTCAAAGGAGATAAATCTTCCTAAATTCTAGAGTGTCATGAGGAGGATTTTCTACCAGCCCTGCCTGTTATTAACAAGAAGTCACTCATGTGACAGAACTGTCCAGGAAAGAGATGGATCGTGGAAGTGCTCAAGTCACAGAAAAGAAAGCATTTTGACATCTGCAAATGGAAAGTGCTGTGGCACAAAAGTAGATATGCAGGAAAGTGGTTATTCATCATCTTTGCCTTTCAATAAGACAGCTTTCCAGACACCCAAGCAACTTCTGAAAACAGTTTCAACAGTTTTGATTGTATGTATGTTTCCTTGTTAAAAAACAATAGAATATTCTAAAACCATCTACAAATGTTCGATCAAGGCATATGTTAGAACATCTCTTAAAACAAAGCATTTCTTAATTTCAGCGCAGCCTCCAGAAATATACTCATTAGTTCACAGAAAGCGAATAGGCACATTTATGCTAATACATAACTATTTACACAGCTTTTGAAAAGCATAGACTGATACCCATAGATTACATGGCTGTAAGACAGGACGTCTTGGTTAACAGAGGGAGATTTTGAGCTTTCATAAATTTTTTAGTTTAGAAGTCGAGTATAAAAATCACGTGTAACTAGAGTGACATAAAGTTTGAGAAGCAGCTGACAGCTGCTAGAAATTCATTGTAAAGCATATGAATTTTGACCTTCCCTTTACAATGAACTAAATTATCAGCAAAGGCCAAATACTTGCCATTCTACATTTTCCTGCTTTAGGCTACGAACCTTGACGTTATCGCAATACACATTATGAATTCATGCTCTTCATTAGCAATAAGTAGGCAGGGAAACACGGAAACGGCACTTTAAAGGCTGTACAGCGTTTCTCACACTGCGAGGGAGAATGCCAGGGAGTTTTAGAGAGCTCATTTACAGTGGGCATACACCAGCTCTGACGGGAGCAGCTTGCTGGCAGCTCGTGTGTAGGCGGTGAGAACACGAGGGATTATTTGTGCGGCTGCAGTGGTTCCGTGCGGGGCGGACCCGGCGCTGCCCCGGCCCGCCCGGGAGCCCGAGCCGAGCGGAGCCGCCCGCAGCCCGCGGCGTTCGCGGGGCTCTGCTGACACCTGCCGGGAGCTCCTGCCCTACCTGTGCAATGCAAACCCTCCCTCCAGGCCTCTCCAGGCCTCTCCTGCCTTTCCCGACTGCCCGTGTGCCGGCAGCAGGGGCCGAACAGGTCCCAGCCGAGATGCCGCGGGGCTTGACCCGGCTGGGACAGCGGCTCGGGTTCCGACACATCCCGGCACTGAATCTCCCTGCCAGCCTTTAGATGGTTCCACAAGTGACGGCTGGGAACGACAGGATATTTTTCACCCAGCCAGTCCCTCTACTCACGCATGCAAATCAGCACACACGGGGGTTTATGCCCATTTTTCATTTGGAAGGGAGCTAGGAGAGCATAAATTTGTGTCCCTGTTCACAACTGGTCATAATTTTAATTTACTGTTTGTGCTATTCTTTAAAATTAACCACACTGCTTTCTCAGCTTTCCATTTCGCTGTCTCTTGTTTTTCTCCACTTTTCCAAGGAGTGACACAGGAAGGAACTCCAGAGGAATAATGTGGCGAGTGCCCGGGTTGGCGGCAGACCCAGCCTCATGTAAGCAAACCACAGCTCCAACAGGGTCAGGGCAAGGGAAAGTCGTTTTGATTTCTTTTTCTAATATATGTAGATGTGTAAATAAAGCTTTAAAAGTAAAGGATTTTTCTACACACCAAAAAACCAAAGAATAAATCTAGTAGTCTGCTACTTTTGGATGGATATTGAAATGGTTAAAGTAATTGGAATCAAAGGAAGGTGTCTAATTTATGAATAAGGCCAGGAAAACACCGAGAATTTTCTACTGGACTGATTTTCTGGTCTCTAATATAAGATTTTTAATTTATTAAAATAAAAATGCTCCAAACTACTTTTTTTCTTTTCTCAAGATTATCCCTAACTGTGTTTTTTCAGATGAGTCCAGCAACATTAAAAGCTGCTACAGAGCTGTCGACACACCGCTCTCCAGGATCAGTACTTTGAGCCTCCTCCCTCCTCTCTGGGTCAGATTCCTGCAAGGCTGCAGCTCCCACAACTGTGAGAGTCTGAGACCCACTAGGATAAAAGGTAGCAGGAGGATCTTAATGGCAATTTCACTGAGACAAGGCACAGACCAGAGCTGAAATGAAACATTTTGCAACATTAAAAACAGGGAAAAAACCCTCAAGCGTGCTATTGTGAATAAAAATCCAATGTTGTGCATATGCACCAGAGAAAAGACACAAACAAGGAGTTTCCACTTTTAAAAATTAATGTTACAGAAGAGATGAACGTTTTAAAATATGAAGTTCTTTTCCAGGTATCTCACTGGGAGGAAAAGGATTTAGAGTAAAGTGAATGCTCCCTGGAAAGATTTTTAAAGGCATTTTCTGTCAAGAGAGGTTTGATGTGTCCCATCTTCTATTGCTGCTAATGCACACACAGAAGTGCTTGGATAAAATCGTGCCAAAACAGCAATGCCAGAACAAAGATGGGCTCTCTTGCAGAAGACATAAACAGTGTTTGATAAGTCTCTTATCTAAACATATTAATTACTGGTGATTTTACTATGGAGCAAGTGGCAAATCAACCTGGGATGGCTTCATATCATTACCCAAGATGGCAATGATTGACCTCTATTAAATGACTCAGCTGAGGTCCCCAATTAGAGGTGAAAACATCCATCTTTGTTTTAGTTCATGTGCCTTTGTAATGAAGAAACAAATAGGTGATGAAAGTCCCCTTGTAGCAAAGTCTCTGTTCATTTCTGGCACTTTCACAGAGACACCTTCAAAATCAGTCAAAACAAGCTTAGGGAGAATCGCCAGACCCATATGGCTGGGCCAGCTGGTCATGTTTCACTATGAAGTGTAACTGCTCATTTAGGACTGAAGTTACCACTCCTGCCACATAAATTGTGTACCCTTCTCACTGTTGTGTAAACTTTTTAACATTAAAAAATATGGATACAGAAGTGCTGAAGCAAAAGTACAAGACAGCTGCTGAGAGCAAAGAGACATATTCAACAGGGCGTGAGCTCCCGTGTGTTAGCATTCTGTGAGTCTTGTGTGAGATATTCAGAAAAGCCAACTGCAAAGTCTGGAGTTATGTGCTGATTCCCCTGCCAGAGGAAGTGGCATTCACTGTGAAGGCAGTATCAAAAAAATTAAAAAGTGACTGCTTCAAACACCAGATTTGTTAAATAATAAGTAATCTATGAGACCTTGTCAGAAAGGAATAACTAGAAAACTTCATTTAGCTGGAAGAAAACAAGATATGATGAGAAAGGGTTTCAGAATAACTGAAAAAATCCTGAAATCATCCTTCAGAGCCTAAATGGTGCCTCATATTATTTTAAATGATGAATTACTGAGGTTGATCCTGCTAAGAACTGAGTATTCAAATTTATGAAGTACAGATTTTATTAAGCTTAGCCCAGTCGAGGAGAGAATAGAAGCCACTGCTCTTATACACACTTCCTTCAAACTAGGTGGCACATGGCTCCAAGCTTCTCCTAAAACTCCTTAACCTTAAATAGAGTCTCCTGAGAGCAAGGAAGCACATTTGAAAAGCATCAAAGCACTTTGTGAACAGAAAGCTCTTTAGACATTGATATGTCATCACAACATTTACATTGGATCGTTACAGTGAGTGAGACATGGGGGAGTCAGATTGACACCTTGTTGGGAAAGGCACCCACCAACTGCCTGTCGACTGCTCTCACAGCAGAATGACACAGAGAAAGACAATCACTTGGTGGGAGGCACAGGGTGACTGCAGGAAGATCATGAAAAATGCAACACACAGCACATGCAGCAGCTCTAGCACCCAGAGGGGCTCCAGCTTTCCAGACAATGTGGTGGGAAAACTCCTAAGAAAGCACAGAGGTACTGAGCAATGGAATGAGAATGCCTGTTGTAATGATGAGATGTCTGTACAACACCTGCCTCCATCCAAAAATTGTACACTTTAACAGGCACAAAAAATAGTCACTGCATGTTTGTTGTATTCTCTTCTCTTTTAATACAAACTACAAATGGTTAAAGGCAGCCAGCTTTTCTTTGAACTCGAAGGGAACAGAGTGGCTCTAAAATGCAGAACCAGCTAAAAGATGTTTAAAGAGATGACAGACTTTGATCTGAGACCACTTCCTGCCTAAGACTGCAGACAGATGAATACATATTATCATCAAACATGTAGGTATGCTGATAAATACATGACTGAGTTCCCACTTCATCACATTGCCTCTTTTGTGACATCATGCAACATACCCTGTAATGCTATTCTACAGATAAATTTTAAGTGTAGGAAACATAGACTAATGAAGTATGTTGGCAGAAAGAGAAGCTTGATCAGAGCTGGATGTCAAAGCTTTTCATGTTTGGAGGAAGGAAATGTCAGGGCAGCCTGAACACTGCAGAATTTTGAGTAGTGTACATTCTCCTGCTCAGAATCCAGGCAATAGATAACAGGTCCTTCTGGTGAGAGGAAGTAAAATGGGGCTTCTTGCCCCAAAATGAGGTTGACATCCAAAACCTTTCAAATTAATGTTTCACAAAGCTGTGAGAAGCATGTCAACACAGCAGCATCACAGACAGAGCTTGCATTAGGGTGGGAAAAGCCTGATATTCTCCATGCTTATGTTCTTAATAGAGAGTTGACATAGCAATGTCATCTAGACTTACAAGGAAATTCTTAACACAGAACTTAACATCTGTGGAGAAAATTTGACATTTTAGGATAAAATTTCATTGCATAAAAATTAAGCAAACATTTCCAAATTCCTGGGTAAATGTACCATTTTTGTTTTGAGACAAGTTTTTGTAGCATCCCAAATATTTCATAGAGAGTGTCTGTGTTTAAATAGCCAAATAACTTTATTTTTGCACCAATCATAGCAAAATGAAAAGAATTTCACAGACAAGTTTACAAGCAGAGACACACCTTGACTAGTGAAATCAACATTTTTCAGTGGCAAAACATTACAGTGGGGTGAATGTTCAACCAGTTCTAGATCACAGCAATTATAATAACATTAGAGGAGAATTCTCCAAGCTGCCATAAATGCTATAGGAAAGATTTCCTTCACTGCTCTGCTCATTCATTACCTTCCTTGGGAATCCAGGAAACATGTCCAAATTATGCACATGCACACTTTCTAGCATTCATTCATTTGGAAGCAACAACATACTTTATCTGCACATCACAACTCACTCTTCCAGCACAAAGTAATGCCAGCACAGCAGGGTGCAGAACAGTTCACTGTGCCAGCTGTATGATTGGAGCTAACCTTTAGATTCACAGCACTTCTCAGCCCTTTATTACCACAGGAAAAGACAAATGGAAAAACTTCGGGCGTTCTGTTCTCTCCATACAATTCTGCAGGTAAGAGCTGGAGTCCAGAAAGCAGCACTCCTTCACTTCAGTACACTACTGGTAACTCACACCCTGCAAGGGATGATGGATTTGGGGAAATGACTTCTCACACTTGAATCTGCACCAGTTGCAGAGGTGCCAGTCTTCTGGGGGTGCTTTCCCCAGAAGTTATGGAGGGTGATACCTGCAGGATGTTTCCCTCCATCAAGGTGGCATGGGGTACTGGTTAGACACCTCCAGACTAACACAAGAAATTTAGGTTCAACTGTGTGTTTAATCACAAGTTCTTGTATGACCTTGTACAGTTCCATCAGTTCCTCAGCACTTTGATTGCTTTGCTGGAAAACGTCACTTCTGTGGTGGAAAAGGTGTTTAGGTACCCAGAACACATGGATGTTGGAAGAGAAATGGATGAGACAGGCAGTGAGTGATAACCCTCTGACATGCATTTCTGCATAAAAAAGTCTGTTGTTTCTTTTCCTCTCAAATTTTAGCAGCAATAAAACCTTTTATCACATCCAGCACTTGCCAGCATTGCAGGTGAAGAGGTCACCTGGCAGAGAAAGGAGCACCACTGGCCTGGCAGCCCATCCTTCAATCCCACTGAGGTGGTCTCCAGCCTCTCTGCACACTTGCTTTCCCCAGCAAGCAGCCTGACACGGCTTAGCAGAGACAGTTCTCCATCAGCTTTCACCCACACTCTGCTGTGCTCTGATACTGCTGGGGAACAAAGAGGCCTTCTTTAAGCCAGACATGTCTGGTGCAGTGTCACCAGCAGCCTCAGTCAAACAAGCTTCTTCAATTTCTGAATCTTTCCATAAAAACTGAACTGTGTGCCAGGAAAACCCGGGGCAACACTCCAGCTCTGCACATGCTGCACCACAGATCAGTCAGGTGAAGCCAGGGCAGCCTTCTTGAGTGGCTCTTCCATGAGCCTGGGGCCACTGCCACGACAGTGCTGAAGTTGTAATGCCTGACCTGGCCATTATCCATCTTAGCACACTGGTTTCAACATTCAGGATGAAAAATACATCCCAAAAGTGCTAAACACCAGGTAGAAAAATAGATTTGAAAGTATTTCACAGCTTCTCCTCTCACTCAAGATTTGAGTTTGACTCTGGTGTGCTGAAATATGGGTATAATAGGTATTAGATTTTATTACCAGGGGTAATTTACTCTTGCAAAAATTTAAACATATTTGAATGAAAAACAAATGGGAATCTTTCTCTTCTCAGAAAGAAAAGTTTACAGCAATGCTGTTAGAAGGAGGGATACCCAAGAGACCTTATTTCCTCTTCTCTCCCACTCACAAGTGGTTCCTAAAATAGATTTTCCTCCCCATAAATTATCTGGAGCTTTAAAGAAAGTTCCTTTAACGGAAGGTAATACTTTCATTCATGCATTACAGAGAGATTTCATACATTACATTACATTCTTTAAACTTAGGACACATTTGCTACATGCTCCAAATACAACCATCTTTCTTGAGAAACGGGAACAGAAAAGGAGAGATCAAAAACTTTGTCTGTTTGACCTCCCAAAATCAAATGGGTACATGTGTACAATGTCTGGGGCTTTCTGCTCTTGAACACTAAAAACAGTTATTTCTTAGTATTATAAAACAGAAAGCTACCAAATATAATAACATTTAAGAACCCATACAGAAACAAAAAACATTTTTCCCCACCAAAATGGACAAATCTCTCTAAAGGACTAAAAATAAAGACAAAATCTGTATCAAAATCTTGAGCTAAGGAAACCATTTGGAAAGTCCAGGCTCTAAATTTGACTGGGTATTTCAAAAAGCAGTGGCTGAGAGAGGAATCTCAACCCTGTAAGAAATTGCCGATTCTGGAGCACATTCTGCTTGTTTCAGATTCCACATATTGCAGTTATGGGTGAAACACACATCATAAGCTTATATAAATATTAAAGTGCTAGAAGTTCACTTCAACAATGAGCACATTCTATTCTTTCATGCTAAGTAGCATTTTTCTTTTAATCTTCTTTAATTAATAGCCTTCAGCTAATTTTTCATTTTCGTGTATATTATGACCAACGGGCAGATGATTCTTAAACTGATAGAGCATTTCAAATACTCTTTAATCATTAGCTTGTATTCTTAATTATTTTGAAATTTCTATATTTGTCAAAACCCACACTACATTATCTTCATTTGTTTTATGCCTGAAAGTTTCAATGAGAGTCCATAGTAAGTAAATGAAGTTTTGATGGAACCTGAAAAGTTTGAATACATCCTTCTTGTTTGTTTGTTTGTTTGTTGCTTTTATGTTGCACAAACAGCTACCTAAAGAAGAAAGGGTTTGACATGATGCCTGTAGATTGAACTTCTGTGGATAACTCTAAGTGGCTAAAATGTAATTGAATACAATATATATGTCTTATATATATATATAATAAAGCAAATGGTAAGATCTTAGTCTATAAAAGTGGGATTTTATCTGCTCAAATGAAAAACTAATGCAGAACCACTCACCCAACACTCAAACACACAAAATGCCTCTTTTCAAACAATAATTTGTTGACTGTCTGGGGTTCTGTACCCAGAGCAAAAGAAAACATGCTATGCGTATTTTCAAATGGAGCAAGTGAGAGGATATTATTGACATTTTGCAAGACTTTAGTACCATTATTATAGAATGAGTAAATCTAGGATGGAGAACTAAATGAAAACTGTGATAAAATACCACATGGTTTTATCACAGTAGATTGTGGTAATCTGTAGAGTCTTCAATAAGATAACTGGTTTTTTAGACATGCTCAATGCACTGGAACTAATCTCAATATACTTAATCGGAAATTGCTTTCACTGCCTCAAGGGAGATTAATTATTTAAGTAGGAAAAATTGAGATTAAAAGAATAACTGTTAGGTAGGTAAGAAGCAGCAATTGCAACTATTTATACTGTTGGGAGGAAGAAGGGCATCCTTTTGAAGTCTGTGTTCATCCCAGCTTTGCTCAGTATTTTAATAAAAACGTTGGTCCAAGGAGAAGATGGTCCAATGTGCATGGTACAGAAGTTTTAGGTAACACAGAATAGAAAGGTAATGCCAATTACAGTGGACAAGTTTTCATGAAAAGAGAATTGCACAGACCTGTGGTGCAGAGTCACAGAGATGGAAAGTCAACAATGCCAGTTCTGCAGGAACAAACAAGCCTTTTGCTGTTGGAGTCTGGGCTTTATTACATAAAGTTGACAAGAAAGAAAATGGTAAAAGCTGAATGGTTAATGGCAAGAAAACCGTGTGGGGCCAAAACAGTTACCTGCAGAGATCACCAGGGCTGCTCACAGATAATGTTTCATTGTTGATTTACTTCCAGAAAGAAATCAAAATGAGGAAAAGAGATACGTGATACCTGCAAACTCAAGTAGCAGTGACATGGACAGACACATACTAAAATCTTGATTTGAAGAACAAACTGATGTTCATGGGATGAAACTGAACTTTAGGAATGCTTCAGTTTCAGCCCATATCTCAGACTCAAGAACATTCAGATCTGGGGCTGGAGTCAAGGCTTGTATCTCTGACTCTGTTTCATCTTGTAAAAGGAGAAGCAACATAAATCAGGCCTCAAAGGATAAGCCACTCCCCCTCTGCAATGCATGAACAGTTAATTTTATTGATTAGACTTAGAAAAAGGGAAGATTCCTCTCCCAGATTTACCCAAGAACTGTCGAGATGGTGAGCAGGAGAGGAATCTAGGCAGCTACTGCAGGCTCTGAACAGCCTGGAAAGGGACATCCACTGTTTACTGAATGAGAAAGTTGCTTATAACCTACCTGTGCCTTTATCCACATTCTCCCTATCCTGTGAAAAGCCTGTCTGGAGCAAACACCTGTATCCCAACGATGTTGGGACACTATTTTCCCCATTTACTTGCTCTTATTGTCTTCAACCTTTTCATGAGATATGTTTTATAGTGTAGAAATTAGGAATCGTCTTCTCTGTCATGTTTGCCAGAACAAAGGTGAGCAGGTCCCTACTTCCAAGCATCTCAGTATAAACAAAAAGTAAGCAGGAAGATTATTACAAATGCTCAGGGATTTTCCTCTACTCCTTTAATGTATTTACACCAGACAGGTGCCACAAGGGATGAAAGCAGAATGCAGAGACTTCATCAAAGTCTATGAAAGCCTTAAGCTACTCTGGTTCAATTTGCCATATCCATTCTGGAAGGCATCCAGCCAGTGACACGAGAAAAGGGAGGCACTAAGAGTCCTTAGCTTCAGATGATGGACTTTTTGTCACAGTGACGGTAAAGCAGAGCAGAGAGGAAGGCTGAAACACCTGCACTTGAATAACTGGTCACCAGATGTCACTGTCAAATGCGGCGAGCACAACAGGAAAACCATCCCTGCCGGTAACCGTGGTCAGCCTCACTCAGCCCCTCCAGCTACGACTGGTTGTTCTTCAGAGAACTGGGAAACCCAAAGCCTGGCTAGAAACAGTAAAACACTTGCAGAATCAGATATCCATTAAAGAGTTTGGATGTCCTGGGCGTTAAATGCTGATCTCAGACTAGCTGGAATTTCACCTTCCTCTCAATGCAAAGTATTACTGGGAAACAAAATGGATGGTCAAAAGTGGCTTATACACATCATACTAAAATGTTTGTGCTTCACTCTACACCTATAAAATGTCTGCTTGAACCTTTAACCAAGGTTATACTGTTCTAAGAACCATAAAAGCTGCTACTGAAAGTGAATCTTTATAAATTATTAAACTGTCTCCCAGCAGAGACACTTAGTAGCAACTCCAACACAATCATTTGGGTCATATGCACTTCTTGGGAATTATGGCAATTAAATTTCGCTCCTCTCTGAGAGAGCATTCTGGACAACCCTCGCACAAAAGAGAATTTTAAATACCATTGTGTTCACAGTCTTTGTTACTGCTTCTTGCTCCACTTTAGTAACTGGAAATTTTAGTTTCTTGATCATGAATGTAATTCCCATGGTACTTCCCTTCCAGCAACAAATTTCTTGTGTGCCTGTTCCAATTGAAATAAATTGTAATTGGGGGGGATTCACTTTAACAAATTAAACAGGAAGTTTCTTGTGTTTTTGTGCTTGGTGCTTTTCCCCCCCAACAAAAGAAAGATCAAATCTCAGTTCCTTATTTTGTATGAAACAGTCTTTGATGGTTTGCTGATACAAATAAGAAATACAGAACTGACAGATTCCGTTTTCCATAGCTCCTCGCTGAAAATTTAACCACTGTCTGTGTAACACTGGGGCCCTTTATTTTTGTAATCCTCGTGAATTTATATCATACTATGCCTTCTTCTATTTCTCTCCACACATTCACTCTCCTTTGTGTAGAGGCTGTGAATTACTGTTCTTGTTCCTCACAAACTTTCCCTCTCTATTTTCCCATCTACAGTGGAAGAGGCTCAGTACTTGTGAAAACATATTTGTTTCTCCCTCCCATCTCAGGCATGTCATCTACTCCATGAGAGAGCTGCTGGTTTCTACAGCTGTCTTTCCTCCTTGTTGAGGACAAGTACTTACCAAATTATTCCATTTCCTGTCATTCTCTTCCATTGCTGCCTGAGAAGTTTTAGCCTCTGGGCTCACTAGTAAGGATATTCCTTTTACAGCAGCAAGAATTAGTAAATTAATAAATCCATAAATTTGCTACAATCAAGACTAAAATTCTCACTGATTTCAAGAAAATAAGGATTTTTAACAGACTTATGCTACTAGAGAAGAAAGGAAATAGGGCATCCATTTCTGGACTCATTGTCTAAATTATTAGACAAAACACTGCAATAATCTCAGTTTAGTTGTGATTTAGCAGCTTATTCACAGTGGATTTGATGAATAAATGATGTTTTGTCTCCTGCTCAATGGCTGTATTTTTGACAGGTCTCATGATGTTCTCAAACCCACACTGTTTATTTGTTTCTATGATTAGAGAGCATAATTCTCTAGATAACATTGAATGTATCTTTCAATAATTTTTATTTTAAGTACTTTCATATTCCTTTAAATTTTAATGTACAATTTAATCTTCTTTTTCCTTGTTTTTTTCTGTGTCACCTCAACATTCCACTTAAAGTCAGTAGCTGTACCAAGCAGAGCAGTGGGAAAGGTGGCATTATTTCCCTCAAAAACAGAATTAAATATATATTGTAGAACTGTTTTACCTTTAGTGAACTTGAATTCCCACTTCCCAGAAGTCAGCCTGCATGAAGGCTTCAGGACTGATGCCAGAAATTGAAACAATAAATGACAACTCATAGAGTATTCCTTAGTTCTTATCTCTGTATTATACACTCAAAAGTGTTTTAAAAATAGATTTTAGAAGACTTCACAAATCTGTATTGCAGACCCTTCTCCTGAGTAGAGTAGAAAGGCAAAATAGAAAGGCACAATCTACAGAAGTAGATTGTGCTTTTGCAATTGCTATGCATTGAGGGATACAGTCTCCCAAACACAAATAAAATCTGCAGGAAGTATATTTGTCTCCCCTTCATAACCAGGGAGCTGAGATTGCTGGAGTGCCTAATTTAAGCACCACGTCTGGCTGGCTTTGTTTTTGTGTCAGGACTATTTCTCACCACAGATTGTATGGGAAGTCTGACTCCTGACAGCTGAGGAAAGCTGGCAGACTAAATCACTTGCTGCTCTTTGAAACTGTGTACCACAACACCCAATGCACCCTGTACAAAGCAGACAGAATTCCACTCCTCAGCATTGTACCTCCACAGAAGCCTGGGAACAGCCAGCTTTAAGACAAAGACCCCAATTTGTTATTAGCAATCTCTTTCGGACCTTTAGGGCCAGTGCAGCAACCTGTTCTTGGCTTTGGGTTACGTCCCCATTCTACATCAGTAGGGAAAAAAAACCCCAGGCTGACAGCTTTGGATCTCAGGGTGAGTATGTAGTGCTCATGATCACGGAGAGGGAGAGAGAAGAAAAACATTATTGTCCACAGAGAAAGCTACAGATTTTGAAACCAAGAGATCATAAGGTGACCACTGTCACGAGGACACTGATCAGCATTTAGCCTCTGGCACTAAATGAAATAGATTGAGTAAATGTAAGCATTCCAAGCTTAAGACACTTGGAAAAATCAATGAGCATTTAACGAAGAATCAAAAGAAAGGTATTACTGTCTGGCTTAGATGATGCAACTAATCTAATGAAAAGAAATAATCAAAACATTTATCATATATGATATAAGCTGACTTCTCCCAGTAGCATTATGTTACTGGCTACTCAGAACTGGGCTCTTAAACTACTTAAACGTCTCTGGAAAAAATGCCTGCTTGGATTCTCAGGGTTGCCAGGCCTGAAGGAGATTAGCTGGTGAGGTCTGCTTAGAACTACTGATCTTGGAAAATTTTGGTTTCACTGCCTGTATTCCAGTAGATTTTGTTCTGATTTGGTGGAATAAAAATTCTTGACATGTATTACTTCAGCTGAAGAAGAGACAAACAACAATCCCTAAATATTTGTTACACATAGAAAACGAATACTGTGAATCTACTCTTTAAAACAATTAAGTGTGTTGTGCATATAAAACTTAGAGGAACTGTTCAAATGCTTATTCTTAGTGCCTTGATGAACATGATCTTAACAGAAAGCACACTATTTCTATTTAAATCATCAGAGAAAACTTTCCTTTTGGAAATATGAGAGAGAGATAGATGACTGACTGAATCCTAGAAAATGTGACAGGGTAATGTATATATTGGCTATGTAAAATATATACACATATATATATATGTATATATACAGCCTACGTGAGCTAAAATAGGATTTTTTACATAGACACAAAAGCACTGGTTTTGTCTCAGTCACTGGTGTAAAAACAACCTTGGGAAAAGCTGGAAGCAGTTTTCAGTGTTTCTCTATGTGGCAGCTGGTCACAAGTAAAAGACCATTTTTGTTATGGAATGATTAGCAAAGATAAACTCTTGGGAAGTATCCCCAAAGGCAATTTAAATAGATTTTGTTACTTGCAGAAGGCAATGTTACTGTTTAATTTATAAAGTTAATAAAGTGGTTTCTAAATTATTGAATAAGGTCGGGAGTAATCACAAAGTTAGCACTTGTTTGCTTTGATAGCGCTATGAATCATACACCAGATTCTGATCATGAAATAATTATAATAATTTCAGTTTAAATAAAAAATAATTACAAAGCAAAAGGACTTAGCTTAGAAATATAAAAATTTTACTATTTTGTACATGAATTTTTACATCCCTTATTCTTTACTATCATCATGCATCCCTAATTCATAACACTATTCAATGCCAGTACTTTATCTCAGGTTTTTTTGAGTTGCCACAGTATTTCTGGGGCAGGGAGATCTGAGGACAGAGTGAAACCACTTATGGTTCCATTCTGAATATAAATCCTTGGAAAGAGGCAGACAGAGGATGGGAGGGAAGAGGGAGAAACAAGGATAATTATAATTCCTTCCCTTCTCAGTCTAAAGATCAAGTCTTTCAAACCCCATTTAATAAACTGTGGAAAAGATTGAAGTTGTTGCAAGTGACTGTTTGTGGGTTCAGCCCTGCTCTGGTGCCAGGTGACAGATACAAGTTCATACAATCCATGTACACTTAGTGTGTCTGTGTGCACACAACGAACAATTAGGACTGACTTTGTAAATAAGTCTGTGATGTCTAAAATAGATGGAGAGCATTGTATTTTTCATGTGACTAATGCTTATCCTGCTGTTCATAATGTACAGAGCTATTGTTGAAGCTTACCTACAATCAAAATCTTTGGTCAAAGGTTTAGAAATATTTAGCGACTATTAAAGGGAAAAATGTAAATAATTATTTGAAATAGCCAGGACACTTGCATTAAAAAAAATTGCTGTTGCTAAGGAGAGAGCAATATCTCCTCTTTTTCAGCAATTTTAGTTTCCCAGTCAAGCCTGCAAATGGAAGAACAGAAGTTTTCATTTGTGTCTTGGATTCATACTTTTAATGAACAACAACTTTTATAGTCTACCTCAATATATTTCTTCTAGATGTCCACAGTGTCCACAAGAACTTCTCAGTAAATCTGCAGTGAATCTCTCAAATTCCTGTCCCATTGTGACAGTCTCCATTACAATTACAGTCCAGCATTTAGCAAGTACAAACAGAGCAAAGCAGAACAAAAAATACTCAGAAACCAAACAAGAGTTGTCACTAAGTCATGTAGATTCTTCCTCCCAGAAACTTTTCTGGCAGCTGAGTCTCCTCACCTGGCTACATTGTGGTAAAGCAATAAGCATGGAAAATCAATCCTGCAGAGTTAAATCCTTGATTCCCACTGATTTCATACAGCTTGTGCACAGAGGAGCAGCATCCATTGCTGTCTCGTAACCAATGGTCCTATGAAGTCAAAGTTCATTCAAGACTTACCTCCTGGAGCTCCTTTTTGCTTGAAATAGCTGTTGGTCTGGCAGGTCCATATGATGAAAAAAGAGGAGGAAAAAGACATTGTCTCCTTAGGCACATTTGGCAGGATACTGGAGGGAGCATTCCAACCTTCAGCTCTTCTGTGGCCAGCTTAAGGCTCTGGGAATGAAAACTCCTCTTCCTACTTACCTACCTGCAGACGTGTCTGTCTCTGAGCTCCACAAAACCCACCCCAGGGCACTCCCTTCCCAGCCCTCCCAGCAGTGATCACCAGAAGCACCATCCTGGTCCTGCCACAGCCTCATACAGAGACTCGGGGTTGCCCTTGGCAGCCCCCCATCCTCAGCAGCAGCAGCAGACTCATGTTCCTGTCCCTGTGGCAGGCCTGGGGGCTGTTTCAGCTCTGTGGGCTGCTCCCTCCTGCCTCAGCTGCTCCCTGTCTGCTCCAGGGCAGCAGTGGTGAGCCAGATGAAAGCATTGCACAGGTCACAAGCTGGGCCACGCTCACCTAGAAGCATTCCAAGAGCCTTAGCTCTGAACCTCAGGCCAGAACTTCTCCATGAGCTGATATCCCACCCTGTTGGGAAACAGCTGGCTTTGCTACCAGTACACACTGGGGCCCATCTCATCTTGTTCCTTCCTTCCCTGTCCCACTGGCACACACCAGGGCCTGTTAGTACCTTGACCACAAAGAAGTCTAGGTCACATATTCTTTCTTCCCAACATGGGATTTTTTTTGCTTCAGTCAATCCATTTGTCAGTCACTACAGCAAACTGCATATAACAACTCTTCCCTCAGCAGAGGCTCTTGACAAAGCTGCTACTATGATTGCTGTTAATGTGTTAGTGCTAAAAATTACGTAATTTTATGCCAATATTTGTTTTTTAAAAAGAACTGCAATATGAAGCTGCCGTTCAAACTAGGAGTATGGGAAGGGTTGGAAGGTGCCTCCTGAGTTAATCATGCAGTGCTTGCTCTTCCTGATAGAGACCAGATATCACTGAATTTCTTTGATCCTTGTCTCCCGTATCACATACATGCACAAACACCCATATTCTTACCTCGTTCCTCTTACTATTAAAAACTTTCCTGTAAAGGTATTACACTTGGCTGACTCACAACAGAGATTTCAGAGGTCAGGGTGACATACATGAGAGCTAAGGATAGACCATGGTCTGTCAGAAGGATCTAACTATGAATATTGCAAAGGAAATTAGATGATTTCAGAGTCCAGGCATCTTTAGAGAAGATAGCAAAACAATCTCTCCTTTAAATAAGTCCACTCATGACAAAAACAACTCCCACAATACTGACCAATCCCTGCTTCCCAGACACAAACACTTCTATAACAAGGGGCAAGGAAGGGAGGGGTGAGGGGGGGAAATATAAATACATATTTAAGGGAAACCTTAGAACATTGCAGTAAACATACAAAAAATTATTAAAACCTGAAAGTTAAATCATATCCCACATTAATTTGTCAAGCAGAGCATTGGCCCTGAGAAGGGGAGAAATAGGAAGATATCACGCAGTCCTCTTAGGGACTTGTGCTGAGAAAATTACAAGATATTATTCAGAGACTACAGCATTCAGGAGCAACCTGGAACTGGAGGGTATGGAGGCAGGTATTACTTACCCTGACTTAGGTTGAAGACACAGCGATGATAAGGACACTGCTTTCCACCAACCTCAGCCATGGACGTCGTTTGTACTATGATGTGTGCACTAATTTTAGTCACATGGACATTCCCCGAGGACTTCTGACAGGTGGTTTATCAGCAGTGGATGTTGTGAAGGCAGACACTCCTCTCCAAATCAATTTTTATCCAGTCTTGACAAGGTAACAGATAAATGCTTTTTGTAGTCTTGCTTTCAAGTAATTGGTTCTCAAAGCTTTCTTTTTCCAGACTGCTCCTTTAATAATCTGTAATGCCATAGACTGTCTTTGAAGAGTGAATAATAATGAAGAGCTTTAAAGAGACTTGTAAAAGTTATGAAGTCATAAAACTATTTGATTCCTCCTTCAGTCTGTTTTCTGGGAATGTGCTGAATATAAATAGTGAAGTGAACTTATGGGCTTTGAATGAAAGATTCTTTCTCCTTTCAGGCTGCAGTTCCTACTGTGTTATCCTCATTGATATTTCATTGCCTTCAGGATGATGGGATGCATATAGAATCTTTTTCCAAGTCCCTTATCAGCAGTGTTTAGGGACATTTGGCCAAAAAACTGTATGCCTAGTCTCTAGGGCTTCCTTTTCAAATGCATGGTGTAAATCAATTCTGTACAGAGCCACAGTCATTGTGATACAGAAGGTACATCAAAACACACTTCTTCAAACAGGAGCTGTTCTCGTTTTCTTTTCCCTCCTTGTTCCTGGTTACTGCGTATAGGGGCTTCCCAAAAATGGAGTTCATTTCTCCTCCTCTTTTCCTAAGGTGCGGCTACATTGTGAAAATTGATACTTCTGCAAAGAAAAATAGTTTTCTTTATCATGTTGTGCAGTCTCAACTTCCAGCAGCCCATTAACTCAAAATAAACTCCTAAGCATTCGACTGTCTGATCAGTGTCTGCACAGTGACATTTACCAGGAGAGGCAGACAAGAAATAGTCAGTGACTGGAGATTTTAGACCAGAATAGTGACACTGTAATCTTGCTCTTTCCCCCCCATACCCATCACCCTCTTTGCCAGTCTCTGCACCCTTTTCTAGACACAGCTGAAATGACCATTAGAAGTGTCTCTTGACGTGTTCAAATCCAAAATACAGGGATTAGAATTGACTTGAAATTTCAAAAGAGAAAAGAATAAGAAAAAAAAAAAGAAAAGCAGTTTAAGTATTCTTTGGTTCTAAGACATATAACAGAAAAGACATCTCTATTACCTAGCTCATTTCTGAAGTCAACAGATGGTCATGCTACATTTAGAGCACTTGGAAGTTGTTTTCTCTGTTGTTTGTTAAAGGCAAAAACCCTGGAAGTAGGTTCAAAAGACTGTATCCAGAAGGCTTTATGCCAATCCTACTTAAACCTGCTTTCCTGATGCAGCTGAAAACAAGTTTTACAGCTGTGAGCAGGTATACAGTCACGGGACATTTGTAAGTACACATGAGCCAGATTAGAAACAGCATAAGTCTGATGTTATCACCCCAGTTGATTTCATGCACCCAGTCAGTGGCAGCAGCTCACAGATGCTGAGGCTAGAGATGCTTTAGTAAACAGAACAATTAGCAGCGTTGTGTGAGCCACCAGCACAGCAAAATAAACTTCTTGGAGATATGTGGTTATACCTCTTCCCAAAAAGAATAAATTGGAAAGCACAAGATAACTTCTTATCTGCAAGAGTAGATTAGCAACTGCCAGCTCTCTACCATAGAGATGGAAGCAAGAGTTCTTGAAATGGGAACTTACAAAGGTGCGTACAATGAGTAATAATACCGTGCCTCTGTATAAACCATCTTTTTATTTTGTTTTAAGGGAAAAAAACCCACACTTTTTTCTTGTCATGGCTTTCTTGTCATGATGCAGTGCCGTCAAACGCTGACATACAAATGATCAATGTTTAACATTGTTCCCTACCCTGGCTACATATATAGTTGTATGTGGTATTCAATGATCCATTCATGATAGCTCCCTGCAATTATCATAACAAAGACTGGGGACAGATAGGTGTACAAGGTACTAAAACTAAATAACCACAAAGCATTTCACCAGTGCATTCTCCACTTGCTTCCTCCATTTATGGATAATGGCCCTATTTGCAGACAATGGCAGTAAAATTTTTCTCCAGGGATTTATTTATAACACTTTTTTCTTGGATTATGATTTGTATTTCTAGTGTGATAAGTGCCCCACAGAAACACTTAAGTGAAACAATCAAGAGAGGAGTTTGTTCTCCTGTCCCATAATTCCTGCATCCTAAACCTTTAACAGAAGATGTGCATTAACCTCACACTGTCCTGTGAGCTGCATTCACCCTTCCCCAGCCTCCACCACTGCCAGCAGAGCACACAGGGGTTGCAGTCCTGCTTACTCAAATGTAAATAATTCAGGTATATATTCAGGTAAATAATTCACCCGGGCCGTGCCCACAGACTGGTGAGAATGAGAATATAACTTCAGTGTTTCACTAGTGTTTGTATTCTCAAATTAAGACCTAAAGCTATCATTAAACTCCACCAAGAAAAATGGTGGGTGAAAAATTGGTCATTGACATGCCTTGCCTGTGAAAACTTGAGGTAAGTCTGAGGTAACCTGAGGTAAAGCGAGGTCTACTTTATCATAATTTTTTCCTGAATTAACTGATTAAAATATCAGATGACTGTATTGTCAGTGATGCCTTATGCTGTTTATGCAGATAGTCTACGATCCGTTGTCATGTCTACTAAATTACAAGTCCCTACTGACTAGACTAAATAATAAGGTGTTTGTAAAAGCAGCTGAAAGGAATAAAAACCAGGAGAAAAAACAAAGCTTTTGCCTCCTTTCACCCTTATTTTTCACCTTTAACATTCAGCAGCCAGAAAATGAATGGCAGTGATTAAATGATTTGCCTGCCAGATTATCTCAGTGGCTGATTTTCCTGCCAGATTATCTCAGTGGCTGTTCTTAGCAGAATATCCATGGAAGTCATTGAGAGAGCAGGATATGAGCAGGTGAATCAGACTCTGCAGGGTGCCTGCACCTCTGACTCTCACTGTATCAGCTGCTCCCTGGCATTACAAAAACTCTGAAAAAAAGATAGCCAACCTAAGTGGATACTAAATATTGAACTAAATCAAAGACAATAGATGTGAACTTTAATTGTCTAATAAATCTGACCTAAAAGAAAGGAATTCTGCAAATGAGAGCCTGAGAACTCCCATCATGCTTCCACCTGCTTATCTTTTGAGGTACATTTTGTTTAGTTCCTGTAGAATAAAGGCATGACTCACTAACAGGACATATGGGGTGTTAAAGTATAGAAACTAAGATTTCAAAGCTGCCACTGTGTCTTCAGAAAGCTTAACAACGATTTCAAACGCTCATTGTTATGGTGCAGTCCCATGTTTATTTTTGCACGCATTTTCTTATTAAATTGGGAAAGTGGTTGTTGGGAAAGTGGTGATTGGGTGAGTGGACTCCTCCCCCATACTGTACCTGTGCAGTGCCTTGCACAATTAAATATTTATCTCCAAATGCAGATTCCAGGCTTTATTAGTACCTGAATAATACATGTGGCCTGAGTTATAACCTCCTAAAGACCTATTTGCAAGTCAATTTTTTTCTGTCTGTTCAGCATTGTTTCCTGACTACAGCCACTGAGTATTTTAAATAAACTCGTTGGTCTATGCATATGTTACCTGTTCTTTCTCCCCTTAACCAAATTACACCACTTGGTTAAATAAATGGTTAAATTTACTTATTTAAAAAGAAAAACAACTCTCTCTTCAGTCAAGAAAAGTTGTTGTTAGCCACTTAACTTAATGAGTAAGTTATTCCAATGGATGAGACATTAAATACAGAGCAACAGAATTTGCTCTTATCACAGGGATTGCTTGGTAGGGAAAACCAGCAGGTGAAAAAATTGAGGATTCTCGATAGAAGCACCTACAAAGACAATATATTTCTAAAATACATACTCCATCTTTAATAAACCACTTTAGGACATCAAAACTCTTCTGTTCTAATTGTTGTAGAAAGAGGAAAGAACTGAGACAATATGATTTGCTTGCCTAGGCACTCGTAAGTTTTCCATGATTCCTTCACACAACTGATGAGAAGAACATTTCTCAGGATTTTTAAAGTGCTACTGACAGTTTCTAAGGATATTCAAAGCATTACTTTTCTAAGACCTTAGCCCAGACACTCAGTTCTGGAGGCCTGTCTCTCATGCTAAAGATGCCTCACATCAGCTGCCCTTTGCCTATTGACAAAAATAATGAACTTAAGTAAGCAGGTGTAATAGAGTAAATCAATAATATTTGTGTTCACCTTGGATTTTTAGGTATTTTTAGGTATTTTTAGGTATTTTTAGGTAAATCCCTCTCTGTGTATTTAAGAGAGTGTAGTCTTGGGAACATTAGTAGGCAGTGGTGCTTCAGGGAAGAGTGTGCTACGTAAAAAGGAAAGAAGTTCCTTGTACACTTATCCTGCACTTTCTAAGAGAGACCCTGCCTTCCAAGGGAAAGCTTGACCAAATCATGGAAAAGCTGCCATGGCCTTCCTGGTCATATGGGCTGCGTGTCTCAGACTCTCAAAAGATCTGATGGGCCAGAAAAATGGAAAAACTGAAAAAGAAATGACATTTCGCTTAAGCCTGCTGATCAGGCTAAAAGCTTCCAGATGCTAAGAACTAAAGATAAGGCACACATCCCAGCAGTGAAAAATTGAATGAGTTGTAACAATTGCAATTGCCATTTCAGAGCCTTCTGAGTGGTGAGTGGTTTCATTACAGATAGTGTTGACAGCATGACAGCTCTCTGAGAGTGTATGCTACCTGTATACACCTCACACACTGTTCCTTCTGCTTCTGGCACCCAAAAGAACCTACCAGTACATACAGAAACATGCTAGAATGGGCTTCCTAAATTGACAAATTCAGTCCCTGCTAGCAGCCAGCTGTGTCACACAATCCCCTTCATAAGCTGATTAAAGAACATCTCCAAAACTATCTGGGAAGAGAGGTATTTTTACTCTTCCTAGAAGGACGATGTAGGAACTCAAACATCTCACATTTAGAAATCATTTCCTGCTGTAATATAGTTGTGTCCCAATTTGTTCTTATGCCAGATTTTTCTTTTAGGTAAATGGTTGTTTTCCCTCTCTGGTGTTTTTCAGCCAATACATCTGTATGCAGCAACTGCATTTCCTTTAAGCCTTTCCTTTTGATAAACTAAATAAACCAAGTTATTTTACTCCTGCTTTCTTATGATGAAAAATACTTCATCCTAGACTGTTTGCCTTTTTTCTGGCTAACTTTCCAGCATTAATAAGTCCTTCTCAAACTGGAGTACCTGCACATAGTAAGAGTAGTATCTATTATTATGTCTAGATCTTACAGGATGGATCCTTCCTCTCATCTCTACTTACTGAGCAAAGATGTTTTTTATCAGGGCTGCATCATCTAGTCAGGTCTGTTTTATTTGAGTCTTCTCTACCACTGAATATTGAACAGGAAATATTCCAGTTGACAGCAAATATTTTTCTGTTTATCTACCTAAATCAGGACTTCGCATTTTATATTAATAAATTCAAATGCAATTCTACAAGTAAGGTAGTTTAGCTCTTTCTCATATATTTGCAAGTTTCTTTGGGAAATCCAGTCTTCTCCATTTTTAAGGTATTGTTTTATCCCACAGTTCTTAGCAAAAATACAAAATAAAATCAGTTACTACCTCAAATGAACATCTTCACTATTATTCCTTCTCAAGTATTCCCTGTTCAGCATAACCTCCTTTCAATACTAAATGTGATATTTCAAGACATTCATCAAATCTGTTTATAATTATTACATTAACACTATTTTTTAAATTATCTAACACAGAATTTTATGTATTTATAACATGTTTTTGTCCAAGCCTCTTTCTGATCTCCAACTATGATCTTCAGATACTTTTCTTACTATAAGATGTCATTGCTTCCTGCAGGATGACCAAACCACAAATATGCACAAGTTTCTTGCACAAGTTCCTTAAGTTGTTTGGATAAATCATGCAGTAACAGAGTCAAGCAAGAGTTTCTAATGTCTTGTCATGATAGACTAGGCATATGGGTATTTCCACACAGTAGACACAGTCTTAAATATCATAATAATGAGGACTCTCCTTTTCTTCCCCAGCCCTTTCCCTCTCAACCCCTTCTTGGGTGGATTGACCACATCCAGCAGCTGCACCACCCAGCCACTCACTCATCACCCCAGCTGAAGGACAGGGGAGAGATTAGGGAGAACAGAAGTGAGAAAACTCACAGATACAGATAAATTAGTCAGTTTAATAAGTGAAAGGAAGTAGAAGAAAAAACCCAAAACAAGTTTTGCAAAGGCCCTCACTCATCACTTCTGTCAAGCACCCCGATGCTCAGCAGACTCTGAGCAACGACAACCTCTCCAAAAGCCCCCTTCCTGTAGTTTGGGAGAATTGCTGTGCATGATGCTATCTGATATGGAATATCTCCCTGGTCCTTTTGGGCCAGCTGTCCTGGCTGTGCCCTTTCTCAATGTCTTTCATATCCCCAGTCTACTCACTGAGGAAGCAGAGCAGGAAAAAGGGAAAGCCTTGTCCCTCTGCAAGGACTCCTCAGGAGCAGCCAAACTGGTGTGTTACCAGCACTGCTCCAGTCACAGATCCAGAACACAGCACCCCCTGAGCTGCTAGGAAGAAAATTAACTCTGTCCCACCCAGACACAGTGCACCTCCAAACTGCAGAGAAGGAGCCATGTGCACATTCAAGTATCTTGCTTTTTAGAGAAGTCGCCATCCTAGGTTATATTTTGGGGATATTTGCAGGAACAGCACATTAATGCTGCCACTACGTGAGGGAAAAACATGAGAGTTGTCAGGGTTTAATTAACTGAAGGACTTATATAAGTCAAAAGTACATTTTGGAAAATTCACAATGGTCAGAATTAGTCTCACAAACATAGTAATGGGGGAAAAATGGGGCTGTCAAACAAAATTTAATCTGTATTTGAAAGAGATATTGCTTGGTTTAAAAAAACATGACAGACAATGACCTGCAGACATACTCTAGGACGTAAATGCAGGGCCTAATGGAACCATTAACATCCATGGATCCAGCAGCACTTCCTGGATTGGTCATGGCTTGGGGGGAATCTTTCACAAGACAAAGAATATCTCTTTTATATTGCCAACAAGGCTACACATTTAGAGAGCCCTTATGACACCAGCATGATATTAGAACACTTCTAGGAGCTCAGGGTGGTGTTTCAGATCTTAGTTTGTGCCAGAGCTGGGGAGTAGTGGAACAAAGCAGGGATACCAAATAAACAGCAGGTAAGAGTTTGATCCAAACTGTAACACTGAATATAGAACTTGCATAAGTGCTTTCTGATATGTATATAACTGACTCATTAGCAAAATCCTAGAATTAGATCAATTTTCAAACAAAATTACCAGAATATGCAATATTCCAGCACATCTTCATACACAGGGGCAGAGGGCTTGCTACTGGCATCTCTGGCAAGGTATTCTATTCATTTATTACAGTTTAAGAGAATGATGCAATCTTCCTGCAACTAAGTACGTGTCTTATTACAGACTGTTACAGAGAGGTCCAAGAGAGAGGCAGCAAACTGGGATGCTGGTGCACAAATGCAAATTATTTGCTAAGGTGTAAAGAATTTTTTTCTTGTTCTCACCTAGTCTAATTTCACACATCTTTTTGTCTCACTATTGCTCTAAAGGCATAAATATATATATATAAATAAACAGGCATGTGTGTAAGTGCATAATGATTTTTTTTTTCTAATAGGCACTTCTGACTGGGATAAACCCTTGCTAGGGTTTAGGATTTGACTGCATCAAATTCAGACATATTCTTAGTGACACATTGAGTATATGGAGATAAAAAACACAGAAACCACTCACAGAATTCAGATTTCTAAACAAGAATGGTGAATATTTCAGCAATAGTTCAGAACAGCTCTCTTTTTACCTGAGCTTTAAACTGGTTTGTATTTCTTGATTTTTGCTCTGGTTTTATGTTTATAAAAATACTCCATAGCATGTCTATAATATTTTATGCTACATACTCAACTAGCATTTATAGTCATCCAATAGTAACTGATACTTTAAGGTTTGCAGAGGTCTGAACTGCATGTATATCCATAATACAAGAAAGTACTATTACAATGTATTTGTTGAGATAATGAGGCAGGAAAAACAAACAAAAAAGACACCACTGCTGTAGCTGATTTTACTTTTAAAACAGTCCATTAAATGTCTTTTGGCAAATTACTTATTTAAATCCATGGACAGCTCAGGGAATTGTTTCTGTGGCTCCTAATAGATTTCTAAATTTCTTTGTTTGATTTCTGTTATTGCCCTTGGTTGCAGCAGACATCTGGGAACAAGTTAAAGAAAACCTAACAATAAAAAGGAAGCTTTGTGACACTGAGGTCAGAGAGTAGAAGGCTACACTGAGAGATTAAACCTACCACAATGAGGAACGTGTATCCTGCAAGGAAAGGAGGGCCCATTCTTTTTTCCCAGGGCAATACAATTTTCCTATGTGATTATATACAAAGAGCTCAAATTATTCATGCAAACACTGCCATTAGGGTCAGCTGGAGTGCAGTGAGCAGGATGTGTAAGAGCATTTCCTTGGAATCAGCAGGGACCAGGAACTCTGTTGTGCTAGATATAGTCGAGACACACTGAAGGGTCTTTTGGGCATTTATCGTCTAAACTGAAAAAATTAAGAGGAAGAGAGAACAGAGGTACAGTGCAATTAACACCTTGATGCACCTTAAAGTAAATAAATTTTAATTTCTGGTTGCATAAATGTTTAACTTTTTGCTGGACCATGGCCAAACTGACTTGCCAAAGGTCATACACATAATATCTGTGGAAGAGTTAAGCACTGAGTTCCATTATTCTATAATCAGAGGTACATCAGTTTTCAGCCCCAAGCAATTAATCCAGGCAATAACATGCTATGCACATTTACTTCTTTAACAGGAGCTTTACTGTATCTTTGTAAAGAGATAAAAAAAGATTAAGAAGAATAAAAAAGGATCTAACAATATATTAAAAGGGTTTTTTATTATTTAAATTATGGAAAAAATCTAGCAACCAGATCAGATTCTTTAATAGCACCTACTTTTATTATTCACGTACCTGAAGTATTTATGATGTGTAAAACATTTATTTTGCAACAGATATTGTAAAACTGCCTCCTTTGTTATCATTTTAAATGTAGCTCCCTGTAAGGAATACAATAATATTATCTTGATAAAAGGGAGGTATATTTTTTTCTTAATCAAGCCAAGTGTCTGCTAGAACAAGTTAAAATCAAAGGCTCCTCTTAAGCAGTTTTTCCAGTAGTCAGCCTTTCCAGAACTGGAGGTGCTGTCTTTGTGAAGTCTCTGAAGCCATGGTTGGACAACATGACAGGATGTAGCATGAACTGTTTGACTGAATCAACCACAATGCTAAAGGAAGCAAGACTGTCACATCAAGCAGGAGGCATCTGATGGATACATCAGGTGACAAATTAAAACCTTTCTGGTCTCTAAAACGTGGGTACCAAAGCCGTGCCCTACATAAAATTGACTATCCATCAGTCCATGTATTTATAGACTTCTCAGGCAGTTATTTTTGTTGTTTCTTCATTCCACCTAAATCATGTAGTTAGCAGGAATATTAGTCCTTAAGAAATGTGGTACCTGATGCACATTTGATGCTGGATTTATTTTGTTCTGTTTATAACAAAAATGGATCATTTCAAAAATAAAATCAGCTACAACAGCAATGTCTTTTGTTTTGCTGAGCATTTAGAGCCATTGAAAACTCTGTTCTAAGAGCTGACAGGACTTTACAGCACTCAGGATCCCACAGAGCTCAGCTCTTCAAATAAACAAGTCATCTATGCATACATTTGTACAATTACATTCCAATTACAAAGACCCTTAAGAGCTCTTATACAGACACCATGCCCACTAGACATTATCTACATGATCAACTTCCATGCATATCCTTATGATATGATTGTCTCAGGAAATGCATTACCGAGGGCTTGCCAACAAATTTTTCTAGATTCTAAATTTTTTCTAAGAAGTGCTGAGAAATTCTTACTATTTGCATAACAGCAACCAGTCTGTGAATGAGTCTAACCCGTCTCCCAGTTTCAGTTTTGTGTCCCTAAAAAAACTGCCTTATCTTTATTTCATAGAGCAGTGCTTTATCACATAACTAAGTAAGCAAAGCTAAATATTTGAACTCTTGTTCAAATTTTACTTGTTAGAGTAAATTGTTTTACCTAGATTGCTATCATTTATTGCCTCATTTCCACAATGGTGGTTCACTGCACACTGACAACTGAAAACTGTTCACTTAGAAATCTCTTTCCACATACTTTAGTCTTCACTCACCAATAACTTAATTTTCTATCTTTCCAGTATAGACACTGACAGGTCACATATATCAGAACATAAAGAGCTGTCATGGCAGATCAGACTACTGGGCCATCAAAACCTGGTAGTCTGTCTTTGCTGTATCTCAGAGGAAGGTGCAAATCCTCACAACATGATAAGCAGTTATGCAATGGTACCCATAAGGGCAACATTTCTTTTTCACTTTCCAAATCAGCCTATACCTAGAAGTGAAAGACATTATCATCCCTTCAATAGTTTCCTATGCTGTGCATGACAGACTCCCTCCCCCTGTGATTGATATCCAACAGGACTCTGTCGCAGCTAATAGGCTCAAAATCTCATTTGGCTAAAGAAGAACAAGACTAAAAAGCAAGTTTAGCAATAAAACTGTGTTTCAAAAATGAGGACTGACAGAGAGAAAAAGAGGGAATATGCAGCATTAACTTTGTTGAAGTTTTATATGCAAGCTGTTCAATGAATTCAGATTCACACAAGTGATGAGGAAAAAGCAAATTTTAAGATGATATGTTAAAGGAACAGTCATGGAGTTCATGACCTGGATTTATCAGCTCTCCTACAGTAAATTCTGAATAGTAATCTTTAATGGTGAAACCAACTCATGAGAAGATGCTGCTTTTATTCATATGTCCTGGTGGTATTTTGCATGTCAGCTGCCCTGAAAAGCACTGTCCAAAACTGCATCAGTGATGTTTTATGGAAATTAATCAAAGCCTATAATCCCATTATCCTGTGATTCTAGCATTTCTGGACCTACTCCTCAACAATCTGCTGAGCTCAGAATAACTCATTTTACATGATTTCCAGTCTACTTTGTAATTATTTTCTGTAATTAACAGCAGATTATGCAGAATATCCCATAGAGATCTTCAAACCATCTGAGCTCTCTCTAGCTTTGAAAAAATCATTGAGATGTCAGAGGGCTGTGAGTTCAGATTTCCTTTTTCATAATGGGTAGTCATATTTCCATTCTTTCAAAACCTTATTTTTATCCAAAATTTGACATCTCCCTTAAAAGTGGTCAGCTGTTAATCCCTGCTGGCATTTGAGCTCAATCAGTGGGAAAAAAGAGCAGCAGAAGCAAAAAACAAAACAAAACCAAAAACAACAACAACAAAAAAAAACCACAAAAACAAAAACAAAAACAAACAAAAAAACCCACAAAAAACCAAAACAAAACAAAAAATAACAACATAACAAAAAGCAAGCAAACAAACAAAAAGCAGGAGAGAATATCCAGAAAACAGTTATGGAAAAGTAATTTGTATTGGAATTTGTAACACATAAAGTACCAATTATGTTTTCAGGGACAAATTAGCTACCTATTGAAAGTTACCAGCTTTATATTTTATGCTAAAATGTGTTATTATCCAAAACATTTGAAAGAGGAAAAATACACGAGTGAAATTATTCTGAGTTATGTAAATGGACACAGGAAGTGATTACCTTAAACTGAAGGCAAAGGAATTAATGACATAAGAGGAAGGAGAAAGCTGCTAGTTTCCAGAATATCAGTTAAATATGATACATCAAGTTAAATAAAGTGTAAGTATTTCTAGAGTATTTAAAAACAGATAAAATGAAACATTATCAAATATACTGAGTGAAAGAAGGAGGACAGACATGCCTTGCTTGGTCTTCTTAAAGGCTGTAAGTCTCTACTGGTAAGTACAGGAAAATAAAGTTTCTGAGCTTTTTGAATAACTACATATAAATGAGTACATTTGAGATTAATTTCCATGAAACCAAATGTAAAATAAATGTTTTGAATATGATGTGCATTGGGTTGTCTGCAGTACATATACAGTTAGAAAAAAATATGCTGTCTAAAATGGAAATGCCACATTTACAAGGGTCAGTATTATTTGTTCAGAATTTGCCATTAAATTATTCTCTTTTTTATCAGCTGTTTTCATACAGAACAGTTCACCAGAGTGAGTTGTGCTGAGGAATTTCAGTGATATGAAAATCTAGGGATGTTGATATAAAACAGACAACTAAAAGCTGTTTGTATGGTCTCAGTAGGGACTTTACGATTTTGGGGTAACTTCACAACGAACGAACAATTCAGAGCTCTTCAGAAAATTGTCAAAGACCCACAGAGCATCTGAGCCTGTGGGGTAAAGCTGTGGTCACTTGACAGGCTCCTCCTGAAGGAAAAGCCAGTTTGAACCTTGCTTTATGTCTGCCACAAAGATTTGCATTTGCACCTGTCTGAGCTCAAGGATGGGCCTGGAAATTGCTACACTGTTGGTACCACCCTCCTTTACCAGCCCAGCTCAGCAGGCAGGGGCAACATCAGAGGTATTAAAGTAACCCTAACCCTTCATCTACCTGATCTGACAGACTCATGTAACTCAAACCGCAGTATTTTTAGGCAATTACTAACGGTTGATTAATCAGCTTATAAAAAATACCTGCTTTCCTGTTAGCACCCCATAGCTCACTGATCTACCTCCCTGTAATACACATTAAAAGATTGCACTTCTTTCAACAGTGATGGAATATTTGCCTTTGCCACTAGTCAATAACCCTAGCTCCTAATGACTTTTAAAAACAAGTCTTCAAGCACTAATCTCTATGTTATTTAGCCAAATTTTCTTAAACTGCAGGCATATCTTAAATCCTTTGCTACTCTCCTAAACTACATAGGTAACCTAAAAATACATAATGTGATAATGTGCAGTATGTTAATGGTAATCCACTGCAGTCCTTAGACAACACATTTCCCAGTTTATTAAGATCTAAATGATTCCCTTTAGGACCTCTGCCATGTGAAGCTGCTGGGGGTCACTGAGTTAAAACCTGAAACTCTGTTTCACAACCTGGGCTGAAGAAGTTACATTAAAAATGTGCTGTACCCTTTTGTGCAAACACCCTTCTCTAACAACCAATAACAAAAGTGACTTAGAAGCTTGATGCTGAAACAGTATCTCAGCTATAAAACTGGTCAATATTCAGCTCTACATGTTTGGATGAAGACACACGATCTTTTCCTGCATCTAATACATGTTAGGCATATATGTCTAAGGAGATACAATTACCTGTGAGAAATATATTCTAGAATGTGTAAGGAGACCAGGGAGCAAAGCCAGTTGAAGTAAGGGACCTAATTAGAAATGTATTAAAATTCCAGGCTCTCAGTTGTACCAGGGAACTCAGACCTTGACTGCATTTGCTTAACATTGGGAGGCACCTCCAGGAGTAACCAAATATCTCTAAATGATTCCTATCCACAGGACTGGTATGGCTCAAAGACTGCAGTGATGTGAGAAATGGATTTGGAGCATGCCCTCTTGAATATTCTTGAGATTGAGTTTGTTAGGTTTGGGGGTCTTTAAAATAACAATGGCAAAGAGAGGAAAAAATATATACAGGGTTATTTCAGTGTTTGGACAATCTACAGAACAATTGAATTCCAGAGCAAAGTATCAGCCTAATTTCTAGCAGATTTACATGTAGGAATAACATTAAAGTGGACAAACTGCTGTAAGTTCATTGCATTATGTTCACATTCGATTGCAGTTCCTTTTTGACTGCAGTACAAGTTGGGTTTCCATCACATTTACAAGGCTTTGAAAAGTCTGGGATCTTGGCATGTTAGAAAGTGATTTCCTTAAGCCTCACTGTAAAAAGAATCCTTTTTTAAAGGGTCTTCAGCCACATGTGGTAAAAGCACATTAAAATAATGAGATTTGGGAGGAGAAGATGGTAGTAGGATGTGGATGAAGATGTGATAATTATTCTAGTGAGTAATGAAGATACTTAATTTGAAAAATTATTTTAAGAGTGCAATTAGGAATTACATCATATTTTTACAATTCTAAGTATGTTAAGTGAATATTGCCTTTGGGCTAATCTTTCCTTAGCAAGCACCGGACTCAAAATCCCATAAAATTAAAGGTGCTTTTCCACTTTTTACAATTGGAATCGTGTTCCAGAAGTGTTCAGTAACAACATGAAAAGATTTAGAGGGTGGACTGAAATTCCAGAGGGGCAAGCTTTGCTCTGTGACTTTTGCAGTGCTTGAAAGTTTGTACACACAGCCTTTCTTGTGCAAACTTGGTGGGACCACAGTTGCAAAATACCAGCAATTCTAGACAACTGCAAGCACCTAAAAGATTCTCACCTAAACCAGATTAAAATTTTCCAGATGATGCTTTACATCCCTTCCAAGGAGATATTATTTAGAATAACATAAAACATTCATTTATTATTTAGCAATTAAAATCTCACCAAAACTGTAACTTATCACCACACAATGCAAACACATGCTCATATTGCTCAGACCTTAGCCAGCCTGTTTTTTTTTTTCTTTATAAATAACCCCAAACAGCAATATAAATATGCATGAGCCTGTAATTTGCTGACCACAGTAGTCTCAACCTTTTCAATTTTTAAATTAGATGAAAGGGGACCTTCTAGATCTGTGTAATCACTTGGAAGCCCACAGGTAAGCTCTTCTATGTGGTAATTCAACAGTCAAGAACTCCATTTTTATTGCCTATCTTGAAAATAACAGACAAGTCCTACTGCAAATAATGCCATTGTGTTGGAAAATATGGGAATCAGTATCCTATATAAGATTTCCTCCATTTGAGGGGCTGAGGAGAAACGAGTGTTCAAAAGTAATGATGTAAATCTCACAGTTTGAGTTTGTTTCTAACTTCTGCCCATTGAAGCAAAAGAGTATTGTCACAGCTCATAAACTCCTGGAAACAGTTTCTGTTTTAGTGAAGTTTTATAATTATTCCCTTTTAGCTATAAAGCAGACTCAGTTTAATATCTTTTATAAATCAAATGCCTCCCACTTTCAGACATTAATTGCAGAGATAGGAACAACAGTTCTCTATTAAGTAGATAGGAAATAAACTAAATCTGTTGTTAACACTCCGGTTTAACAGTTTCTGTAAGTGAAACATCACCTGGCCACCTGAGAGAGAAAAGATGATTCAGTGATTGCCTACATTACCTGTTTTCTTCACTCTTGGGTGGTAATGCATTCAGTGATTATGAAGAGCAAAAATAAAGTATGTTTCTGAGCCTGTACATCTTTTTGAGCTTCAAATTCACAAGTTTTAGAGAAACAAACAAAAAAAAAGAACAATAAAGGATCATTTAAGAACAACTACAGGTATGTACAACAATAATATCCAGGTTATGAAATTTGTCAGAAGTTCTGGAGATTTGTAGGAGATAGTGTATTTCCCAGATGTGTTGTTGCTCAAAGTGCAGGCCTGATGCTGAAATCACAGCTGATATCACAGTTAAAACTGCAAAACCAGATTCAAAAATAAGGATTATTTCACTCCTGGTATTTTCTTTGGATATCGAGTAACAACACAAAAACAGACACGTTAAGGATGAAAAGCACTCGATCATTTGCTTTTGGCATTGATCTGGAGCCCTCTGTTACACTTGTGATAATGTAGCAGAGATCCAACCAGATACCTTGTATTCCAAATTCAGCGCTGCTCCACTGGCTACAATCACACTGTAACACTAAGGACATGCATTGGCTAAAAACCAAAGAATTTGACTTTTCACCACCAAGATTTTCCAGATTTTGTCCATGAGATACAGTTCTGTGAGATGCAGAACAGCCACAAATGCCTGGGGCTATATTTGGGGTAAAGAATTGGTGAATAGATGGATAGACAGATAGATAGATAGATAGATAGATAGATAGATAGATAGACAGATAGATAGATAGATAGACAGACAGATAGATAGATACTCTTTTTTTCATCTGAGACACAGCATAGTAACATTTGCAGAATATTTTTAGAACTGTTTATTGATGTCATTCAGGTTCACTGTTCAAAATATGGCAGAAGCTGCATGGAAACCTACAAAAGCCAGAAAGAGGAACTGAGTCTGCATGTAGTTAGGCCTTCTTGAACTGGAGCTCTTCTGTGCCTTGGAGAGGTCGAATTTCATCATTAAGAAGAGGCATTTTATGTCCTGTTTAGGTTGTTTCTTGAGTTATACATTAAAAGGAATGAGGATGCTGTAAGAGCTGCACTGAGTCAGATGAAGGACCAACTGCTCAGCATCTCAAAGGAAGAACATGAGGAGACACTTAGGAGAGCAGTGTAGGAAACAGGACAAATACAGAATGGTCCCCCTAGGGACTGTTTTGCCATCTTTCTATCAGTCAGACTTAGAGGCTGCTTGAAAGTTGTTACCTATTTAACAGCTGCAAAAGGACCTCTTATCCTTAAACTATCCTAAAACTCCTTGCATCCATTTACACTTTTGGCCTTCAAGAAACTGTGTAGTTTCTACAATTTAACTTAGATTTTGCCTGGCTGAGTATTTTATCTTATTTCTTTGAAATCCACTATTCAAAACTTCATTGGGTGCCACAGGGGTTTTTCCTGTGTCAAACACTGAACAATCCCTCCCTGTTCATCCATGTGTGATCTGTGATTTCATAATCTTGTTTTAGTCAATATTTATCATCTCCTTCCCAAATTGCCCCTTCTCTAATTTCTAGTCAGCTTCATCTCTTTCCATATGATGCAATTCAAAGTCTCTGATCACTCCTATCATCCTTTATTGCTTTACTGTATATTTTCTGAAGTAGGGAAAGAGAACAGACAGATTTGAGTGTACAATGGATCTATACAGACAAAGGGATGTTTTGTTTTGTTATGTTTTGTTCACAAAACCTTTCTTAATAATTTCCAGCTCTGTGGTTTTTTGATCACTGCTGAACACTGAGCTGCCATTTTCAGAGACTATTTGAAGTAATTTCACAATCTCATTTCTGATTAGCAATATAAAAAGTCCATTTGGTTATATAGGCAGTCACTTTTCACTTCTAATGTAATTCTGCATTTATCATGCAAAGTACTACCAACACTAAATTATATCTGCTGTTTTATTTCCCTGTCACGTAGCATCCCAGTATACTTTTGCAACATTTTGCAATCAGATTTAGATTTTATTATCCTCAGCAATTGTATAACATTTACAAGTCTCACCTCAATATTTCTCCCCTTTCCAGACCATTTACAAATATGCTGAAAAGCAAGGTAGAAAAACAAAGTCCTGAGAGATTCCAAATTCCCTCCGCAGCAAGAAGTGATTCCATTTTCCTCTTTCTGTTTTTTATCTTTTCTACTATTTTTGAAGAATCTTATAAGATCCCAAGGAGATCTCATTCCTTTAATGATAGTATTTGCTCATGGTTTTGTGCAAAACTTCACTGATAACTGAATAGAGACCACTATACAGATCAGAGCTGGCTCCTTCAAATAACAAAACAATCTGAGAGATTATTATTTACCTGCATAGAAGAGGATGACAGATCTTTACCTATTATACACATGCTATCTATAGACAGCCCAAGTACCTTTTCTGCAGATTCATCAGGGCACAAGACATCCATTCCCAATTTTCAGAGTTACCACTACAGACCTTTCTGAATTTTGTGTTTCTGATAATTACAAAAAGAGGTTGATTAGACAATACAACAAAGACAATCACTCAGAAATTTCCTACCTAAGTTCCTTTAAAACCCTTGGACAAATACCATCAAGCCCTGGTACTGCTCATTTTACTTCAATAGTTTCATAAAGATTATACTGGGGGGAAAATGTAGAAAATTACTATTTCCACAGTGAACACTAATACATATAACTCATCTATATTTTTTATTCTGTTCTTACTGCTTTTGTTCGTTCTTAGTCTTTCTCCTTTTATATATCAGTAATTTGTCTGCTGTGCAATCTCTTTGGCAAATCTCCATGAGTGGCTGGTGACTTGTTTCCTCAGGGAAGTTTCTAATTCTCCCAGGTCCAATGAAGTCTGTAAAATAAATGATGATGGTATTTCAGTTTGCATTCAAATGAGAACACAGAGTGTCCCTTGCACCTTGAGCTGTCATTCAAACCTGTGCAAGGTAGATGAACACTAAGGCCATTCTTATTAATTATGGCAAAGGGAACAAGACCATGGAGAATCAGCTCGACCAAGTTTATACTGTGCCTGTGGTATTTTACAATTAGATGCCACTTTGCATTGAAATGCTAGAGTGATATCTGAAAAGAAATCTCAAATAATTTCCTGCAGATGGGGAGTTCCTTAGTGAAGCATGCTTAGTGGATACACTAAATACCTATTAGAAATGTCTAGTTTGGTACCTAAACCCAAGAGTTTATTTCCTGATTGATAACCCTGGGCAAAGCTAAAGGAAATACTTGTAGAATTTATATTTACAATATCTGTGGAAAGAAGCAGATTAATAGAATAATATTTCTTGGTGCTGGAATATTTTATAGCCCAGTTGTTACTTTTATGAACAGGGAACTGAATAAAACTTCCAAAAGCAAAACTCAAATAATAATTCATGGGTGTTTGGGGAGGCTCTTGTTTGTTTGTTTGTTTGTTTGTTTGTTTGTTTGTTTTTAGGTGGGCAAATACTAGAATACCTTTTTAAAATCTGACTTTTTACTATCCATAAAAACTTGTTGGGAAGGATCAAGGTTATTCTATAGCAACCTCAGATTGTGACTAGGAAGACAGAGTGTGACTTCTCAAGATTTCACTTTGTGATCAGAATATTAGTAGGATTGGACAGCGTTTCAGCTTTTCAGAATTGTGTTGTACTGTATTTCGAAAAGCATACATGAGGTCCTGAGAAATCAGAGGAATCAAACAAAAAAAAAAAAAGCAAGATACATTCTTGAACAAGAACACATGAGTTTTCTGATCTCTAGCACAGTGGTTTGAGTCAGTTATCATTTTGCAGTAAATTCAATTCCATCAATAAAGCTGTTGTAGACATCAAACAGAAAGCTTTAAAAGCATATCTTGAAATCCTCAAGTATGATTATTTTGTTTAGAGAAGAATAGACAAAGGTATTTTTCAGGAAGGTCTTTTTTATCTTATCTCTGGTTCAAATTTCATTTTCCTGGGGGTTTTTTGGGGTTTTTCTTTCACTTTTCCTTTTTTGTTTTGAAGTCATGTCCAGCATTATTAATACAATACTCAGCCTACCATCAAAGAGTCCACTTAGTGTCTGCAAAGCTAAGAACCCTTTATTCAGAGGAGCTTATGAGGAGTTCGTAAAAGAAGGGAAGAAATGTTACATAGAGGGATGGAGCCCTTCCAGAAACCAGGCAAAAGGACTTTGAAGGGGATGCAGATTATAAAGCAGATTCCCTATCCCAAGTGCTTTATTGCTGTGGTGATACAAGTACAATGTGATGTAATGCTGTGTCTGCCCACTTGACCCAAGAGGGGGGCTATGAACCACAATAAAGGCAGGAATGCTGCATGTAGTGCCCCTCACAATAAAGAGATTTCTATATCTATAATATTTTCTCTATCTATATTCTCTAGTAATAAGATATAATTAATCATAACAGATTTAGCTGTCATGAAAGGCAAACCATATTTTATTCGTGTTCTGTAATTTTGTTATACAGCGTTACAAGTCAAAAGGGAACACGTCTGACATCTACTTCCCTGGGGAAACGTTCATGGAGGCATTCCTGTGAATAATCCCAGAGTTCTTCTAAGTTCTAGTCACGTTTCTCCACCTTACAGTAGTTTATTATTTGAACATATGGAGATAGGAAACTCAACAAGTATGCTAGTTTAAAGGTAATATTAAGCAATTCTGGAGTTAGCAGTGGTGATCTCTCTGCATTTACATTTTATGTTATCAACCACCACTGACCTGTAACCAGAATTCTCCACAATTCAGTGCAGGAAAGTGCCAAAGAATTGGTCCCACAACAGAGGCAGTCCCAGCTGGGTTCATTGTCTTCTTAGGATTATTCTTGTCCTTTTATGCTGAGTGCAGAGCAAGCTAGCAGAAGTTAGTACAGATGTGACTTCTGCACTTTGGCTGCCTGAGTTCTCTGTTATTCCAAAGCTGTGACTGGCTCTCATTCACACCAAGGAGTTTTTGCCATCCACTCAGGGTAGGGCTGTACCTGCAAGTTTGGGACACAAAATAGAGCAGGAAAACACTGTCAGTAGATGATACATTGAATGTTTCCACCAGAATATAATTGTTTCTCTCATGAAGACACAGGCCTCACAGTAACCCAAAAGTTCTCAGTTGGCAACAGCTACAGCTGTAATGCACAGTCTCAGCCTTATACAATGTTTAGGGGGTTTCACACAACCAACAGATGTATCAACCATCTTCTTTAATCACTTTAGTTACTTCTGGAATTATTCCTCCTTGCACCAAGGGTCAGGGGATCAGTACATGGAGTCCTGGAGAGATGCAAACAGGCAAGATGAGATGCCAGCACCAGGGCCCCGATTGCAGTAACACCTCAATGGTGTTAATCAACCTCTCCCGGGGCCTCCACCCAGTCTCTTCCTATGGCCATTGAATGAGCAAGCAGATGGGTGGAACTTTCAATGTGGGACAGGCCTGGCAGAGCTAAATCTGAATAAATGGTGGCCTACTTGTCCCCCACTAAATGAGGTATAAACATCTTAGTGGTCAGTTCAGATTCTCCTGATACTTCAGTGCTGCAGAGGGCTGTGCTCTCTCTTCTTTCAGCCTCTTGCTCACTATGATCCAAGAATCCAACATCTCAAAACTTTCTCAAGTTTCTCATTTTCAAATTTTCTCCCTTGAGCAGGGAGACCACTCAGCAATGCAGTTTTCACTTCCCTAATTACAGCACGTAATTTCCTCATAACTGCTGTATTTTTTTTAGCTATGTCAGATATAAATACTGTGGAATATGTAGTGTACCATCCTGTTCCTGAATGGGGGATCTGGTTGACATGAACAAGCTTGAGAACTGTGAGCCAGCATGGGCTACTGTTCCCTTAGGGAAGAGCTCTGCTTGGAAATCACTGTTTTATAATATTTCTATATAAGAACATATCAAATGTGACTGCAGTGTTAGGTCAGCTTCTGTATATGAGCTATACAAATTAAAACCATAATAAATGGGAAAAACTGAAGGTGCTGCAGTTGCTGTTATTTCACTTGCTTTGTTTCTCTGTGACAGGAGCCTGTTCCACAAACCACAGAGGATCATTTAAGAAGTTCCTCATCTTATGCATAAGGATGTCCAAGGCTTTGATCATTCAGCACCCAAATCCCTAACCTTTCATTAAATGCCAATGAGCTGTTCTAAGCAGGAACACTGCACAAGGCTGGGTGAAAAGCAAAACTCCAAAGTACCCAGCATTATTGCAGATGCTTGTGGGTGCAGACAAGTATCCTTCAGCATGCATTTGTAAACCTCGAGGAAGTGAATCATCATTTTCAGTCCTGTGTGGAGAAATTCCAGAGGAATGGCACCAAACAGCAGTAGGGATTTTTGTCCATTGTCGCCAAAACCATACCCATTTGCTTATTAAAAATATATATATATATATTTTGCAACCATTTCCTGATGATTCATGATGAGATAAATAAGATATTTAGCATGTGATAAATATTGTGACAGATATTGATCAGAGTTCTGCATCTTATTATAGCTTACAGCTATGTTTCTTTAATTTATATTAGGTCGCGGAGGTGACCAGAAACAGCTTTTCACTTTGGTGTTGTTCTTATGAAAGAAGGCTGTATGCATACAGAAGAGCAGGATTGGCCACGAGATGTCACCCAGCCTCTACGAGCTCTAATGCAGGTTGGAGGAGACAGACCATTCTGAACTGAGCTCAACGAGAGACTCAGGCCAGCCCAAAACAGCCATCTCCTCCTTGCAAAAACACACCAGCTTCCTCTGCGCCAATGCCTCTCAGAAGCCAACTTCTGGTAGCGTGTAGAGCGTGTTTTAAACACAGCCTAAGCGGCTGAAGAGACACAAATACCTGTTCCTAGTGCTTAGGAACCGTGTTGGCTGCTGTAACGCGTCCGCTCAGAGCGGGCAAAGCCGCAGTGCTGCCAGCGGCGGGCTCGGCGCCCGCCCTGGCAGCTCTGCTGAGGGAAACCCTCACAGGAGGGGAACGAGCCCGGGGAGGCACAGACCGGGAGCCGCCTCCGCACGCTCACCATGGCAGGCGGCGACTGCGACCGTGCCCAGTGCCCGCTGCCCGTGCCCACACCTTTTGCCCGCTGCCCGGGGCCTGCGCCCACACCCGGGCGGTTCCCTCTCACGGCCGCCCCTGCGCGCTCCGTGCCCGGGCACGCACTTTGCAGACGCTCCCTCGCTCTGCCTCGCCCTGTCACAGGCGCTTCCGGCCGCGCGCGCCCGCTGCCCCGCCCCGCCCCGCCCCGCCCTCCTCTCTCCGCCCGCCCCGCCCCGCCCCGCCCCGCCGCGCTGCGCTGCGCCCCGTGCGCGGCCGGCACTTTGCAGACGCTCCCCGGCGCCGCCCGCCCCCGCCTGGCCCGTCCCCCGGCGGCGCGGCCGCGCCTCCGCCCGCGCTCGGCCATGGGCGCTGCGCCGCGCTCCGCCCGGCGCGGAGACCTGCGCGCCGCCCGGACAGGTGAGACAGCACCGGGCTAAGGGGCCGGCGGGGCTCCGCCGCCGCGCCCAGCCCCGCTGCGGGGGTCGCTGTAGTCGTGCGGGGGGGGTGCCGCTCGCCAACACCACCACCGCCCCCCTCCCGCTCCGGTGGCATCGCCCCCGCCCGCCCGGGCGCGGCGGTGGGCGCGGAGCGGGAGGGATGCGGGGATGGGGGGAGCGCCGAGCGGCCGCCCCGGAGCGGCGGGGCCCGTCCTGGCCGCGGCCCGGCCGTCCCCGTCACCTTGCGGAACGACCTTTCCGCGGCGGGGCCCCCCGGGCCGGGCGGGGGCTGCGGGGACGGGGCGGCCCCGGGCGCACGGGGAGGTTTCGCGGAGCCCGGGCGGCGGTGCCGCGGGTGGGAGGATGAATCTCGGGCGAGAGTCTGTTGAAATCTCCCCTTCACGATGCCATGTACAAGCTCCCGGTTCCACCCGGTTTGCTGGTTTTGTTTCCTCTCCAATGCTTTGGTAACCCTCTAGGAAGTGAATTTGAGAAAAAGGTTCCTGAAAGCTGTCATCTCGGTGCCAAATGTGCCTTGGGCTGCCGTAACTACTACTACTTTTTTTTTTTTTTTTTTTTTTTTGCCAGAGATGCATTGAGGTTTGGAAAAAACAGTGCTTTTTATTTGCCAGCTTCGGTATTTCTTACACATCAACATCACCCTGTGGTTTGATGGCAGGGATTTCTCTGTCAAAAGCAGTGACTGACCTGATGTGATTGCATAGGTGTGTGGACCTATATTGAACGAGTATTGTATTGTTTTTTCTTGAGTTTCAGCAACCGTTTAATGCAAAGTTACTTTTTAGCATATTCAGGGGGAAAATGAACGTCACTCGGTTTTCAGGAAGTAAATCTTTCCTCTCCTGGGGTAGAGGCTTTCCCCACTGTCAAGAGTCTGTAGGTTCCATCTTTTCCAGATATGATACGGTATCAGTCTCATCTTTTGAGAGCATATTTTTCCTTCTGGCATTGGGGTCAGCAAACCTGAGAAAATGAATTCTCAATTCTTGCCCTAGGTCTTGTTACATCAATCTCTCTTGATAACTGCAGCAAGAATAGAACACTTTATATGAAGGCTCACTCTTGAGATTCATGTTATTATACAGTCCTATTTGTCGCCTTGTCCCCATGAAATAGTATGACGGCTTTTTCAACAGCATGACTCATAGTCCTAAATACAGGAATGAATTTTGACTTAGTGCTGTGCAAGTGCTTTATCTCAGCAAACAGCTTTGTGTGTAAAAATGCCAGTAGGGTGGAGGGAGTCGCTGGTACTCATCAGCTAATCTCTGTCCTCAGGAGGAGAGTGTTTGAAGTTGTTTCCAGATTGGGGGTATGTCTTTGCTCCCAAATCTATGAGGTGATCTCAGTTCTTTCAGAATAATTTTGCCATTTCATAAAAAGCTTTCAGGAAAGGTGGAACTGGTTGGTTCTTGGTTTTTATATTATTGAAAACATTTTGCCTGGGGACACGAAGTTCAATTTAGTCTGAATGGGCAATTTATCTTTTTCCTTCTTGATCTCCTTGTAATGACTGACTGTACTTCATGAGAAACGCTGCTTACTGCAGCACCCACGATTCCCATAATTACTGCTGGTTGTACCAAGCCTCATAATAGGGAGAAAACCTTTCACCTTTTTCTTTAGTGGTTTTATTGCATACAAGGTATTTTCCCTTCTGCTTTCTGTTCTTTGCCTATCTGAGATGTAGGGAGTAGTTTCCTCTTAAAATGGCCCGTGGAGTGGTATGTTTACTGCAAGAAATGCCTATTCTTCATTATTTAACATATGCACACTGTTTTCTGTTGCTCTTATGTAGAATATGGATTTATTTTGTATGAACAGAATAAGGATTAAATAAGAACATATGCTTCCTCTTTTCTGGGTGATAAATCCATCTTGCTGTCCCGGAGGAAGGCAGCTTATACAGCCTGGACTAAAAAGATGCTGAAAGACAAAGTGACTGAATGCTGAATATAAGAAGATCAGGTTGTCTAAGCTCCCCAAACTAGACTGCCTAAAACTTGGGTAGCAGCCAGCAGCACTGGGTGCAAATCATGTAAAATCCTTAATCTGCTTCATGAAATAGAATCTGGCAAAATAATGAAGCGTTCTGAATTCTTAAAATTACTTAGAATAAAGACAATTGCTCTCCAGTTTTAAGTCATCTCCCTCCAACCAGATTCCCTTCTATTCCCTTGTATAAAAAAAGAAAAAGAAAGCTCTTTATTGTTAATTTCCATGCTTCAGATAATACGTGGAATTTTACTAGCACCACTCCCTTCCCTTCAAGTTTGAAATTATTATTTTTTTTATTTCATTTGCTGGGTTATGTTTTTGGCATTGTATGCAGCCGTCATCTAACAAGTTCACTCTGCTTTTGCTTCTGTTGAGTAAAATAGCTTAGTGTGCAGTTTCATTGCTCATCTTGGCTCCAAAATTTTAATAGAACTTCAGGAGTCATTGACATTAACTGCCCCTAGCAGGTATTATTAGCTTTGTGGTTGGTGTTTTGTAGGCTTATGTGAATGCAATGTTCACGTTTTGAGAAGATTGAGATCTAAAGGACACTTGATGTCTTATGAGAGAATGGGAGAATTAGTTCAGGTTTTTTGTTAGGAAGAGCAGTCCCAAGGCAGATCCAGTGGCAAACATTATGGTTATTTGCCAACAGACTGTCTGACTTAGTGTTTGCTCAGTCTCTTAAGTGGATGGTGGAAAGAAATATACTGATGAATATCAAAGTGCCAGGTTCTGATAGTATTTTCACTTATATCACATTGTTCCCAAAGTGTCTGCAGAACTCTTCTGTTTAGCCTGTTTTGGAACCAGAGTACTCCAGCAGCAATTCTTGGTGAAAAACATTGGAAGCATCTGCTGAGGAAATGAATATGCTGCACAGTGCTAATCAGCTGGGAATTTGATGAGTGGAAACTCTCAGGAATCAAGCAGTTTTGCTATTACTGCATCTTCAGTTTCAAAAAAATTCTTAACTGTTTGGAGTGGAATAAGGTCATTCTTTATTCCTCTCTACTTTTGCCAAGTGCATTTGTGCATTTCTGTATTTCATATAACACATACTCACATAAACAACCCCCCCCAAACTAACAAGTCTTTTGTCCTTCCACACTTCAGAAGAAAACGTGGAATATTGTATTTGCTACCCTCTGTATGCCTGCGCACTCAAAACCTTCTTGTTTTCCTCTATATGCCCTCTATTATTGAAGTTTTGAAGGCTTTCTTATCTATTTAATTTTCATTTCTTGAAGAGCTAAGACCTATAATATAAGGAAGTATAATTTATCTGAGGTATAAATCTCACTCAGATCATAGTGGCTTGGTTTCCATCCATAGTGGCTCGCTTTTGACCCTATTTTATTTTTTACTATTTCTTTGTTGTTCCTGTGAGTTTATAAGTTACTGTCAATTATGGCTACAAAGAGAGAGTGAGTGGAGTTTATATAAACTTAGGCTAGTTCAGAGGAAGATTCTGGATAAGGAAATAGACTCTCTAAAGTGGTTGTCCTTAGAGGAGGAGCCACCATAATTACACAGAATTCACAACACAAGTACTGACACAGCCTCCAGGTGTGAGGCAGAGGCTTTCCGTGGCAATGCAGACTTTTATCAGAGTGGATAGCCTTCTTCTTTTACTCAAGCTGCAATAGTTCAGCTGCCTTGAGATGAATTGTGGGGTTTTGTTCTTACCTTCCCACAAGGAGAAGTCTTGTCTGCTTTAATCAGGTCAATCCTTTGAGTCCAAGGTCTGTGAAAGCACTCAGGCCATGATGCAGCTCTTTCTTTTAGAAACTTCTGCTAAAGAGATTTCATACATATGTGGCAGTTTGTGTGGTAGGGAGACACTGCATTGAAAGTACAAAGAGGAAATACTTTGAGGGACAGGGATTCCCTCTTACAGTACTCTAAATAGCGAAGTCGTTTTCACGAGGAAAGTCAATGCAGTGATTCATTTGATTTATTATTTATGGTTTGTATGAGTTAAGAATCCTGTGATCCTGGCACTTTGAGTCTCACAAGGACCTCTTACTCCTCTTAGCTAACTGTAGTTTTTCTTATATCCCACAGGCATTCCAAACTGTTTAACCTTGATTATTAGTCTGACCTGCTGACATTTGTCTTACTGATTTTTATATCCTGATAAAATCCTGTAATCTTTGAAAGCAATCAACTACCTCTTTTGGCCTTGTCTTTAGACAAAAGGATTTCCCTAGATTACAAGTAGCAGACTGGACCTGATTTAACTTTTATTGGTTATTGCTCTTGGGTCATGTAGTTTGGTACATTTCTTTATATATAATCTTTGACATAAAATGTATTCCATGTGGTTGTTTCCCTAGAATAGCTTTAAAACTAAAAGCTTTTTTAGCTTTTTTGTTCACTCGTGTTAGAGTTAGGGTAATGAAGTTTATTGCTGCTTGTTTCCCATTGCCTCTAAAGATTGTGTTCCTCCTTTCCTATGTGCACCGTGACTGGTTCAGCTTTTTATTTAACCTGTGTTGAGCCTAGCAAGGCATTCTCAGACAGCTGCTAATCAAGTAATAGATTGCATGCTAGGTAAAAGTCCTAAAGTCACCAAAAGGGTTGTCAGGCTTTGGAACAGGCTGGCCAGGGCTGAGCCAGCATCCTGGAGGTATTTGAAAGACGTGTAGACCCTTGGACTAGATAGTCTCACGTACCTTTTCCAACCGAAGAGATTTTGTGATTCTACGTGGTCATAAAAGGTACAAACTGCAGTGAATTACTTTTCCTGCCCGAGATTGTTTGGTGAACTGGATGGTTTTTGACCTTGGAAAGGAACTGAACACTTAGATTCTGCCACATTGTGTCATAGTCCTCTTGTCTGCAATATGTGTAACCAGAGTGGATTAATACATTTTTACTCTTTTACTAGTAAGAATCTTCTTTATCGGCATATATTCCCTTATTCCCTTGGGCAGTAGTTCTCTTGAGCAGGAAATGCTGTGTCTTACTCTTTTTTTTTTTTCTCACTCTTCCTCTCTGATCCATTTTTGCAGAGAGCTGTTACTGTTCAATGCAGCTTCAATACAGTTTTTGAACTCTGCAGAATGCTTGTGATATACCTGGAAGACAATTTCAAGTACTTAAGGACCCACATAACTAAACTTGTATTTTCTATCCTATTTTGACCTTCTTTTTTGTAAAATGATGCATAACATGTGTTTTGATTGAAGATGGACTATCTGAAACAGTTCATTAGACACATAAACCTTGTCTGCATGGTATACATGACTTAAAAATATACATAACTCCTTCATTCAGTGAATTTGAAAATTGCTATAGTATTCATAATAAAATCCTTGAACCTGTAATCTACCTCCTAACAAGCTTATAAGTAATTTCTGAGTCTTTCTTGATAGCCCCTGTTCAGGTACAGTTTGTGCAGTGACTCGGGTTTTTATATTGTAGATTTAGAAGAATGAAAATACCAGCTCTAAGTTGCTCAAGGAAGTTTCATGCTGCACCACTACATCTCTGTATCAGGCATTTCAATTCATTACCTTTTTCTTAGAGTTTGCTTCTTCCTGTACAGGTTAGATCAAACAGTATAGGAAAAGGGTGTGGAACACACTGTAGAGCAGTAAAAAAAGATTTCTCAATCTTTGCCACTCAGATTTCAGCCTAGGCTTCACAGGATATTTGACCACATTATTAAAGCTACCTTGTTCCAATCAGTCCCTTAGCACATTGATTTGGTTTTCTGAGTTCTTGTAAAAATAAGCAGTTTGCTTCCCTGTATTTCTTTTCATGAAATGCAGTTTCTTTTTCAGGATTATTGATCCTCCAAGAACATGATGAAATGCAGTATCATTCTGTTTGTACTTCACATCTCTGTGTGTGATGCAGCTACTTTTCTTTTACTAGACTGCAAAAAAGCATCCAGGAGTAGAATGCTTCCAGTGGCTTTTCTGCTAAATCTAACAGCTATTTTACTGCAGATTAAATTAACCAGTTTTGAATCGTCTGTCTAATTTTAAGAGCCTGTAATCAAGTTGCCCTATTTTATAGTTATGCTTGAAATATGCTTATGGTTATCACTGAAAAGAAAACATTAGCTTGTTATTTTCAATAGACATTTTCTTAAATGCCAATAGAGTCTGTTTATAAATCAACAATAATAGTAAAAAAAAGTTTTTCTTTCTTTTGATAGCTTAACTTCTCTTGAAAGGCAAAGATAAACTGTGCTCCTTATAGATAAGCTGTAGTTCTTGTTGGAATACTTTCCCTGAGTTTTTTCAGTAGCTCAGCATTCCTAAGTTCTAGAAATTGGATAATCAGTAAAATAAAAACTTCTCACTGTATTAATGATGTGAGAAATGAAACCAAGTTGCAGGAATGTTTGGTTTCACAAAGTGATTTGACTTTTTACTGAATCTACAAACTGGTGGTTTGAGGCCACTCGGGCAGCTTATTGAGATCAGGTTTTGGCCCCAGTTGTGAATCTTTATGAAGTGCTCCAGTGTCTGAAATGACTCCCCTTGGCTTCTGGATTGATAACTTAATGGGACAATTCATGATTCCTTTGAGGAAAAGGTTACAGTAGCTTTTCACTTGAACTACCATGGCAAAATTCTCCCCAAGGTAAATTAGAGCATATTTGAGGGAGCAAGGAGGAGCTTCATGCTGGAAGATGCTCGAAGGCTTGCTTTCCATTACAAATTTCTGCATACCTGCATCTGAGATTAAGTTCTGTGGAATTAGTACTTTCCCACTCTAAGTTTGAAATTCCCGAATTCAAGTCCAGTAGTTGATCCAAGCTGGCTCCTGAACGTGCAGTAAAGGAGGAGTTGTTGCAGCACTGTTGATTTGTTACCAGCAGGGATTCAGTATTGCCATGGGTCTGTGGTGAAAGGACTGGAGCTTTACAGGGATGTAAGGAGAGATTAACCACACTGGGTGAACTTCTGTGCCGGTGTAAAAGGCACATTGCAATTTACTTAAGCTCTTTTTGAGTTGGTGCTACTGAAACCTCTGTCTCTGTGTACTGAAACCAGCACAACGAGACCCAAGTGTACACTTAAACTTTCCTTTGAGGGCTGTCCTGGCTGATACAGAGCAAAAGCTTGTAGCAGGCTTAGCTTCTGCTCAGCTTCTATTAAAGTCCTTGTACCTTGATTCATTTCCTGGCATCACAGTTTCCATATGCACCGGTTGCATAGCTTGTGCACTGTGTAATGTCACAAAATGCCACTACTGAGTTACTCAAAACATGCCTAGGAACACTTTTTGCACACTGAGATATTGACACATGGCCACTTCTAGAGCAAAGAAAACTGGGAGCCTTATAAATGGAGATAATAAAATTCTTTTTTAAAAAGCTGTACTTGAAAAATAGTATTGTAGTTTAACTACATGTGGAAAACTGATCTACATCAATTTTGCGTTTTTTAGGCTTAAGAAGGGGGTTAGATGGAGATCTGGAGAATCTGTTTTCTCATTATTTGGGGTTTAAAAAAATGTTAAGTAGCAGGGGTTCTTTTTTCCCCTTCATTTGAAGTGCAAGTTTCCTTCATCCCATGTACTTAAAAAATGGATTTATTTTCCCCATCGACCATTAGTACTCTGGTTTGTTTGAATTGTCTTGGGCTCTATTTGGACTCTCATTTCTACCTCAAGTCTGTTCTACCTTTGAGTGTTGTTCGTGGCTGATATGGCAAACTTGAACTCCATTGCCTACTATCAATATACATTTTTATGTTTGTTTATCCAAATCTAAAAACACAAAAAAGCCTCCTCACTGTATACATTCCTGATGTACAACTCGGATTTCACACTATTGATTTCGATGTGCATTATGAAAAGAGTTTTTTAATGAAGGTGTACTCTTGCCCTTTGTCGAGCTACAGAATATTTTTAAGTATGCCACCCACCTTATTCTTTAACTAAAATTTGACATTTAATTAAAAAGGGTGCTGATGCAGCATTGTAGTTTGGCAGAAATTACTGTAGGAACCTTACAGTGCCTACCTTGACTGTACTATGGGGATCAAGCCCATTGCTCAGGATAAAGATGTTTGTCCAGGCCACAAAAATGTAGAATTAAAACATTCTCATTTTTTATTTTGGACTGTCCAGCTCTGTCATCCTTACATCTGACAGAGAAAGAAATCTGTCAAATGTTATTTTCATACTTCTTTTTCTTTTGCTAATATATTCCCACTTGTCTTGGTGTGTGCCTCAGTGCAGTGCTAACCCTTGGCCACTTTACTATGATATTCAGGTCTTTATTTCCTTTATTAAAATTTATTTAAGATGTCATGGGAATCTCTCAATCTAAGTATGCATAATTTGGGTTTGGTGTTGTGGGATTTCAGTTATGTGTGAGGAGGGCTTTCTGTATCTCTTGCTGTGCTTGTAAAAAAAGCATGATTTCTGTCTTAATCCAGACTTATGATTGGCTTTTGCTGTTTTATTCCAAACATTTCATTTTCAAGGATGCAATTTCATCATGAGACTTGAAATTTTTTGAGACACGTTACACGTAAGCTTTACCTCATGCATTCCTTCCCATCCCACAAAGTGTTTTTCTGGAACTTTTTCAGTTCCTATAACCTAATTTTTATTTTTATTAAACCAGTTAGGAAATGTCCTTATTGGTAAACTCCTTGACTTCTTGAATTGACTAGAAGAGAGCCCACTCATCCTGCTCCACCCACCAGACAAACCCGGATGGATTTTTTTTTTTTCTGTACAATTAAGTCAGACTTGATGAAGTCTCTGAATGGTGTCTGTGCAGTTGTGCTGAATCTTTGTTATAATCAGCTAATAATAGGTTCTAGTTCATCTTGTACCTTTCTGTTGGGTTGCTCATTACCTGTTTATGAAAACAGATGGTTTGAAGCATTGATTTCATGCCCTCAGAAGGCCAGTAGTTCATCTTTTTCTTTGTCACAACAAAGTTTCCACAAGGTTCCTCTTTCTTCTTGTTTTGTTGTTTTTTTTTTCCTGATGAGGCTTTTTCAAGGGAACTCAGGATGTCTGTAATGATTCAGAGATTTTTTACTGAAGGTCTGACTCTGCCCATGTTGCACAAGCTTTGAATTTACAGAAAATGAAAGTAGCACATTGAGAAACTGGATAATCCATGAATGTCCAGCAATTTGTCCTGGTCTACGGATTTTTTTTCCCTTGTGATTATTTGCACCAGAATTATCTTCCATATTTTTGCTAATATAGCCAATATATTATTGGAATAACATATTTGGCTTGATTATTCTAAATATTTGTGTAGGAATCTCATCTAAGGCTGTCATTATACCTCCCAAAAAAGGCTAGTCAGGATAAGCAAATGAAAATATTATGGAGAAAATGTAAGTTTGAAACTTTACATTATCTCAGTGGTCTGTTAGAGTGTAGGAAAGCTGAACAGAGAAAGGCAGCAAATAAATCTTATTTTAGACAACTTTTAAAATTCTGTCTTGTGAAATGTCCAGTAAGTCCATGCTAACTGCTGTCATTTCATAATTAAGCTGCTTCTTTCAGTCTCAAGTCATGTGTTGAGTCCAAACTGTAGGATACAACTTTTCCCATTGTTAAAATAACAGCCTAAGTTGGAAACTATTAAGTGATAAAAGCTGCAGAAAGAAATATCACATTCCTCTGAAATCCAGAGGAAAATGTTATTGAAAAAAATTATTCTTTGTTTTGTCAGGCAGACCTAATAATAGAATTAATCATAAAATCACAGAATAGTTTGGTTTGAATGGGATCCTAAGGCTCATCTCATTCCAACCCTCTTGCAGGGACCCCTTCCACTAGACCAGATTGTTCAGAGCCCCATCCAGCCTGGCCTTGGGCACTTCCAGCCCCTGTGGAAGTGAAGGCTGATGTGTTTTGGTGTACCCCTGCATGCACGTGGCTCAGGTACACATTTCCCCACTTCAGGCACTGGAACACAGGTGTAAGGCTGGGATGGGATACCATGCTCTGTGTTGGACCCTCATGGTTGTAGCTTACACAGCAAATGAACTGCTCAGAGTGTGAAATGGGCTAAGACAATGCCTTAAATAGTTATTTGCAGGTTATCTGACAAATCCTGGCTGTTACAAAGATAAATCAATGTAGCCCAGTGATAGAGTTGAAAAGAGAAAGGCTTTTTGTATCAACTTTTAAGATGTGTTTGCCAGCACATTTCCCCTGTGAGTTGAAAGGAATGAGTATTTTCATAATATTAGAAAATCTATTCCTCTGTCTCTTTGTCTCTTTTTCTCTTCATTAGGTTTGACTAAACAGTAAAGAAATCCATCCGTCTGTGGTAGTGTCAGTAAAGTGGTCTGTGTTTTCCTCTCTGCTGGTACTACAGGACTGTTTCAAGATCATTTACATTCTGCTCAGAGCTGTACGTGATCTTTTTGGCAGCTTTGTGCATTTACATTAACTGCTGGATTGTAATAATTTTCAAATGATTGTCTGAAAGTAGAGGAGTTTTGGTATATATTTATAGATGAATATTCCTGTCTGTGGGTTTATTTTATGTCTTGTACATTTACCTAACTAGTACAAACGTGGCTCTAGGAAGAATCTTGTTAGATCAAAATGCAGAGCTTTTCACTGTCACCATTCTAGAGATGGACAATATTGCCTATTGAATTTCCTTTTTGAGTCTGGAAACCATTTGGATTTAGAAGGCTATTTAGGAAGTATTTTTTAGAGCTTTTTTTTGGTTTTTTGTTGGACTGGGGGCTTTTTTGGGTTGGTTTTTTTTTTTTGAGGAAGAAGGAAGGAAGCCTTGGTGTTTAGATTATATTGTTTATAATGTGTTTGTATTATTGAAACACATGAGAACTAACCTAAATAGTAATCTAATGTTTTTGAGTGGACCTTGGCAGTCTGACTTAACTGCCTTGTAGATCTTATCCCTGTTTATCAGATAATATTTGACAAATATGTGGATATTTTGTTGTACAGAGGTGGTGTTTTCAATTTACATTAATGTCCATCTTATGTGTGGAGGAGCTTTTAGTTGGTACACAGCAAGATTTTCTGCTAGAAGGAACATTTTTTTGTCTCTTCCATCCATACAACTATGAATGGCAAAGAGATTTGTGAATGCTAAGTTTTATATGACTCTTTCAGAGAGCAGTTACCAAAGTGGACCCAGTTCTGCTTGTTTTTGGAAAAGCTTTTCATTTAATGACAGTGCTTCAGTTTAAACTATATGTTCTAAGAACTGGTTTGTGTTCCCAGCACTGCAGGGGAAAAAAGCTCAACGTGCATGTTTGAGAAAATGCCAAAGAGTACGTGCGGGGGAATTCCAGGACTGGTGAAAATTTGAGAAGAAGGTATTTAACATAATTACATAGCTTCAGATTGTATAAACCTTGTACAGTTCAGACAAGTGCAAAATTACCTCACCAGGCTTTACTCTTTTTTTTTTTTTTTTTTTTTTTTAATTGATTTGAAAAGCTAGAGAGGGACTGGGTTTCTTAAACTGAGAAAGTTCAGAAAACTGGTAGTTTTCTGCCTAGTGGTAGGCAGGTGAGGTAAATAACCTTCTGATATGATTCAGACTGAAAAATATAAGATTAAATCCATGACAATGCAAATATAATCTTATTTTTGAGTTACATAAGACTGTTAAAAGTGGGTCATTAGTGTTGGGGAAAAACATGTTTTAATTTTACAGGCTTCTTTTTTTGCCCCCTCCCCTTCCCACACTAGAGAGAATGCTTTCCTCTAGGGACAAAGCTAGGATGAAGCTAAATATATCACTCATCTAATTTATTCTCCATCATGTTGCTTCAGTGGTAATCACTTGTTTGAGATTCACCTTCAGAGATTCTGCCTGACATATGGTGATGTGCATAATGAATATATGCAAGCATATAGCAGTTTCAAATTCATTCTTTATTGCACTTAGGTTTTAGTTCACAAATTGCTGTAGTAATTAAAGAGATTTGGTAAGCATTAATCTATGCACTTATGGGAAATTTCTCCTTAATTATTTATTATTTGTGTGAGATTAAAAAAAAACAGTTTAAGACTTGCCTTGAGAACTGGACTTCTCTTGTTTCCTAATTTCAAATGATGTACAGGCAGATTAAGTTTCTGTTTTTTGAAAGTACCACCACTTTCAGGGGAGGATAAGAAGTTGGTTGTTTGAGAAGTGTGACCTGGATAGCTTAGAGATTTTGGCTGGTGTTCAGTTTGGGGGTTCTGGGGGGTTGTTTTCTTTAGAGTTGCAGGGGTTTTTTGGAATGGGGTGGGGAATGTTTTGTTGTTTGGGTTTTTTCAGCTACAAAGAGATCTTAGATAGAAAGTGAATGACTTCAGCAGCACCTTAGAAATGAGATATACAAAGGGAGGTACACCTAGGTGTTCTCTAGACATCCAAGAATGTAAACATTAAAAACTAACTCTCTCACAAACTCTTTTTATACTGTGTTGTGGGTAATTGGTGAAAGGACTGAATTGTTTCCCATTCATAATGCGAACCATGTGATGGTGATGATGAGCAAGAACAGCAACTGCTTTCCTTTGGTACTCCTGACTGTCAAAGTTGTCATAATTGGTTGCCAGCAATGTCCACAAAAATCCAACTTGCAGCTTCTGATGATTGAGATAATTTACTTTGAATTTCCATTCAGTGGCTAAGTCCTCTTAATCCAACTTCTTGTTCATCCTGTGTTTAAGATTCTTTATAGGAGTTGACAGTAAAATTTTTCAGTTCATGCTGAAAATTACATGTTGGCAAATAAACAGGTAGCCATTATAGCACATCAAATCAGCATCTATTCAAGCTTTGTGCAGAGCCTTTGATCAAGTACTTGATAATAAGTAATGATGTCAGTCAGTGTGCTGAACCAGAAGAGGACAACAGGATGACTGTATGACAGACTCCTGCGATCTTGATGGAAAGGCCAGTCTACACAGCCTGAACTATGCTAATCAAAAGAGCAAGAGCAGATTTGTAGCTGAAATAGCAAATTAATTATTGCCCTATTTAGTTTGCAGTAATGTCTAGGGGACACTGAGGTTAGTTCCATGGGCAGATGTGAGGGGCCAGTGACTTCTGGTTGGAGAAGGAGAAGTCTGCTGGCACAGATGGATTCAGAGTAGCTCGTGTCTTCCTCACTTAAGCCTGCCACACTGAGATTTAAGCCATGCATACTGAGTCACGTGTCCCACGTCATTTCCATTTGTCAAATCACAAAACCATTTTCCCTGTCACTCTCTCCACTATTTTGACTTCACTGTAATAGTTTCTCTTAACAAAAATGGCTGCTGGTAAGTATGAGATTTCTGTGTTTTCTAAATTATTCTTCATGATCAGAAAGAGACTAAAGATTTGCTCATACTATATTGTAAAGCACTATTTTGAAGAACAAAAGAGCAAAAGCTTTGAATGAGTGACAAGCAATAATTCCCTGATATTTGTTGAGTTGTAGAATATTGGGGTGCACAGAGAAAGGGAAAAGAAGCGATGAAAGCACATCCTAATTTGAGTTTAGGAAGCTCAGGTCGTTCCATAGTCAATAGAGATGATGAGGCTTTTGGGGCTGCTGCTTTGAATCATTCTTTAAAAGCTAAGCATCTCTTTGCTACCGAAAGATACAATTCCTTCTTTTCATTTTCACCAGCTCTGATACCTATCTGACCCATCTGTTAGACAGCTTGGTTTGTGAAACAAGCAGAAAGCTAATGTAAGAAAAAGGCTTCTTTTGTTTTCACGATCTCAGTCAGCTCATGGAGGGATCTGTTGATTTGGCACATGTAGCACAAAGGGGGTGTCAGACTGAGCGGTTTGGAGCAGTAGGGTAAGTGCACTGAGATGAGGCTGTTCCTCAGCTGGGAGCTGCTGGCTCAGCTCAGCCTCTGCTGTGCCTGGACCCTCCCCTGTGGTCCAGAGCCCTCCAAGGGCCCCAGATGTCCTCACTGACTAGAGTGACAAAATGACCCACTGCTTCCCCTTCTGCTCTGGTGGCAATGATGGCTGCTGTTGTCATCTTTGAATGTTAACTTTTCCTTCCTCTTCTTTCATCCTGTGTTACCATGATATTTTTTTCTTCCTTTTTATTTGAAATATAAACTACTTCAAATAAAATATTTGAAATATAGAAGTCATAGTAAATCTTTATACCTTGTTAGGTATATCATCAGTAACTAAATGATGGAAGGGTTTCTGTGGCAAATAAAACTGACTTTGCCTTCTCGATTGTAAGGTATGTCCAGAATTTCTGCTTTATGGCCGTGCTCAAGAACAACACACTTAAAAATGTGCTGCTTGGTGAGAGTGTCCTGCCGCACCTGTAACCGTGTCAGAGTCCAGTGCCAAACCTAGTGAAGCTCCCTTTCACTTGTATCATCACATCTGGGTGCTTCACCTTTTGGCAAGCAGTCAAAACCTGGTTTAGCCCTTTGCAGGCATTAAGCCCTGCTCTTAGACACCGTAGCTCCAAAGACTGTGTCCAGTGTATGGTGTGAAATTAATCAAAAGGAAACAAAATTAATGACCTGCTGTGGTGCCATCCATCACGATATCGCTCAGCAGGTGTGAAATTAACTTGCCTTGGCTGTGGATTAAATTGAATGGCGTGACGTGAGGCTACAGGAGCTGTGTCTGCTGATACTGGGGAGCAAGTGTTTCTAAAGATTCCAGCTTAATGAACTGCTTGTGCCATGCACTGGATAGTCTTATGATCATTTAACAGCATGAGTTTAGATTATGCTCCCTAAGAAGATCAAGTATTACTGTATCAGTAAAAATTGTTAAAGGCAGGCCACAGAAATGTGGTTTTAATTTCTGTAATTACTGTGCACCAGATGGTGTATGTATACTTTTTTTCCAGCATAAGTACTTCAGCTCAAATATAAGCAGTTGTGATCTTTATTTACAATTCATCAGATTTTAACCTAGGTGATAACGATTCCTTTGTTATGGCCCATTATGATGACCTTCAAAGAAGTATGTAGACAAAACCTCACTATTGTTTGTTATGGTTACAAAAAAAGCTTTTCTTCTTGGGTTTGTTTGGCTTTTGTTTTTTCTCCCAGATCTTAGTTATGGTGATAGCAAAAATATCTGCTAATATTCACTACCCACTCACTTTGTTTTGGAATAAGTTACCTAATATTAAAAATATGTACTTATAATACTTGGTAAATGCTAGTTAATCTAAGAGCCATACTACAAAGATGGAAAATACATTAAAGGTTAGTAACAATTTGAGAGAAATGAGGAAAATGAAGGAAATTTATTTCCCAATTTGAATCTAAAGATATTCTACCAACTGCTTTTTTCTGTCCAGTCCTATTTGCTGATGTGTATGCACTTTTTCCTCCATAGCTGCTCTGATAATTGTTTTTCAAAGGACCTGTTATCATTGCTGTGGAAGCTCTCTTTGATTTCCAAGTTCTTACTGGATGTTTGCTTTGTATGCCCAGAATATTGTCCTCTAAAACGTTCAGAGTCATCTCAGCCCTTTGGAGAATGCCTGGTGGTTTTGCCCTTGGCAGAAAATGTCATGTAGGGGTTTGTTGGGGTTTTTTGGTGTGCCTGCCCTCCCCCTTAAATTTTGAATATACATTTCCAAGAGTTAAGGAATTTTCATGTTTGTGATTAGAAGGAGGACTTAGTTATGACTTGCATGGCAGCTTTCTTTGAAGTAGGATTGGCATGCAGCCATTAATACATTTTCAGGATAATGTGTCCACAGTATATTGACATACACTTGATAAACTGATCTTTATACCTTGATTCATTTGACCTCTTATTAAGGGCTGTCTGTACTTTATACAAGCAGTACTGTTTTGTTAAAACACTGTTGATAAGAAAGATATTAGGCTGGTGAAAGTTAATTAATCTTTAGGGTTGTTGTAACAAAGTACTGTGGATTTTGTGTCAGAAGATAATTCTGACATTAGCATTACTAAGATTGTTTTGGTTCATAACAAATGTGGTGTAACTACTGAGAAATGTTGGGATTGTTTTAGTTACCTCAGGTGCTGTGTCACTGGCAGGACTTTCTTCAAGGACAAACACATAAGTAGTAGCTCTAGATTAATGGGATCAGTACTGTTGGAACTGAGGAGCTCTGTAGGCCTTTTGGGTAGAGCTGACAAGATATTTTAGAAGTTTTTCTTTCCTTGATGAAAAGAAACATCAGCCTTTGTGCTCCATTTCAAAGTGAGGTAAGCAATTCATGGAGGCCTCATGCTTTGTAACATTGTAAGTATTAACAAAGTCCATCAAGCTCTTAACAGAGAACAAAGGTTATGTGGTTACTCTGTCAGTCATATTTCAGCTGGGGCTTTCAACTGCTTTCTTTCCTGCATTAGCAAATTATTATGTTGGTATGAGTGTAAAGAAACTTACTCTTAAGGCTTAGATTATAGCACAATGCTCTTTCAACCTTCCTTAAATTGAAATCAACCCAGGGAAACTGTGTTCAATTGTCTGCGTGCAGTTTGGGTTTTACATTAGTGGGTTTGTTTAATTGTACTCCTCCCTGCCTCTTGTTGATTGCTTTTATAGTTGCTTAAGCCTTTTTAATTAATTTGTAGCTCCAGGGGAGATGGGGAGAGAAGAGGAAAAGAGATAAGTTTGCCTTCTTTTGTGGAACTTCTAGTTTTGAAGACAAGTGACAAGCCAAGCAGCAGTGCTCTCTGACTATTGTGGCAGAAAGAAAATTTAACTGTCCTGGCAAAGCTTTTTGTCAGCCCACTTTGGCAGGAAAAAGGACTTTCACACCTGTTTGCCATGACAGGCTGTGTAAGTTGGGTCCCACAGCTCTTCACTGGGCCTTGCATTCAAACTGAGTTTGTGTTGGCTGGTTTTGCTTTTGCTTTATCCTCTTACAAATGTAATATCCTATCACAAGAGAGCATGAAGTAAAGGTTTCTTCACTGCAGGGTTTGATTGTTTTTTATGCATCACTGCTAGATTGTGGTATGAAGAGAACTCAGATTTCTCTACTTTGCCTGTAGCAAGAATATGCAAACTCAGTTTGTCAGAGTTAAGCAGTGTGATGTTACATGCCTGTGAGTATGGGTTCCTGAGAAACTATTTGGATTTGGCTGAAAATGACTGAGAACTGCAGCTAAAATTAGCAGAGATGGTCTACTGCAAGGAAACTGATCCAAGGGAGAGAAAAGCAGAACAAAGTCAAACAAGCCCCCTGCGTGTTCAATGCCATTTTCACAATTGATATTGTGATACAAATGTCTGCTGGTTGCACCCTGTGTCTGCAGAGCATTGTTCATGTGCCAGGTTATGCTGACAGTGCTTTACTTTCTGATGGGCTCAGGGCACACGAGAAAGTGGAGTTTTTGCCTACTAGAAAAGATGAGGCAATAGACACTGGTAGACATTGGGCAGGGTTTGCTTGTTGGGGTTGTTTTGGTGTGTTTTTGGGTGTGGGGTTTTTGGGGCATTTTTTGCGTGGTTATATGTGAGGAGTGAAAACTTTGTTTGGCTTTTCTCATGACATTTTCTATATTTTCTCAAACTGCAGTCAATAAATGTCTCTTCCCAAAGGAATTGCTGGTCTGTAGACTTGTGATTGTCATTGTAACTCAGCCAGGGGTAGACAGGAACTTGTTATATGAGAAGTCAAAAATTATGATTTTTAATAAGGGGTTTATTCTGCATGGCAAGAACTTAAACTATTGTTTAATTAGCAGGCAAACCACATACTTTGCCCTCTAGTTCGTTATGTGTTATGAAGGTTTATGACACTGATTCATATAGCTTATTACAGCTCATAAATGTGACCATAAAATTAGTCAAAATAAGAGTATTGAAGTGTCTTGCTGCCATGAGCTACCCAGTTGGTCTGGCTTTGGTGACAAGTTTGTAGATAAAGCCTGAATTTTAGAGTTGAAGGTGTCAGTTGAGTACCACGCTGCTTCTCATTATGGAGTCAGCCTCTACCTAAAATTTATAGCTGAAATTTATCTTCTGATCATAGCTACTCCTTGCTTCTCCCTGTCAGCAGTGTCAGTCAGTGAACTGAACCAAGGTTAAAAGCCAATAAAAATTGTGATAATTGTCAGTAAGTCAGTGATGCCACTTCTGGGAACACAATACCAATGAGGTGCTTTCATTGGGTATTTGTGGTTTTACCCAAATGGCAGTCAGTCAAGATGTGGAGCTTAACAATGTGAGCTGAAGTGGCCACTTCTTTAATCGTGCAGCTGATGACTTCCAGATGGGAGTTATTGTAATATGCTCAAATACTTTACGTGTATCCTGGAGTCTGCATCTTGGAAGACTCTTGTCATTGTGAAAAGGCAACCATGTTGTAGGAGAGATAGTGATTTTATTGTGTGGCTTTACATCAATACATTTCAAAAACTGTCAGGTATTATATACTGTTTATTATTTTTTACGTATAGAAAATAAGGTATGGGAACATACAAGCAGAGTAGTCATGGCAGTGACAGAACTGTCACCGGATCCCAGATCATTTTAAGGAAACTAAAGCAGCCTGTCAGATAGCTTTTGTTTGTTTGCTTGATAGGGTGTATTTAGAGATGTGTCTTAAGTGACTGAAGATAGGTATTTTTTTAAACTGTCACATTAAACTAGAATGTCACTTTTAGTTAGTCTCTGTTCGGAGGCAGATCTCCTCTGTTTTTAATAATTTATGTGGAAATTGTGTGAAAGATTTAAAATGTGACAGCTCTGAAATAAGAAGATTGATGCTACTCTGGTGTGATCTGATTTGGATTCTGACCTAATTTATTTTGGTTAGTGATTGGTGTAGGACTTGTGGGGTGCACGAACGAGCTTATGACTTTTGGAGATTACTGACTGATATTTTTAGGTTACCAGCTAATCCTGTTTAGGAATGGGATTTTCATCTGAAAACAGACAGCTTCTTAAATTCTTCCTGTTTTACTTGAAATGACAACTGAAAATTGTACAGAAAAACTTGCTTGCTTATTTCACAATGCCTTGTGCTGTGACTTTCCGCTACATGATTATTTTCTGTGTGTACAAGTTTAAAAAAATGCTATTTTTCTTTAATATTTAAAAAAATGCAAAATCTCCCGTTGAAGACATTAGTTTTGCATATGCTCTAAAAGAGTAATGGAAGAGCATTGTGTACACATTGCCCCAAAAATGTTCCGAGCCTTTCAGTCTGGATTTTTTTTACACCTTGTTGCTGTTTGCAAAGCAGCCAGACTACAGATAAAATAACAAATGCAGATTCACACTTCCCGTTTGCTTATTCAACAACTGTGTTCCATATATAAACACTCCCTTCCAGATGTTTTTCTCCTTGTTAGCAGTACCTTTCATGTGCATTGCAGAGAGAGCCTTGTTCTTCAATTCCACACTTAGTGAGGGGTTGCCATCTGCTGTGTGTGTCTGTTTGGAAGGAAAGCATTTTATCACCTGTTCCTGCAGATTGAGACTTAAGGCTTTACCAGCCTTATTTATGGGGTCACCTCTGTGAAGTTTTATTCAACTTTGTGAAAAGTGTAAGGAAGCAGAAAAATAAAGGCTATTGTAACTTGAATGTTGGAACGTTATATGGAGGGTTTTAGCTCCTGTAGCTGTTTTGTTTCCTTTTTCTATGCCCTTTATGATGGGAAAGGAAGCCAAACTGAGGTGGAGAAGTGAGAATTTGCACTACAAGTGTGAAGTGTATGAGTAATAGCATGTTGTATTGACAATATTGTTTAAACTGTGTGGGTTTTGCTGCTGGCTTGGCACGCTAATATTGATAGGCTCTGCCCATTTCAGTGAAATGACATGTATTGGGCTGAGCTTGATGTAAATTTCTATGGGTCCCCCTGCCCCAAGTTTTACTGCCTCAGAAGAGCTCTTGCAATGCATACTCTGAAGCCTCTTCTATTCCCATTGCACAGAGATTTCCCCTAATGGCTTGGTGAGGTCTTCAGCTCACTGGAAAGAGGGCTGAAGTGAAAGGGAGGGGAGTAGGAGGATGTCACATTCACATGGGAGATGTCGTGCCTGATGTGACATCCCTGCATCCTAGAACCCAGTCACAGTCATGCTCCTGTCTTCTTTCTGCAGAAAAAGTGCAGCTCTGGGGGCACTGTCAGCAGTGAAAGGCAGCAGCCAGGTCCCAGGCTGTGTGGGAGTTCTCCCACACAAATCAAGATGAACTTTGCAGGGCTTTTTTCCCCCGTGTTTCCTTCCACAGCAATTCTCGAGAGTTATTTAAGATGTGTTCAAGGAAGAAATCAATTCAGCTGCTGCTCTGAAACAGCTGTTGGGGTAGAGGGAGCGTTATCTCTCACTGAGGCTTTATGAGCCTCTTTTGTCCACAGCTACTTCCTTTTCTTCCTTTTCCCTTCTATTTCCTCTGTAGTTCCTGTCTATCATTTGTGGGTTTTTTGTTGTTTTTTTTTTTTAACTCCCACAATGTAGGAATAAATAATTCCAAATATCTGCAGAACTTGATTGACTTATGTTTCTTAAATCTGAAAAAGCTGAAATTGTAGAGATTCGGTAAACTTACTTAATCATTTGTATGAAGCTAATCTGAATATTGTATAAATCACACACAGCTTTAGTTTTCTGCACTTTACTTACCTGGTAGCAGTCACATGGAAGAGACAATACTACCTAGGTACTCAAGTTCTTTGGATAATTAATTTACTTTATTTTTAATCACATAACTCAGATTTTTAGGTATCAAAAGGAGACTGTGGGAATGGTTTGGACTTAATTTGTGAGTGCATGCATGGGATAAGCACACTCATTACACTAGGGGAGACTTCTAGCTGATTTAAGCAGTGCTAGTCAAGTTTTACTCATGTTCAGCACATTCCTGAAGCGTGCATATATGCAAGGTACCTGGAGGAAGGTACTACTGAAAAGAGCCAGTGGGAAGATCTTTAAAAGGGACCTGAAATGAGGTGTACTGTGTTCTGGTGTTGCCATAACTTAAATATGAGAATTCACCAAGCTTGTCTTTAATCACTTAGGATGAAAGAAGATGCTTTTCACACATTTGCTTAATGATATTTTGCAGTGTATTCTGGGACTGTCTGGGAAACAGAATGGGCTTGATAGTAACCTGCATAAAATTTCATTGATAAAATGCTATAATTATGGAAAGCTGTTGAGTGGAGTAATGTCTGTAGCTATCTTTTCTTTCATACTGGATATACAGTTCTTTCAAGCATTTTCAAAAGACTTGTATCATTACTCTGATAAAGATAGCCAAGATTTGAGGCCAAAATACATTTACTTGCATGTTAGCATTTCTTCATCAACACCATTTCTTATTGCTTGGAGGAAAAAAAAAGGTTTTGCAAGATCTTAATGGCTTTTTCTAGTAAATGGTTGCAAGATTGTAGTATTGGCTCCAAAATTCTTTATCTGTATGGGTTGTTTGTAAAAGCCAACTGTGCATAAATCAAGTAAGATGCTTGGAATAGATATTTGAAGCATGAAACTTATTAATTTAGTCTTTGAAGTTTTAGTGAGCCTTTAAAAGCCTATGCAGTCTTCCAGCTTGGTACCTTGGACTGTGTCTCCAATGTGTATGTTCTCATTTGGTTGACTTTTACTGCTGCTGTTGTTACTGACTCTGAGTTTGGTTGCATACAGACTTATGTTGATGTTCTTTGGTATTTACAACTGTGTTGAAAATATTTCACTTACAGCAGATCAAGATGGGCAAATGTAGGCTTATGGTAGTAGCAGCATAATTCAAGTAAGCGTGAGAAGCATTAAAATGCCTTGTTTTTTTGAAACACCTTCACAGTTAACAACACAGTTGAAAATGTAAATTGTGCTTAACCCCTGAGTCATTTTATGCTTAGCACTTTATGTTATTCTGTGTTTCAAGTACCATATCTATGTGAAGAATATTTGGTTTTTCACAGATGATGCCATGCTTACAGGAATATTAACTGAATTGTTGCCACAACATTTACTCCTAGAATTCCCATGTTACTGTACACCCCCTTGGGTGCTGTGTCTAGTTTGAAGTGTTCAAGTTTGAGTGGTTTTCCACTCTGTCAAAATGAGTTGCCTAACCTACTTAACTTTTGTCTGGGGAAGTTACACCTGTTAAGGGGCTGCATCATCTGGCATGGGATGAGAGGCTGAGAGAGCTAGGGCTGTCCAACCTGGAGAAGAGAAACTTTGGAGGGGGAATCTTATTAATTTTTATTAATATCAGAGTGGGGAGGCGTAAAGAAAACAGGCACAGACTTCTCTTGATGGTTCTCCGTGAAAAGACGAACTGCTTTAAAATAATATTTAAAGATAAATTTTCTCTTTGTGTTTCTTGTATATTCCACATACATGTCTGTGCATGTATCAGTGAGTACTATCACAAACCTTGTAGTATTTGTTTAAATTACTTGAATTGTGTGACAGGAATTTTAATTCAAAAATTAATCCCTCACAAAGCCAAGTAAGTTTACAGCAATGGAGAAAAACGTGATCTAAATATAAAACTAGAGCACAGATAAAAGGCCTTCTTATATTTTAATAGTAAATTTTGAAGTAGAAGTATTGAATGTGTGCTAGGTGAGATTTATGTGACAGTGGCTCAGTGTGTCAGTAGACTAAGGCAATTAAATACTTAGGAGGGGCAAGTAGAGGTCAACTGCCATTTTAAAAACTGGATATGAAATCCTACACTGTCAAAAGTAGTCGTGATTTTATTCAATCTACCACTTAAGAGGTATTGGGAAACAAGAATACTTTTTGTATTGAGAAATACCGTGTTCATGTTCAGTCAATTGAATGATTTTCAATAAATTGAAAGTTGGTGTTTGGGGTTTTTTTCCAGTCTTTTTTTTCAAAAACAGAAATTGAAAGAGCTGCTCAGTCAGTTTGCAAGGTTGTAACAATGGGTCATTGCCAGGCACTGCAGTAGGGGTTAAAGATGATGGAGAGATCAGGCACAATGCTTGATCATTCAATACAATGCATTCAGTATTTCTCATTTACAGAAATGTAAAGAGAGTAATGCTGATTTGGGGTCAAACTTTTACTTCTTCAAAGGATCATATTGTTAAAGATCTTTTATAAAAAGAGATTAAGTGCATTCAGTGGGTGGGTTAACCACTCAGTGTATTGTGTATTATTTTCCTAAATGAAACTGCTACTTTCACTACTTAAGAAAGAAAAAGAAAACAAAAAAGGAACAAAACTGCATGAGCAGAGGTGATTTTATAGTAGTTTTCATTTTCTCTATACTGTAAATGAATGCACTTTCACTTTGAGTAACATCATCTAGATGGATTTCTGAGTGATGGAAATTATGCCCTCTTAAAGTGCTGTAAGCTATGATTTATTTTTTTTTGTAACTGACAAGTTCACCTCTAAACCATGTCCCTAAGAGCCATATCCATGTGACATTTCCATCCCTGAGGAATGGTGGCTCCTCCACTTCCCAGCACAGCGTGTGCCAGTGCTTGACAACCCTGTCAGTGATCACCTCTTCACCTGCTTCTGCTGGTAACTAAATCTACTTCAGTTTGCAAAGGATAAAAAGCTTTCCAAGGTTTGTCTTCTCATCTCTTTCCCCTTAGCTTGGCTGCAGCCTGGGCTGGGTCCTTATCAGGCTTGTTCTGTGTTTATGAAAGCCACATTTCTTAGCAATGTGAAATCCAGAAACAGCAAGAAATTCCCGTGCCGGGGACCCAGTGTTTTGGTGCAAAAGTTCTGGCTGTGATATCTCTATTTATTAAATTTATTAAGATTTTGCAGGATCTGAGGAAGTTATAATACTGTTAGGTCTTCAAGTTTGAGTGACTGACCCAGACAAACTTTTTCTGAACTAACTGGAGACAGAAAAGTGCAGTGTTCCTAAACTCTGCTGTCCCATCTGCCTGTGGGTTAAATGAGTCCTGTCTGGAAGGTCAGTCTGTCCGCCTATGAGCCACATTCTTATTCCATCTGTTAATATGAATGTTCTGAAGATGATGCCAAGAAAGAGTTTACTAAATATACACACTTTTTATGGGAATAGATAGTCCTTGAACTGATCAAAGCTTTTTCTGAATACCATAATTAAACAGATTTTGACCACACTCTCAAAAGTCAAGTGCTGGAAAATGACTTCACACACACACATGAAATAAATATATATATATTTCCTTTCTCTTCTGATTCTTCTTCATTCATTACGTTAGTCTATTTTACAGTATAATATACTGTATATTATTTTGTTGATACATAATATCGATTAGGAAGGTATTTATATTCATAACATACAAAATGCACTACTATAAAAATGTCTTAAATTCGGATGCTAGACTGATACAACATAAAAAGCAGAGCTGTAAACTTTGATTTCTTGTTATGAGGGAAATTGGGAATACGTAAAGCTTAAAATGCAGGTCTCTTAATTTTTGTCCATGTTTAAGCAAATCACAGAGAGTAGCTGAAAAGAAAACTTCTAGAACCAGTATTAAAATCTCAAAGTTTTCTTATTCTCATGAATTCTTGTTACAGCTATGATTTATATTTCCAAATGTAGTAAGTATAATATTCCAAATCCTGACGAAGTTTTTTCTTTCCCTCCCTCTTTAACACGTTAAGAAGGATGTGGGGAGGGAGACTGGAATACTAAGAGCAATTTATAAAAGAGTAGGAGTGAGGTTGGAATTTTTCAGCACCAGCTTATTTCTTCTGTCTCCATGTGTGAGCCCAAGGTCTAAGCTTGAGTTTCAAATTATAAACAGAGATGAGATAATTTTGTACAGGAATAAATGTGCACAGATGGAGAGAATCAGAAGTGACTTAAATGTGTGGGCTTTTCTGGAGGTGCCAAAAGCCCACCACACCACACTGACGTTGATGGGGACTACAGGTGTGAATTATGCTCTGCCATAGCCGAGTCTGCTTTGTAGAAGGTGTTCAGACACCTACAGGAGTACCCAGGAGTGTCTCATTAACTGCTGTGGGAGTTGGATATTTGGGCGTGTTCATAAATCTCTTAGATGCCTCTTTGCATATTTATTGAGATTTCTTTAAAATTCTTGCTGTGCTGTTGACAGTTGCCATAATTAAAGTGACTTTTTTTTTTTAAGCGCTTGTCTTCTAGTTCTCAGTTAATTAAAAGAAATTCTAACGTTGTGGGCTCAAGGATAGAAGCAGCAAAAACTTTCAAGGACAGCACTTTGCATAACATGAAGGATCTCTCTAGGATTCTTTAACCTGTTGGATACATTAAAATTCAGGAAGAGGACCTTTTGTGCTTTAAAAGTCTTAATGATAAATGCAAAAAGAAGCCTTTTGAAAATAAAAACAACACTTCTGTAGATCTACCTCTGAGACATCTATTCTTTGAAATTCAGAAGGAAAAATATTTTAGAAACTGTTAAAAAATTCTGAGCATTTTTTTTATTGACAGTCATCTGGCATGACTGACAAACCCCTTATTTTTCTTTGTGTTACTTCCATTTAAGGCACAGTTCTGCAGTAAAGGAAATGTTGGTATTGGCAGAGATTCAGAATTTTTTCTCACTCCTTAATAGTCATAGTGATTAAATGTGAATAGTAACAGAGCTTTTTTATGTAAGAAAAAACCTGTAAATTAGTATTATTTAGGCAATGACATACTCTTGCATGTAAATCCTAGATTGCACAGTAAGCCTCTGTTAAGCTAATAAATCAAACTTCCATGTTCTTGAAGTTATTTTCATCTCCATTCCCATTCTTTCAAAGCCACAGTAGCAGCCTCTCTTTCCAAATTCAAAATGTGAGAATATTAAAAAAAAAAAAAAAAAGGCAGAAAAACCCCCAAGTGTGAATCTTGCAGAGTTTTGACACACTTTCTTGTGAGGTGTGGCCATTTACATCCTGTCATGTAGCATAAATGTTTTAACAGGCAAACACACCTCCCCGTTTTCTAACCTCAGTTTAGTGTAAAAGGATTTTTCTGTGGCCTTGCTGTGCTGACAGCTCCCTGAATTTCTGTATTTTTCTGTACACACTGGTCTGACAGTGTTCCCCTTGCCCATCCTTTGCTCCCCTCCTGTTCCCCCACTGCAATGTCATCATTTTGTCTTTACATCCCCTGTTCCCACCCTCCTTCCCCAGCAGGGCTGGCTTCCCCTCTGCCAGGACCACGTGCTGCCCACGGTGGCTTTGCCTGCAGACACACTCTGTGAAAAGCATCTTTTGCCTTCTGCCTTCTTCCTCCCGAGCAGAGCTGAGAAATCTCCCTTTAATCTCAGCAAAGCCTGACCGTTCTCAGATCTCTTCTGAAAACTCAGCTTTGCTGCGGTGGCTGCAGGACAAAAGGGAGATGAGGCTCTCACTCTTGTTAGCAATAGTTCTGAGCTTTGTTTCTTTGGGTGTCCAGTCCATCCACTCATCCCTGTCTCTTTTTGCATGATTTGATTGTTGAGCACAAGACAGATCTTTGTCCTTGGTATCAGACAGACCGAGGTCTCCTAATCCCTGAGCAGGATTTACTGCAGTGCAAATACCAGTCTGGAGAGGTAGGTCTGGCTTTATAAATCCTTTCTGTATGATAGGAGGTGTTCACTATGTACCTCAGTGAAATCCAGTATTGGCTAGGAGGGAGCTGTGGTAATTTTCCTTTCTTTTTTAAATTTCTTTGGTGTTCTGTGGCCTATACAGTATTGTCCAGTTTGATGCATCCAGGTACCTAGAATCTGACTCCAGACAGAAAAATACATATTAGGGTTTCAACTCGTGAAAAATATGGTCAGGATTGTGGGGCTTTTGTGATTCACAGGAATTGCATTTATATGTTTATATTATTCTGTGTGTTTTTAAACATTAAAACATTTAAAACCTTATTCTATGATTTACTTGAGCTGTGGTGTGTCCTTGCAATTTCATTTTATACATAGACTTAAAACCTCTTGACAATTTAGCCCTTAACAATACTGCTGGACAACCTAGTTTTTCCCTTCTGCTTTAATTGAAAGCTTAGATCAAATGGAGGTGAATGTATTGTCTGTGTCATTGGAATTTGTAACCAGCCTTACCTTCTTACAAATTTTATTAATTTTACTTTAATTCTGATTTTGTTATAAATGGTACATAAGGCAATGTGTTTTGGTGAAAACTAGGGTTTGCTGCTTTTCTTCTTTGCCTCAATTCATTCTTTTTTTGTTTGGGTTTTGCTTTACTCCATTTTAGCTGGTCCCATTTGTTTGCTTTTCTTGAAAAATTGCACAACAGATACTTGATTTAATATTCTTTCCAAACCTGAGCTTCTGAAACTTTTTTGTCACATTGCAATAAAAAAAACTTCAGTGAAGGAAGAATAGAAAATATTAGTAAATATATTTTTATTTAAAATAAATTTAATTCAGTGGATGACTTTTTTTCGTAGTTTATGCAACACTAAGTATAAAAATGAATTCTTGTCAAGGTTCTTGAATAAAAATTGTGGGATGTCTTGGCACCTATTTTTGAAAGGGAAAAACACTCTGCTCTGGTTCTTAAAAAACTATTTCATTGGAATTGGCTGTAGTGTGGGGAGGTTTTTTGCTAGTGGTTTTGCTGACATTTCTCTAAGTCTTGCTTACTTGCATTTTTAATCTTCCTGATGTTTATTTGCTTGCAGTGTTTGCAATGTCACTTCAATTTCACTCATAAAACTTCATAGGCATTTATCTTTCACACACTGCTAATGTTAGATCTGGGTTATTTGTGGTTCCTGCTTTGTCCTTCAAACTCCTTCCTTCTCCCTATCCTCTAAAAAGATACAAATGTTGACTTAAGTGGAGGAAAATGCCAATCGAACTTTTTTTCATTATCATGCAGTCTGGAAGACTGTTTTCTTCTGTATTTTTGTAAAGCAAATTTTGCAAGAAGTCTGTATAGGATTTTTTCTTTAATTGCTATGTACACATGCACAATATATGTTGTGTATTGATTTTTTTTTTTTGCCCCAATAAATTTACTACTCTAAAGTGTTGAAAAGTGTTCTTATTTGACTGTTGACTTTTTTGACTTGAGAGTTGGCTCAGAAATGGCTGACTTTCAAGGAGGAATGAGGTATTTTTTCTAGCGAAGTTTTGCCTCTAGTGCATTATAATACTTAAAAACTAAATAATGAGAATTGCTGCTTCTACAAAACTCTGCCAAGTACCACGTGTTTGGTGGAGTATTCTTTTGTTGGATTTGGAGTTTGAAGTTTAGATGGCATATAAGCAAAGGGGAAGAAGAGCAAGATGAAGTATTTAAATCATAGTTGATTAAGTAAATCTTATCAGATTTTTCAAATCTGATACATAGCAAAATCATTCTGTTCTCAAGCAGTCAGTGCTTCTTGGTTTGTGCTTATATAAAAATGCAGGAGGGGTGTTATGCACCTGAGTGTTTCTGCTTGGCACTCATTATGACTATACCTGTTGAAATGTGGATGATTCCCAGTGCAAGACTTAAAATGTGGCTGTTGGTGATGAAGCACATTTACCAACCCTCAGGAAGCATATTCTGTTGTTAGCAAAGTACAATTTGAAAGCCTGATCAAGTGAATGCATACAAATTTTGGAGGGAGTACATGGGCTGAGAGGTGGTGGTGTACTAGTGATGGACCCTGAGCTGTGAGCTGACTCCTGTAAAAAACTGCTTAACCATGACTCTGCACAAGGGTGGGTTTAAAAACATCTCTTTTGGATATTGTCAGATTTCATAGTATCAAAAAAAGCCTCATGGCACTCTTGTGGAATATTTAATGTGGCAACACTTGACTAATGTTCTAACCTCCGTGTCAATAAATGTAATTAATTATGTATCGTCAGAGCATTGAGGGGAATTTATTCTCAAAATAAATGTGGGGGAACTAATGGAAATCCTCAAAGTCTATAAAGGATGTTGAGTCGTCTTTTCTGTCACCTGTGCTTAGCTGTGTGGGTATTTGGTGTTTCTGAGTATCTCTCCTGTGTGTCTCTGTGTATGAAATATGTTAAATAGGGTGGCTGGTTTGGAATATTTGAAAGTATTACGCTGAATTTGCACTGACCACATAGGGTGATGTTCACCAATTTAATGAAGTAATTAATGGGACCCTAGACTTTGGATTTCTTGAGCAGTAAATGCTTAATATGTAATTTGTACCAAATATTTATATCATCCTGCACATAGATCTTGAATGTTCTTGCAATGTCTGTAGTTTTGTTTCCTGTTACAGTCTGTCTCCAGAATCCTCTTACTGCCTATGAAGTAACATTTACATAGACCCATAATGTTTTATGCAAAACTAATGTTACATTTTGTCCCTGAGGACTACTGAAAGCTGTAGAAATTATAATACTTGTGAATATATATACATGTAGTGGAACAAATCCTCTTTACTAAGGACGAGATGCTTATGGTTTGAATCAGTGCCAGTGTTTGGAAGATAAATTACATAGGGAGCTGGCCCTATGAAAAGATAATTTTTTGATGAAGTTGATATATTGGTAAGACTAATGGTCATACTGAGGAATAGTCGTTCTGAACAACTTTCCCGTTATCTTAAATATTTTATTTAATGAAGGTGTTGATATAAGAAGTTCTATTCACTGTTTGTGACTTTCTCATAAACTAAAAGCTCCACTTGTTCTCACTTAAGATGGAAGTTTTAGCAGCTGAAGTGTATCAGGAAATAGCAGTAACTTTGCAAACTCTATCAGTGTTTCCTCTATCAGTAGTTAAAGTCCTATTTGTTAGTTCTGCTTTGCCCCTTGCACTTGTAGTCGCCTTTGTGTCTGTTGGCAAGTCACCCACAATGTTGATTTAGCATTATTTCATGTTCTGTGTTTTCTTGGTGTTGCCTGACCTGGTGTATTCAGCCATTCCGTTTGTGTAGCCCTTGTCTGTCAGGCTGCTCTCTTTGGTACCTTTTCATCTGCTTAACCTTCATTTCCTTTATTCTCTTAGACTTTGCATTTAGATGTTTGCTTACTTCATCTCACTCAGGGCATTTCTTTTCTTCACCCTTACTCATCTTTCAGTTTCTTTACCAGTGTAGTACTTGTGTTTCTTGCAGTGATTTCCTACTCATCAGATTTTCAAGCTTACCTATTGTTTTCTCTACAACTTTCTTCTCCTATCTGCTATTATGAAATTTCATCTATTACTGCATCAGTGAAATGCTGATGATATTTGCAAGTTCTTGCTCATAATTGAAAAGGAAGATCTTAGCTCTGCTTTCCTATTGACAATAGTATTTATCTGTAATCTGTTGCAAGAATGTGGGAATCCAAAATTTCTGCCCCTTTGAATTTATTCTATTGTGATTTCCCAATGAAACAACTCTTTCAGTCATCCAATTTTGTTCTTTATACTTCCAGTTCCTGTTGGAATTGCAGTCAAATTGGTGAAGAGATTTCTACAAGCTTTCTGTGAGTCAGTAGCTGGCTGAGAAAGCTTCTGCTTCCTTTGCTGCAGTAAGGGCAGATAGGAAATAAGAAAAAAGTAGAAAGGTGGAAAAATGTAAAATGCAGAAAACGGAATTGGTATTCATCTTTGTAGTATTTGCATTTTGTTGCAATGTTTGGGGGCTGTAAAAGGGAGAATACCTGGTATGGGCAGCCTTAGTGGGTTACAGAGCTGCAGGAACCCAAGAAACCCTTTTGGATAAAGTTAAAGCTCACTCATACCTGAGCTGAACTGTTTCCAAGTGTGTTCTTAGTAAATCTGCAATTATGTGCTGATCTATAACCTAAACACATGTAAAGGAAGTGATAAGGGTTTTGTGTATCTTTTTGGCCATTAACATTACAAATTGTATTATGTTACTTGAGAGAATAACTACAGGTAATTGATTTGGGTTTAGTTACTTGGCAATTTTCTTGATACATATCTATGACAGGAATGAGTACGGTAGCTCAGAGAAGCGTAACATGTGCTCAAACATGGGTTTGCATGAGATGCTTTTGGAAGTGAATTGATAACCTGCTAATAACACCTTTAAATATATATATATATATATATATATATATATACACACACACACACACACACACATAGTGGAGTACTCTTGGAGACCACAAACTAAGTTGCTCTGTAATGAAAATATTCCAGGAGTGCAATTGATGTCCTTGAACTGTTTGTATTTATTCTTTAAAACCAGATTAGATACAAGCCACAGCACCGTCCTCCCAGTACTGACACCCACACCTCTGAGCTGAAATGCTTTTGGTGTGAATGTCACGTCCTCAAAACCTATGGGGTTTTTGGTATTTGCTCACATAAATAGAGATTAAGACCTAAGCTGTGATTCTAGGTCTATTAAAGACAGAGCTCAAGCTTTATTTTCTGGTTTACCTAAAGATAACTTCCTTATTCAAGTTTACCTAGAACCTTGGAGAAGGAAGAGGAAGCTCATGACTACTCAAGCATTCAGTATTGCAAATAATTAAATTTTCCAAGATGTGAATGCACATTTACTTTGAAACTGCATTGCAGGGGGAATAAAGGTTTGCTTTCAGCACTGAAATTGAAGCTACTTTTGCTACTAAACCTTGAATGGGAGTATTGATAATAGCTTCAACAAAGCATGCTTTGGAAAGAAGGCCTTTCTGGTAATTAGAATTATTTATAAAAAGCACTGAGGCATTAAAAAAAGTTCATTACCCAAACTATTACTGCACTGTGGACCAGAACCAGCAGATGAAATAGTTTTTTTGAATAGTAGTTTATCACTGTCTAGAGAAAGCGAGAGAGGCTAAAAAGAGGAACGTTGTTGTTAATGATGGGGTATAAGCAATGAGAGTTTAGGGGGTTCTGTATGAATCCTTTAGTACTGTGTTGTGCAGAACATCAGATCAGAAACCTATGCTGCTTGCTAGGACATTTTCACATTATTTTTTATCGTGATGGTGAGATTGTGTGTTGCTTCTCCTCTGCCTAGCAGTCTGGAGAGAAACCACAAAGTCCCATTATGAATTCATTTTCCTTATGCTGCCTGTGCTGGCTGTTTTCTACACGTCACTTCTTTCTTTTTTTTCCCCATTTAGCTTTGTAAAAGCTACAGCTGAAACAGAGCTATTCCTCTTGAGTTTGCCAGTACAAGTTGTTCTACAGCTGTCTAGGGATGCTGAAAGAGGGGAGGCTGTTTTCCACCTACTCACAAGAGTTCAGAAGTTGTGCCCTGTGATGAGCTAAGTACAGCTCATTTGTTAGCAGAGGAAACCTGTGCAGTTTATTAGATCCTGCAGATGATTGGAAAGCTGATGCCCTCCCAGCAGTGCAGTGGTTACAGTCAGTGACAGGATAGAATGTGGTTATGGTTGCTCTCATCTGGCTGTCCTTTGACAATAGTGTTGGGGTCATGGTCACATCATTCAGTATTTGTCTTATTTTCTCACAAAGCTTTAAAATTCTTAACAGTGTTGTGAGAATCATGTGAGGAGGTTTTGTGAGAAAGCTCATGTTAGTACTGTTTTCTTTTGGCTGAATGGATCAGAGCTTTGTAGACAGTGAAATTTTTGTCTAATGTTTCCTCTAACATTACTTTCAAGCCCTTTGCTATAAGGTTCTGTCTTCTGTGACTGTAGGTTTCTAACAGGGTTTCACTGCACATGTGCAGAACTTCATCTATGTCCCTTTAAATATTTTGACATCTCCGTGTGACAAATTGTTGCTCCTTACAAAGAGAAATAAGAAACATTGGCAGTTTTTGTTATTTCATTTCAAAGTACTTCTTTAATCTTTGGTGGTATCAGCTGTTGAAAAATACAAGTGTTAAGCAACAGGATATATTGTTGCAGGAAAAGAGGAAAGAGATTAAAAAGAGGAAAGCAGAAAAGAGGTTAAAATATTTTGCTGCCCTACTTACTTTTGAATTAGATTACAAATTACAATTTATCCTTTCAATGATAAAGAAAAGGTCTTAAATGCAGAGTGATGGAATAATCAGCAGCATTGCTGCTTCCAAACAGGTGACAGTGTTGAAATTTTAATTCCATTAAATTTTGTTCTCTAGAGATGCAGCTTGTACTTTCAGCCATTTGTCTAGCCACATAGCTGGAATGTGTTCAACATGCTTGCCAAGAACAAATCCATTGGAAGAAATGTTATACTTTGACCCAAGTTCAAGAAATTCTAAAGCAACAAAAGATAAATATTCCTGAAGACTTATTAATGTTTAGCTTAGCTGTTTACTTTTTTTGTCCTCCCTGTGATCTGATATGCACTTGCTTAATAGCACGCACATAAAAATTTTCTATATATTTATTTCTGCTTTCCTCCATTTTAATATGACTCTGCTGTCTTTTTCCTTGGTGTTTGTCCTTTGCAAGAAGTTTGTGTGTAGCATCCTGTAGCAACAATTAATTTAAACCCAATTTAATGAGAATTTATTTTTGTTTTGATTATCTACAATTCCCAGTGAATGGTAGAAAATTCAAGAAAGTTAACTCTTTTACACAGATGTACTTACATTCTTTGTTTTCTATTTTTTAAAAACGTTCAGTAAGGTGTAGTGAGTATTTTGAGCATGAACATGTTTGGATCTTTTCTTAGAACTTGTATTTATTTCTGTCTGTCTGTCTGGGGTCCAGCACAATTGCTGAAGAGCACATTTTGTGTGTTGACCATGGATTTGACAAGGGATGATAGCTGGGCATCCACATTGATGAGAGCTTTCTTGCTGAATACAAAGAAGGTTTTGACTTTCCTCTGAGAGTTGGACAGAGCTCCTGTTGAGAGTTGCTTGTTTTTCCTCTTGGACAGACCACAAGATGTGATGTAACAGGCTGATTTGTGGTTAATAGCAGTGGGTGAGATTGGAGCCCAGAGTATCAGCTTGATGCAAGAAATGAGCTAATGGATCCAATTTCTATATAATAAACTTAGTTGTTCTTGGAGTGCCTCATAATTTGGTTGCTTTGATTATAAGCTGAAGTTAATTTTATTATTCATTTAAAAAAATTAAGTTTTCTGCATAAGTTCATAGCAATGCTTGCAGTTCTTGCTGCCATAGATACTCTGTGCCCTAAAGAAATGGGAGAGAATTACCAGAGCATGGGATTGTGGTGTAGGAACCAAGGATGTTTTGCTCATGACTCTGGAGATCATCCAGGTGATCTGAAAAGGGTGAGGCTCTGCTTCTCTGCAGATGCCATGGTTTTGCCCTTCAGAGGACAAATGTCAAATGTAAAATTAAGAATCACAGAAGAGAATGTCATATATTAGCCTTTCACTGAGGGGAGTTGCAAGGAGGGGAAAAGAAAAATATATGTACTTTATCCACACTAGATATATGATAAAACTTATTGGCCATGAGTCCTATTTTTAAAATTCATTAAAATTAATGAAGTATCTTAAAGGTTTGTTTGTGCATTGGGCTTCAGGGAGTCTTGAAGCCATGAAAGCATCTCGTGGGTACTTTTCTTGCTGGTTTTAGGGATTTTGTAGATGATGACTGGGGCTCTCAGGCTCTGTAAATTACTTTCTTGCAAAAAAAAACCCAACCAAAACCCAGAAAAAAACAAAACTATTTCTTAATCTGTCAGTCATCATGCTGACCTTCCTAAATGTTCTTTTCAGTGAGAAAATGCTATTTTGGGCATGTGGTTTTAACACAGCAGCAAGACGAAGGTTATTAATATTCCCCATCCTTTGACTGTAAATGGCTGTAAAATGTACACTTCTTTTGCCTGTTCAAGGTCAGGAATATTTCTGATTTTCTGAAGTTCATTGAAGTCCTATTCCTAGTGCTAACATTCATTCAGTTTATTGAAAGATCCGGTTGGTTTGTGATTATGTTCTTAAATACATTGCCTGGAGTGTTTCTCATCAGTAAAAGTGTATGTACCATAAAGATTTCAAGACATAAGGATTTTTTCTTATGGCTTTTCCTTTAATCCTTTTGCTCCTTATCTGTTGTGTTCTTTCCTTTTCTACTCCTTTCCTCCTTGAAATATAACAGTAAGCAAACAGCACGAAAGGAGGGATATCAGATGATTTAATTTCTGTAGGACTGAGCTACAGCAAGTGATGTGCTAGGTAGAAAATTTGAAACACTTCAGAGTGCTCTGTGAAAGCACAGACCCACATGGGGGAATTAAGGTGGGATGCCACCCAAATTGTTTCTAAGTGGAGGAATTTATTTTTGAAAGTGAAGGCAAGCTGCTTGCTCAAGATGAAAATTTACTTGTTTTTATGGCACCTTATCAGAGACTGCTTTCCTTTCCTTCAACTTTCATCCCACCACCTCCTGCCAATTTGTACTACATGCACATGCACAAAAGCAAACATGCCTCCCCAACCTAAAAAAACCTCCAAACCTGGAGTATTTATACTCTTACTCTCCCTCAGTCCATCTGTCCTGCTGCTTCTGTTGTGACCCAGTGTTGTTTTACTTTTCTCACTTCATGGGATTACGTCCCAAATTGCCACTTCAGGCACAGTACGTGGTGCCACATCAGCTGTAGAGGGGTGGTGAGCAAGAAGACACCATGACATCTGTCAGCTAGAAGAAGAGAATGGATTGGCAGAAACATTACTGGAAATAAAATTGAGCAGCAGAAGGAACAGCAAAACTAAGACTCCATAATACAATTAAGGGAAATGCTTTCATACATTTATTTTCTATATTAAGAAACTTAAATTATAAAATGTGTAGTTAGCAAAAGTATGCATAAATCTGGTATAGTTGCATGATTTTTTCAGCTACCTCTTCTTCCTGAGGAGCCTGTGAGGTGTGTAGGGAATATGTAAAGCTTCAACCAGTTGGGAACCCTCACCTAGTCCTAGGATTTGCAGATCTGAACTAGTATTACCAGCTTTGCTGGCATGCTTCTACTTCTTCTAGGACATTTTATCAGCTTTTCCATCAGACTTCTGCCTTTTATTGGACTGATCACAGCTAAATGAAGAAAGTTTTTTTTAACATTAACACAAATGTTTTGAGGTAGCTTTAAATTTGTGACTTGAGCTACTGAAATGAATGTTCTTCTTTTGTTTCTGTGACCCACTCAGGCAGGATACAACCCTTGGCACCCTAAGCAGCTGTAGATTCAGCTTTGGTTGTCCTGCTGTCTGACCTCTGCTTTATGCATTTGACATAGTCAGTGGCTGAACATCAGCTAAATTGCTTCTGAACACGCAGTGTAACTGAGGCTCCTAAGTTTTGTTTAGATGTATGGATGGTTGAATGTTAATGGGGTATATTTCCTAAGTGTACTGGTTAATTAATGGCAGTGTCAGTGCTGGAGTCAAAATGTGTGTGGTACAAAGACACTTGACAATGATATGAGCGCACATCGTGTCTAAATGCAAGTAATCTTATCAGAAATCAGGCTTCTTTTTCTCTTCTCTGATCCCTTCTTATCTGCTACCAACAGAGCATTGACTGTTCTTTGATTTCTCTTGCCTGCATTAAGTAGGAGGCTGTAACTTATCTTTCTAAATGCTGTGGTTTGAAACAAGGAAAGGTAGATTGAGCCTCCAAAAGGACTGAGGGAAGCCAGCATCTCACAGTCACAGCACGGATTGCACTGTTTCAGAACACAGACTGGCCAACTGGGGTGGGACATCTGCTGGGATATTCCCGCAGGAATAAACAACTGCAATACCAGGAAATCCATTAATTTGCATTTGGTTGGGGTATAGTGCACATCTGTTTAGGCAATCCAGCTGCAGTAGGAGACTGTGGTTAACATCAGCCTGGAATTCTAGTTTATGTGTACTGGAAGTTTGTCTGGCTTAAACTCTTAAAACGTAGCACTCCCAGTTTGGACTCATTACTCCTAGAAAAGAGGTTTTAGAGGATTGCTATCCTTTTTAGGACGTATTGCATCAGTTTCTGCATGAAGCCTGACTCCTGGCATCCCTTATCAGAGGAGGTCTGGGATAGGGCAGGTGTTTTCACTCATCCTGTGTTTGCTGGCTGTAGCTCTGATGTGCTGGCAGCCCATTGGCTTCACACTTGAAGTATCACAGCTTTTAGGTTAGCACGCCCTTGATAAGAATAGAGGAGGTTCTCATCCTGGTGTTTGTCCTTGGCTGGTCTGTAACAACTTGTTCTACGGAATCAAACAGCTGCAAACAGAAGGGCAGCTTGCCCTCTTCAGGAAACAATGGGGAAAATAGGTCAGTATTTTCATTAGGATCCTGATGTGAGGGGTTGAAGAGCATCTCTTGGAGCTGGTTGTGATGCAATAACTGTGCAGAGTCAGGCAGGGTGGCCTGAGGCTGCATCTCAATGCACATTGTTAGTGTCTGGATGGATATATGTGAGAGGAGAATGAGATTGCTGTGGCTGAAGGGTTAGAAGGTTGATGAAACAAAGCAATTTAAAACCAGGTTTAAACTTTATAGCAGGACTTGGGTATATTGACATTCATTGACAATGCATGTTACTAAAGCTGAGTTTTACTCATTCCTGGTCATTACCACTGCATAGTTAAAGCAACTAGTCAATAAAAGTTTCATAAATCATGAGCAAAGGGTAACACAGAGCTGGTGCCATGGATTTAGCACTGATGGGCCTGTCACAGGTGCCTTTTCTTGTTCCCAAGCAGTACTATGCCTCCTTTTCAGCTTTTATTGCTGTTAGAAGGAAAACTGGGGTTTTTACCCAAAATTCAAGGTTGCATCTCATCATTGACTGTCACTGAGTAACTCACAATTTTGGGGCCTCTCCTTTCAACCTGTGCCTGTATTTTCCAGCCCTTAAGCTGCTTGCTGTAACAAGAGGCGCCTGTACCCAGCTGTAGCTCATAGCTTTTCCTAGAATAATTTCTTAAGCATAAGAGGCCAGAATTTGTGTGTTTGGTATTTGAATACAGGCCTTTTCCTAGCAGTGGCAATACTATTTTTACTGCGCCACATGGAACAAAAATACATATACACTGTTTACTAGTCATGATGTTTAAGATTGCTTATGTTTGAGTTTATAACAAACTAATAATTAAATACCACTCAAGCCGCTGTTTTTATGGGTGCAAAAGCTTCTGCTTTGGCTGTACGTAATTAAAGTTTTAGAACAGTGTAGCTACTGATGAATAGTGCATTCAACTGATGAGGAGTTTAATCTTGAGTATACTGATTTAATCCTGAATATCCTGAGGATAGTGGTGTTCCAAGCTTACCCTAAGTACCATTGCTAATATAGGTAGAGATTGGACAGAGAATGTCAAGCTGTGTATATGTACATACTTATAAAGAGACTTTGCTTAATCCCATGTAGATGATTAATTCTCCTTCTTAAAAAGTGAAGAGGAATATGTGGATACGTGTCACCAAAATCTGTTCACATGAAGATTAACTGTTTGTACTCTATTTTAAACAGTAAAAAAAAAAATTTAGTAAAATCTTAAAATTCTGATAAATGTGTGGTTTGCACCCCTGATGTTCAGATCACTTTAATTAGAGTGCTTATCTGAGATCTGCTTGATAGTGTGATGTTTCTTTTGTAGCAGTGACATCAGCGTGGTAATGTTATCCTCTCTATCTAGTGAATTGACCAGCTGTTGAACAGCGGTTTATTAAATACAGAACAGAAGAAATGTGTTTCTAATGAAGCTACATAAGAGTACTTGTAGTATTTTAAAATTTTGATGCCTATGTAAATGGGTGTAAGGTTAGCTCTTTTTCAAAGAGATATGTGAATCATTTTTGTTCAGGGTAGGGGCAGTTGAGTTGTAAGTTGTGGTATGTTTTTCAGAGAAGCTGTAACTAGTCTGTTTAAAAACAACTCCAAAAACCCAAAGACCTGCCTACCACCCTGAGGAATGTTGTTTCAGTTGTGGTGGGATTTTGGCTGGCTAGAGTTGAATTTGAGAAAGAACATAACAAAGATGCTGTTTATTAGAGGCGTTCTTGCCTCGTGTGTCCTTTCACTTTCATACTGTTTTTCACACTTGGTGTCTAGTTTTTACACATTAACTGCTCTGACTTTAGTCAGGAGGATATCTTCTTAACAGTTTCACAAACAAACTCACAACTATAACATCCAGTTTCCAGAGGGGGCTGGAATTATTTCAAGAGATGTCTTAGAGTGGGAGCGCTTCTTTCCAAAGCTTAAAAAAGGAATGGGGATTGGGTGCAAAACCAGAAAACAGCACCTGTCATTCTTCAGAGGCACAAACAAACATAGGTGTCCATATCCTCTCTAGATATGTTCGTTTGGAGGCTAGACTAGGAAAAAAGCCTTAGTAATTAACAGGATTGCTTCCTTTGGAACATTTATAAGATGTGCAGGAGAATAAGGAAAATACACTACCACCTGAAGTTTTGGGATGTCTTACTTGGTGTGGTCAGAGAGATAACTTGTCAGTCAAAATCCATCAGTGATTATAGCAGACAAATGTGTGTTTATTGCTTCAGCTCTTGCTCAGTTCAGTTATTAATTTCCTGTCAAAACAGAAATACACAGAGACATTTCTGTGCTGCTGCCTTCATGCATTCCACATCACCCCTTGATATCTTCTGTCCATTGTCCACTTAGGTACCAAATAATGACTCATTATAGGTATGTGGTAATCCTTAACTGGGGAATAGTTGTGTTGCAGTCCTTGACAGCTGTCAAATCTGGGATTAAATATAAACCGAAGTCAGTGCAGCTGCCCATGGAAGCACAGGGATTCTGCTGTGCACTTTCTAAACCTCTGTGGCCACCAGCAGGGCTGTAAACTTAATTAGTTAAGTACATGTTGTTGGGGTACTCATCAAGTTGTTGGCCACTGGAATTGCTTGAGGAAAAGCAGGGCTTGTTGATAATATTTGGGTTGGGGGTTTTGTGTTTGTTTGTTGAAATTGTGAGGGCCATTCTTCCATCTGTCAATGAATTTTAGTCCTTTCTTATGGCAAAATTTTAATATTTACTGTCTACCTTTTTACAGTTTTTAAGTGGATTTAAGATTTATTCTGTTGCTAAATAGAACAGAAAAGTCAACACCTCTCTAAGTAGATCATTCTGATAGTTCAGTGTCATTATGCTCTTTCTTATACCATCTTTCTATTCTAGAACTTTAAAAAGACTGTGAAATACTCGCATTTTTAATTGCTGTTTTTAATGTTAATTATGTTCAGAGTTTTTTTCCCCCTAAACAACTAGTCATAAACAATCATTAGCACTTGTCTGGTGAAATATGGTGGTGATAGGTTTACTTTCTTATTCAGTAATTTCTGCTTCACAAACAAGTGATAATTGAGAAAGAAATATTGACTGTTTTAATTGAGGAAGAAATATTGACTATTTAACCACAGATCTTACTGCTGTAGAGGATGCTGTCAGTGCTTACTTGAAATTAAGTCACTGAGGGAGTTTATCTTGAATATTTTAGATTTCTTTTTAAAGTCATGATATTGTTTTAGATTATGGAACTTTCTATATTTTATCGCACCCAATATTGCAGAAGAAGAGTAAAACTTTCAGCTTTTAATCAAGTAACAATATTCTATTATTTAGTCAGACCAAAAATATCTCAGGACTGTGGTTAAACAAACAGAAAGAAGTAAAATTTCTCCCTGCCATTTCTTGGAAAATTAACTGACGTTTATGTAGAGCACTATTAAACAGAGTCCTTCATTTTCTCTGTTGAGACTGTCCATTTTCTTTACTGAGATATTTTCAGTGTGAAAAAAGCCAGCTTGAGGGATTTATGATGTTTTTACATCGTACTTGGAATTAATTTCTTTATCCCATTCCTCCTCAAACAAAAGGTGTCTGCAGATCGTTCTTTTAGCAGCACGAGTGCATGGGACAGTGCCTGCCTTGCCTGCTTTTAGTTTAAGTAATGTGCCTTCACTTCTACAGTCAGTCTTAATCAATGATGTGAAATGTGCACACACAAGACACGTTGAAGATTGTGTTGTATAGCTGAAACCAAGAAAGGCTTTATAAAATCAGGCCTTGCTCAGCTGAACTAACAGCTAGCCTGTTGAGTGTTCCCATGAGAAATGAATTCTAAGAATGAAAATCAGTTTGCATAACAATATATTATTGTGAGAAAAACAGGTTGCACCTGCAAAAACAAGAATTCTATTCCATGAGAATCCACAAAGAAAAAATCTAAACCCCTGTGTAAAAAGAGAGTCTTAGCAGGCACACACACAAGCATCTTCTAACCAATTAATTGAGTGGCAAGAAAGTTACAAACCAACTGGAGTTAAACACAGGTCTTTGGAAGTTGTATACAAATGTGCTGTAACATTAAAGTGAGACCTCAGCCACTTAAACTTTGAAGAATTTTGCCTGTCTTTATTTGCTGCCGTTGTTATAGAAGATAAATGCTCCAAAGGTATTTCTGTCCCACTGCAGAACTCCTGGAAGCAGAAGATCTATAGGGAATTTTAACAAGCAGGGAGCACTGCTAGCAGGGATCTGAGTAATTATCCTATTAAAACAGAGCAACATCTGCATTATCTGTGGAAGCACTGAATGGAAGGGAACATTATGTTCTCTAATCCTGTCTGGGAGCATTATGAAGTTAAAAGGATAACATTTTACCAAATCTGTGTTCTAATATGATAGGTTACACTTAATTACCTTTTAATTACCCTTCTTGTAATTGGACTTTAAGCTAAGGACCCTGCCTCTAACTCTCATCACAGGCCATTTCTTGCTTTTGGATTCTTCATGTCAGGTTTTATAATTGAGTTTACCTTGAAAAGATGGTCCTGTTGTATCTTGAAGGCCTTTATTGCCATTCTTTTTCCCTTGTGTATGAAAAGCTCTGAGAATATTAGTTTGTGCATAAAAGATATGTTGCAGCATTCAGAAGTTTGTGTTTTCCATTTAATTGCAAAGAGCAACCTTGTTGGAGTATGTTTTATGGATAAGGAGTAACTGTGCTCAGCAGAGGCCACACAGGAGCAGGACATTATTCCAGCCTCCCAACTGCTTGCAGTGCAAGCCAGGAGAGTGTATTGGCTTTAATAATGTAGATTTCTTCTTTCCTCTTTACCCCTGAGGGAGTCTGATTTCCTGATCACCTATCTAGCCATATGCTGTAGCTCTTGCCAGGAACTCCGAGCAGTGTCACTGCCAGCTAAAATTACTTGTTTTCTGAGAACTGAATTACATTGAGAATTGTCTTAAATTGCTGCACTGGCAACATTGCAAAGTTTTGCATACAGACACAAATAAATATGTAACAGCAGCCTTACTTTGAAATGCAGCTTAGAAACTACTTCAGGCAGGGAATTTGATCCAGATCCTGTGAGGTGTTCTCCACCTGCTCAGGCACATCACTCCTGCTTTGTTGTCTTTCCAGTGCTTTTCTCACCCTCTTTTTGCTCTGGCTGCTACAGTACAATGATGAGACATGCAAATTAAACATTTACAAAGCAAGGTATTGTCTCCTCCTGGTTTGTAGCAGTTAGAGAGAAGACCTAGTGTGGCTGGTAAAAACTTCAGGTGTGCTAACTGTGCTCCTTTCTCTCCTCTTTCAACAGGATGGAACTGAAATATGGATATGTGTTGACAAAGGAGTGGGAATAAGACTGAGTTCTGCTCTGTGATATTTATATACCTGGACCATGAATTTGATTTTTGGCTTTATGCTTTAGGAACCTTTGTAGTAACTGTGTGAAGCTGTTGGGAATCATGGCATTCTCTCCATGGAAGCTGTCCTCCCAGAAACTTGGCTTTTTTCTGGTGACTTTTGGTTTTATTTGGGGAATGATGCTTCTGCATTTTACTATTCAGCAACAAACACAACACGAAAGCAGTTCAGTCCTGCGTGAGCAAATTTTGGACCTCAGCAAAAGATACATCAAAGCATTAGCTGAAGAAAATAAAAATGTAGTTGATGGGCCTTATGTTGGGACAGTGACAGCATACGGTAAGTGTGTTCTCTGGATTATTTGATAATCTGATTAAGGCTTTTCCTCAATTCTCCAAACATTTTTGCTTCATAATGCTGCTCAATTAGAAGTACTTTACCCTGTGCATTTTCTGTACAAATGGAGAAAATGGCTTTGACTTTTAGGTGGGACAAACTTTACATTTCCAATCATTTGGAAATGAAGCTGTCTGCTAATTTTTATTACATCTGTCTAGTAGCTCTATCTAGTATGCCTTAAGTTATTTTTAGGAACTCAGTCTTCTTTTGGCGTTTTTAAGAAAGTTGAGAGACTTTTCAGTTTTAGTTTCTGTGATCTAAGAAATTCCCTGTGGAAAAACTTGCCTTAGTTATAAGATGGAGACCTGTTACATTTATTTCTTCTTCTTTCCCATTTCACTTCTTTATTCAGACAATTTACTTAATGTTTAAGTTTTTTTATCTGGCATAATCTTAAATTAAGGTTAAGTATATCCTATTTGCCTCAGGGCAGAAAACTCCATGAGTTTTAGTGCTTTGTTTGGCAGCACGTTTTAATGCTTACTCCCTTCCAGTTTGTACATGAAACTTAAGTTTTGTGCATGTGTCAGACAAAGCAAGCAGAAAAGAATGACGAATATTACCCAGAAATATTACTAAATAAAAATATAATCAAATTTCAGGTTAGGTGTGGTTCCTTTTCAGTCTGTTAAGATCACATAATACACCTTGCTTGTTTAGCAGTTTTTAGACTCACTCTCTTTCCTACTTACCGATGCACTTCCAGACTGTCTGGAAAACTAATTAGTCATTTAGATTTGTTTTCTTTTATAGTTGTCTTAATATTCAGGTCTGAAGAAACTGAGTAGATAGTTTTTGTATGCTTAGACAAAGAATGTAGACTAGGATGCACCAGATAGAATAGCTGCACTTTTTTTTGCTAGTTTTCTCTTAATCCTCTATACGTTTTGATGCATGCAGTGAAAATATCCCGCTGGAAGGTTCTCTCTGTGTCTTATTTCTGTCACCAATCTTTTTTCCTCTAAAAAACAAATTTCGAGTTTGTGTGCATTTGCTTGACTGTAAGCCTGAGTTTATTATCCTCAATGTAGCTAACAATTAAATTGCTTCATTTCTTAAATAATAACCTGCCCTTACTCTGTTACTCCAAGTTTGTGGCTGCCACACCTGTTTCCTGTTTCCTGTTTGGCATACCAAATGACTTGTTGCTAGCAAATAATCAGGTTAGCTCTTCAGAAATAAACACATTAATGACTGATGTCAATAATAATTTGTAGAGATTTCTTCAATAATCTGTGAAAATTAATGCTCTTACTTATTTAGGCTTTTTATTTTTATTCATGTTTGTCGTCTGATTGCTTTAAGTGAGCACAGTCGTGATTTCCATGTTCAAGAATAAATTTAATGTTTTCTGGGTTTGGCTGCTTTTACCCACCTGAAAGGTTTTCAGTCATTCTTTAGTTGTGGTTGCACAGCTTTTTTACTGTCTCACTTTTTCTTTCTATCACGCCAGGTTGGTGGCTCATAAATTTTCCTGTTAAAAGTTATTGTTCAGATATACACAGTGAATATTAGATTTTTCTTCATAGCAGCAAACAGTTCTTTTACAAAAATTATATTAATCTGTGCTTCTGCCCTCTCCTTCTCAAACTAGCCTCCACCTGCCTTTTTGTTCTGACAAGATGTCTCTCACATCAGTGTTTTGGTATCAGAATTTAAAAAAATATATTTGATGCTTTTTTTTTCTTTTTGATCTGTGTATGCTTTTATGTAGGCTATGTTTCTTCTTCACAGTTTCCTGAATTCTTTTTGCTACTTTTTTTCCTAGATTTTTTCTTCCTTCTGTACTGTAGTTGTGTTCATGTTAAGCCTAGAGTTTCCTTTTCTTCTGCATGCTATGCCATTAAATAACTTCTGGACACCTTTTAAAATGGTCCAGATGTGTGGACAAGTGCTTCAGATTCCACCTTCTGATCTTTGCAGGACAAAGGAAAACAGAGTTATAATGAGAAAGGCTTTCTTTATGGCACCATGGAATAAATATGATTCTCCTTTTATTTGGAGAAAAGTATTATAAGCTTTCTAAAGTAATAGCATTTTCTTATTTAGTCTCTTATTTGCACAAGAATTTAGATGGTCATGGGAAAATTAAAAAAATTTTTAAAAAAGCATAGAATGAATGTGGCCAAAATACAACTGTTGTAGAGACAGTGGAATCTCTTTAGATGTATGGAAAAGTTTTCTATTATAGACTAGAATGTTATTTGATCCTAAAGTTGTGTAAAACAGAAAATACATTATACCAAAACACATGCAATTATTTTATGTATTTAAATGGAAAAATAATGTAAATTCCTCATACCAAATTCTTTAATCTTTACAAGGGTAAATGAACGAAGGACAATAGTTTCATCTTCCTTGGCTTCTTGCCATTGTAATTATAGTTTAGTCTGATAGTGGTCTAGTTTTCTCCTCTTGTCCTCAGTTTTTAGCTTGCCAAAGTGTCTTGTGTTCCTTCAAGGAATCTGTACAAAATAAAAGCCAAGGAAAAAAATATCAGAGAACTCTTTCTGTATTGTCATTTGATGTGCAAATTCCTGTTATTATTCGTTGCCTTCCATGCCAAGGAAGTGCTGTGTCAGACCAAACAGAGACAATCACCAACAGACTGAAGAAAGGAAACATGATTTTTGGTGTTTTGTGAATACAACAGAAAGGTTCAACATAACGGGTTTTTTTTTTAGAAATTATTATCTATTTTTAATTTGCCAGTGCAGAAGCTGGTTATGTGGAAGAGATGCAGGAGGAAGTTTTTGTACTGGCTTAAAGCTGTCCTTTTTGGGAAGGGGATTTTTGTTCCCAGGTGACTATGTATCAACAGACTGTTCCTCTGAGAGTGCTTGAATATGGATTTAGGTTTAGACTCATTATTATTTAAGAAGCTTCTTATTACTTGAGCCATCAAGCATTTTTCTGTTCCCATAAAGGCTCACATTTCACCTTGAACATGGATATCTGTATGAGTTGCAGTGTGCTTTGTAAAATAGGCTCACAAATTCCATGGCCAGAGAAACTTGTATCTGAGGCTGAACAAAGCAGGGAGCATGAGTGCATAGAACTGGTAATGACAAAGATTTGCACTGAGAAAGTGTGTGTGTATATATATATATATATATATGTATATATGTATGTATCTATATATTTATCTCCTGTCTCATTCGTGTATCTATTTTTTTATTCTGTCTGACAAGTGTGCACTGCGTTATTAAGCAGTTTAACTTTTCATTTTCATTTGCAGATTTGAAGAAGACACTTGCTGTCCTGTTGGATAATATCTTGCAGCGCATTGGAAAGTTGGAGTCCAAGGTGGAAAATCTTGTACTTAATGGAACAGGAGCAAACTCGACCAACAATACTACCACTTCTGCTCCCAGCTTAGGAGCAGCTGAAAAGCTTAATGTAGCAGGTGTGTATGGCAATTACTAAAGTTATTTATGGGCTGTTTAATCTGAACCTGTTCTCTCCTGAGCATAACGTGATTTTTCAGTGTTCAAAGTCTGGCCTTTGTCAATGACAAACTGAAGTCCAAGCTCAGTGGAAGATCTTTCTTCTGTGGTAACTTGACATTAGAAAATCACAATCTCTGCTAAAGGGAATAGTTCACCCATTTATAGTAGATGTCTCATGCTTTAAATGGTTGCACTTAAGAATGATGAAACTGAGGAGATCTTTTCTCTCAAAGCCTAACTATTTAGGTTGGTATCAATCTACTTTGCCATTCTACCATATGCACTTTATTGGTTATTAACTGAAAGGAAACATTTATTATATTTGTTGTTCATGATTTAAAAATGTCTTTCCCTACAGTGCTTAATAGCTCTTAGGATTTGACATAGAGAGATCACCTACCTGGTACATTCATTTAAAATAAAAACATGTTTTGAGATGACATTTGAAGTCATTCATTTTGTCTGCAATGAATGGATTGTTTTGTTCTTCCACCAAGTTGAAACAGATACTGGCTGTCCTGACTCATAGGAAAGTCTGAGTCTAAGTCCAATGATCTTTGCAGTCCCAAAAAGAGAACAGAGCAGAAGAGTTAAGGCAACTTGGTAAATAAGTTGATAACTGTGCTCCTGTGTCTTGTCTGTCATTGGGTTTCATGCAAAAATAAATATTTCTGTTGAGAAGCAACAACTTGCTTACTTGCTTGTTACTTGCTGAAGTTCTCAAAATAGAGAAGCAAATACTGCCTTTGGTAGGGAAATGCCACTGGAACAAGATAAGGGACAGCAGATTTGCAAGTGATTGCCTGATGACAATGTGGCAGTAGAGTTGCTCTCAGCTGCTCAGTTCTAACTGCATTTATCTGTACCAGGGTGTTAAAGTCATCTCTTGGTCAGACAGACCTTTCCCTCCCCCATCTGCCTTGCCTTGGTAGAACTGAAGGCAGAAAAGGAGCAAGTACCTGAAGAGGTGCAGCACCTGCAGGGTGCTGACAGACTGTGCCACCTTCCTGCCACAAGGCATCCAGCACAAGATCTTGGTTGGAAAAACTTCCAGTGAGATGGAAAGTGAATGAGTACAGCACTATTGGAGATTCTGTGCCATATATAAAATGAAAACTGTCCCTGTATGTTTTCATTTCATAGCTGGACAAAAGAGACTTACTGCTGTTATTTCCTTAGATTTGCAGATCATTGGAACATGTACACTCATGTTGTTGCTTTATAATTTATAGTCAAAGGTTCATTGTTCTTACCTGTAAAGGAAACATCTTTCATCAGTTCTTAGGGTGATTTGAATGTTGTTTGTTAGTCTTGGAGTGGGCTACATTCTCAGTTTTGGTATTCAGGAGCAATGTTGAAAGAGCCTGGTAAGAGCTTTCCGTTTGCAGTGTTTTCATTGCTTTGAACTGCCTGAGGCTTGCTCTGAGGCAAAGAACACAGTTCCTCTTATTAGAGCCACAGGTTTTTTACCTTTGACTCTTGGTACACTGAGTTTAAAATGTCTGAAGCAACCATTAAACAGCAACAACAGGAAAGGGCTTTAAGTAAGAGTTCCTTAAGGTTTGATTAATGTATTATGCTGGTGACTGGATAATGTCACTGCTCGGGTACCTGTGGACTGGATACTACCTAGGGTTTGAGTAGAGCTTGAACCTAATAAGTGCCTGCTCTTCATCCATTTAAAGCATCAGTGGCAATTACTCAGATCAGAGACAGCCAAATGGAAATGAAAAACTTGTCTCTACTTCTTCCTTTGTGGCAATTTCCTGACAGCACACTTTGGAAGCCATATGATGCCAGCGTAATTGTAGTATAAATATCTTCTCTGTTAGGAAGGAATTGTTCAGAAAATAAGCTAGGTGAGGACATTGTGACAATACCAATGTTGGTTTTGTCTGTAATATTTCAACAACATCCCTTTTATATTGCATTAGAGCAATTGAGGTAACGTGAATATTGTGGTGAAGGCATTTTGTTACCCAACGTTTTGTCATTTTACTGGAGTTGAAACAGGTATGTGTACAAATACAGATGATATTTTTCTTTATAACATCCAGCTGTTACACTATGAAGTGATCACAACAAGCATGTTAGGATTACCCTTCCTCTCTTTACCAGTTACAATATTTTAATGCTGACTTTAGACAAATTCATGTAGCGATTGTGAATAGTTTTGGTCTGTCTGAACAACAATAGTGTTTGTGCAGCATCTGATTAACATAATGTTTAATAATTTTGCTAATCTCTTTTTAAAGGCCTCTTGAGTTTGTTTTTGGGGTTTTTTTTTGCCTCAGAGTTGCTGCTTAAAACTTCTGTAAATTGTTTTATAGCCTCATTTGTCAGTGAACCAGTGCAATGTCATTAGCAGAATTTCCTACAAGCGTCCTGCTTCCAGTGGAGCTACTTCATGCATTTATTGTTTTTGGATTGAGATTTCACAGTACACTGACACCTCTGATTCTATAATTTGTACAGCCATGCCCCTTTACCTATGGAAAGCCTTTCTGTAATAAGTGAGACTTCATGTTCACCCTGTAAACCTTGGCAGAAAAGAGTGGAGCCACAAATCATCCTGAGATTTGCATTTTGTTTCCCCTGACCTTGTGTAAAGGTTACTGTGTTATATACTACTGGAGTAGATAGAAATGATAAAATAAGACATAGGATGACAGGGAGGTTGTTATGCTGTAAGTGTTTATCCTCACTGCTGATTATGACAAATTCAAGAGCAAAACATAGTCTTTTTCTTAAGTTTAAAACCGACTATGATGTCAGGCTAGACTGGCCAGTCTGAATATACTGTAAGTTTTTCTTTATTGTGTATTTTAAGTATCGATAACATTTTCATGGAAAAAAAAATAGCACTCCTCTGCAAACCAGGAAGAAGAGAGATTATGATGATTAATCAGCATTTCTTCTTCTGAGGCCCCTCTGCAAGTACAGAAGTTAATAAATAGAAAAGCTTATTTTTCTTGGTTTAAACGATGTTCAACAAAACAAAATATAGTCTTGACTGTGTAAGGTGGGCCACAAAATTTGGAGGAGTCCAGTGTTGGGCCAGGACATGTTGAAACCTGGAGTTTATAATCCATTGTAATTTACTTCCTGAAGGAATGAGCAATAACTTCTCTGAAGGAGCCTGACAGCATAAAAAAAGGAAGCACTGGCATGGGAAATAATCAAGTTGTTTAGCAGTTTGGAAAAAATACCTAAAATACCTATCTTTGTTTCAAATTATGAAACAATTTTTTTCTTTTTAAGTTGTTCCACATCTGGCTATCAAGTGTGGTGTAAAACTGAGGCAACAGTGGTGAAATCTGCCATGGAAATAATCACGCTGTGGTGGTGTGGAGTTTTTGGCAGATAAAAGGATCTGAAGAAAATCCATCTGGATTCGACTCTTTCATGATAAGAAAGTGATAATGGTAGTAGAAATTATTGAGGATTTAGCAAAGACTGTAACTTAACTGTCTCTGATGTAGGAGAACTAAACTTTCTTTTTATTCAAACTTGAGTTTTGATTATTGGGCTGCAACACCTCTCCTAATGAAGACAGGCTGAGAGACTGGGGCTGTTCAGCCTGGAGAAGGGAAGGCTCTGGGGAGAACTCAGAGCCCCTTCCAGCACCTAGAGGGGCTGCAAGAGAGCTGGGGAGGGACTTCTCACAAGGGTATGAAGGGATAGCCCAAGAGCAAATGGCCTAAAGCTGAAGGAGGGCAGGTTTAGATTAGACATTAAGAAGAAATGCTCTGAATGTTGAGACACTGATAGAAGTTGTCCATAGAGACTGTGGACTCCCCATCCCTGGAAGTGTTCAAGGCCAGGCTGGATGGAGCTTGGAGCAATCTGATCTCGTGGAAGGTGTCTCTGCCCATGGCAGGGGATTGGAACAAGATGGTCTTTAAGGTCCTTGCCAACCCAAACCAGTCTCTGATTTTGTGACTCCCAATCTAATTGCTGTGTGTATGCAGATTGTACTGTTTATTCATACCCTTACTGTGTTTAGCTTTAGTGTATTTAGTGTGGTGCTACACCTAGTTCTCCCTCTGAAGTTAGTTTTATGGAATCTTTCATTAAGGGAAGCCCGAGAGCAAAATGGCTTTTTTTTTTCTCTTTTAGGCTCTATGAAAGGATAATAGAGCATGAGCTCTTAGTAGCGTAAATATCTTTAATCTTAGAGGAGCTGAGGATGGGACTTGTGCTGGAGAGTGAGGCTGCATGGAATATGTTGAAAAGCAAAGCTGTGAACCCTTGAGGAGCTTAAGTGTTACTTCTCCCCCCTTTTTAGATCCATATATAAAGTTGTAAACATATTTTGCTTTTTCTTCTTCCTTCCACAAAACTATCAAACAATCTGGTGGTTTTGATACTGACAGTTTGCAACTGCTTTTTCAGAACCTCCATTTTATTTATGTAAGAGTGAATTGTTAATAAAGATGCTTTTAAAACTTTGGCTAATAGATTTCAAAAGCAATAAAGCTGTCTTTGCTTCTCTGTCTTCTGTTTATCTAAGTTGTATCTGAAAAGCTTCTGAGATATTTAATAGCCATCCTTTTTTGCATCTATGGGAAGTAATATATTCCCATACACACAGGAAAGTATTAATCTAAACTTTGGGTGTCAAGTAGATAAGAGTTTTTATCAGCCTTTAGAAGAGGAAGCTTTGAGGCACTGCCACAAATGACACCCTAAGTAAATTTAAAGTTGCTGTTTTGGAGACAATTAAACAGAAATACGGAAATACAAAACCGTGGCACTTTCAAGCAGAGTTGTCTACAGGGCTGCTGCTGTTGTAGCTGCATCTTTGGTTCCATGTGACAGGCACAGAATCAGTTTGGTTTAGGCAATTTAGTTTTTAACAGTTGTACTTTTCTAAGATAATTATAAAAGAAATCCTCGATTTTTGTGGGACAGCATTGCACTATTATAGTTCATCAGATAGGGCAATCTGCTTACACAAACATGATCAGAGAATCAGTCCTCTGTTTTCTTCATGTGATATTTTTGGTAAGCAGTGGAAGTGAGGTTAGAGTGTTGTGTTCTAGGATGGGTTTCTTTAGAGGTGGTCATCACTCTTTCTGTGCTTGTTCAGTGAAAAGCTAAATTTTTTATAATCTTGAACATCTAATGCCAAAGATACAATAATTGTACTGAAAACTCTGCCAGACTGGCTTTTTACAAAACGTTCTTTTGCCTTGGAAAATGCTGCTTTGAATGATTTTAACTGTGTGTCTTTGATCCCACAAAAATGAGCAAGTGCAGGTTTATGTTAAATCCTCCTCAGCCTTCCCCTTGTACACAGTTGATGCCCGTGCACAATTCTAACAATTAACAATTCTTGCTAAGCCTGAGGACAGCCCAGGCTCAGGCTGCTGCGAGTAACACTGCACAGTGAGGGAGGGCATTTCTGCTCTATCTCTTCAAAGGTTCCATAGCTTTTCTGCCTTGTGCATTAACTTGTTCTGCTGTGTTGGCTGATCAATTCCCTTTTAACAACTTTAGTTTTAACATCTTTGAAGTCACTCATTAAGATGCAAACTTCAGTGTATACTTGTCATTTAAGACATGATGGCTTGGATGCCTGTCAGATACCTGGCATCCTCCGTGAATATGTAGCAAGGCAGGCTGACAAGTCAGCTTGGCAATGCTGCAAGAAGGCTTTTTTTTAAATGTTACTATGGTGAGAAGGACCTTTGTCATGGTATTTATTTATTAAGATCTCCCCCCTTCCCACAAAGGCAGTTGTGTGGAGCTGGGGAGTTTTGTGTGCCCTCAAACCTGGCTGTCACAGCACAGTGTGCTGTGTGTAGAAGACCACTGGTGAATATTTTCCACTGCAGTGCAGAGCTGTGTTAATAATGCTGAAGGGGGCTCTTAGTGGTCCCCTGGGCTGCATTTTGATTAACCACTTGACTACTACTTGAATTCTCCTAACACTGCATTGATTTCAGTAGTGCTAATGGAACACAGCAGCACAGCTTGTGTGAGGATGGACTAGAGGTAGAAAAGTCAATTTTCTTTAAATCATACTAACACTTTGCTACAGAAGTTTCTAAAATGTTGGTAGAAAGCATTTTGTGCTCTGCATTTAAAATCTTGAAACCTTTAGCTCGTTTGATTGAATATGTTGTTAGAGCTTTCAGCTCACACTGCAAATTCTCTCTTTAAAGAAATCTTACCAGCTGGAGATTAAAAATGTGAATTGAATTGAGAATGTGTTAATTAGTTGGAGAACGGAAAGAAGACCTTACACAAACTAAACCAGCCTTAACTACAGTCTGTGTCTAACCACAGATAGCTGATTTCAGGACTGAAATAGAAACAAGAGAACAGTTTCATGAATTAAAGTGAGAATAGTACTTACATTTAATGATCACAACCAGAAGGAGAACAGAGATAAAACTGGTGCATAGATTTGATCGGATGTGATTACTCTGACCTTATAATGCTAGAGAAGTTCTATATTTTATGAGATCTGCTGATGGGAACACTTTTGACTTGAGCTATTATCTGTGCTGTATATCATCAAAAAATACTTTCATATGCAGTAGTCTGAAAATCAGAGTTTAAGCCTCAAGGTTCCGAAGTACATCATTTTTAGTGTCGTGTTAAATTCTTAATACATTTCTATTCTCAGAGGAGCACCAAGCTGGTCCTTAGCAGAGTAGGTAGGCTGCTGGTGTCAGCTTGCAGTTTCAGCTGTATTGCAGCCTTTTCATTTGCTTTAACCAATATTGCTATTTTAAAACTCTTATGACAAACAGAGCACCTATCAAACAGCACTCACTGCTGAGTGACTAATTATAACTCTTTTTCAGTGTACTGTCTTAGTGGAGTATTTCTAGACTTCCTAACTGTCTGATGGAGAAAAATCGAAGCAGAATTTTTTTAGCCTATTACAAAGCACATTATTTGAAGGGTGTGCAATATAGAAAAGGGAGAAAATATGCATGTAGCACTTACTATTGCTCATTTTTACTGTTTATTAAAGAGCAACTTGAAAGGAAACAAAAATCAATTCCCTGCCACACACTGTGCTTTTAGCCACATCATTCTCAACGTGGGTGTTGGAAGCCTTCACTATTGCAAATAAAACCTGTGGACATGGAGTTGAAATGCAGGAGGCAATGAAGGCCTGCATCTGTGAGCTGGTATTGAGGTGCTGAAGGCCTGGGGCTTTAGCAGATGCAGTTGCTTGTAGCAAGCAACAAGAGAGAAGCTTCTTTCCCAGTGCAGGGTTGGTGGCTTAGCTCAAATCTGCCACGTGGTTGATGCTGACGTGCCAGACTTTGCACTGAAACAACTGAGGATTGTTCACAAGTTCAGGTTCACCTGCTGTGCTCTAACGATGTCTGAAGCAAAGCTGTAGATCATTTGTGAAGGGAACATATGGCTCCTTTCTAAACATGAGGATGGAGTTTGTTAGTTATATATTTTAAATATCCCAGGACCTCACAAGCAGTATTTAAAGAGATTTTTTAAAATCTGCAGTTGGTTGATGTTTATCAATATTTTTCGGTTTTTTCTAGGATGATCTGTACCAACTGCATGCTTTTAGATTTATAATATGTCATGGTTTTAGTTTGTTAGTGCGTTGACTTTTAATGTAACATCATATGAGATAAGTGTTTAATAATTACGTCTTTTCCTAACACCAAGTCAAGAAGAGATAAGCTATGCATTAATTCAAAAACACTTAGATGTGTGTAGAACAGGAATTAATATAATGGCTCACACAAAGTTTAGGAGCAAAAAGTGTTTATTAACTACTGTTGCTTTGTACTAACTTGACAGTTGTGTTTCTAACTTTTTTTAAGTTGAAAGTTCTAAGTTTTGGCTGGGAAAAGAGATTTCAGAGCTTGCATTTTAAATTACATAAATCCTAATTAAGGATAAAAATTCTTGTGGTTTCTCAAATACTATTTTCCAGCAAAAGTAACTTTAATGTCTGGCTTAATGTAGTTTTCCCCTTCAGGAAAGAATTATCCAACATGAATTTGCTAACAGCATAATACACAGATCCAGACTTTTTAACAAGAATCCTCATCAGATATTAGGGTTTGGGGTTTTACCTCCAAATGATGAAAACCTCCTAAGTCTTGCTTTTCACGTTTTGGAAGATCTTGATGTGTAGATTGGCATCCCCAGGGTTCCACTTCTTTGTCTCCCTTGTCTTTAGGATCACACTCAGAGGTGTAAATTGCTGGTGTCTGGTCTCAGCTGCTCATGGGAAACACAAGATTTGTTCACCTCTGGATTCCTGTTTAGGGACAGCCAGCTATGAGGTGTTACCGACAAGCTCAAGCACACCCTCCATGCTGAGTTAAAATGAGCAGCAAGAGGAGCAGAAATGTGATTCTTCATACAGGGGCTGAGCATTAAGAAAAGATGTGGGAGGGATGATTCTCAACCTAGAACTCACACTGGCTGTGGCCAAGAAGAAAGGGTACAACCAGAGCATGTAGTACTTGACTGGAGCTGTCAGGATTATTCACAGGTGCATTCAGAGCTCTGCACTGAATTCTCAGGCTTGTGTGTGGAAACCAGCACTGACTTGCCCGTTTCTGCAGGCAGTTGTTGCTTTGGACAGCAGTCCTCGATGTAGATGTGTTTCCAGTCTGACTGCATCAGCTGGCTTCCTGTTCATGGGCACGGAGCAAAGACTGCTTCTCTAGGGAATACTCAGATGGAACTGCATTGCATTCCTCTATTCCTTCTGCTGTTCTTTCACATTCATTTCCTCTTGTATGCACATATTGCTACTTTTTTTTTCACCTCTGCACAGTAGTTTTACGTAAATTGTTTCATGAGACTATTTAAGTTTTATAGAATTGCCTTCACTGTGCTATTACCTGATTAGTAGCTGAAAATGAAGCAAATGAAAGCTGATGGTAAGGCTGAATGGGAAGATGGAAGTGGGGAGCTGGTGATTGTGTAAAGCATCTCCTCTCTGTGGACTATGGTGGAGAAAAAACATGAACATTTTTGAGGAAGGTGAATCTTTGGAGTGTTTACTGTTGCTGGCAAGAAGGGGAAAAGATGTCAGATACTACTGGTAATACTCCCAGACTTATTAATATTTCAATATGGTTAGAGAGGATAAAGGTGGGCATTAGTGTTCCATGTTGCCTATACAGATTATCCTGGAGAGATCCATTCTCTGTGTGTCACCCATCCCGGTGGAGGAGCAATAGTGGGACTGCTCCTGAAAAGCCTTAGTGCAGCTGGCCACAGGGGAGACCAGAAGCCTGAGAAACTCTGTAGCTTGTGCTGAGAAAAATGTCTGTCTCTTCCTTTTTACTTCTTGGAATGGACAGGAGCAGGAAGGGCAGGGAGGGTTTCAGCTTGGGAAGTGTCTGTGTGGTCCTACCACGGCTGATGGGAGCTGTTGAAGTGTCAGGCTGATGCAAGGTGTGACTGTTAATTTTTAGGTAGAGGGGTTTTGTTCTTGCAGGTAGATCTCACAAATACAGGGATCCTGTAAAACCTTGTGAGCAATGAGCAGCAGAAAAGATCTTTGCCTGTCAGCAAAAACACACTGGGGTGCAGAGGATGTGATCACACATGACAAAAGCAAATATTTAGATTACAGTTGTGTATTTACCAAAAATCAGGTGGCTGTCCATACTTTGGGTTTTTTTCTCCATCTTTTGTTTCTTTAACAGGCCATGAGATCCCCATTAAAATGAAATATGGTATAAGTGATAACTTGGCACAGTGTACTGTAAAATAAGGAATTATAGCTTGTGCTTATGTATTACCCTGTACTTAACAGGACTTAAGTAGAAGAGAGGATTTGCTTGACTAACCTTCTGAAGAGGAAAGCAATCATATGATAGCATAATTAACTTCAGATGGAAGACATATTTTTATTTTAAATGACAAAATTCATGGCTCATTCTTGTTGGCAAGCTATACACAGGCATTCAGCATTTTCCACCCTAAACTGAGCATGATGCTGAAAGTTGAACTTTGCCTATGGTTGAGCTGCATCTCTGATGTTGTACCAGAGATTTCAGAAGTCTTTTTTTATTTTAGGAAGATCTTGAGTTCGACATGCCTATAAAATCTGTTATATAGGCATTCAGACTTATGAGTTAGGAGAAAAAAAAAAGAAAAGCAAAGCCTATAAACCCTTTTAGACTATAAAGCTCTTCTAAAGTAATTTTATTAATTATTGAAAATTATCGTAATGGTAACCATGCCTCTTTATTACTGCTAGATCTCAAGTACTGATTCTGGTGTGATGCAAGGAAGGTCTGATTCCTGAACTGCAGTAAAGCCAAATGTCCTATTATTATGTAGCTCTACTGACTGAAGTGAGAATACACTTTAAATTGCTGTTATCTGTATGCATGCTCTGTATGTTCTTATTCAGAGCAGAAATCAGAGCTTTCGATGTCGGTGGTCTGGTCTGCAAGAATCCCACAAGGATAAGAACACAGGCAGAATATTTTGAAAGTGCTTATTGATTTGAAATTACAAAGTCATTGTACAAACTGCTTTGCTTCAGTGCTATTGTCATTGGCAGTACAGCTCAGTTTGTCAAATCACTCCTGCTGCAGAATCTGACAAAGAAGTGGGGACTTCCTGCCATGACTTTTCTTTTCCCCATCAAGTTCATTTTGTAATGCTTGGCTCACATTTCAATTTTTATCTTTGAAAGAAGCTATATGCAAAAAAATTGGGAAATGGATAGATCAGGTTGTGGGTTTTGCATATAATAACATAATGCAACATTCTAACTTTTTACCCACACATTTTTGTTGCTATTCTGTTCTAATACTGCAGCCTTTTTTTGTATTTTCTTTTGGGCTCTCTAATTAACATATTCTGGATGAAATTGTTCACAGTTGCTGCCACAGCATAAAGTATTCCTAGGTTGATGGCTGGCTGACTTTAATGATCTTGATTCTTGCCCGTAGGAAAAGCCAAAAATGATGCAGGTATAATTTAGATAACTGTGGGATGAACTACCTAAATTGAAAACCTTCTCCTCCACTGCTTTTGGCAAGAATCTCTCCACCATGGTAATAATTTTTCTTGCCTTAAGGGCCTGCATTAGAGGGTTCTTCTAAGAAGAAAGTTCCTTGGAGCTGAAGGGGTAATGTCCTTTAACACTGCTGCTTTTTCCTTGGCTCATGGGCTAGAAATCTTGCTCTGTATTACAGTCTTTAATGCATTGCAGTAATGTAGAATGAAAAAATATTAAAATGGGAAAAAAAAAGAAGAAAAAAAGATCTTGTGAAACCACAGGAAATGTTTCCTGTGAGATGTGATGTAGTGCTACTCAGTTGTTAAATTAGATCATATTGCAACATTTATTAATTGGGTCATATATCTGGTGCCAAGTTTCAGATCATGGGTATTTGATAAAGTGATAGCAGAGCTTGAAAAACTAGTTTTATATTTAAGAGCCATATATATCCTATAAATGTTTGACAAATGAAAACAAATTGTTCCAATTTATTAGTTTTAAGCTCACTTTAATTAGGAAATTATCTTGTTATTTTCAGTATGGATTAGCATAATTTTTGAGTCTTCATAGATCGATTTCTGTAATTCAGCACTTTTACTTCAAGTCAGAGTTGAAATCGCTGCAACCATTTTCTCGTGTGGTCAGAAAGGAGCACACTGAGTTTTAATGTTATAACAAATATTACCCAGTAGGACCCTTCAGTCAGTCTGGACTGTGGATTCATGAAAATAAAAGGCAGGATTCTTCAGGCTATCTGTCAGAACTGTGAAATGAAGCTCAGTTATGGTCCATGTTTCTCTTTAGATCTCATAAATGGAGCCCAGGAACAGTGTGAATTGCCTCCTATGGATGGTTTTCCTCACTGTGAAGGGAAAATAAAGGTAAGTGAACTGGTTTTAATCTTATGTGCATTCTATTAAAAATATGGAACATATGTTGCAAAAGGTCACTACTCAGTGGTGTAAAACAAGAACAAGTGAGTCAAAAAATAGGATATTTAGGACTGTGTGTTACTGCAGCATTGTTCACCTCAAGCCTTTAATACTACTGCTGCAGGGAAATAAAGTGGCATCCTCTTAAGACAGGAAAAGGTTGCCATATTAAAATCCTATATTATTTACTGAAAAGCCTTACTGTTGTTATTCACAAACTCCTCCTTTTGGAAAACCCCTCTCCTACCCATGATCTCATCTACCCATGATGAGTAATTTGGTGCTCCCCTGCCCCAGGGCTGTGATTCTGTGAGTACCTGACTCCAGCCCCTTTTTCAGCATGAAGTTTCTTTGCAATTCTTTCATCTCTTTGCCCACAGGTCTATGTGGTTACTCTGTTCCCCTTTTGTCTTGAAAACATTCTGCCTCTTCTGCTCAGGAATAGGCAGTGCCCAAGTGTGCAACCAGAATTCTGGGATTCACAGTGGATGCTACATAAGTCCTGTATTTTATTAATAATGCAGTTGGAAAGTGTAAATATTACAACCTATCAGACTTTAGTTGGAAAGGGGGAAAAAAGGCAGCAAAAACAAAGAAACTCCAACAAACTTGCAGAGATGGAGGTTTTTAAGGTTTTTTTCCTCCCAAGATATGTTTCAAATGTAAGGGATACTGATTTATTACTGTGAATGCCCATCTCTAAAAGATCAAGGCCAGGTTGGATAGGGCTCAGAGCAAGCTGGTCTAATGGAAGCTGTCCCTGCCCATGGCATGTGTATTGGAATGAGATCATCTTTAAGCTCTCTTCCAACCCAAATCATTCTGTGATTCTATGATTAGTAGGGGACAGTAGTAAAATTTCTGCTTGCTTAAATACACAGGTATTTGTGAAATTAAAAGTCTCTACATTTTGAATCTCTAGTCTGTGTTTTGATCTGTTTTGGCAAACAGACTGCATAGTGACTATGTAATAAATTATTGGAATATTGAAATATAAACTGAAATTCATTATTTGCTTCTGCAGAAATGGCAGATTCTTGGCAGATTTCAGTCTTGGTAACTGAAACGATCTGTGAAATTCTAGAGGGAGCATATCATGGTGGGGAACACACAGTGCATTCAACTCCAGCCACAGCCAAATGTCTGGATCCCAATTTTATTTTCCTTTTGAAATTTGTCTCTGCTTGCCTGGCTGCCAGTTTGTATAAGCTATGTTCACATCTGCTGTGTTGTTGCTTCCTCAGCATTACTGAACGCAGGGATGCAGTATGCTGCTAATCATTAATAAAATCCCTGCTTTGTTATTTGTGATGTTTATAGCTACTTTGCCACTTCTTCCATTATTCGTGGGTGTGAAACAGAGATGTTTTGTGTGCTTTAAACTAATAAAATTCTGTGTCGTTTGTTCTGTTACAGTGGATGAAAGATATGTGGCGATCAGATCCCTGTTACGCAAGCTATGGTGTAGATGGGTCCACGTGCTCCTTTTTTATTTACCTCAGTGAGGTCAGTAATCTTTTAATCTGCAGAACAACATATTGCCTTCAGAGCTTTGTAACTGTGCTTTTTTCGAAGGAAATCATCATTTTGTTCGAAATAATTTTGTCAAGAGGAAAGAGTTATTAAAATGGAATTATTAAGTGTGTTGCTATTATTCATAAAGTCTGCAGGGGGTCCTAGCCTGGAGAATTCTGATGTTTGTAACTGCAGTGATGTAAGCAGCAGCTCTTCAGGGAGTCCACCTTGGGTATCCTGTTAAAACTGAGTATGAAGCTCAGTCAGAGATCTTTGCCCTTAAACACTTTCTCTGTTGCTTTTAATGCAGATCCTGAGATACTAATAGGGAGGCATTTGGAATTTTGGAATGGAAAATTTAGAAAGTGGTGCTAGGTGATCCATTGTCCAAAGCAGCATGGCCACTTCCTGCTTGGAGACTGTTTGTGAATTGTGGAATCTGTTAGCAGAAATTAAAAAAAAAAAAAAAAAACAACCTAAATGTTACGTTTTTGAGTGGAGTTGCAGCTATATTGGCTAAAGCCTTTGGTATCTGTCACAGTGTTTTGTGCACAGCTGAGTATGGTGCTTGTCCTGGTGAGGCTTTTTTTTTTTTTTCCTGTTTCCTGGGTAACACTTGTTTCCCAAGAATTAATTTTGTCGGTCAATTATCATGAACTCTATTACTGGCTTGAAGTACATGCACCAGAAATAGTCAGGTGTATTTGATCACTCGGCCTCTTCTTCCTTATAAGTGAAATTTTGATAGCTTATGGCAACTGATCTTAGAAGTAGTATTGATATCCAGTGGCTCACTGCTTGCAAAGAGCTGAAAGAGCCAATGTGGCTGCAGGATTGTAGCTAATAATAATTTCCTAGCTTCTATAGGATTGGGCTGGGATTTTAAATTATTTATTGGAGATTAAAGCAGTCTATTATAATAAATAACTCCATTGTAATCAAAGTAGTTTCTGTTGATTTACTCAGCTGGCTGTCATTGAATTTCTGGGGGTGTTGCTTGAAGCAGCAATAGTTAAATGCATATCCAAAATATTTATCTGAAGGCACAACAGAGGCCGGGTTGAATCACAGTTTTGACTCATTCCATTTCTGTGTTGATTTATTCATGGACTGGGAAGCTATGGAAGGAAAAGATACAGGATGACTTTATTATTTATCTTGTTATTTATCATAGAGGATAGAGATATGGTTTCACAATCATCTGAAATTGATCTAAGGTTTCTACTAGAAGGTTTTGTTTTAGCATCAGCAGAGCTATGTTTGGTCATTAGTATTCTGTCAACCAGCAGGTGCTTCATGGTTTTAATGCAGATATATTGTAAAAATGATGCTGTATCTCAGCTGAATGCAAGAATCTAATATTCTTCAATGACATTTATTATTTTGCATTTCTGTTAAATCCCAGTTTTTTATGTGACAGTCTTCCCTTATCAGTTTTTAAAAGTCGGTTGATGTTGTTAGCTCTTTCATAATTGATATTTCATGACCAAATGTGAGAGACTTTCAGAGGCCAAATAGTTGTTTTTTCAAGGGTCTGGGATTTGAAATTTTTCTTGAGGCAGCACTATTTAATGTGGTCAACTTTTCATTTCATGAAAGAATAAAAGTGCAATTAGCCTATGTGCATATTTGGTAACTTTAGAAAAAGGTCTTTTTTTTTGTTTTAGTGTGTTTTCTTATGACAGAATGTAAAACTAATATTGGGTGAACGTGTTATTAACCTTGAGTTTAAATTTGGCATTCTTAATCCTATGATTAATTTTATGATTAATGTCCAGCAGCAGAGGTTGAAAGCTTAAATGTTTGCGAATGCAAGCATGAAATGAAATTCTAATAACACTACAATGATGTGGATTTATGAGGTGTGTTGGCTGCTAGGGATAACGTGGAAATGCTGTTGCAAGAGTAATTTGTCAAAGTGGACAGTGATGAAGAGTTGACAGTTTATAGCATGGTTGCACAGCTGAATGATAAATGTGTCTACAGAGTTCTCAAGTCAGAACTGCTGATTTAAAATATTAAAATGCATTAGGGTAATGGAAAGGATATTACTGTTAAGATTTTTCTTTTTTATTTCAAGGTTAGACTATTGGAGTGAGATGGTTGTGTATGTGCATGTTTCAAAAGGCAATATATGCATCAAATCATGTACAACCACAGTTTGGAAAAACAATGTGTATGAAATTATGCATATATCTAGTTTTACTCTTAAAATCACCTCTGCAATCTAGTGTGACAAGTCTCTGCTCTTTCATACTCTTCCAGAATCCAAGCTTTTGCCTTTTATTTAAAGCTGTCCCCTGTGCAAACTTGCAGATGAAACTGTGAGAACTTTTGCACTTCTTTCTCACTGTTTTGCTCCAGGCACTGGATCATTCCTGGGGTGTGGATAGGCAACTGTGTGGTCATAGACTCATGGAATGGTTGGAAGAGTCTTTAAAGCTCATCTTGTTCAAACCCCTGCCGTGGGCAGAGGCACCTTCCACTATCCCAGGATGCTCCAAGCCCTGTCCAACCTGGCCTTGGACACTTCCAGGGATGGGGCAGCCACAGCTTCTCTGGGCACCTTGTGCTGGGACCTCACCACCCTCTGGTCCTCAGAACACAAATTGTGCTGGAGTCTTTGGAGAGTGGTCTCAGTAGCAAAACCAGACTTACATTCTCTTGAATACAGAGTCAGACAGGGATTAGAAATAGCAAACATTACAAAGCAAGTTAAACTTGATTCCTTTTAACCATGATACCCGTAGAGAAGAGCTACTTACTTTTAAACTTAGCGTTCAGTTCGTTTTGAAAAAGGCAGTTGTTTAACACTGTAATGGCATTGGCACAGTTATTTTCAGGGATGGCATTGCCTCTGGGGATAAATGTGAAAAAATTAATTTGTAGGCAGTACAAAAATACATTTCACTGCAAAATGTCAGTTTGCAGCTGAGGAATGAAGTTTTTAAAAATATCTTCTAGAAAATGAGTTTTTCACACTATTTCCAAGCTTAAAAAAAAAAAAGTGGAGAAAGTGGAGGGGGCTTACACACTTTTTTTTTTTTCTTTATCTACATATGTGTTTCTCTGAGATGTCTGCTTTCCACACAGGAATAGGACTGGTGGTCAGCTGGTAGCTGTGGTGTAAGTTACCACCTCCCATTACACTGGTGCTTACCTGCTGGAGCTGGGCAGATCTCTCTAAAATCCCAGGCTCTGGATCTCCAGCTCACCTTTCAGGTTCACATGTGATTTTTGGTACCCGTCTTGGAATCCAGCACTTCAAAGATTTAAAAGTGATTTGAATTCCAGTCTGTGAGCTGCATGTCACATTTTGCATGTGTGCTAATACACTACTGGAGAGAATTCTTATTTTCAGTCCTTCAGACTTAATGGAAACACAAGGTATAGTTTGGTAGTGGGAGTATTTTTCTTCACACTTCTGCTTTGAGGGCTGAAGCAGAAAAACACAAATCAAAGGTGATTTTGAGCATGGATTTGTTTCCAGGGTGCAAGATGTAGTCTGAGGCACAACTTAGTGAGAATTCCTGGGTATCATAATTATAGAGGTTCCTAAATCCTTTTGGTTTTTCTAGTTTACTGCAGCTTGCTCACACCCATGGGGAAGTCCCCCTTCCATTCTTTCTGCTGCTGATCCTGGACATTGAGTTAATGACTTGCATTTCTTCCATGTAATGTAGCATCAAACCAGCTTCTTTCAATTCTATGCAAATACTCAGAAATTTCGCAAAACTGGTGTTGTTGTTTGAAATGTAAATTACCAAAAGTTCAGACTTACTTAGTCATCTTACCTATGTCCCTAAGAAACTGAAATGCTAATGGAAGTCAGCACTTTGTCCCTGAATTATCTTCTGGTGGATTGGCCTGATTTTGAGCTATTTGGGCTCAGTTATTTTTAGTTCTTCTGTCACCTTAAACTGGGATTAGTCATGTAATGACTTGTTGGGAAAGACATAAATGCCAGTGTATGAGAGGAATCAAATACAGTGCCCATTACTGGAGTCAGACAAGAGGACATTGGTTGATTGATGTGTGAAATGTTGCATTGCCATGTCACTGGGGCTGTGGGTACAACACCCAGCACTGGAGTCTGCTTTTGGAAACCACCAAGGCCACCTGTGCCCTACTCCATTTCACTAAGCAGGCAGGCACTCATCTTGTGATCACAGATTCTGCAACCCCTTCAAAGGGATTCTGTCACTGAGGAAATGCTAAACAAAAAATAGGAGTTGAGAGAGTCACCTTCCCAACTGGGGCTGTTCTTTCCTGCCTTCATCCTGCTAATAAAGATTCACTTTCTTTCACCACATATTGCACTGGATTTTTTGTAGTTTGTGTATTCTTCTCTCTTGGGCTGATTTAAGACACTTAATAGCAGCACTGTACCATGGACAGAAGTACACTGAGCAGTGTGTTCAGCTGGTGTGCAAAGGAAGTTGTTTTAGCTTCCCTGTGGTTGGGCTGCACCTGCCCTTTGGCAGAGTCCAAAATGAAGATTATCCCAAGTGCTTAGAGCATACCTTTCAGCTCTGGCTTTATTCAGTGCCCACTGTGACTCTTTGAAAGCATAAAAGTCTTTCTGAAATTTTGGATGTGGAGAGCTGCTGGCAGAATATACTTTGATTCAATTTGGAAGATGCTCAGACTACTCCAATGCTACAGATGTTTGCCAGGTTCTTAAAACTCCACTTGAAGTACTTGCTCTGTAATAGAGTCAAGTGCTGCAATCTTGCCTTGCATTCAGTTTCAGAGTGTGTCTGAGGAAGAGTCACTGGAACAGATACCTGCAAAGCTTCTGTAAAGCAAGTACTCTTCAAATTGATTAAGTTTGTTTGGGGTTTTTTTCATCCTAAACCTAGCTATTTACACCTCAGAGCAGTTCAGAACACCAGCTTTTCTCTAGTATCTGGAATCATTTAGCACTTAAAATTTGAGCTTTTAAACTGCTGTGCAACTTAACCTTAAGGTGCTGGCTACTTATCCTCCAGGCATTGCTGTGACTAATGTCATTCCAAACCAAGTATGGAACACTTGACTTCTCAGGTGGACATGGTTTCCTGAGCAAGATCAAAGACTGTCTAATGCACTTGATTTGCATTGGATTCAGTACCAGAACAGGAGGCACAGCTGGTCTTATTCAAAAATATGACAGTACAAAGATAAATATAGTGTGTTCTGAATAATAGCTTAGCATTTTTATCATTCATCCAAAAAATGATCTGTCTTCAAATCTGCAGTTGCTGCTTCCCAACAGTCATCTTTAACTGCTAATCTGTCTGGTATCACATCCTTCCTATTAAATCATTTACATGACAGTACAACAGTAGGTTGCTGTGGAGAGAATAAGCTGGAGGAAGAATTGATGGTAACCCAGTGAGAGGAAGGCAGTGCTGGAAATGGGGAAGAGTAGTCCTGGTTCCTTCTTCAGAGGCAGCTTTAGAGTTTGGTCCTAAATGGTCAAATGAACAAGGTGGGAAGCAGGATCTAAATGAACATCACTGCCTTCATTCACCTTGCTCAGAGTTAGGGCTTGTTGTATGCAGATCTTCTGTACCTAAACAAATACAAAGCTGAAGTATTTATATGTTTCTGATGAGTCTTCATCTAGACCCACTTTAGTGATATCATAATCCTTTCTGCCAAAGTTGCTAAAGATCAATGAGGAAAAATGAGAGCCAGATCAACTGCAGATACTGATATTGCTTTGAATCTATTCCTTAAGTGTTTATTTGTGATGAGAATTATTGTAATTTATTTTTAGACTAGAGGGAATATTTCTAAAAGCACAAAAGAACTGTATTTGTTTTTCAGTTAGTGAGGCATGCAGTGAACTGTCCTTGGCAGCCCTGAAAAATCTGCAATTCCTTTAGGATGCCTTGTGGTGCGATGTGAAATACATCAAGTCAGAAAAGGGGCACGTACAGTAGTCCTTGAAATGTCATATCTTAATTTTAGATCAGTTCTAATGGTAGGAATAATGCGAAATTTGTACTATAGAAACAAAGAAAGAAAAAAAAAAGCAGAGAGAATTTGTGACTGTGCATGATTTGTAATGTGGAGCTTGCAACTCTTTTCTGCCACAACTTTATAGTTGTAAAAGTTAAGATTGATAATTGCCACAATTTCTGATGTGGTTTCAGAGTTGAAGACCATTTAAGAATCAGATGGTTTCAAAGGAGGTTGATAAGTCACTGCTTTCAAATATGTTTAACACATTGAGTAGGCTAAGTCATAGCATTCAAAAAGCTTTTTTATAATTTGTCTGAGAAACCCAAGGTTGATACATTTCTTCTCTTTAATGAGGTTAGGATGGCTATTCATTTATTTTCATGTGATTGGCCTTCTAGGCAATCATATGGTGTGATCTTAAGCCTTTAATCTGTAATGCTCCAGGCTTCTGCAGCATGATTAAGCTAAAATTGTGTTTTGACAGGTCTGTGATTGGAGGAACCATAAGAGGAACTCTGACTTTCAATTCTCTGAGAGTTGTGAACTTAATCACTAGTGATGGGGTGTCTTAGCCAGCTGATAAATTTTTGCATTTCCCCCTTTTCACAGTACAGTCATGTTTCAGTTTCCATGGGTTTGCCTCTAACAGTGAAATTTCTCCTTCCCCAGAGCAAGTGGTCTAATTTCTTAAGGTCCTTAAATAATAAAGATTCTACCTAACAAGCAAGATCCCTGGGGACAGCTCAGGAGCTCTCAGTGACTTGCATCCATTTGCTATTTCTTCACTGATTACTCCCTGTTGTACTTTTTCTAGTAGAAGTATTGCATTTGCCTTGATCATGTTTCTCCAAGAATCACAGCTGTTGATGCTTGTGAATATTGTTACTTATGTTATAATTACCTTATTTATAGCCTTCAAACATGGTGGCTTTGATTCTATGATGATTCTTACTTTTATGGTCTTCATTGCTACAAGATAGAACTTTGATCCTTTGATTTAGCAGGCTTTGTCTTTTTATTGAGATATTCTAGGGAGATGGAAATGTTCCAAAATATGTATTTTTGTAAGGTCTATAAGCATAAAAAACTTACTGAAAACATTTTAGAACGGCTCACAGAAATTGTATTTTGAGCATTTAACAGCTGCCTTGATCTTCTGTTTTCATTACCATGAATGAATATCTAAATGTGACTTTTTCTTGCAAATTTGCTGGGTTAAAAGAGCATTGAATTGCAAAGTAATCTTAAGCTTTTCCTACAAAAAAAGCGGTTTTATCTTGAAATGATCACCTTATTATCAGCTGTTGCCTTATTTAAGCTATCACAGGTTAACATAAAGGTGTAATATAAAGGCAGTGAGTGGAAGCTTTGGTCAAGCAGCTGAAAATAAAGTAACATTATTTATTTTAATGTGATTGTTTTATAGGTTGAAAATTGGTGTCCTCGTTTACCTTGGAGAGCAAAAAATCCTAATGAAGAAACTGATCAGAAAACAGTGGTAAGAGCAACCATGTCCTTAATAGGGACAAACATGAGCAATAATGCAGTAATTGTGATTCATGCAAAATATCCTGGAGTTCTGTGTCACATAAATGCTAAAAAGATTAGAATTTACCAATTTTACTCCCCAGTTCTTCAAAGCTGAAAGAAATCCTCCTTCACATGTGTTGTTCATGTAGCCAGTCATTGTATTGTGCTCTTACTGGTAGATTTTCATTACAAACATTTTTGTGTTTAAATTTATGAAATACTGTACACAGATACTGAGAAAAATTACAAATCCACAGATTGCTCACCACTGTTAAGTATCTATGAAAATGTTCATTTTTATTGCCCCAAAAATCTCTGCCTTTTTTACAAAACTGCCTTAATGGAAAAGGCTTATATCCATTTCAGGTTTGTAGTAACATTTTGATTATTCCTAATTTTTTCCCATTAAATACTATACAGCACACAGGGTTGTTTCTAAATTATTACAGCCTAATTATGCAGCAATTAGGTATTTCAAGATAATGTAATTGCTGGGCTGCATATGAACACTACTTACATAATATAGATATAGGCTGTCTCATTTTGTAAAACCAATTGATCTTAGAACAGTCTAGCTTTGAAAGAGTATTTCCTTTAAAATTCATACCCTAGTAATGTTTCTTCCTTTCTGGTATAATTGGAGACTTCCATGTGTTTGGAAGATGGATGATTTATATATGATATAAATCTTGAGCCTACTGTTCTGTATTATGATTTAGACATACCCTTACCTCATTTTAAAGCACATGAACAAAACCAGATCTTATATTGCAGAAATAAATGCATTGTGAAACACTGCAAACATATTCTGAGCTACCAAGTACTACTAATAAAAATAACAGTAATTTATGTAGCTTAGAAGTGTCTGTTTAAGTATATCTTTAATATTAGAACTAAAATCTTAATCTGCTAAGAGTGTATATATTTCTATTTATTTTTTTTTTAAGAGGAATATAAAGCACAGAGCTCACATTTGAGCAGTTTTTTTAACTTCTGGAAAGTATGCTGAAGAATAACATGTTTGGGGTGTTTCTTAATGCTTTGCTTGAAGGCTGAAATTCGTATCAACTTCGATAATCTCTACAAAATGATGTCAAGGCACGAGGAATTCAGGTGGATGATGTTGCGCATCAGAAGAATGGCTGACACCTGGATTGAAGCAATTAAATCTCTTGCAGAAAAACAAAATTTGGAGAAAAGAAAACGAAAAAAGGTAAATGAGAACACTTTTATTCCTGTCACTTGCTGTTGTATGGGCTTCTTCCAGGTGTTGATACTCTTTTTAAGAAGTGTTTTGCTGTTTGAAATTCTGTTGCAATGGGTGTTTGCTTTACAGATAGTTTTATGTGTTTTGCCTGAGTCAATCTTGGAGTAAGTTTTCTGACCTCTGTAATTTTGGATAAAATACAGACTATGTAGACTAAATAGAGACTATGTTCTAAAGGGAGAAAATGTGAATTTACTGCAAGCTGATGACACTGGAGTGTTTTATGCAATCATGGTAAATAACAGTTGTCCATCTTCATTGTCCAAAATTGAGACTCAATGGTGTATCTTGGGTGTGGATTTGAGTCGAATTAAAGTTGATGAAAACTTTGGATTGGCTCAGTTTAAACTCCTGTAATGAGTTCAGTTTTAAAGGCATGAGATACCTGAAGTGAAAAGGTGTCATTCATTTGATTTAATTTTTTTAAATTTTTTTTTTTATTACCTCAACTAGTTAAGACAAAGCCAAATGTTGCAAACATGACAACAGGTTTCCTTTCCTGCCTTGTTATTCCTGGAGCCAGTCCTAGTGGCAGCAGCCCCCCCATGTATGTTCATATTTCTACCCTCTCTTAAACCTGGCTGGCTCAGCTCCTTGCTAGAGATTCTCAGTCCTTGCATTCATTTCAAAATTAAATTATTTGGGGGGAAGTATTGGTGTTGATGTTTTTTTGGTTGGTTTTGGGGTTTGTTTTTTTTTTTGTCTATAGTTGGAATTTAATAGAAAGAAAAACTATAATGTATAATACTTTTATGTTTAATAGCAAATGTCAAGCATATGACTTTCCTTTCCAGATCCTTGTTCATTTGGGGCTTTTGACAAAGGAATCTGGATTCAAGATTGCAGAAAATGCGTTTAGCGGTGGCCCACTTGGTGAATTAGTGCAGTGGAGTGATTTAATTACATCTCTCTACTTACTGGGCCATGACATCAGGATTTCAGCTTCACTGGCAGAGCTCAAGGAGTAAGGAGATTACTTTCACTTTTGAAACTGGAATTAGAAGAAAAGAGTTGTAAACTCTTGAAGCTTCTATTAACAGTCTATAATTTCTTGAAGCATAAAATGAAAGTGATCATTCACTAAACAGAGGATAAGATTATTTTCCTGAGCTAAGTATATGTGCCATGGAAAGGATAATGTGTTTTCATTGTAGCTTCAGGCTCCTGGGACTTCATAAATGAATGTTGTAAAAATCCAACTAAGCAGCTTAGTCTTTAACATTCCAGGTGCTTTAACCAGCTGCAGTGGGAAATGTTACAGATTAGCCTAACTCTGTGTCCTCTGCTTCAGTTTCTGCTGTTCTTCACTCAGTATCTCATTTTAAGATAAAGGTTTAAGTTCTTTAAACATGTTACTTTTGATGTAGTTAATTGCTTGTGTTAGGTCAAATTGCTCCTTATTCTTCATTGTCCTGCTTTGCCAGCTAGTTCAGCACCAGACATAAAACATCTGTTTGAAGCTTGAGCACATGTGCTTTTTCTGCAGCTTTCTTTTTTAAATTACATGACAGCACTGTTTTAAAGGGAGCTCTTATACTATAAAGCTGTCAATAGAAGTCAGAATTATTTTGAATAATTTTGAAGCACACTATTTTTAAGTATTTCAAACATATTATTCTTTTCTTTAAATTAGATGAGATTTTTAGTGAAAATTAGTGCTTTACATTTAATAAATGTTGAGATCTCTAGCATTTCAGTGTTCTTATATGGTTCATGATTTCAAAACAGTAAAAGAGTAAAACTTTTTTGGAAACTGGAATTATTGAAATAAATAGAATTACAGCATCAATTCAAGGTATTTGGAAAGTAATACTTTTTCATATTGCTTCTGTTTTGTTTAGGATTATGAAGAAGGTTGTAGGTAACAGATCTGGCTGCCCAACCCAGGGGGATAAAATTGTAGAACTCATTTACATTGATATTGTGGGACTGACTCAGTTTAAGAAAACCCTTGGTCCATCATGGGTTCATTACCAGTAAGTATAACACTCACTTGCCCTCTAAACTGCTTTGTTAAAGAGCTTTTGTTGAATAACACATGTCAAAATACTGAAATAATAAGTCCATTCACATGAATTTATTTAAAAATGAAAATGTACTTTTATGTTGTCCTTAGCTCTTAGGATTAAAGGGGCTATTACATGAGATTCTTAGATTCAAGCATTTATAATTTTTAAAATCTTAATTATCCTCTTGGTGCATCATCATCTCTGCCCTTCTTTCCCTCCTTTCTTTACCTGCACTTCCCCCTCCCTATTTTTTAAATTAGTAGATGAGCTGAGAGATTACTTTTATTGTTTAGCTGGAATACCAGAGGCATGTTTTGCTTGTTGGTGTTTGTAACCACACTGGACCAATGATTGTGGAGATTTATCTATTCTAATTGTATTGCCCAACAACTGCAGTGCAATTTTCTGTTCCATTCCTTAAGATATTGGACAGAGAGTTGTCTTCAGGGGCAGGTCTGAAGAATAAACTGCAGTTATTGCTGCTTTTGTAATCTAGAAACATCCTTCCATTAGAAATGGAAGGTGAGGGTCACAAGAAATGACTTTTCTTAGTGTCTGCAGTTTTAGAACCTCTTTTCTTTTTGTCAATCTCTTTAGATCATTAAGCCTCCCATGCGTTGTACAAATACATGTCAATATGACATAAACCCAAATCTGAATTACTGACTTGATTTTTCTATACCTGCTCAAATTAGCTGTGTTTCATCATCCAAAAAGTCCAGTAAATCCTGCTTGAAGGAAGGTATTGGAAGGTGTTCACAGCAGAAGAACTGTTTTCTTTCAGCCTCAGGATTTTCTAGAGCATTGAATCTTTCCTGTGTAATTTTAAATGAGAGTACTGTGATCACCATTGCAGATTAGATTACTCTTAATCTCTTTTTTGAAGCAGGGGAGTAAATGGATATTCTAGTTTTTAGGAGCCTGTTAATAAAGATAATCCCATTTTCCACCGAGCACCAGTTGCTTGTCTGTGTGCCAGATGTAATTGTCACTAGGAGATCACATGCAGCACTCTGGTCAGGGTATGAAACCCTTCTTATAAATTTTAAATGTTTCTTCCTGTCTGCTTGCAATTACCTGTCTGGTATATCCTGGAACAAAGCTATGGAAATATATATTGAGATTATAGATTAGCTGTTCAATTTTTCTTTCTTCACAGAATCATTACATCGTGAATGATCAATCTGTTTTTCATTGATTACTCTTTTGTGGTAATGGCTTAGGAGAGCAGAATTACATTTAACTCCAAGTACCTTAGGTACTGAACAATTTTTTTAGGCTTTTGGAGGAGAAAAAGATATCTTAATACCTGTTTTCTACAGCACTGGATTTCATGGACTGGAAGGGAGTCTCATCTAGTCTATAGCCTGACTGACATAGATAAGGGTGCATTTGTCCTTCATGGGAGATTTTTGCCTCATCTTTTACTGAAGACTGAGAAAGATGCACCAACACGTTGTTTTATAGGGTTAAGCTTTTCTTTGAAGTGTTTTTCTTGGCCCAGTAGTTTCTTGCTAACTGCCTGTTACTGCTTATTCTAGTAAGGTTCTGGAGAATAAATTACTTCTTTCTCTTCTCTGCCAACCCCTAGGATGTCTTCTATACTGCCTTTCCTCAATTTGCATTTTTAAGATATATACATTTAAGGGTTTGAATCATTACTTACAATTCATCTTCTGTATACCTTTCATGAAACTTGTTGCATTTGTTGTGAATGTCTGTAATTATGTGATGCTTTTTCTCAAGTGCAGTGTACAAAAGGATCCAGAGTCTAGCAGGGGCTACAGAATTGATTAAAGCAGGAGAATTAATTCATAGCTTCATGCATGCTGTCTCCTATTTAAGGATCCTCTTCCAATAATTGTTTTTTCTCTCAGCATCATGAGTTATCTTATAAATTTTGTCATTAAAATGTTTTGAAGTTAAAAGCACTAAGTGTGTTATAACAGCATAGGCATCCATTTCCATTTAATTCCAATAAAATAAACATTATCACAAATAAAACTGCTTTTTAGCCCTTGTTCTTTACAAACTTTGCTTTTTTTCTCAGTTATGTTTAATGTCAGTAGGAATAATTGTTTGTCTTGAAAGTGTTTTTCAGTAGATGTATGCAGGTCAGCTTAGTCTGGTTTATACAGATCAGACTCAGATGAAAATGAATTAAAATATTTTTATTCACTTCAGATCAGAATAGAGTGGTAGAATAAACCTCTGCCTTCAGAACAGTCACTTGGTGAGAGTGCTTTATATAATCTTGCTGGGTGAACTTGAGCCCTGAGGAAATTTTTGGTAGTTGCAAATCAGGTTTCTGGAACTGCAAGCTCGAAAGAAATGACCCTGCTGCTTTGGGAGTGAGCATTTCTGAAAGGTTCTTCTGTACAGCTGAGAGCACCAGTGCCTTTTGCTGCTGTGTGCTTTATCTGTGGGATAATTGGTGCTGCAAAAAGCAGGAACACAGCAAAACACATCTCATTTTGGAGTGCACCTTATTTGCAAGCAGAACAATGCTGGATTTTTCACTTCTGAGGTGTGGATATTTGAATGCAGTTCGTGTGCAATTTGCAACATACAAATTAATGGCTTAATATAGTTTGAGAAGTGCAGTCTTTCTTAGCACCCTCATCCTCCATGCAGCACATAAAAATCTGGTATTTTTTCATTTTTCCACAGTCTCTCTAGCAGTGACTCATTCCCATATGCCAACAATCCAACTGGCTTTTTTTTTCTTGAAATAAATTAACGTGACAGCTATCCTGAGAAATGAGCAACATTCCTGCCTTGTATGTGTTCTCTAGAATACATCTTTTTTAGGAGAGTTATTTTCTGTCCTAAGATTTTAAATGCAAATACTGAGTGGCTTGATGACGTGGGAGAAGGACACAAAAAAATGTGTATAAATACTTCCACTAGGTCAACTCTCTTAAGATTGTGCTTCTGCCCAGTACTTAAGGGGGAAAAAAAAAAGCTTCTTTTAAATAATCCTGGGTTACTTTTGTCTGATTTTTTTTTTTTTTGTAAGCCCTAAAATTGTCACTTTTAATGTGCAAGACAAAAAAGACTAATATGGATGTTTCTAAAGCAATTTACTACCTACCAGTCCATTTTTTAATGAGACAGAGAATAGACTTAGTCTGACACCAATTTCAGGGCATGCTGCAATTCTCTGCTGCTTCACTGCTAAAGCTAGGTGACATTTTAGGAAGGAGGAGTGGGAAAACTGAAATTAAAGGTATACCAAATTAGGATTTTAATTTAAAATATATCCCTGAGTTATTAAAAAAATATACTGTTTTGTCATTTACAAAATCAATTATTTCAGTTTAGAAATGTTAATGCATTGTATGCAAAAATAAAATAAAAAAAGAAAAGCATCTAAATTGTTAAGTGAAATAAATAGAGGATAATAGAGGATATGGTACTAGGGTTGACAATCAAGGCATTCTTACATATATTAAAATATCAGTTCAGCATAACTGGTACTAATTACATTCATTTCTAAATTTTAAATCTTTGCCAGCTATTTTCTGCTGCATTTCAGGGATTAGTTTCACCACTTGAAGCTTTGATCTCTCATACCCACAGACTTGCACTTTTTGCTATCATCTTTTTTTCTGACTTAGTTGATGCCGAATCATATAAATATTTTTTTTTTTATTTCTTGCTTTCTGGTTTAGATTTCACATTGCCTGTCCTGATTCAGAGATCCTGTGTGTATTGGACATGGTTCCTTGTATCCCTATGAACCATTAATGCTACTTCTCTTACATCTGAATACAGGAAAAAGAGAGGGAACAAAGCAATGTAGTGCTCCTTACATACATCTCTTGACAAACTCCAGTAATGTTGCAGTTTTTCAGTAGCTTTCTCCTGTTTTTCATTCTCCTGTACTCAAGTACCTGGCCAAAAGCTGCATGTTTGAGAGGAATTTTGTTTTAAGACCTGCCAAGAAATAAGAGGGCTTTTATTACTGAATGATTCATCAGTGCAGAACTTGTTTTGCTCCTGCTCAAGTATTTTGTGTGATGCAGAGATAATTGCCACAGTTGTAAAATATTTTCATTGAGAACAGTTGACATAAAACACTGCACAGAAACTGATCTGTCATCTTTGTTGTTTGGTGAATCATAATGTGTTGTATATTTTGACTTTCTTTTTGTTTGAAATATCTCTGTGAAGGTTTAAAAAAAACACATAATTTTGCTCAATTTGTATTTTGAAATACAAAGGTAGCATTTCATAGAACATGAAAGTTGCTGGGATTTTTTTTCTACTTCCCAAATTATGAATACTTTAGAGAAAGGAGCAACATATAAGTAATATGTAAACTTATTTTGAGGACTAAAATCTTTTATTTTTAAAGCTGACAAATGGTTGAAAGTTCTTTCACCTTGTGAGGGCTAAATTCTTTCACATTTGAAAATCAAATCAGGTTTTTTACTGAACAGAATGTACATGTGGGCTTGGAGCATGGGAAATGTTGAAAACTGTGAAAAATAGCCATTTTTAATGGTAACTTGCAGCTACCTCCCTTCTCTGCCACCCATGAGTTTGTATCCCTTCCTTAGCACATGTGACATAAGGAGCAGTGATAAGAGTTCATGTGTTTGCACCACAATAGCACATGATGTTTAATTGCTGTGTAGTATTTTCTGCAGTTTTGTTTGGAGGGGGCTGAAGAATGGTAGGGTCAGCAGCTCTGGAGCCCTGTAATGCACTTCAGTGGCAATGGGCAGCATGTCCAAGTCACATCAAAGGTTTGGCAGGCTGCATTTTGGAAACAGAACTTCTAGAATCTCTATCCTAGAACACGTACTGTTGTATTCATACTGACACCTTTTCTGCCTGTCATGCACTATGGGCCCTTTTTTTTTCAAGAAGTTAATAGGATTTTAAATAAAGGGTCAGTATGATTCTCTCATCCCAGGCCCTTTGTAATCCAGTGCCAGGATTTCTCTCTGTTGTGTGCTGGTCGATGCAGGTAATTGACTTTTATATTGTTTCTGTAAAAGCCTGTGACAAAATGTTTCATAAACAAATAAATGACCTGACGGCAAAAACTCAGCATATTAAACCATCCTCAGTGCTTTTCCACTAGAAAGTCAGAACCTGGAGACCAAATACAATTGTCTAAAGACAATGTCCTCTTCTGCTCTGATCTTGGCATATGACCCCTGGCTGCTGCATTTGCTTTGTGGTAATGGTTCAGAATTGTAGAAAACACATGGAAAAATCCTCTCTTCTGCCTAAATCCTACTCCAGAATCCTAGGAAATGCAGGTGACCACTGTGGCATTCCCATAAGCTCTACTTGGATTTTAAAGCATAACTTCATTCTGTAAGGACAAAATAAGCTCCAGGGTTGTTATTTGAATATCTGATACATCTTTGAATTTGCTATTCATAACATCTTTGTAAATGTGATATGAACAGAAATGTTTGAAATTGAAATGTACCTTCAGTTTATATGTTCACCACAGCTACAAAGACAAAACACATTTTAATTATCATAACTGTGTATATACACACATATTCTTATATATGCATATGTAAATGTACCTACAGTAAATTTGGGTTTCTCTTTTAGGTGTATGCTACGAGTTTTGGATTCCTTTGGCACTGAGCCAGAGTTTAACCATGCCCATTATGCCCAGTCTAAAGGCCACAAGACACCCTGGGGAAAGTGGAACCTCAATCCACAGCAGTTTTATACAATGTTCCGTAAGTACCTCTGTGCTTATCAATAATTTAGAGCTTTTAAAAGGAATGCTGTCATTGAGAAGATTTTTTTCATTATGAAAGACAAATTCACAGTTTAATAAAATGCAACTGCAAAATGGGAAGAATTGTGTCAGTGTCTGTAGATTGTACAAAAGCTCTGTTGTACTTCCACTCAGCAATGAGAAAATTAAAATACTGAGCTAATATAAATAGTGGTGGGGAATTTTATGCTTTGGGTACCTGTGGAAAGTGGTGCTTGGCTTTTCCCTCAAGTATCAGGGAGTTTGTTATTTTTGCTTTCTCTAATATTACTATGAAGCAATAGACCTAGGAGCTTGCTAGGTTATATTTTTATAAACTGCATTTCATTGTGTTGAGTTGAAGTTTGGAACTATGTTGGCTATATTGTTATATTCATGCTTTTGTTCCTCAACAACTCAGCAGCATCCCTTCACTGTTTCTTTGTGTTCAGAGTTTTAAAATGACCACTCAGCAAAAAAATTTTTGTCTCTACTTTTTTATGAATTTATAACAATTTTTACCAAGGTTGTTTTCATATTGTGATTATTTATCCTCAGGTGAAATGATTAACATTTATTTGCCAGTAGTGTACAAAGCTATTGTAAAATCAGTAGTAGACTTCAGCACTGCTGTGTATCTTCCAAGCATTGATAAATATCTTTTGAAGTGACCCCAGCCAAACCTAAAAAAGAAACAGAACAGATGCAAAAAAAGGTATATATTCCCTATAAATTGGGTCAGATTAAATGATTTGTGTGACCTGGTCTACACCTAGTCTTTGACTCTATGGCAGTGGGTTCCAGAATCAAGGGATCTCTCTCTTGGCTGCTGCAGCAGTAACTGAAGTGTGTTATCTCTGAAAGGTCACTGCTGCAGGCTGGAGGGCAAGGGAGGCTCAGGGCAGTTCCTTGTGCTGTGTGCAGAGGCTGCTCAGCCCAAAAATGTAAGGAACCATTTCATGGTGATCAGCACACCTCCAGAATTTGATGCTGTTTCCTGTCTGACATTAAGACCAGGGCTCTGTTCTCTCTCATCAGCTTTCATCATCAATCTTTCAAACTTTCCTGCTTTTCACAGCAGAATTATACATGCTGCTCTCGGGTTGACACGCTTTTGATTTCAGTTGCCCTGTAAAATTCTTGAGAGAGGCATATTTTGTCTGTCAACATTTGCTGTGCAAGTTTTTCCAGAGAAATATAAGTGAAGGTTGTTCAAGAGATAAAAGGCTGCATTCACAGTTGTTGGGAAGCAAGTAACAAAACATGTGGTGCTGAAATGTGACTTGGAAGTGGTTGCAAAGTTTGTGTCTGGATATTAGTAAGCAGAGCTTGTTCTGTATCCACATTTGCTAATATTAATTGGTTCATGTCCTAAATGGAAAAGGGACTCAATCGTGCTTTGTTTAAGTTGTCCAGCTGTTGGGAAATTGAGATGTGAGGTCCTGTTCAAGATAGCACCAAGGGGGATGATGCACTCAATGAAAACAGCTGGATGAGCACTGCTGGTACAGCTGTGTGTGTGCACTACTCAGTCCCACTCCATGACATGCAGAAGAAAGTAAATCTTCTCCTGGAGGTTTCTGTTGTGGCAGTACAGACTGCCACTGGTACAGTCTCTTGTGCAGAGAAAATTGCTTCATAATGAATTTTCCAAAGAGTAAGACTGTATTGGAATTTTAATAAATGACAATTTCCAATTTTTACTGCTGGAAATGACTGCAGGTCTTCCTCTGCAGGAAAAGTGGTAAATAGATTGCAGGCAAACTAATTCTGAAGCATGAGTGATTCCAGTGCTGTGGATTATTCAAGGATTTTCCGTTGGTTTTTTTGTTTTGTTTTTTGGTTGTTGTTTTTTTGATACTAGGTGCAGATGAGTCAACATGTTTTGTGATATTTAAAGTTGATATTTGTTTTGTTCTCTGATGCAGAGATAGCACCATCTTTATAAAGTTGTGATTAAAAGTGCATATTATGCACCGGTAAAGATTTTATGGCAAATTGGAACCCTGGACAGCTTCCCAAGATCCCCAGACTCTGTTATGTTTTGAGAACTCTGATTATAAGGGCAGAAAATTATCCTGAGCAACAAGCAAGCCATATTCAAACCTGTGGCATATTACCAAGTGCTTGACTGTTCTCGGAGTTTTCCAGAAGCATGAGAGCTTTTCCCCCCTTTTATGTTTTCCCTGTTTTTAGTTCAAATACCTTCATGCTAAATAACAGCACTGGTACTTCTAAAAGTGCATGGTCTTGCTTAAAAATCCATCTGAGTGCTGCTTCCTGTCCATGATATTTGAGACACTGAATTCCACCAGTTCTAAGTGCTAACTTTAACAAAGGTTTATTTTTCTTTTGAGTGTGTGCTGCCTTGACTCTCCTTTGAATGCAGTCTCTCATCCAAAAATATGAAAGGATGGAAAAATGCCCCTTCTCATACATATTCTCAGAAATGTGCTGTTTGCTATGTAAAATTCTAAAAAGTCCTTGGGTCTAAGTGGGTGCCTGGCTGTTGCTGAGGCATTTTTATGTGAAAAAGAGTAATTGTCATTTGAAAGACTAAATGTAATGGCAGAGGGACGTGTATGGTTTCTCTGTTCTCCTGTATTATCCACTTGGCTTATTTTTAGGAAAAAAATGCAAAACCTCATAATTGCAATAGAATTTTTTTTTAATAACTCTACTAGAGGTTTAGCATTACATGTATTGAAAATGCCTGGGGTGTTGTCTTTGGATTTAGGGTCTTTTTGTTTTGTTTTGTGTTCTTAAGCTTTTCGAAATGTGATTAATTGTCAGCTTGTGTGCCAGAATTTAACAGGAAGCCTAGAGAGGAGATCCTGCTGTTTATTGCAGCCTTTTTCTATGTGCACTTGTGAGGCTGTGGCACTTTCTAGAGGCAAAAAACCCCATGTGTTGGAGTAGTTTTTATATAGTAGGGATGGATTTTTACCTGAAGCATTGAGTGTTGGAGTCCATCACTGAAATTAAACACCCATTCTCTAAAAAAAAAAAAAAAACAACAAAAAAAAATCCCTTACTTTTAATGAAGCTAAATATTTGTGTCTTTATAGGGGGGAGAACAGAGACCAGCACTGCTGGAAAAAAAATAGTGGAGATAAAAATAATATAAAAACCTAAGAGTAAATTGTGTATCCTTTGCACACACTTTATTTGCCTGGATTGGATCGAAAACAGTTTTGCCAACTTCACTTGCCACCTTTAAATATTTTATGATCACTATGTCTGGGTGAATGAGGCAATGCAATTTGTATTCTGGTTTGCATAGTGTGACTTGGTAGGCCAGTAATTAGCATATATTATCACTGACACACAGTGAGTTGGGTGGTTGGTGCTGGTAATTCCAGTATAGGAGGTGAACCCAAGAAATTTGCTAAAATTTATTTATGCCATTGAGCAACATCCAACTTTGCTAACAAACATAAATCCAGGGGTTTTTCAAACTGTTGGTGTTGCATCTCTGAGATTTGTCAAGCTGGATTTCTTCTGTTTCTTTTATCACTAATAACAAAATAAAGCTTAGCACACAGACAAAAAATATCATTACCATTGGACTCAGTCCAGCTGCAGAGTTTTTATTATCAGAAACAAGACAGAAAATAGCTGCTTACTCCAGTAGGCACATGGAGCAGGACTTAAAATTAATACGAACTATTTTGGATAATAAAGCAAGCAAATGTATCTTTCAGTGCTAATAAGAAGGAGGTGATCAGTTGCATAATGTGTTCCTTACAGCTTCTTTTCTGACAACATTCACTCTAATGTAGCATAAACCAGTATTTTCAAAGGTGCTGAATCTGCTGTGTTTCTTACAGCTCACACTCCAGATAACAGCTTCCTTGGATTTGTGGTAGAGCAGCATCTGAATTCCAGTGACATTAAACACATTAATGACATCAAAAGGCAGAATCAATCTCTCGTTTATGGCAAAGTAGATAATTTCTGGAAGGTGAGTTTTTTTATACTCCTATGCTTGAGTAAATTTATGTTGGTCGATATAATAAAGCATAATTTAACATTTGAAAGTGTCCCATCTGTCTAAACCCATTAAGTTCTTCTTCTGGAAGCAAACATACTCGAATAATTAAATTGAACATTTTTAAGTCTTTCTGTTAGAGAAATTTCTGTCTAGATTGATGTGGATCCTTTGCTATTTCTGTACACTTTTCTGATAGAATAAAAATATAGTCTTAATGTCACAATAATTTTAGAAAATGCAGAAGGCTGGTAAACATAATGGAAAATTTAAGGTGTGAATTTTCATCAATCATAAGCAAGCCTGTCTTTCAATTACTTCTGTTCTTATGTCTGCAACGAAAAATGTGCTGCATTTTGAGATGGAAATTCTGTTTCACTAAAGGCTCTAAAAGTGTGCAGTCTCATTTTATCTCCTCATAATAATATCAGAGTTTTGTTTCTTTAATATTACCATTATTGTATTTTCTCTCATCTGCAGATGAGAGCAGCAGAATAACAACAGCAAGGTTTGGTCATATTTTCACTAAATTAAAATATATTGTGTTATTAAGTCACAGTGTTCTCTTTTTTTTTTTTTTTTTTTTGCCCACTGTCATTTTCTGTGACTCCTTCTTCCAGGCTGACATATCTGGGAATGTGTGTCATGCAGTTTTTATAGAGATTACTTCCTAGTAATTGGATTTCTTCCAAGTTACCTCCAGCTCTGTGTGCCCAAATACTCTGCATGCCCATATCCTTCATGTGCCTTCCCTCCTGCCTAAAAAATCTTTTAAGCCTCTCGTCAACTGAAAAATGGATTTTTCAGTGCCATGCATAGGGCCAAACAATGTAACAGTACAAGAGCACCTGGCTCTGACATTGTCATTCCTTTTCTCTTTATTGGCATGAGAATATTGGTCTTGCACAGTTTTTCGAACCACAGAAGCAACATTCATTCTGACAATTAAGATTATACAGAATAAATTCTCTAAAGATGATAGCTACAAGTACATGGTCCATCTGTGAGATGAAACAAGACTAAAATTTGATAGAAACAGTAGAATGGTTGCAGTGGTAGCAGAACAGGTAGAGTTGGATGCTTCTTGGCTACTGTGCTGAGAAAGATATGTAGTAAATACATGAAAGTATTTATATATTCTGTTTGGCTCATGGTATAGAAGGACTCTGTGTGTCCCTGTTTGCAGTCTTTCCTGTCTGCAGAGTGCTGGAGCAGAGCTGGAATCCTTTCTTCAAGTCTTTTCAAGCTTAGGCTCTTCTGCTTTTACTTGTGACTCGTACTTTTACTAGTGACTGATCTCGTTATCAGTCTCTGAAGTACAGCAGCATGCAATAATCATCTAAACTTCCTGACCTGATTTGCAGTGCACATCAGCAGAAGGACGTGTTGAATACTAGTTGGATTTAAGGAACAAGACAGCTCCTTAGTCACCAGGGTGTTTTTCACTGACACATATGTATTTCTCAGTTTATTCAGTCTGTATGGATTCAGAAATATATATGGATATTTTATATGCCCAGAGGGGAGATTTGTGATTAGTCTCAGATTCTGTATGACACACAGGATATTCATGGACTGATTTAGACAAAAAACATGGCTTTTTGGATAAGAACATCCAGTCTTGATTTTTAAATAGCACACAGTGGAAAAGCCCACTGTTTCCTCTGGTGAAGTCCTCCAGTAATTGCCTTCTCCCTTAAGATTGGCATTATTTCTAGTATAGATTTCCATGTGGTTGCTTCAAGTCTTAGTAGCAAGTAAAAACTTTCTCAACTGGGCTGATGATGTTTCTGTTCTGTTGCCCTGTAGGAATATATAGGTTGAGGTCAAAGTAGCCCATAGTCATCTCCTGAAAAGTCTGTATATGCTGAACCCCTGAGAGCTTTGTGCTTTCTAATCCTCAAGAGTTTTCACATGTCTGTTTTCTCTGAACCCTCTCAAGATTATTCACATTCCTCTTGAAATGTGAATGTTTGCAAAGGGCACGTGGGCCATACCAGCATCAAAGCCAAAAGGAAATACTGTCTCCTTTTTAGACAGGTTCCCTTTCCACCATTAGGAACTCTCAGCCAAGACCTTTGTATCATTTTTTAAGTGCTGCTTTTCAAGTCACTGCTGTATTTTATCAGTATTGCCTATCTTGTTTTTTCCAAAATGTCTGATCTGGTATCTGGCCATATTAAAATGTGTACTGTGTGCTCGTAACATCGAGCAGATTAAAACTGTAATTTGCAGATTGTAACTGCAGTCATGCCCATATGCACTCATATATAAAGTGCAAATCACTGCAGATAGGCTTTGAATCAGTTACAGTGTGGGATTTCTTATCTGGAGTGATAAAATCCAATTCTTGTGATCAAGAGAAAGCCTGAACTAATCTTCTTTCTGTATAATTTGCTTATTTCACGTTTCTTTCATTTTCCCTGTTCAGTGCTCTTTTCATCTGCCACCATGGCTTGTATGGAACCAGACTAATCTATTTATCCTGCTCCTGTTCTTCCTACTGAACATGGCCAGTTAATGAGAAGTGTAATCTGCACAGAGTACATGTGTCACTGCTGGGGCTGATCAGTCATTAGAGAAGCACAGTGGAGAGGGGGAGCATTCCTGTCCCCAGACTTTGGTGCTTTTGGGGAATAGCAGTGACAAATCAATTGTTTAATTTTAAACCAAGCAGGCTGAAGTGGGACTGAAGTGTGCACAGGACCTCTTCTCCCTGGGGCTGTATAAACCACCATGGCTTTATACAGCCATGGATAATACTGGTTCTTTTCTGTGATCCCAGTGACATCCATCCCATATCACAGTGGCCAAGCCTGGGTGCACCTCTTGAGGTCAGGATGGATGTATGGTGCAGAGGGTGTGAGACAAATCTGCTTTATTGCCCTCTAATAACTAAATCAGCCCTAGGTGGGTTGAGGATTGCAAATCTCAGAATTTGTAATGTCTCTAAAGAATTTTGCCACAGTTCTAAAGGTAATCTTTGGAGGTAAGATATGAAGGGCAACATTTGCCAAGTTTTGGAACAGTGTTTGTTGGGATTAAAGGTTTGGGGTTTTGTCTGGGAATTTTGGCAGTACTAAGGAGTAAAGAGAGTCCTATCGTCCTATATGCCAAAGTGGGTGGGGGAAAGGAATTAATAAAATGTGTGTGAAACCCATAATGCTCTCCATTATCAAAATTTGCTTTAATTACAGAACATTTCAATTAAAAGAGAATGTTTGAAGCTTTTCATGTTGCCTTAGCTCCTGTTTCTAAGTCTTTTCTTTGTTCTTCCTGCAACTTACTGTTTTACTCTTCCACTAATTTGACCCTTAAGCCTAGAAGAAAGAGTAGAGAATCATTTTGCAGTACTTGCTATTTATTTTTTTTTTTTCTGAGCTGTGAGGGAAGTCAGAAGGTTGCTTTATGCGAAAATAGGCATCAATGCATAACATAAGTATATGATCACTGCTTTAGTATTTTATTATAGTCTATTGGAGCTGTCTTGAAAATACTTGTATATTTAGAGGCAAAATAATGTGTGAGTTTCTTACTAATGCCACTTGAAAAGCTGGGCGTTCTCCTTAAATATATACTGCCTGCCTAGCAACTTCTGAAGAGCTGGATTGGAAATGGTTACCTTTAGCTTGTTCTCAATGGGAAAGCACATCACCCAGGCTGTTCACACTAATGTCTTCCCTTTATAGCTCCAGGGAACATGCAATGAAATGGAATTTCCCCAACATATGCCCTCTTGCACAAAGCAGGAGGAAAGTCCCTGCCTTCTGGTTGGATTTTGTACTTCATGTTTAGTGTTGCACTTTGAAGAAATATTTCATTTCAGCTTTTCAACTAAAAGAAAAATAAGTAAAGGGACAAAGTTCCTTCTCACTTTTTCTCCTCTGTGGTCAGTGCACTCACAAACTTGTCTTATGATTGCTGTGTTTTGTGTTCCTCCAAATGTGCAGCACTGGGGGTTTATCAGTTGATCAAAGGTTACCCTAGAGCCTGGCAGCAGCACTGTTCTGCCTTATCCCACAAATATAACAATGGAATATATAAATTGAAATAAGCCAGACGTTTTAGCTCAGCAACATTTCTGAAATTCACCATTTCCTTCTGAAAGCAGTATGGATCCAAAACAAGTAAATAAAAACAAATGAGTGCAGTAAATAAGCATCCACTTTTAAAAGCTTATTCTTTAACCTTTATTATGAAAATTAGAATTTAATGTATTAAGAAGGAAGAAAAAAAAACCTGGTTTTTTTCATGGATATTTACCTGCCAGTGATATCATTTTGCAGAACTCTTCAGCTGCAAAATGAATTAGAAAGGTCTTACAGTACTGATTAACACAATCATCTCTTGTTACTTGGTCAGCACAAAACCAACACAACCTTTTCTTCCTGTGGTCTCACTTTCTATTTTCATCTATACTCCTTCACTTTTGTCCTTCAGCAGTTACAGTGCACAAGGATGTCTCATTGTTGGTTCTGGAAATTTCCATTCAAGGAACGGGAAATTGCTGCTTAGGTGTTGGTGTGCATTGCATGACCATGAAATTGTCAAATTGGGAAAAACTCCGTGTTTAAAAAACTCCAAATCTTCATGGATGAAAAAGATGAGGATAGGGAACTGGATAAGGTTCTTCAAGCTCTGCCAGAAATCCTAAACCTTCACTGAGATGTTTTATTCATTTTTAGTGCAAAATTTATATATGTGCCAATGTATGTTTTATTCAGAGATATATGGTGCCTAAAAAAGAAACCATAAATGGACATTCAGGAAGAGCAAGAGCATGGCAAAGTTATATAATACTTCCTTTGCAAATTCGCTCTTTCCAGCTTTTCTAATCTGATGTATTTCCTGAATCTGTTTCTCTGTTGATAAACTGTCTGTTCACACATTTTTGAGATGTCAGTACGAGATGATTTCAAAGTGTTCATTTGATCATGAACCTATGCAAACGTTTTTTTGCCTCTGCAGCTTTCTCTGTCATGGAGTCCCTCAAATCCATGATCTCTTGCAGGAGAAATTGTTAACCTGGGCATTTTTCTTAACTTGTCCCCTATGAGCTTTATTTGGATTTCTTTGTATAGGACATTTTGAATAGTCAGTCACTATCCATGTTCTTTATGCCAACTATGACTTTGTAATCCTCCCTCATATTCTGACAAGTTGTCTTTTTCAAACTGAAGAATTGTTAAAGAATTTCTTGCAGATTTCTGTGTATATCAGTGGAAACTGTCCTGTATCTTGGATCCTTCTTACCCCTCTCAGAACACTGTCCAGTGTTTTCAGCTTCTTTTTGAGAAAATGGACCAGAAGTGCAGAGTGCGTGAGGAGGGGGAGAATGTTTTTTACAGAATAGTTCTATAATATTCTCTTTATTTATGAATTTCGTTCGAAAAAGTTCCTATCATTTACTTGGTTGGCGAGTGGACTGACTGCTACTGAACAATGGACTGACTTTTTTTCATGGGCCATAATCATGTGTTATTATAATGCAAAGTCTTCATTCTTGAGTGACACTGGTTGGCTCAGGGGTTTCTTTCCACACTTGAAGTGAGGACTGGTTTTCAACATTTCTGTCACTTAAGTTACCAAACATGTTTTATTTCTCTGAGCAGAAGTCTATGCAGCACTGGGGGGAGATGCTGGAAAATTCTTTTAGCTTTAGCACAAAGTGTATGATCCCCATATTCATGGTTAACACTTAGTTTTGTACCATCCAGTGCTTAGTACAAAGATTAATGTGGCCTTGTGTTAACTCCCTGTGTCTGAGACTAATAAGTCTTGTGCCAGCTAATGCCTCCTTGTTTACTTGTAGTAGTGATTAATATGTACTGGCTGATATCTTAGTTTTGAGAACAAGGATTGTGTGTTAGAGAAAGGAAGGATAAGAGAAGTATATTATGACTTCATGACATATTTGAGATACTCTCGAGGAGAAAAGATTCATCAAAAGAGCCAGAACCATATCCAAACCAGTCCATGGCAATGATTAGCATATGTGCTAGTTCAGAAAATGTGATGAATATGTATTAGTTTCAGGGATATAACCTGGTCTCTTAAGCTATTGAGCATGCATGCCTTGGGAGAATTCCCCATGCATCCAGTGCTGCTAATAAAGTAATGGCAACTTTTAACCTGACTAATTGGTTGGAGAGTTTTATTTCCTGGGTTTTGGTGATAGATGAATTTATCAGATGGTCTCTTTTCTAGTCTCTCTATCCCTTAGATTACTGAGGGGGCTTTTTCAAAAGCTATAAAACCCCAGGTGTTCAATATTACAATGTTTTTATGCAACATTTGAAATTAGTTTGTGTGTTGTTATTGTGAATAATGAGAACATACTTTTATCCCTTCTTTGTTCTCTTTCACATGGTGACTGTTCAGTCACAAGAGTGATTCCCAAACTCTCCCCAAGAGATTTAATTCCTTTAAGGATTTCAGAGAATTCCTACAAGCCGATTTGCTTCTTTAGAAAACACTACAAGTTTGGTGTTAGAGGATTTCCTTGGACGGGAAGAATTGTCATTGTCATTTTGATGGGTTTATGTGGTTACATAGGTAGCTCTTTATTTAAATTTCAGATTACTTGCTCAGTGTAGAATTCATACTTACTAGTCATGAATCACAGAATCTTCTCCACATCCATTTGTGAATTCAGGGCTGTTTGAAAGGTTCATATTTGATTTTGAGGAGACTTAATCTATTCTTAGTGATATACCCCTGTAAAACACTGTATGTACTTGACTCTCTTAATATTCTGCAGCCTTTGTGCACTCTCCCAGCTCCCTGGTAGGCAGGATTTTCATTATTCAGGCATGTCTTGAGAAGTCTTTGAGAGGGTGACAGTTCTCGAGCAGAGATTATGTTTGTGTCACAATCTCGATTGTCATACACTGCATTTTGGCTTATTTTTGACTTGACACTGCTATAGATAAGCACCCAGATGATAGGATTCTCAACTTTACAGTATGCATTTAGGATACACAAAGATTTATCCCAGTACTTGCTTCTCTGAATTATATTTGTCAAGCTTTATAAAGCCATGCCTTCTGAATTTTCCAATGCAAGGAAGGGAGGCTGGATATATGGGCTGTTTTACATATGTTTTACAGTCTGAACTTTCAAGCCATGAAGCAGTTGAGGACTCTGAATCAAGCTCTGCTGTAATGCAGTTGGCCTGTAGTGGTGCTTAATTCCCTTCAGTGCAGAAGTTTTGGTGCTCTGTGAAGGCACCAGAATGGTCCAAAATTGCAAAATACTGTCATTACCTTGGACTGGCACACTGTTGGTAGAGCAGAGTTGTTAATTACCACCAGCTACTACACTGAGGAAACTAAAGACAGAGTTTAGTTCTGGATGAACTGTGTTTCCACCACATATTTTTGTAGCTTTTATATTTAAATTTTTCACCCACCAAACTTAAAATTTCACCTCTTCATGCTGTCTTCTTGTCAACATTGTCCTAGGGAAAGACTTATCAAACAGTTGTCACTTGATTTCTTTGATGAGAAAGGCCTTATCATGATGCTTTTAAAAGTAGGTGGAAATGATTGATGAACAGTAATAGCAGGTCTGCAGTCAGTGATCAACAAAAAGTACTTTTCTGAATGGCATGTTTATTTTAGCTGCTGAAAAATTGTTTCAGAAAAGGTTTTTGTAGCTGTTACTCAATGTTACATTTCCTTTTTGGTTCTGAGGAGAAATAATTTGCCTTTTTTTAAATGTGATTATCTTCCATCCTCTAAGTCTAGGTTTGCAGTATGGACAGCAGGGTGAGCAGTGCAGTCTGACACAAACTGCAGAGAATGGCAGGTTTGCATTACTGCCCAGCAGCTCATGATCTTGTCTCCTTGAATCCATGTTGGAGAAAGTAAAATTCAAGGGATTTAAGATAAAAGAATAATTATATCTGCTCCCAAGTGAGCAACTCAGATAAATAGTTAATGGAATGTTAGTATTTTGTTTGTAAGTCACATTTCTTGCTGTATTTACATGTAGCCTTTCTATTTATAAATGCCATTTTTGCAATCTTTCATTTTCTAATTCACTCTTTTTAATATCTAGAATTTGGTTATGTATCCTGATTATTTTTCTGAGGTGGCTTCCTAGAATATATACTTTTATGATCCAAAATAACATGTGTCTGCAAGGAGTGTGGAAATTCAGGACTACATAATTGCAAAAGGAGACAAATGTTAGTGAGCCTTAGGTAAAGTATAAAAGGCTATAAGGTACCTTTATGGTACTTTATAGAGGATTATGAAAGCAGTTGGTTTTGACTCAAAGTAAACAAGAAAACAAAGGAGTGAGATTTTGGTTGGATAAATGATCCATTTATTTGGATAATAAATGTTTTGTCTGTGGTTTTAGACTCTGAATTGGGAAAGAAGTCAGGCATATGCCTAAGTAATATTCCCAGTTAAGGCTGTGCATGGATAATGTAATTTTAAAACAGCTAAATAAATATTCTGTGAAAGGCTTGTAAAATTGTCATTGCAATCTTGAAAAAAAGTGCAATTTTAGGTAATCTTGGTTTCATTCTTTCTAACTGCTTGTTCCTCAGATTCCTCTCCAGTTAGAGTGCATTTGTGTCTCCAGGGTTTGTGTCATGGGCCAGTAAAATCTGAGGCAAGTGCTTTGGTGTTGTTGCTACTGGTGGATCATGTCAGTGGTACCTGCTGCTGCCTTCCCTCCTTTTCCATTCAGAGCCCTGAACACTCCAAAGTTCTGGATGTATTAAAAGCCAGGCAGGATTAAGGTATCCTCTGGAAACAAGACCAGGCCACTCTTCTTATATTTCTCCTGCTCATTTCCAAAGAAAAAGTTCTAAATGGATTTTCACTTGACAAAGTATTTAAGTTTCTCACAGTTTCTAATTATGGCATTTTAGCAGTTATGTGAGGAACATCTCTTACAGAGTGGTTCAAATTGGAAGTAAAAAATGGAGCAAGCTTTTAGTATTTTGAATAATTTGTGTTAATTAATAACAAGAACAGCCACACTGAACAAGAAAGCATCTTTGTCTTTATCTGTTGGCTGTTTTATGTAATCCATAGCCCAGGGCAGTGTCTGGCTGGTGCAGCCTTGGCAGAGCTGCCAGAAGGGGCATTCAGGGGTGGGTCAGCACAAGCAGCTCACCAGCAGAGCAGGGAGAAGCCATTGTTATGGACATTGAACACCCTCTGCAACAATTAACTCATAAGAAGTAGCACTCATCCACCTAGGCCTGACACCTGCTCCTCCTGGGCTGGAAAAGACAGGATTTTCACCAGTCTACTTGTCCTTTGAATGAACTTCAGTAAAATTGTTGGCCAGCTTTCACACAGGGCTGTGGAGGAAAAGTGCACAGAATTTGCATGACAAAAATAGTGAGTGAAAGTAGAATTTGTGAAAGCTCACTTGCTGCCAAGAAGTATAGCTACTTGTTGCCTGATTTTAGAGCTATTACTAAGACTATGTGCAAATATTGAGGGAAAGTCTTCTGATCTGTGTTGCAGACTACATGTAAATACAATCTTCAGCTAATTGCCTTGGAATGCCAGTAGTCTTTAAAACTCAAAAAAAACCATATGGCACTGAAAATTAAAGTAATTCTTGTGTGCAAACTAGGATGGTGTACTATTTTTTCTTAAATTTTTAAAAATGCAACATTGAAGCCATTGCTCTTCTCTGGTTCTTTTCCAAAATGCATTTAAAGCTTCAGGTAGGTGGAACATTCATAGGTCTCTCCTGGACCTCAGTTCAGTTATTCAGCTGCCAAGGCTGCATCTTACTAAGGTGACATTCACCCTTTTCTTCACAAAGAAGATAATTATTTTGCATCTTCGACCAAAACAGGGAAGATCTGATGTTTCAAAATGAGTTTTTAGTATTTTTAGGCCAGGTATTGTTTCGGCATGCTGAGATTGCAGCTGTCTGGTGGCATCCTGGTTTTTGTCCAGTTAGAAATTAAGAGGACTTTTATATTGAGTTCTTTATGCCTCAACTATGAGAGAAAAAGCTACAGTTTTCTTCCAGTTTAGTAGAAAACCAAACTAATAATGTAATGAAAGTTCAAACATTATAGCAATCAAATAGGAATGAGTGAAATTCTTCTTTCTCTGGCTTTTGTGGTACAGGAAATAAAAGACCGACTCTGATTAAACATTGCTGCTTCAAATTTCTAACAACTGAAAATATTTCTTCCTTGCCATTACAGGATAAGAAGGCTTATCTGGATGTCATCCACACCTACATGGAGGTCCATGGGACTGTTCATGGGACAAGCACCATGTACATTCCTGGCTATGTCAAGAACCATGGAATACTCAGCGGGAGGGATTTGCAGTTTCTACTGAGGGAAACCAAAGTAAGTTTGTCAAGCAGGAGTGGTGGCAAAAATATCTACAAATAGAGGGTGCCTAAAGTGCATGCATTTCACCTCCTATGAATAAGCTCCAAATTTAAAAGCACTGGAAAAAAATTATCATGTGTAAAGGAGCTTAAGTTGTGTTTTGTGTGCCAAGAATACATTTTCCATAATGTCTGTGTTTGGTGGATTGACAGCTCATATTAGAAAATTGGGATGACAACCTACAGTCCCATTTAACAACCAGCTTGAGAAACAGGGATAAATGCATTTTTCATTTTCTTGAATGTGATATTCAGCTCAAGGAGATTATCAGCTGAGAATGTGCTCTGTTTTACATCCCTGAGGTCAAAGTTAGGTAACATCCAAAAGCTGCACAGGCACACGCTGGCTCTGCCCTCCCAGTGACTTTAACCCAGAGTGACCCTGCTCTCTCAGGGAGAAAAGCAAAGCTGCACTTGCTTTGCCATTCGTGTCCTTCCTCTGCTTCAGCTGTGCACACACAGTGAGCACAGCAGCGTGGCTTTCTGTGATGGGCTTTGCCTGTGGCTCCAGAGTCAAGAGAACTCAAGATAAGGGACAGGATATACATTGAAATAAACTTTTGTCCCCACAGTTCTGTCGGGATTCTCTGCCCTTCCCATAATCTTTGTGGCACTTTGCAGCAATAAAACACTTCAGTAGATTGCATTTAAATAGGATGTTTAACTTCAAGTTGGTGAAAGAAGGGGGTTGTGTGTTTAAAATTAGCAAAATCTGTGGAAGTGTACCACTGTTGATAGTTTCTTGCTGTGCACTTCCACAGAAAAATCTCTTAAAAAGAAAAAAAAAAAAGGAAAGAGAAAAGCAAGTACCTCTTAGGTTTTCCACACAACTGCAGAGATCTCCTTTTTAAAGTACTGGGAAAATGATGGTAATTTGACATCTCTGTGTGACAACTGTTGGTAAATTATGAGTTTTTAAAGGCAACCACTGTGTTTATGTGCTTGGTGCCTGCAGATACACATAATGTTGCACATTAAAAAGTCAACATTTGCTTTCGTCATAGATAATCTGAGATTACACAGCTTTTGCCTGTGTGGAGTATGAAATTCCTGTGTTAATAATAATGTGGGAAGAATATTGACCTTGTAATAACCCCAGGCATGAACAGTGACTACCTCTAAAAAAACGTGTGTTCTATTCACTGAAATAGTAAAATAAGCAAATGGACTTCCTGTAAGACTTACTGAAGTCCCTATACAAATGTCGGTTCATAATAGTAGTTCTATTTAACTGAGCCTTTCTCTAATTTTTTATCAGCCATCTTGCATGTATCACATTAAAAAGCTTGTTTTTCAGTCTTAACCAAATATCTCATGTCGTTTATTAGTTATATTTGCTGTGCTCTAAGATGCAATGTAAAGACACATTCAGTTTAGGACAAATTCAAGTTGATACCTACATGTTATGCAATTTAGTTGTATGGATTTTGTGACACAGGAGGTAGCAGACTACTTCCACTCAGATTTTGAGCAGTGATTGCAGCATCAGATAGAAGAGACTGTTGGCATTGTGAAGTGCTCCTGAGACAGTAAATTGCTTATTTTTCACCAAAAGTATTTGGTAAAAAGCATGGATATGTGCTGTACCGTTGTCAGAGTCCTAGAGCATTTTAGACTCTTGTTGTGCATTAGTTGCGGTTGTTTTTTTCCTTCATAACATTGGGGGAAATCCTTTTCAGAATTTGCTGCATTTCTTAGTAGATGGCACTGAGAAAATCATTGGTGTGTTTCAGAACCCTGCATCAGGAAATCAGTTTTAAAAATTATGTCTGCAAGCAGTATTTTTATATGGCTTTTCTGAACTTTTTTTAGCAGGTTTGCAAATGACAAATCTATTTTCCATTTAAGGAAATTATTTATTTAGGATACAGCCAGGCTAACAAAACTTTGCAATGATGATAAACCATTAATAATCCATCTGCTTCTCTTAATACATAAGTATTGTCAGGGAAATGCGAGTGCAATATATTTCTGATTTTGCAATGAAATGAAATTAAATATGGCTTATTGCATCATGCATTTTGCTGATTATTCCAGTTTAATACAGTTCCAATATATCTAATTGAACAGAAAAAGTAAAACAGCAGCATCCTGGGATTCAAAGTGGAAACAGATCTCCCTGTTAATTTGTTTGGACATTTCACTTGGAGGGGAATTGGGGTGGGTGGGTTGTTTTGGGGTTTTTTTTTGGCTGGGTGATGTTTAGTATCTCATAGGTACTCTGGCTGTTCTGCCTCAGCATATGGTTACCTGTCAGTGTTGATCAACAGACACACTTGCTCCAAGTCTTTTTGCTGCCTGTACATTCACAGGTCCAGATTTCGATACCCTTTAAGAGGCAATACTTGAACACAGCTTAGTACAAATCACTGCTTACCTGTCACCAGTGGCCATCTGCTGCCTGTGAGGGTCAGATGTGTTTATGTCAGATGGATCATGGATTGAATTGCTAAAATAAGTGCAGTTTTCTTACAAAAACCAAGCTGACTTGAATAGGAGCTCTGTGCCTGGAGGAGGTGTGTGTGTGCACATGCATGCAGTGATGTTCAAGGACACGTTTTAATCATAATCACTTTATTCACTAGGCAACATGGCCAGAGTCCTCTAATGAATTTAGTTATGGGGTTTTGTCACCAGACTATCCATGTGCTGTCAGTGTGTGAATAATCAGGGCTGTAACTCCAGGCTGGGAACATCTGTGGGTACAGTGCTTGTCTGGAGCATCGTGGGGAGACAGCAACCTTTGTCCTTAAACTGCCAGAAACTTTCACATGCGTTGAGACTATGGGCAAGAATTGTCTGTCATTGGTTGTGATTTCAACACTGTGTTAGCAGGTTTTTGTTAGGTCAGCTGACAAATGTTCTAGTTTGGGGAGAGCTAAATAATAATTTAACAAATCACATGGTTCAGCCTAGTCAGAAGTGTCAGCTTGTGCTGCACTCCTTCACTTTGTCCTTAGACAGCAAAATACCAGTAGGTGACAGGCTCAGTCCTGTGATTCTTAATCAGAGCTTTGCATTCCCAAAATGTCTTTGGTCCCTGCAGTTCTGGTAGGACACAGTTATTCCGGGCAGTGTGCAGCTGCCGTTTGGTTCTGTGTGTGCTATTAACCAGCACATTGCAGAGGGAGCGAGTTGTGCAGGCAGGAGGGGCTGTTTGACATTCACCATGGCTGCTTCAGCTGGGTAGAGCATGACAAAAACGAGCCATGTCTGCAGCTCCTAATGAGAAGACGTGAAGCCATTCATCACGTCGGGGGAGAATGGGGTAGGCGAGCTGGCAGCCTTCCTGCCACTCCCAGGGCTCCTGGCCAAGTGGGCAGCTGGGGGACTTGGACCAGGCTCTCTTGGAGGAACCAGTGTTCTTGAGAAGTATTTCTCCTTTTGAGAAAGTTTTAGATGCAACTTTTTCCTTCAAGTCACTCTGAATTTTTCAGAGTTCAAATTCTTTTACCAAGTGGGTTTTGTGATTTCTGTATGGGGATTAATAAAAGTAGGAGCAACACCCTGCTTAGACACACACAGGCAAACAAACTTTGTTTTCATATTGCTTTTTATGAAGGAATATATATTTACTTCCACACACTTCATAAAATCAGCTGAAAAGATATTTACCTAGTGATTTTATTCTCAACTGGTTTGAATCACAAAAGGATTGACTTTTGCAGGAGGTATTTTGTGTTGATGAGATGAATATAGCAAGATAGTTAACCTTTGCTATACTCCTCTTTCTGGAGTTCAGAAGAGAATATATAAGTTCAGTAAGGAGGCATATTAAAGTGGTGATAAACCTACCAACCTGACAGAATAAATTAAATAAAGTGCAGTAATGTTAGAAAGGGGAGAGGAGAAAATAAACACTCCTGTGCATGGAACTACGGCATTTAGTCTCTGGAATATGAAATTTTTTCTTAACTATTCAGCTAGTCATAATTACAGTCAGTGAAGTAAAGCATTCACTCCTTATTTTATACTTTTGGCTATAATTTAGGAAGACTGTTAAAGTACTTATTTTATTACTAGTCTGATGTGGTGCTGTAAACTCCACCCAAAAAACAAACAAACAAACCCACGAGGGAGTTTGCTTTTCACGAGGGGTTGTGAGTCACTTTTTGTATCAGAGATGTCTCCACTTAAAATTACTGCACTGTGAGAGCACCTTTTACATTACAGCAAGAAGAGGGGTGTCTTGGCTGGTGTGATGCTGGGTGACCAGCTCAAAAGTCTGCCATTCCAAACCAGAGGATCAGTTCATTACAAAGGTGGAAAAGGTTCCTGAGGAGTCTTTGTTATGAAAACCAAACTATTAAAGATTTCAACTTTACTCAAGTTGGGCCAATGACGTTGCAGATGCAAATCCTCTGGTCTGTGCAGACTTACAGGCACAGACACACTGGGGCAGCAGACCTTGCTAAAAAGGAATGGACTAAAAAAACCCCCAATGCCATACTGCTGTTTCCATGATCATTCTACTTCTGTATTTATTGGCAATTATCTCTTTTAGATAGGCTTTTGCAGTGTAACGTCCTCCTGGCAATCACCACGTTGTGTGGGGTGTCAGCGTGCAGAGCTGGCTGTGCCATGTGCCCACTTAAAGCTCTCCAGGAAAAATCATGGCTTTTGCTTTCAGAATCGTTGGAAAGGTGAGAAAAACACTCACAAACAGAATATGAATTTTTTCCAAGCACTAATCACCAGTAAAGCATAAAGCAATTCTCCTCTGCATAGCAGTTCTGCTGCAGCTAGCAGAGTGAGATCAGGACTAAAATTTTTTTGCCACATGTAGTGTTACTAGGACACTCACATTTGAAGTTTTGCAATATGGATCTTCATCCCTAGGGTGCAGGTGCCTCCCCATGGTGGACTGGGTTACCAGACCTACATCTGATGAGAAATTACCTTAAGGAGCCACTGTCAGCACCTCCAGTGTTAGAGGCAGCAGTGTACAGCTACATCACAAACTAGGGCAAGCACAGTCTGGTCTAAATCTTCACTCTGTGGGACAGAGCCTTGTCTTCCCCACAGCCTCATCTGTACTGAGGATGGATGTTTGCTTCACTGCTACCTGAAAATGCTTGACTGTTTTTTCTCCTTTTTCCTTTTTTTTAGTTAGTGACTTGCAGTATTTGCTGCATACTCTTAGGAAGTACCTTGACACATTGTTTTAGCCTTTCTGGAAATAACAAGGTGCATGTAATTCAAAGGATTAGCAAATGAGAGCATTGTGAATTACAGAAAAGGCCTGTGTTCTCTAATACTTGCTCTTTTAATCATAATGAATGTGACGTTATTGAGGCATGTAGAATATTTCTGTTTTGCTCTTTATACCAGACAAAAATGATGATGCCCCAACCCAAGAAAATTAATCGTAGAGACTCACAGAGTGGTTTGGGCTGAAAGGGACCTTAAAGATCATCTAGTTCCACACCCTGCCCTGGGCAAGGACACATTATAAGGGACAGTTTCCTGGAGAAGGCTCTGGATTGAGTTTGTGAATTTCAGCTGGTTTGCTGATGATGTGCTGGAGGGTGATAGAAGGGCTGAAGGGAGGATTTGAGTGGCTGCAAGCTCAGGCCACCAGGCAGCACACACACACACACCCTGTTCTAGGGATCAGACACATCCTTCTTTCCTCCTTCAAAGGAACAGTGCTGCTTAGAGGTGAGGCTGGAAAATGGATGGGAAACAGGTGGCAAGCTATTTATTATAGATTAAGTGATGCCAGTGCACTCTGTGCTGTCAAAACATAAACTCATGTTTCTTTTCCCATGGAGCTTCCTCCCAAATAAATGGACCAGTCAGATGCAGAACTCAGCAGTGCACAGCAGCAGTTTATTAAAAAAGTGCAAAACTAAGCAAACAACCCAGCATTCCCTACATAACAGACAAACACAAGATCATAGGAGAATTGATATTTCAGATAGGTTTAATTGCTGGTTCTCAGCTGGTTTTCTGCCTGAACTAAGGAGTAGTTTAAATAAATAATATTTTATTGCAGACTGCATGAAATGGTTTCATGTCCTTAATTCATTGTTTTCAAGAGATTATCTTTTTGGAAATTCAGCCTCTTGTGAGATTTTATGTAGTATGCATTTCTCTGAATGAAAGGTGGTACATTTTATGCCATATATAAAACTAGAATTCATATAATATGTCTTCAGTAGAAATAGCTTCTGGGTCTTTTTGTTATCAGCCACTGGAGAGGTTCTGTAAGATTTAAATATCTGTGAGAGAGTTGAGAAACTTTCTGCAAGTAGGCAACTTCTTTAACCTGAATATTGAGAACTGAAATTACAATATTCAGCTCCATGCAGTGAAAATTGTATGTCCTCAGCTATGATGAGAAGTGTTAACTTGCTTTTCTAAAACGAGCCAGCTCTGAATTTATACTGTTGTTGCCATGGGTTTGGGAGGATTGATGTTGCAATGCCTGTGAATGACAGAGCTGACTACAGGTTTATTCATCAATGTTAGGATCAGCTCCTAGGAAGAGCCTCCAGCTGTGAATGTTCTGTTACTGGGATTCATTTCCATGTTGCAGAAGATTTAATGAAGAATAGTATACCTTGACCTCTGGAAATATGTGTCCTGATTGCATGACTCTCATAGTTATGAAGGTTGTACTTTATTTTCCTGAGAAAAGCAGTGTGTATATGTATGTATATATATGTGTGTATATATATATATATGTACACATATATATACACACATTGTTATGCAGTAGCACTGAGAAATTGCTGCTCCAGCTTCATTCAAATGAAGATGAAAAATCCTATATTTAATTCAGGGGCTTGCATTCTGTTTAGCCAGGAAAGGGGTCAAGATTTTTTTCAGACAACTCCAAAAAAACATGGAATGTGTTTTCACTGGAGCAGAGCAGTGCCTCTTCTAGAGCACCTGGAATCTCAGCTGGGGAGGAAAAGCTTTGGGATGGATTTTTGCTCTGCTTTCCCTTGGAGGCGTTGAACCCTCTGAAGCCCCTGTGGGCTCTGGCTGTGTCGTGAGCTGCTGTTTGCTGCCACCTACTGTTTTAATTAGGAGGCTTAATTAGTGTGCCAGGAGCATGTTCCTGTTGGCAAAGCCAGTGGCTTGGCTGTTTTGGGAGAGCACTGGTGCAGCTGTTCCTGGAGATTGCTGCCTTAGAACCTGTACCTGTAGGAAAGCCCCAGCAGCTCCACTTCAACACCAACTAAACCACCAATTCTTCCTCTTCCCAAAAAAAGCCCTAAAAGGGTCTGTTGTTGCCTCAGCTCCATGGAGAACCACCTCAGCTCATTACACATGGTGATTGTCAAATGTGTTTTACAGGACAATCCATTACTGCTTGGGTGGCAGGTGGTGAACTGTTGTATTTCTCCCATATTCTTCTTAGCATTGCATTTTCTTCAGGCTGGTACATTTGGAGTGGGTTTTTATTTCTTTTAAGCTAGCTCTTAGCTTTTTTTGTGAATAACAAAGATTAAAATATCTCTTGTTTTGTGTTTTTCAGCTGTTTGTTGGTCTTGGATTTCCATATGAAGGGCCAGCTCCCTTGGAGGCTATTGCCAATGGATGTGCTTTCCTAAATTTAAGATTTAACCCACCAAAAAGTAGCAAAAATACAGATTTTTTCAAAGGCAAACCTACACTCCGAGAGGTAAGCTCTATCAATCTTGATAATTTTTTGTTGAAAATGCTTGTGGGTTTCCTTTTAGTAGCAGAGTGTAGGAGAAATTGCATTAGCATTCAAGGTTTATCACCAGAGATGTGCAACTGCTTTTTTATTTAGTCATTGATGGGAATATCAGTTCTTCTTATTATAGCAGAATTAAAATCATGTTGTTAGCACACTTCAAGCTTTACCTCTAGATTTGCTTATAGGTACATTCTGCTACTTCTTATTGAGACATCATAAACTGAAGTTTCACTTGAAAACCTGATGTTCTGCCCAGGAACATAGCATGTTATTTTGATACATCATTTGAAAGTGTTTTTATTTTGTTGAAGAAACAGACATTGCAGTGTACTGTGCAGGAAGCAAATAGGTATTTAAGTAAATTATGAAAAGGGCATTTGTGTGTGGTTTGGGTTTCGGTTTTTTCCTTCAGAAAAGACCTGTTGAAGGCACTGTTGAGTTAAGGTATTCATGGTCACCCACCGTGTTTGTGGTTAAATGCTGAAGACTTTTGGAGAACTGACTCTTGAAGAAAACAGGAAAACCAAACTCCGAGCTTTCGAAACAGTCACTGTGTTTAGTGAGAGAAGACTAAACTAACCCCTCACCCTGGCACTCACTTGGGAATAGTTTTCTTTTATTCAGTGTAGGTAAAATTCAGCCTATACTTGTAAACATTTAATAGTCACAGAGCCGTTTCTGACATCAGCACTCATGTCTGTGGCCATGGCTTGCTCACAGGTGTATGTGCATTTATTCTTTATGTATGTACATCAAAGGAAAGCTCTCAGGTAACGTGCAGATGATGAGAACCTTGCACAGCCACATTTCCCAATACAGGCTATGCTTGGCCATATAAACTGTGTCCTGAGCAGCACCAGCTGGTTGATAAGCAAAAGACAGTTTCCCATTTTCAATCAGGAAAATAAATTCTTTATACTTTTATGATCCACAGCTGTAATTGCCTTTCTTGTTATACACTGAATTCATGTCCTGTACAAGCTGAGGCTTGCCCCTTCTCTCAGTCTGTGTTGCTAACAAAGGAGACAGCAATAAAGGAATAAAAGCCTATTTTAACTTTCTCCTTGGGCTTGACACCTCTGACCCATCTGAATGCTTCATAGGAATTTCAGGGCTTGGAATGCCATGATAAATCCTGATGCCATGTGTCACCACTGACAGAAATGCTGTGTACCTGACTTGTACAGAAAAATATTCCCTACTGACTGCTCTAGTCCAAAGCACATCATGTATATCCATCAGGAATATTTCTGCCTTCACATGCCCTGCTGACCTTTCCTGAGAGTGACCTTTTCTCTGACTGGTGTTCACAACTGCATTTAGATCTGATTGCCAATAATCCATGTGCTGGTTCTTTGGGATTAAGAAAGCCCTTAAATGCTTCTCAACATTCTTCAAATGCTAAAGAAGAACAAAAAGAGCTTGTTTAGTTCTGTGCCATGATTATCCATACAAGAATTTGAAGATAAAGGCTATGTTAAGTGGTTTTGTAAATTAACCTTTACAAGTTACTAGTCTCCACAAGCAAAATGCAATGGCTGTTTTTCTAATGTTTTTTTTAATATTTTTAATAGTAAATGCAACAGTTTCTTGCATTCACTTGAGGAATAGATCAAGTACAGTGATCTCCTAGTGCAGGAGAAGCTTCTTCCCAACAGACACTGCTTCCTGCTTCAGATCTTCTGCAATGCCTTTTTATCATAAGGACAGCATAAAGAGGCAGCTGTGTAAACATTGCCTACAAACAGCCTATCCTGTGGGGGTTTTGGTATTTATTGAAAAAGCAGTGTTCTTCTGAGCTGGTGTGAACCACTTCTCTCTTCTGTAGCTTTTGCTCCCCTTTGTGTGTTCATGTGCATGTTCTCACTCCTCAGTGACCGGTCACAAAAAATACTTATTGATCTGTCCTAGTTCTGAAAGCAACTCTGATACAGCTTTTCTTAGTTACCTTCTTGGGTATTCATTGATACTGTTTTCTGACAAAGTGGTGAGCAAAATATTGGTTGTCACTCTTGGTGAGGTCACATTACTCTTCTGCTCTCAGTCATGAGAGTCAGAATTCATCCTTTGTTATAAAAATTATTCTTTCTTCAATTTTGCTCACAGAACTCTGGAAATGTTTGAAATTGGAAGGATGCAGGGTGAGGATGACATCTCTGGGAGCCAGCCATGCAGGTCTAAGCAGGACTTGTGGCAGAGAGGTTGTGAAGAAGGAGGGTGGCTCTGTGAATGAGCTGTGGGGAAGCAGGGTCGTGGTGCAAGTAATTTCAGTAAACATCAAATCTTCTGTGGGTCTTTGTGAGGATTGAAGCCACAAAAGAGATGCACATATCTTACTTGTGATCTGTGTTACCTGATTTTCAGTTTTTCAACTAAATTCACTCTCTAAATTTAAAGAGAAAATCTGAAAAGCAACTCAGAAGGAATGATGCTGACTGTTGTGCTCTAACTGAATTTTTGCACTATCCTAGTGCATTTCATCCAAAAAGTCTGATTGAGAGCGTGAGAGGCAAGGATATCTTTACACATTCATTTTTATCAATATAATTTCCTGTTTCAGTTGACATCTCAGCATCCTTATGCTGAAGTTTACATTGGGAAGCCCCATGTGTGGACTGTGGATATCAATGATCTTTCTGAGGTTGAGAAGGCTGTGAAATCAATTTTGAATCAAAAGGTGAGAAATGTGTCTTCAGTTTGCTATCAGCACTTGAGGGTGTAGTGTGTGTTGCACATACAGTGCTTCCCAATGTTAGTCTAATGAGTGCTGCATTTTGGTAGGATATTGAAGAAAAAAGGGTTATTACATATCTATGGTATTGAAATTCTCATGTTTTAGTACTGGATATGTCAGGTTCTTACTTGAAAAGGAGTGGGTGAATTTGTATAGAAATGAGAATTTCACATGTGAATTATACAGCAATCTGTATTTTCTGTGCATTCAGTGAGGAAGTTTCATTGTTTATTCTTAGAGCATTGCAGACTCTGCACTGCTCAACTCTGAGTTTGTAGCCTTGAGATTCCCACAGAAGTGCTTGGCACTTACAGTGTGGAATGGTAATGAGGGCACTTCAAGGGGGGGAAGAGTATGAAGGAAGTTTCAAAGGTATCACATTCTGTTTTGTCACTTCAACTTCAGAACTGAAACTTAGTTAAAACAGGAGCTCTGGAATCCCAGAGGGGCTCAGACAAGCCTTATATCTGCCACTTTGCAGTGTATCCTGAGTTTCCATAAAGATAGTCATGGAGTAATTCTTACTGCTTTTAAAAATAAGAAAAATCACCTAAAACTGCTGATGTTTTTGTAATATTACTATTTTTTAATGAGTCTATTAGTACTTTTTGTTGCTACTCAAGCTATAATGGAGTATTTGGAGCAGAAGCTGCTGCCTCAGAGTACACCACAAAGTTGACTGAAACAAAAACCCCTCTAACCTTAACACACTGTCTCCACAGATTGACCCTTATTTGCCCTATGAATTTACCTGTGAGGGAATGCTTCAGAGGATGAATGCCTTTATTGAAAGACAGGTATGAACTTTTGTTGTGGATGGCTCTTGGATTATATTGGAAAGGGAGGAACATCTCCATTTTAAAGCTTCTCAGTGTTGCTGCTGTCCAAGTAGAAATAGTAGCTGTGCAGACCTTGGCATTATATGAAAGCAGAAAGGCAAAGCAATTTTTCAGTGTGGATGTGACTGCCCTAGCTGTGTACACACATAAAAGCTTTGGATCATGAAGGATCACTCAAATAGAGAGGTACTTTTTGGTAGAATTGCAGCCTCTGGGCAGATTTTTCAAGTATTTAGTTTCAATCAATAAGGATTTAAATGGTTTGGAGCCCAGTTAGTTAAAGGACTTTTGGTCCCTGTGCATTACTGCCAGCTGAGAGAAGCAGAAGATGTTGAGTTGGAATAATAAACTGCAGAGATTTACATGGGATCCTGATTTCTAGAAATTGTCTGCTTGGACGTCTGCCCAAGCCAGATCTGTTGCAGTAGCCAGATCTGCCTTTTGTTCTGGCTGCTGCAGAAGAGAGATAGGAATAACCTTTATCTCTGATATGTCATTTAATTGCCAGGATTTCTTTCAAGGGCACTGGACATGTGTCTGTACTTGTATTTCTGAAGGTGGGTGCTATTAAAGACAGTCCTAGAGGACAGCACAGCTCTAGGTCAGAAGGGCAGTGAACACAGCCTAGCTATTCCCACTTTACTGCCAATAAACACTTTAAGCTTTTTGCTGCTGTATTGATGACAAAACCTGTAAAAGTATCACTGCTGCTTTTGATTCTTCTACCTAAGTTAGCTATAATTGGGAGCTCTTGTCAATCAGGAAGAAATGGAGCTCAATGTAAGGAAGACAAAGAGACAATCAAGAGATGGCAACTGTGGCTAAACCTGTCTCTTCTTCTGGCCCCTCCCACGAGGGCTAAGCCCTCCCTGGTGCTTCTCAGAAATCCACAGAATATTGTAATTGTGTTCATTGCTTTGACTAATTGTCAAAAGCTAGTAGTGTTTCACAGCTCCCAGGATGTTCAAGCACAATTTTTAGCTGCATGTGCTTAGCACTTTGCCTAATTAATGTGTCAGATGAACCAAAAACAAGAAGCAAAAATAAAGACTGAGACCTTATTTTGACGAGTTTGTGGTGGAGGCAGGAAGAACAGAGAAAGCAGTACAAGCTTGACATGGGAGCAAAAATGCTGGAATAGAGCTGGTCTGGTTCAGTGGCTGTGTGCCTTGACCATGACTGTGGGGTCTTCAGGGGATGTGTGAGTGTGAAGAGATGGGGCCAGATACACTCTGCCCCTACTCACTCTATGGACAGTGAAACGGTGGCATTTAAGGGAGGTCTCCAGGGTTCCCCTTCTGGGCCTTGGCTCAGGGTCAGGAGGACAATGTTCACAAGGAAGGTTTAGTGAATTCCCCAAATCTTCAGCTCCAACACCTGGGCTGAAAGCCTTTACAGTCTGAGGTAAGAGAGCTGCTGTGAGCTGTGGCTGCACACCCAGCAGTGCCTCCTTCAGCTGGGTTAAACCAGCTTTGTCTCCAGGCTGCTCCATCCTGCCCGTGCCCTGCCCCTGCCAGCAGCCCAGTGTGCCTGTTGGGTGCATCCCTGCCATCTGCTGAGCCCGTCCCCTGACCCTCTTTGCTCTGTGGCTGAACCCACACACAGTTGTGGCTGCTCTGCAAGGCAGCAGCAGAGGCTGGGAACCAGAGGGAGGGATTGCTTCAGTTTTGGCACTGGCATCAAAGGAGCAGCCAGGCAACCACAGCCAAAGCAGCAGGGATTCCCTGCTGCAAATCTGGGAGCTGTTGGATGAGGGCTGATGGAACAGACACGCTGACTTTGAAAGGTGTGGCGAAGCAGAGAACTTGATAACCCAGCAGAAAATGTTTGGGGCAGGACTCTGTGAGGTCAGAAAACTGACTTAGCTCAGCAGAGGGTCAGCTGAGCCCCAGAGCTTGGCAAAGTGAGTGAGAACATTCACCCAAGAGCAAGAAAAGCCAGATGAAGGATGACACCTCCTTCGGTCTCACCTTGAAACTTGCTGTCCCTTCCAGCTCATGGTATTTTGCGATTCATGACTGTATAATATTACATTTGTGGTGAGACCTGGAAGTATGAAAACTTCCTTCTTCAGCAGAGGAAATCAAAATGGAACAAAAAAAGCTCAAGCTGATATTGAGAACTGGTAAATGAATTTGTGGGCTTTGGGTCACAGTGAGGCATCAATTCACACCGGTTTTGGTTTGGTTCAGAGAAAGCAAACCATGATGGACCAGGCCCAAATGATTTGATCACCCTTTGGTGAGAGTTGCCAAATATTAAAATACAGTCTGAGAATTGTGAAATGTTGTCTGAATACATCATAACAAAACATGATCTGTCACTGCAGGATTTCTGTCATGGGCAGGTGATGTGGCCTCCATTAAGTGCCCTTCAAGTAAAAATTGCTGAACCTGGGAAATCCTGTAAGCAAGTCTGTCAGGAAAGCCAGCTCATCTGTGAGCCTTCCTTCTTCCAGCATCTCAACAAGGACAAAGCTCTGCTTAAGTAAGTATTTATAGCACAAATATGTTGTCTGGTCTCTTTATTGCACTGGTTTTTGCCACACTTGGAATTTAAAGCACAAGTTCTGTGAGAAGGGAAGGTGGGGAGAGCAGCTCTGGCTGCAGCAAGCTGTGAGTGAGGGCCTGGCAGTGCTTTGTGTGTGGTAGTGGTGGCTGCTGAGAGCCCTGCCAGGAGCACAGGGGCCCAAAAACCTTCTGTCACTATTGCCCTGGGTAGAGAATTGTGAACTCTGGTACACTGGAGGTGTTGGTGCAGATGTGTAAAACTCACCAGCTGTGCATTAAGGAAAGGAGTGCTGCTTTTGGGTGCTGTCTCTTTGGAAATGTGTCTGTATTCCTTTCAGAATGAAAACAGAGTCCTCAAAACCGGGCCCCCACAAATGGCTGCTAGGGAATCTGCTTTCCAGGTTTTCTATCCCCACTTTTTCCTAAATTACGTTGCAGAAGATTTTGGGGTTTGTATTTTCTTTGAAAAGTCGTAATTTCCAGTGAAGTACAGCAGCAGCTCATATAAAAACTTTCTTTTCTAGCTGTCTAGACAAAATCATAATCCTGTGGAAAAAAAGGTCTGTTAAATGCTGAAAGTTACCAATGTTTCCAGCATAAGTGAAAAACAAGGCTCTGGAATTGCTAGCCTGGTGCTTAAGCTTTGTGGTCAGAAAATGGCAACTGGCATTTTTCATTTTCCTGCTGGCTGGTTCCTGGAGCTGCAGGCCCTGTTCCCTGTAGCAGCATCCCTCATCCTCACAGTCCAGCTCACCCCCTCGAGCTGCCCAGGCCTGCCTGGCTCTGTGGGGCTTCCTTGGGGAAGAGACTTCCTGAAATCAAAGACCGTATCCCCTGAGTTCAGATTCTTTGATCCTGTCCTACTGAAAATCCATAATGTATTTAAATATTAGGTTTTGGGGAACAGTCAGGAGCATTTTTTTTTTTCTCTTTAACTTGTTTTATTAATCTTTAGGAAATAGTAAAGCTGTAAAGGCTGCACTGCCCTCTGCAGAGAGAATCTGTACAGCAGACAAGTCATGCTCTGGAAAGCTACACTTGTAAATGCACTTGATTTAGGATCTAAAAGAGTGGGGTTTGTTATTTTTAGTGAGGAAGGTTGAAAACTGTGCCAAACTCCTGGAAACTCAGGTGTGATATAGATCACATGCTTTGCTTTTTAGGCATAATATCGAATGTCTCACCATGGAGTCTGCCAATGATATCCTGGTCCCCTCTTTTGATGGAAGGAGGAAGCACTGTGTTTTCCAGGGTGACCTGCTACTGTTCAGCTGTGCTGGCTCCCACCCTGCCCACAGAAGGATCTGCCCCTGCAGGGACTACATCAAGGGGCAGGTTGCACTGTGCAAGGACTGCCTATAGCAGCAGCAGGGCTGCTCCCAGCTGGGGACAACGTGAGTAGTTTGGAGAGGAGTTCCTGAGTACTCCCTGCACTTTGGTCCAGGTTTTCCACTGCAGGCAGAGCTATCATTGCTGGGCAGAATTATCTACTAAGAGAGGAGGGATTCATAATAAACAGCTGTAACTGATCTTTTCTTCCTGTAAGGACGTTTGCAGTGTCACTCTTCGGATTCCTTCAGCTGTTTGCGAAGAGAAACGAGTCTCATGTTCGACAGTGGTTTGAAGATGACTGCACAGAATAGTTTGTAGAAAATTTCCAAACCCATCAAACTTCTGTTTTTGTGTTTTGGGTGAAGTGCTTTCTATTTTTTTAACGAGTTAGGACATCCCCCATCATGGTTAGCTAAAGGATCTCAACTTCATTCCAGTAGAAAATTGAAAAAAGTGTGCTTGAAGGAGGGGATGCTGGGGAAGGAGGACTAATATTTTATTCAAGGTGCACTGTTTGGGTACAGCTTTGGCTTGAATGGCTACAAAGTAGTTTACTTCACAAGAACTTGGAATAATGAGAGAGCTCTGTACTCCGCTATTGGGTTATTTGGGCCCAGTTTTGGTTTTTTTTCCTTTTTTTAAAATTAAATCTTTGTATACAAAAAGGTATTGTCTGCATCACAGCTGCTGCACCAGAGCAGCCTAAGCAGAGTGTCACAAATGAGCAAACAGGCAGTTGCCAGCATGTGACACATCTTGGTGACTGCACAGCTCATTGGGGTTGTGGCATTCTTCAGTGTGGAAAAGCTACAAAAACACACAACCATTTGGGAATGGACTCATCACAGTTTACTGGTCCCATTTAGAGAGTAATCCTTGGAATTTGCCCACGCTTCTGTTGTAGTCTGTCTGCTAGAAATACTGTGTGAAGCAAAAAGTATTCAGCATCATTGGAGCAATATTATTATTATAGAGTCTCAGTTTGCTACGGCTTCCAGTAGTTAAAGTGTTGCTGAATGACATAGAAAGGTTAAATTAAGCTAACTCTAATTATTGTATGGTAGAAATGTAAAATGTCTTCGCAACTAGCTAGGTTTTTAAAGAGAAATTTTTTTCTGGAGAACAAGTTAGAGGAGATAAAAAAGTGAAAAGAAAATAATCAATCCTCTGAGGTTCTTTGATTGTTTTTCTGGTTTTAAGGGGCTGCTTGTTTCTTCTTCCCTTTTTATCAGGCACACCATTTGCAAATTTAAAAGAAAATTTTAAAGTTCAAAATTTAAATCAAAGCTGGTTGGGTTTTTTTTGAGAGAAGCAAGTTAAACTGCCTTCTTTTTACAGAGGTAATTTTTGTTATTTTCAGCAGAAGGGGACATGCTTGACAGCACCATTTGTAGTCAGAAAGTTTCATGTTAAGATTAGGGAGAAACAAATCTGCAATCAGAGTCTGTAGGTTTGCAATTTGGACATGCTCTCACCATTCTGGAATAAAACCTCAAATTAGTACAGATTTTAATTTTTTTTCATAAAGATTACTGGGTAGTAATGAAAGGCATAGATGCTTTCCATTTTCCTTTCTTGGACATACCTACTTGGTTCCGATTTTTCTTGCAAGCAGTGTTCATTATCTGTGTGGGATTACTGATGGACGTGGTCACCTACCAAAGACCAGGCAAGGGAGATGCTATTGCCCTGTGGATAAATCCTCCAGAGCAGTCTACAATTTAACTTCAATTTAAAAGCAGTGAATGAGCCTTTTCAAGCATTTTGTTTCCTGCATCAACACTCCTGACAGTGTAACCCTGTAACACTCCATAACATCGCTCTGCACAGCACAGGAGGTTGTTGAGTATCCAGAAAGAGTCTGTGGGAGCTGTTGAACATCAGGGTCACCAGGATCTGGGTTTGATGATGTGCAAATCTGCTGTATTTTAGATTAATTTTCCAGAAACAGAATAGCTGGGTTCTCTAATGGGAGGCAAAATTTTTGTATGAAAAGAAAACAAATGCAAGCCAGTATGAAAATCACTCCTTTGCCATGGCTCAGCATGTGCTTCAGTCAGCACAAATGTAGTTTACCATGGTTCCACTGCCCTGGAAAAGCTGAGGGAGGACAATTGGAAATGAGTCTGAGCAGGCACAACAACTCATTCTGTATTTATATAAAATATCCCCTGCAGACCTGTGCATATTTGTGCAACTAGAAAATCCTGCCTATCACAGTGTATGAACTTCCAGCTGGTGCTGAAAGTAAAGGCAACAGCAGGATTTGTCTTCACCAGTTCAGCCTGATGCTTCTCAGGCAGGAATTGATTTCGGACTGGGATATCACAGAATTATGCTGGAAACAGATTTGTGAGTGTGCACTTAAAGGATGCAAAACATGTGGGTTTTGCTGTAGTGTAATTCTTTGCTGTAAATACATGTTTGCTTGGTTCCCCCTGCTGTAAGGCCCACATGGCAATACATACTGCATTCCAAACCTTTAAAGATGGGAGGGGTTTGGTATTTGTTATTATGAGATTTTCTGGTCTAGTGCTTTGCTCAGTGCTATGTTTGCCTTTACCACAGCAGGGAGAGTTTATTATAAGCTCTGTTTTTTCATGCTGTAGCACTGTTTCTAGTCTGCTGAACTGAATTACTGCATTCTGGCAAAAATGAAACAGCAGCACCGAAGCCGCTTGCATTTCAGCCAGGAACAGAGCATCCAAATTGGCTTCAGAGCCAGTGGTCTCTGATCTTATTTCCACTGAAACCTATAGAGAAGACTCATTAATCTTGAAGAATAACAAATCAAGACCTACAGCTTCAGTCTATATTCCTGTAAAAGGAGACTATCATGGGAACTGTAAGTGCACAGACTCTTCAAGCATTTCTCACTGAGCTCCACACACGCTCCCTGTCACACGTTCCCTCGTGCAGTGAGAAATTAGTGAATCCTTCTGCAGATAAACACTCAGGCAAATCCCTGTGGGACTAGTGAAAAGTTTGATTTACTAAAACCTGTAATAGATATCCACATTTCAGGCTGGTGGGCAGCTTTCTGTCCGAGTTCCATAACTATTTGCTTTCCTAATTGAAGAATAAAGGTGTAGTGCAGTTCTTGCACTCAAGCAAGGACATCACTGAGGGGACCGTGCTGCTGTTTCCAGTCTGACAGCAGAGCTTGCAGCTTCCTTTGCTCACAAGTCAGGTTTTTGCATGACTGCATTTGAATATATTGATCTGGGATTGATGGGAAAAAAATGTCAAAAGTTGAATATAAAACCATTTTACAAGCTTTTAAACATATCTCTCATATCAAGACATTCTTTGTTTTAAAATTTTGTATTTTTGTATGTGACCTAGTTTTTTTCAAAAATCTTGTTCCTACGGGATTAGAAAACTTGAGAGAAGCATTTACATATTTATTAAAATTAACATAAAAGGCTTGCCTTTGAAAGGTAAAGTTGGTAAATACACACTGTTTAAAAATGCCAATAAAAACCTCATTTATTTCATATATGCAAGTTGATTTGCACATGTATAAATAGAGTTGCTTTTTGCATTTTTTGCTTAGTTTCTATGTTTCTTTTTTGTAATTTATAGTTGCAGCAGTGTGTTTGCTTGTTTATATCAGATTATGTTTCTACAGATATTTAATGTTTATGTGCCTTTTTTACTTTCTTTGGGGTTTGGATGTGTGTTTGGAATATGGACATTGTCTGAACAAGTATAATGGAACACTTAATTCCAGGTAAATTGTGCTGATGACTCTACAACTTAGTGGTGTGAATTTTGAATGTTTTTAAGTAGTGGAGAAATCTGTTCTAAAACTATATAAGACTTAATAAGATAAGAGATACTATAACTTAATAATTCCTGCAAAACATTGCTTCTGCAAGCAGAATGCAATTTACTGAGTATCTGTGATTTGGCATGAGAGCTCCTGCTGGGACGGGATGTCTGTTCAATGACCAGGGAGCAAAGGAAAGCCATTAACATTCCCCAGGGAGACAATGATAACAGAAAACCTCCAGGAACAGCCATAGCTGATGTGATGAGCAGGAAAGTTGAAGATCCACATTGAGATTTGTGAGCTGTTGGTTTTCCAGCTCAAGATGTCTGCATGGATGTACAGGGGGCAGTTCCTGATGCTACCAGAGACAGAGGCCTTTTATCACAGCTCAACTGGCAGCTCTTGGTGGGAAGGGACTGGTCAGCTTATTGCAGATGGATTTTCTTTTTTCTGCTACTACTTTGCTGCAGTAGTGTTTTGCAAAGCAGCTGCTGATGAGATTTCAGTTGGGATGGGGCTGTAGCCAGAGCCTCTCTGCACCTTCCCAGCTCCACTCTGCTCCCAGCTACTTTGTGTCAGCTTTTGCACCTTGCTGATTATCAAGAATTCAGACTCATTGGGAATTTGTCTTGATATCATCAGCTCCATCAGGCTGTCATGTTGTACCACTGTCCTTTAAAATCCTAGGCAGCATCCTTGATTTGTCCTTAATGCAAAAGACATACCCTCCCCTCTCAGTGTGTGTGGCCCTTTTGAATTGCAAAGGTGATTGATGAGTCTGACCACTGTTCACATAAACAAAACCCAGACTGCTTACTCAGGTCTTTTGCTCAGAGTTCCTTTCAGGACCAAATTTTGCTAGTAAAATAAATTCAATGGGATGAATCAGGCTGGATACAATCTCATCCAAGCCTAATTAACTTCGTGACTCCCACTGGCTTCAGTGATAGCACAACTCCTCCATTAATGTTTCTTAAAATTAAAGAATCAGCCCTCCCTTTTTAATAAGTGTAAAGCACTGTATCTTAAATGATAAAGAACAAACACTTGCAGGGCATATTGTTCACATATCAGCAACCAGTTTTTCTTGCTGTCACAACACAGATCAGCTCTGACTAAGCTGATGTTACTGATTAGTTGTTAAAGTATCAGTTGAAAACGTGGATAAATTGCTGTTCTGTCAACAGTTGGGAGTCTGAGGGATGGCATTTTTGATTGTTTATTTTTAGAGAGACCAGGAGTTACCAGTTTCTGATTTCCCAGTCTTTTTTCCAGGGGTGCTAACATTTGGCATGGCCGTCTGCTTGTGATGTTTGTCCTGCAGCTGCTATGCCTTCAACTTCTCACTGGTGATCTCTTTCCATCTGTAATTCTCCTTTGGCCCCGTTGTTGTAGGGATTGCTGTAAACTCAAGGAGAATAATGCACTGACAGATGTGTTTTCATTGGAGCTGAGATGGCCAGGGACATAGAGGATTTTATTGAGATCTGCTTTAATAATATTGCTGTAAATGTAACACCAAAACACTGTTTTATGAGCAGTGACTTAAATCTCATCTACACATTTTCAAGCAGTTCTGTAGGGTTTTAAATTAGTTTGTAATTTCCAAATATAATTATATTTAAATGGAATGTGTAAGCAACAACTCCATGTATCAAGTGTAAAATGTTTACTGTAGGAATGTGTTGAAAACACCAGAGGCTGGACCCCAGAGTGCCTCAGGTGTGAAGCATCGTCCATTGTTCTTTCTTCTAGGAAAAGCAACAAAGTGCAACCATTGCTGCTGTGCCTTGCACGTTGGGACCTGTTCATTTTTATAGGTGTCATCCTTTGCATATTCATGTAATTAGAACACACAAAAGTGTGTTTTAATTCAGCAGACCTCTCTCAAGAGCACTAAGCCACCTGTTTATTAAATGAGTAAATAAAACCAGGTCCTCAAAGTTTTGATAAAATGAATAATAACTTCACCCTCAATGCACATAAACTGCTTTAAAAATTTGTTGTGCTCAAGTGACTGAAACCCTTCTCTCTGCTGGGCAGATTAGTGCAGGTGCATAGGACCAGAATTTGTCACCTCATGTGTGGGCTCACAGAACTGAAGCATTGAGGACCCTGCTGTCCCCATGGCCACCAAAGCACATCTGTATTGTCACTGCAAATGCCAGCCTTGAGTCCTGCAGGAGCCACCAAATCCTTGGCTTTAAGGAGAGCATGTAAATAACGCCTGGCATTTCCTGGAGCCATCCAGGCACCAAGTGCATGCAACACGACCTGGCTCGGGCTCCAGCAGCTGCAAAGTAGTTTGAAGTATCAAAAACTAGGCACACAATAAATCAAGTTAAATTGCTGTCTAAGGGCAGTTAATTTTAATAGTGTAATACCCAGAACTAATTTATGTTCGTTAACAGGTCTGTTGCAGTACAGTGAGAGTGAAAAATATTTTTAAGGAGTCATGGGTTTAATTTGTTTTTTGCAAGGAATGCAAGAGAGGAGGGGGAAATGGCAGTTTTTACCAAAGGAAAAAATGAGTCAGTTTTGTGAGGAAAGTTACCCTGAAGATTCTAAGAGAGCTAAAAGAAAAATATCAGGGAATATTTACAAAGCTAATTTGGGCTTGGAGACGTTGATCCCCCTGAGCTTACTGAGCTGACCACTGCAGGGAGATTCTCCAGAGTGCTCTTTGGGTTCTGGTCTGCATCATTCCCTGGAGGAGTCTCCCTCTTCAGGGGTGAAGAGGGTCAGAGTCTGAATAAGCCCTGTAGCAGTGTAAATTAGAAAAAAAACCTACTGAATTCACTGAAATTGCTTTTTGCAAACAATAATGTGGAGTCAATGAGGGGTTTTAAATGTATACAAGAAGTTCAGGGTCAGGCTGGTACTATGGGGTGTTTGGTTTGAATTCTCCCCTAATAGGTTAATCCTTTGTTTTATTTCAATAGTTGTGTTCCACTATATTACGTTCAAGCAGTTGGGTTCAAACAGAACAAAACGCAGTGGTTCAGATACTGCCAAGTTCCTGGGGTTCAATAGGATGGGAATTTTTTTAATTTTTTTTTAGAACAGTAAATGTCTGTACTTTAATGGCATAGAAAAATGCTCTGTTTTCACTGTTGTAGAAAAAAACTAGGGAGAATTTATTTTTCAATAAACTTTTTTCTTGTGTGATTTGGATTTATGATTGCTTTGTGCTTAAATGGGAATGCCATTAATTGCCTTTTATCCCAAACTGCATTTGTGTGGCTTCTTCCAACTCTCCAGCTGGGTGTTTCTGTTGCTGCCCCACCTCTGCACAGGTAAGTGCCACACCTTAGCCAGAAGAACATCAGGTGAGTAATGAACTGTTTGCTTTGTTTTGTTTTAAGCCTGAGTTGGATAATAGGTTACTTCAAGCCTCCTTTCAGGAGGCAGTTTTGTCACAGCATTAGTTAGGAATTCCTGCTTTCCTGTAAATTTACAACCTGCTCAATTACAGCACACACTGAATTTACAGCACACTGTAAATTTGGGAGAAAGGGAAAGTGAGACTGGAATTGCTCAGTGGCTCTCAGGCCTGCAAGACTTCCTGGCACAGTACATTATGGAGCTGAAAGATAGAGCTACACTGTGGTAAAAGAGCAGCTTTAGAGAGTATTCTTCTGCAGGATTTAACATGCAAAGCACTGGAGAGCTTATGAAACATTTGCATGTGGAACAAGGGCTCAGGTGTGAAGCTTTGGCCCACGTGGGATTGGGGTGTGCATTCAGTGCCACATGAAATCACCTTGGCAGCTCTGAATGAATACAAATGTCCAGAGTGAAACTTCTCCAGGGCAGCTGTCAGGCTGTTTCAGTGGCACCCATTCTGCTGACAGGCCTTTTCTGCCCCCCTCAGGTTTTGTTAGCCCAGCCAAGACTGAGGGAAGGGCTCTCTTTTGTCAGCTGCTGGGAATGTGGGAGGTGTTGGTAGAGGCATCCAAGAGTAATAGAAAGTAATTAATGTAGGAGCAATATGCAGTGAAAAAAATAATAGTTAAAAAAAAGAGACAGCTCTTTATCTGTTAAAAAGTCCATTTGTAGCACAGTTGCTATGTATTAAAAAAACACAAAAACAATCACAGCTACACTGGAGAGAAGCAACAGCTCATTTTTTCCAGCATTACCTTTTTCCAAGTTTGTTCTTTGTTGAGGCTTTGGTTTTTTGTTTTTAATGTGGCTGCACATAACTGAGTACTGTAGAATCAAAAGAGTACAGAAGTCAGTAAATATCAGCTTGAGATGCCTTGAACTGTTCTTCTCCCAGTTAATGACACACACCCCAGTAAGCCAGAGCATAAATAAAGATGTCAAACAGATGCCTGCAGGCTGGGAGAGGGTTTGTGAGGTGGGTTTGGTTATCCACTTGGCCAGTCTCCTCACTGGGGAGTTCTGTGCATTGTGGCCTCAGAGGGTGGTTTTTCCACTGTGCAGTGCTGCTGCAAGAGCCTTTTATGGCTGTTTCAGTGAGGAAAAGTATGTGAATATCCTTCACCACTTGCCCCTTTTTATGGTCCTTGGCATACTTCCCCTTGGACGGAATCGGGTGAAAATGTTGTTGGTTCTGTGTTGCTATTCAACATTCCACAATTTCCAAATGTTTCCCACCATCAAAATGAATTAGTGGAGGACACTGCTCATTCAGGCTCTTGTTCTGCTTATTTTTGGAAACGTTCTCCTTCCTGTTTCATTCCCTTAATTGTTGTTCAGCTTTGACATCTAAAAAGCTGAAGAGACATCTGTAAAATGGTGAGCAGCTAGAGTTAGATGTGGGCTGTGTTGCAGTCACATAATGGAAAAAAAATCTATGAAAATTGGAACTTGGAGTAAAAAATACGCCATGCAGCTGTATTGGAAAACTCATTTGGGGGAGTTTAAATACTGAGTACTTCAAGTCTCACATGCTTAGACTGGGTTCAGTCAAACTCCAGCTGGTAGAGAGTCCACAGATGGAAATGTTTTGCTGGGATTTTGTCCCACTCAAAACACTTCCCCTCAGTGTGCAAGAGCTGGAGCACCCACTTTGCTGCCTCACACTCCCCTGTGTTTGTGTTTATGCTTGTCATGACTTGTTATTTTATTTTATTGATTATGGAGTTTGCATTTAGCTAAAATCTAGGTAGTAAATCTTTGTAGCAAAAAAACCTGGGAACAGTTTGCACACACCAGACTCCAGCTGCTCTGTCTCCCTGTGTGTCCTGCTTTGCTTGGGAGCCTTGGCTCAGGGGTCCTTGCTCCTGCCTGGCTGAAGACATCTGCTTCCTGCACCTTTGTGAGGAGAGACACATCAAAGCAGTGCTGGACAAAAATGCTGAAGGAGTAAAAACTCCAAAGAAAATGTACTGAGGTGAGAGCCTTTGGTGGCTCAGCAGGTAACAGCTGGTGTTTCCATCCTGAGTACAGGGGATCTTGGCAGGGAAGCTGCCAAATCCCCAGAGACCTCTCCTGGCTTTCATTTCCTCCCCAGCTCCATAGGAGGGTGGAACTGATGTGATCAGCCCAGCCCAGCTGCAGGCTTGGGTTCTGCCCAGTAAGAGGAGGTTGGCATTGTCGCTTCTGTTTGAGAGAAGCTGCCTCCACTCCGTGATGAGGTGAGGGGTGACAATAATCCCTACCTGTGTCAGCACGAGGTGACTTCAGAAGGGTGCTGGGTTTGGTGCCAGCAACAGGAGCTGACAAAATGGGATGTTTCCCAGTTACTTGCTAAACTAACTTGGAAAAAAGTGTGCTTTGAGCCTGCCTGCAGCGGCATGTTGGTGCTGCCGTCAGTCCCTGCAGGACCTGAACTCTGAGCTTCCCTTCTGCAGCTCCTGATGAGCTGTGCCACCACAGTGGGCAGCTGATCCCACTGAACAGGGAAAAAGCAGGAACTGTTCCGTGCTGCCTCCAATACCCATCCCGTGGCTGAAAGGAAAACAGCAGCTCCCAATCCTGGGGGGAACAGGAGAGGGAAATATCCCTGGCTGGTCTGTTACTTGAATTAATTATGCTCTCACATTGCGTAACCTGGCCCCACATGCCAGGCCGCAGGAATGTGTTTTTGTGTGCTACTCGTGTGCAGTTCCCGGTCCTGGATAAACACAGACAGAGGTGCAGGGATGGGCTCTGTCACAGCTCCTGTCGGTGGCAGCACACTCGGCACAGGCAGAGGTGAGAAATCACTGCCAGCACAGCAAAACGATGTGCAACCCCTGTGTGAAGCATCTACACAAGTCTGGGAATTCCAGGGATAATCTCTGTTCAAGGAGCTTCCTTAGCTCTTTATTTGACTGCCTAGGAAAAATGTGTTGTCGGGAACAAACATTCCTGGTTTGCATATTATTAAGGCTTAATAGATGGGACTGGATTACCTTGGGCTAGATAACCTTTAAAGATCCCTTCTACCTACCCTGTCCCGTGGCCTAGCATCTCCATGAGCTGGTCCACAAAAAAGGATGCCAGAAATGCCTTCACTTTTTCCCAGGCAGCTGGGATTGCAGAAATTCAAGTGGTATTGGCAGTGGTGAGCACCTCTGTGGTACATTCGCAGCTGCAGGTGTACCTACAGCTGCATTTGCCCACATCTGAGGAGCTTCTTGTCTGGCATCTTTGCTTCAGGTCCATTTCTGGAACATCATCAGGGAGCTTCTTTTGAGGCTCTTTTCCCACCACGGTTGGATGATGCTTATTTATGGTCTGCCTACTACAGCAAGAAATGAAATGGAATAAATCAGCAGCAGATGTTAGTCTGGTGATTTTTTCAATGACAATCAAGATTCAAAAAAATCTGGCTTTTAGCTAAAAGTGAACATTATCAGTCCCCATGCCTACCTGGTGCATGTGGGTCATGGCTGGGGATTCAAGATCCCAGCTCGTGTAATCCTGACAGAGTTTTTGATAGCTCCCTTCTCTGCTGAGCAATATGGCCAGATTCAAAGCATCTGCTCAGTGTCACAGTCACTTTCAGGGATTAACTTGCAATTCTGAGCTTGGCCAGGCTTTAATAAGTGTTGGTTTGCAGCCTCATTCTGGTCAGTGCTGTTCCCTGTGAGAGCACTGAGGCTCCTTCCTCACGTCCTGTGCACAGCAAAGAGCCCTTGGCAGTGCTGAGGGCTGCAGTGATCTCCAGGCAGGTTATTGTGTTGGCCAGTGCCAAGTTTCAGGTGATTAGTCCGAGTGCTTTTGAGCTGTTGTAGCTTTTGAATAGTCCACCTTCACTTAGCCTAGCTGGAAGCACACCTGCCATCTCATAGTTGGAAAAAATTAACTGGCACTGGCATTTAATAAAGCAAACTCGTACAGATCCTGTTCCCTGTGAGCGTGGCTGGCTCGAGCAGTGTCACAGGACATGGATGAGCAGTTATTTTCTCTGCTATTGTCACATACCACGCGGAGTCTCCTTGATGCCTGCTGGCTTTATCACCATTTCTGAGAATCATTTTCTCATAGACTTAAGTAGCACAAGTATTTGTGTAATTTTCTTGTATTTACCTGCTGATATTAACAATTCTTTAAAGCGTCTGTGGTAACTGAAAACTCTCTGCAATTGGTTTAAACTAATCTGATAAGAGTATGATTAACTTGTCTAACCACATTTCCTTTTCAGATGTCTGTACTTAGAAACATCCTCAGAGCACTGCAGAGTTCCAGAAGGAAGTGTGAAACGTCATTAACTGAGTGTTTAACCTTCCTTTGTGCATGAGCACATCTGTGCTCCTGTTTACACTCAGCATTTTAACAGAACTATTTAATGTTTGAACTGGGTGTTGGTTTGAGTGTCCTGCATACTTTCAGTGGTTTAGGACTTTGGTGTGGCAAAGGTTATACCTGGAGTTCAGCCACCACCATGTCCCTTCTCCTCAGTTTTCTGCAGCACTGGCTACAAACAGGCTGCTGGACTGCATGGGCCTGGGGAGCAGCACTTCTGGTAGTTCTCAAGTGTCATTCTCAAAATTAGCAATGGGACTGGAGTGGGAATAAAGCCCTCAGGGAGGTGGAAAAGGTATCAAGGTAAACAGTATCAAGAAAACTAAGAAGCCTATGAAATGTCTAATATTGCTGGTTCAGGCCCTGGGTCTGTGATTGTGAGGCTGAGGATGCCTGACAAACACTGTTAATCAGTGAGGAAATATCAGCTCCACAGCTCCCTTCATGGCAGTGGTGTGAGAGAAGAAACAATGGGAAAAGCAAAGGTGTAAGACATTAAGGACTTGTGCAGGAAGACAGGGCCTTGGGGTGACATTTGATATTTAAAAATCCACCTGTGCTGAGTACAGTGAGTGCTCCTACACTTTGCAGTCCTTCGGGAGTCCTTGCTGAATGCTCCTCTGAAGTAGCTCTTTTGTCACCTTACAGCTGAGTGACATCATCCTGTGACAGCAAGGTACAAGCAGCATCAGCACTGATAGCACCACTTTGCATACAAATGCTTACACAAACTTAATTGATCTAAAAGATGTGAAAACAAACCATAGCAGCAGAGCAAATTTCATTTTGCCATAAGGAATCCTGTATCAAGGCATGTTCTATTTCCAATACTCTCATATGGGTACTGCCAGGTCAGGGAAACCACTGGGGCATCTCTTCCAACACAAATCAGTGGGAGTTGGCTTTTACTGGAGATCTTTAGGGACCTGGGCAAGTCACAGATGATGGGAAATACAGTTTTAACAGCACACCTGTGAAAAAAACAGTGTCTCCACTGTACATCCCTCACTGATCAAACTGTACATCTACTCTCATATCTGTAGTCTATTGTTATGTACTAGAAATGGGCATTTCTAGCTACTCACATACTTACCATGGTCTTACTTCAAACTCTACAGTGGTCTGTCTTATCTATCATTGACCTGTGATAAATAGAAGAAACAATACTGATTCTCTGTTGTGCAAACCGACCTGGAATACATAAAATAAAGAGAAAGTGGCTATAGCCAGAGAATCCAGTTTAATAGGCTGCTATACAGGAAGACTTTGTTCTATGATACATTCTGGAAATAGTTTTCAAATGTTACTTACAGATACTGTATAAAATAGATACCAGTTTTATTGATTATACATCAAGATTCTTTGATCATTTAACCTGCTATTAAGTAATATATAAGATGTGTGGTGGAAAGTGAGCAACACTTTACAGGACAATCTAAATCTAATAAATAGATCTGTATCTCACCATGAGATTGAGCCACTGCTGTGCCTTTGTCAGACTACAGAGCAACCACAATGTCACACACGCTGTTACAGCTGCATATGGTAAATTAGGAGATGAAAATCCCATTCCTTGAGCAGCTCCTCTTCCCTGCATGACTTTTTTGGCTTTGGTCTGTACAGTAATACTGTGTGTGCTTGCTGGGTCCATGCAAAGCTATGAAGAGTGTCTCATTAAGAAAAAATAGACTTTAAATTGAAGAGGTATCGTTTCAGTTAATTTGGGGTTGAAATGCAGTATCTCTCTGATCACAGAAAGGGCTGCACCTGCTCTTTCTGGGTGTCTATTTCAACACAGGGTGGAAGTAGCTACTTAAGTGTTTTAAGCAACACAGCTCTGGGTGTCCAGACTCTATGTAAGATACTCTTAGTCGAAGAGGTTAGCAAGGATTGTACTCCTGTTACAGCATGTGTTTGGGAAAATACAGGCCAGGGGAAAAAAAATCCAAAACTCAAATCTGAAACTGGCACTTCTTTACCCCACAGGCTTACCACACCATTGAGAACACTTTCACTCTGGAATATACAACATGGCAGCTGGGTTCAAACTGAGAACTGCATGTTTTCTATTGTCACAGGAATCAATAGCATACTGGAAATAAATAAGGAAAAAAACCAAACCATAACGCTGCTGTTTGGCTGAATCGCAAGCAGTGTGCACAAAATGCCAGATTTACAGAGAGATTTCCCATTCAGACAAACTTCAACAGAAACAGACCACGGGGAAGCAAACTGCATACTCAGGAAAATGCCGTTGGCACCACTTGCCAAGGATGCTGTGGTTTTACAGTCCTTGCAGGGAGAGGGCAGCACCTTCACTCGAACATCTCGTAGTGGCGTGTTTGCCTCACCCTGGGCACCATATCGATGAGCAGCCTGCAGGGAGAGCACAGAGCATCAGGCACAGGACAGCCCCAGAACTGAATACATAAATAGTCATGAATAAAAAAGAGCTCAGGTGGTGTAACAGCCTTTACAGTTTTCCAGAAGAGTTAGTTTTACAGTGGAAATTGTGATTATACTGACCTATTTAAGAGTGGTACTCCCCATTAAAATGTTAATTGAATTTTCCAAGCTGAAAAAAATAAAAAAAAACAAGCCCACAGCTTCCAGCTGAGAGCTGACTGCAGCCTGGCCAAGGGCTGCCTCTCAACGGGCATAATTCCAACTAAGATGCTCCATTTCCCACTTTCTCTTATGGCAGATAAGCCATAAAGTGCAAAATTCGTGTTAGATTCCATGCAGTCAAGTGAAATTGTGGCAGCAATGAAGTGTATGGCAGAGCTTCATTTGATTTTTTATTCTGTTTCTTGTGTGAATCAAGAAAACATCTTAAAATTCAAGAGAAACAACATCTGAAACATGAGCAGGAACCTTCAGTTCAGAAGTTGCCAAAGGTAGGGCTGGGACAGAAATCAATAGCAAGATCCCTCTTTAAACTTGGGCACCTTTCCTTTAATCCAGACTTCCTTTGGCAAAGCAGTGCTCATAAATGTGCCATAAATACAAGTAGGACTGCTTTTATCCATCAATTGTGGTTATTTTTCAGATACTGTACTTCAGGTATACAAAAATCTAAAATTATTCTGATTTCTTTTTAAGTCCTGGTTATTTTCCAGCTGATGTGGAGGAGGGACACAGCCTTTTATAACCCTTTCCACACACTCTGCTCCAGTATTTGCTGCTAGTCTAATAAACTCCAGGGACTGATTTCACTGGAATTACCTATAATCCTAAAGGCTATGACCTCCTAGCTCTCAGGGCCAGCCCATCTGCTGGACACAGGGCCCTGCCTGCTCCCAGGAGATACTCACTTGATTCCATAGGCAGATATTGTAAGTCCAATTAACACTCCTATACTGCCATCCAGGTACCACACAGAAGAATTGTGTTTAAACACTTCTGCACTAAGAAGGATGGAAAATCCCATTATTCCACCTACAAGAGAGTTGAAACCTAGAAGGGGGAAAAAATAATTAAAGGATGAATGGTAGGAGTTCATGGAAAGGAAAATGGTTTTGCACACTAACCTGTCAAAGACCCTCTCTTGGAGTTTTTTTCCCATTCCATGTTTTTATTTACATGCCTGGCACTACTCCTTAGGGCTGCAGACATTGCTGAACACATACAAGGTAATCCTAGTCATATTTTCCATTTATGTTTTAGTTATACCACAGCAGCTTCTTACCTACTATTTACAATTTTAATGAGCACACTTTTAGATAGCTTTTTTTTAACCCTTTCTCTTTTTCTCCAAGATTGTCCCTTTGAAATTCTCACAGAGCTTTTGGAAAAATTAATGCCCTTTTTCATTAAATTCCTGTTTGATTGATTATTGATTTGGGAATTTTGAAGTCATTCTATGTGTTCTGTTTTTTTAACTCCAAGTTCTCTTTTTCTGATTTTTTTTCACAGTAACCCAAAAGATACCCCTGTTGTTCTACACACAAAAAAAGTCACTGAGAATGCATTAATTTGGTAGATCTGTACACTGTTTAACCTAGATAACAAAAGAAATATCAAACTTGAAATATTCTATATTGCTTGGTGAGTCAGCTCTAGCCAGCTGCTGTTTACAGGACTTAGCCAAGTTTTTGCAATTCCCCATGACTGCCAACAATGATACACCTGCCACTTGTTCCTGAGTGTTTCCTTTGATCCACACCTCTCACATCCAGTCTTTGTCTATTTATTCATTTATACTGCTAGCACATGTTGAAATTGTGTATATTCTGTCTATAAAGACTGTAAAATATAAATTAATAATTAGAAATTTAAACCAGTGCTACTTTCCCTGCTCCAGTTTAACTTGGAATCCATCAGCACAATATGCAAAAAAATAAAACATTTTCATGCCATTATTGGCTGATGGTTCCAAATTATTTCAAAGCTATTTGCAAAGGAAATTGTTTTCCCTTCCTGACTCTCATTTAGCCAAACCTTTCTTTGCTGATGTGGCAGGAAATAATGTAATGGCTGCAGGTATTAACCCAGACACTGTTCTAAGGCCAGCACAGGAAAAAAGAGGTGGCTAAATCTGGGTAGGAAACAGGTACCTAAAACCTACAGGAAAGTTGGCTGACATCACTGACTGTCACAGACTTGTCCTCTGAGATGTCACAAAATTCAAGGCAGGAAATGGCTATTTTTATTATCCAAAAGGCCAAGAGCTTTTGTCATAAACAAACTGTAAAAATAACATTTTGCCTCATTAAGATTCATACATCTAGCCTTTAAACAGATATTGCTGTTAAGCCCTACTCTAAACCAAAATTATTCTAAAAAACAATTGTTAATATAGGTTGACATGCATAAAAGAGAAATTGCTGTTCTGAAAATAAACCTATTTTTTAGGAAGAAAAATTCATGCTCCTTTTACTCAAAACAGTTTGTTGGTCTGGAGCCAGGGATTACAGGAGGTAAATTAGCAGGAAACAGAAAACACTAAAAAAAGATATGCAAGGGACTGCTAAATCTGTCTCAGCTGCTGAATCACATTGTCTCTTCCTGATCATTAATAAATCAAGTACATATGTAAATATATTTTGTGAAAGCAGATATTTAACCACACATGTTAAGATCATCCTCCTACATTTTCTAAAGTAGTTCTAAAGGGGAGAAGAGAGATAAAAACCAGGCTGAGGTAATTGTATACTTTTTTCCTAATTTTTTTAATCAAAGAATGAGCAGTCTCCAGCTCAGAAGCAATATCATTAGCATGAGGATGTAATTATGGGGAAAGAGATTTCTCTGTCATACAGAAGAACAACTCAGAGCTGGAGTTATTTAGGAATTTTCAGTTAATATTTTGGCTGAATAAACTGCTCTGTTTGAAAACTAAGCTACATTTTTTTCAAGGGAGGGTTCATCATTTGCCTGCCTAGGCAGGGTTCTGAAATGGTCAACGTGTCCCACTTCCACCCTGGCAGTGAAGGAAGTCAGACTCACTGGGCTGCAGTTCCCAGCATCCTTTCCAGAATCCTTTTTGCAGGTTGGAGATATTTTTGTTTTAAAATGTCTAGAGTGGCAGAGCCCATTGGAAAGAATAAGATCTCTGAGCTGGAGGTCTGTTGGGAGAGAATCCCAAATGCAGGGAGGCAGTAGCTTAGTTGTAACCCACTCACTGCTATTCTGATGCCTTTTTTGCTTTTTTCAGATTTAAAATATAAATACTCATGAAGAGTTTATAAGTGGGATGACAGAGATACTCATAATACATGTTATCACACATCATCAAGAAAAATTTTAAGTATGTTTAATTTGCTTAAAATAAAGCAAATTTTATGTGTCCCTAGAGTAAGCTGAAAATTTAATTTCCTTTAAGTGAAATCTTTAGCAAAGAGTAAAATAATTTAGGTACCACAACCCATGAATCATGAACACTGTACAGTGTCTGTTTACTGAGTATTTCAAGCTGCCCTGGCAGATACAAACCGGGAGAGATTTGTAGGGGGTTGTGAAACTTCTGCCATCACTGTGGCCTTGCCTGTCTGAAGGGCAGATCCCTGGGATTTCTGAGGATTCAGAAGCTTGAGCTCTGCCAGTGAGAGGAATATCCAGACTTATCTTTAGAGCATGGTTTTAAACCTACCTTTAAAACCAGAAACAGCCAGGTGCTGCACACCTCAGCTGACACACTGGTGGCAGTGAGGAGTTCCAAGGATGCCGTGCAGGAGATCCACCCTGTGCCAAACCCAGAGGAGGGCAGGGCAGGGAAGGATTTTGTTTCTCTCCTGCCCTGCTCCAGCAGCTCTGCTGAGTGGCAGGGAAAGCACTGTGGTGACAAATGACACCAAAGGGGGTCCCTGTGGATGCTGGTGATGATCCCTGCTCAAGGCAGGTGTTTCTGCAGCTTTTACCAGCACAGGCAGTGAGGATGGAGGTGATTTAACCAAAGCTCTCTAAATTTGTGTAATATCCCCCTGCTGCAGCCTAACCTCTGACTAACACACCTCTAACCCATTCTCTATGTTCTAACTCTCTCTTATTGCTTGCTATGCACACATTCACTGTTTGGCTTCCACCAGACGTTCTCATTTCAGCTGAGCTATCTGTGCTGGAGGCCAGTGGTACCACAGACTGTTCTTGGGTTTGGGTTTTTTCCCATTTCTCAGTGGCTGGTTTATTTCAATGTTCTTTCACAGCTGTCATCGTGCAGGGGTCCCTGGAAGAGTCTATAAAAGCAGGAGGATCAATGTCACACTCACCATCAGTTATCAGTGCTCTGCTTGTAAGGACCTTTCCCAGCATAAATTTGATTACTGCCAAGACGGTGCAAAGGATTCCACTTAGAACAGAGACACTATACAGAAAATCATCCTGAAAAAAGAAAAACAAAAAAAAAAAGAAAAATATCAGACATTAGTATGACTTCTGGTCATGTCCCACCTATTAAATGACAAATAGTACTAATTACTGTGCAAATACTTGTGCTACTGAGAAACACAACCTGAGATCAAGATTTCCTACCTTATGACATCCACAACAGCTGGTGCTTATTTTGCTTGTATTGTCATCTGCAGCTGCTTTTGCAGCCATAATTAATGACAGTTCCAATCAACAAATTGTGAATTGACCCAGCCCCCTCAGTCAGGAGGTTATATTTACCTGTGGGGCTGAGTGCAGACTGCCAGGTCATCCCATGCCTAATGCCAGCAGTAATGAAGTCCCCACAGGCAGGAGGAAGGCTTGAAAATAGAATCCCACTTAACCAGACCAATATTGATTCTTGGTGTAAAAAATAACCATTTAATGTTGTTTCTGATTCTGGGCTTGCTTTGATTTTGTTTTATTTCCTTTTCCAAAAGTCTGGTTCAAGCTACATCCATAAAACTTCTGATGCTGATGTGCAAAGTAAGGTTTAGCTCTTTCATAGAAAAGAAACATTTTCATGGACTTCCATTTCACAGGAACATTCCCATTGCTTAATTTGCATGTGAAACATGGAAGAGAGCTGTGTGTCAGTGCAGGGCAAGGAAGAGTTAGTTATTAGTGTTTAATACTCACCAGGAGCCCCCAGCCCTTGCTGCTGACTGCTTTGTGTTTGGTTGGGCTGGGAGGACACCCCTGGGTGCTGCAATAAGGTGCCTAAAGGGAGTCCTGGTGCTTCTTCCCCCTGAGGTACATCAGCCCATGGGCTGCAGAAAACCCAAGGCTCTCAGCCTGCCTGTCACCTAACCACAGAGCTTTGAGTTAGATTCATTTATTACTCTTGATAGAAGCTTGAATTTAAGCTGTTGCAACACCAGTACAAATAAAGGAAATAGTAAGAATTCTTTTTTAATTTGTATCTGCAGGTCTAAGTGGGCCAGTGCCACTGGGACCCTGCTCCTGATTAAAACACTCCAGCAAAGGTCCCCATTGGTACCAAACATTGTCATGATGATTCATCATCAGCTCCATCTCCATTGTTATTGTTTTAGCAGCAATTTGAAACCCAAAGAAATCAAAAAATAATTTTGAAAGCTGCTTAGGAACATACTGGGAATTAGATTACTGGTATAATGTACTCATATCCCTAAATAAATCATTCAATATTTTTATATAATTTTGTATGTCACATAATTTTGAAAGTCTACTTCACTCACTCTCAATCATGAGCTCATTCTCTCTAGACCTGGTACAATATTAACAATATTAAGACAAAATGCACTCAGGGAAAGAGAGTAAAATAGAAGCAATGGGAACACAGAACTCAAGTACTGGGTAAAGGTAGGATAAAAAGCATTTGTAAAGTTATTTTAACAGAACAACTGGAAAAAATCCAGGTAATTTCTGAGTTGAATTCTGAGGGAAGGACTAAGGAAATAGTGGCAATATTTGGTTGCTGTCAGTCTAACAAGGAAAGCTGGGAGCTCTCAGAAGGTTTGAAAGCTTCAAAAGTCTGGACAAGCTTTGCCAAAAACACTCAAAATTTGAGACCCTTGTCAAAACTATGCCTCTAATTTTTATGCATCTTTCTCAAAAATGTGTATTTACAGTGCCCAAAGACTTCATTTTGATAGCCTAAGAAGTTTTGATGGGTTAATCTAATCTCATCTCATATTTTACCTAATATTTAATATACAGCACAAGTATAAGGCTTCAGAATAATCTGAAGTAGAATGCTGTGCTGCACCAACATTCCTGGTGTCTCACTTGGCACAAGGACTCATTGCTCAATGACTGCATGAGATCCCTCATTTCCCCATCACCCCACAGACCCTCCCAAGACTCTGATTCCTCCCAGGCATCCCTACCTCTTATCTTTGTCACCAGCACAGAGCTGAGCACGGAAGGTCCAGCAGAGGTGACAGCATAAATCACTTTGCTATTGACAGTTGTGTCACTGTCAGCCTTGGGATGACAAAATGCAGTTTTCCTACACCTGTGAAATCCTTGGGAATGCACTGGAAAACCAAACTGATGTGGTTTGGAAAAAAATTAGAGGATCACAATACAAGATGTTTTGAAAATTATTCGAGAGATGTTAAAAATTCCAGTTATAGATTCAGAATCCTGAAAATGCTATGCTTTATCCCCTGTGCTATCATACCAGGTTTGATCCTCTCCATGGCACTTTATTTAGAGCTTTTTCTTTGGTTTGTTTTTTTTTTCCCCTTGTCATGGCGTGCCACAAATTTTTGGGGTGAATTCAGGGTTTTCCCTGTGCATGTCATTATAATCACAGTATGTGGAAATGCATCTTGCTATTTGTTCTGCTAAAAACAGTCATGATCAAAACGAGTCTAGCTACTCTACTGGAATCCAAGAATGACCTAAATGTGATGCAGATTTCTGAACGAAGTCATGAATTGCTGAACAGGATTTTATAGAGGATACATATTCAGGATCTAGAAATTGTTTCTAAGTTTGCTGTTTTGGTTTTTTTACACCGAATCACCCAGATCAAGCTCATTTTGTCGCCAATACAAATCTGATAACCATTGATAAAGCAGAAAACCCGACAAATCGAAGATCCTTCGTTACCACTGAAAGAAAGGGAAGAAATTAAAGAAGCCTGCTCTGAATGCAGAGTCTTAGGCTGTGCCAGACGGATTTTCGGAAGGATATTCCCGGATTTATCCCTAACCAACACCCAAAGCCAGCGGCTCCTGCCGTGTGCAGCTCCGGGCAGGAGCCACCGGGAGGCGGCAGATCCCGCACGAACCGAGCGGGCTGGGAGGAACAAACCAACAGGAAAAAAATCTTGGAAACTCTCTTTTTTCAGTGCTTCTCTGTGCTGTCTGGGTGTCCAGGAACCCCAGAGCTGGAAGAAGAAGAGTGAGGCTATTTGCTGCTACCAAGAAGGTTTTGTGGGTGTAACAGGTCAGCCCAAAGTGAGGATGCCCAGCAGCGTGGATAACCTGGATGTTCCCTGAGCAGGTGAGGATGAAAGAGAAGATAAACAGCTCAAAGCGTTGCCTTGGCACTATTTTGCTGCCAAGAAGGTTTAGGGCAGCAGGATTCAATGAATTAGCCGAGGGAAGGCTGGGCTGGAGCAGAGGTGTGCAGCCCTGGGACACGCGAGTGCCAAACTCTGTTGCAGTGCCCTGGGCTGCAGAGGGTTAAACACGGCACCCACGGCTGTGAAACGATTCCCATTAAACCAACTCATCCTTCGGAGAGACGAAGAAAAGAAAAGCCGTAATGGAGGTCTAAATTAATAAAATAAGCCGGGCCATCTGGCACCGTGTCCCTCCGGACCTTGCCGCAGCCCTGCCCTCTCCGCAGCCCTTGCCTTCCCATCTGACAGTCATTAGGAGCACGGAGCACAGCTAGCCCGGCTCACTCGGTGTTATTTTAATTAAACCAGCGGCAAATTGTGGCAGATGATAAAAATTTAAATTCTGATCATTTCCATATGATAAAGGCTTCCCAGTGCGGTAAATAAAGCGCCTCCCTTTTCCATTTCTTTTCATCATATTCCCCCCACTGCTACTACACTGTACATGAGGCCATCATTAAAGGACATATACGTGATTAGGTGGCTTCATGTATAGACCAGCACTGTACATAAAGCAAGGTGCCCATCCTGGGTTGCCTCCTTACACAGCACTTTAATAGCTGTAATGTTCCTACTTAAGATTTATTTTATGCCAGGTTTTTTATTGTGGTTTTATGCTTTCTTTCCCAGAAGAAAGCTTTCTTAGGAATAAAATATTTTCCTCTTTTACTATTCCTAAGAAAGGAATAATAGAAGTCAGCAGGCAGCTTTCCTCCACTTTATCCCAATGCATTGTTCCCAGCTGTGCAGCTGAGAAGAGGGGGTTGCAAAATTGTCCCAACAGTTCTGTCCCTGCTTTCAAGGATTTCACCAAAAGCAGCAGTAATCTTATCTCTTAAGAAAAAGTTTGTTGGTTTTTATGTTGCAACTTTGATCTCTTTCTGAATCTATTGTAGAAAGTAAAAAAAAAATAAATCTCACAACGGATTCTTCAGTGCTTGGCTTATTAGGTAGAAATATTTTAACCTAACTCCCAGCCTAATAACTAGGTTGCAACTGATTTGTATTCTTTATTTTTCCCTAGAATGCATATTGCAAATTCTGACCCTAAAACTTTGCCCTGATTCTCTATATTATTTCTACCATCTCCTCTCTGCCCGCTCTCCTTTAGTTACAGTCCTTACACTTCTGAGATGTAAAAATATTCTCATCTCACTTGCATTGTACAGTGTGGAGTCAAAAGATATTCACTGGTATGGGAGGAAGCTCTGTCCTTCCTTGGTCACTCATTCTACTGCAATCTCAGAACAAGCTGCTTCTCCCACCCCAGCAGCTGCAGGCTTCCTTCCACTCTGCCCTCTCCTTGGCTTCTTCTCTGAACCAGCCAAAAGTTTCTCCACACTCCTGCAGGAGCTGGGAATTACTGGTACTGCCTTTTTCATGCCATTTTTTCCCTTTCCAGAGAGCCTGGTGTCTCAGAGTGTTTTGCCTCTCCTCTGCTGAGCCTGGCTCCTCTTGGCTGAGGAGGTAGGGATGTGTTTCTGGAATGCTACAGATGGTGTTGGCAGGAGCAAAGTCATGGCTGGCCCAAACTGAACTGAGTTTGTGTTGTTAAATATTAATTTTGCCCATCTCTGCAACTCACCATCTGTCTCCTGGATCCCAGCAATGACCCTTCTTCACTCCAGGTGATTGGTGACCGCCCTCCCCAGCACCTGCTGGGTTCTGCTCCCACCCTGGTCCCCCATCCCAGCCTGCACATGCTCCTCCAGCTCCCCCAGCAGCTGCCAAGTCATCTGGGCACACTGAGATCACTAAAAGCCTCTCTGCAGAGCGTGTTACTCAGTAAAAAAAGGACTCCCTCTTCTTCCCCTAAAGGATTATGTTAAAATATAGAGAGCAGCAGAGATGTTTCTAATACAAACACTTAAAAAAAAAAAAAAAAAAGTCCAAATCTCTTATCACACTTTCTCCCAAGTAATAAATAGTTTATGTAATCAGTCTAAAGGGAGCTCCTGGGAACTCAGAGGGTCTCTCTCACTAGCAAACTTCAAAAGGGATGAGCTTTAATTGCACTTCACTGTCAGAAAACAAACCAACAGCCCAGCCTCTGACTCCAGCAGGAGACAGTCTCTTCACATAGAGATACAAAGATCTATTATTAGTACCAGAAAAAAAAAAAATTCTTATGAATGTTTAAACTTGTCTTTGGTGTGACAAAGCAATTCCACAGCACAGAATGCTTTTTCAAGAAACAGATAACAAAGACAGGGTGTGCTGAATGCCATGGCAAGGCACAGGGGCCAGGAACCAAGGGACTGGAGGCTGCAGAGAACTCTCTTAGGTGACCTTAGGACTGCTGTGAAGGGTCTGCTTAACTATTGCATCAGGCATGCCTCCCATTCTCCCAGAATTTATCCACATTATTTTAACACCAAAGTTATGAAACATAAATTAAAATTGTATTTATCTACTCTCAGAAGAGCAAGACTGATTTTTCTGATGAGAAGGGAGCTGACATCAGCAATGCATTCCACATCACCCACCAAGTGGGGAGCAGCCACCAGCTTTTCTTTCTTATCACCATGTGGTAAAATCTGGAAATGAGGCTTTCCACCTGAGCAAAGAATGATGTGTAGCTGATGCATTTGCCCTATCTTCAATTCAAGTATCCACAACATTCTCAACAACCTGCAAGAAGCACATGTATTTTAGGCCAAACTCCAAGCCATAAATAGAAATAACAATTATAAGGCAGGACTCTAATGTATAATTAATATATATGATACTTTGATTTGAAATGGCAAGCAATAAATTATATATGAGGTTTAGAAATGTATAGGGAAACGTGTATAAGAACATATGTGCATATAATCATCAGTGTTATTTGTTATGTTGCTACTGACCTATAATTCAATGGCTGACATTGTGGAATATATGTTTATGGTGTGTTTATTCTAAACAATTAAACTAATAAATCAATTAGACCTCACAAAGCTACACTGTGCCACACTTACCTTTCTTTTTCAGCTGTAATCAATAACATACAATAGAATAACATATGGCCTAATTTTTCAAGAGATTTCATTTATAAAACGTTGAGGCACCACATGAGATGGGTTGCACGTCCTTCATACACAAACTGATTACATCTTTCCTTCTTTGTTCTGCAGGAAATGTCACAAATATGGCATGATGCTTGCTTACTCTTGCAAAAAAGTGTCCTTTGCCATACTAATGAGGACAAATGCCAAACTGCATTGACATTACATGTGTTGTACTATTACCAAGGGAAATGCAAGCAGTAACTGAATAGTAAATGGATATTGATTTACAACCCCAGGTGAAATTAGAACAGTCTTTCTCAGCGTGGTTGGGTTGGGTTTTTTGAGCCTTCTTTAAGAAACAAGAAAAGGTCTGCAAATTCTTTGTGGCAACAGTCAAAATAAAGCACATCATTCACGTCTAAATTATGTTTGTACTACCCAAGAATATCGAGTAATTGACATGATGAAGGTAAAGGGGCAACTGATGAAGGGTTTTTTATCACAGAGCTGGCACTAACAGCAGCAAATGCAAACACAAAACAATGCTCAAAACCTACACTCAAGGATTTTTAGATTCCTTTCTCAATATATTAATAAAATGTCAAAAATCACTAAAATTTACACAGAAATCCAAGCATGATATCATCAACAGTATGCAAAGTCACTATTCGTTCTTATTTGTAGTGAAATGTGTGTGTACCAAGTCCTCAGGGACAGCCCTGGCTGTGGATATTGCTCTCTGAAACATCAATAAAGGAATGGTAATTCCTTCCCCTACTGGGAATTATCTTATTATGGCTAACACAGGTTGGAGAACAAATGCTGAAAGTAACAATGAGGGAAATATTCTGAATCTCATAGCTAGGGGAAAAGGAACCTCAGTCAATTATTTCTGAGCCAACAAGAAATGATTCTATTTTAGGTTCAACACTCACCATTGTAGGAAAGAAACCCAGCCTAAATTACATGATCTGAGAAATATTCATTTAAAATTAACCTGAAGGGTAAACAAAAATGAAGACTTTCTCTTCCAAATGTCAATTACTGATTAGCTTTTTAATTCAGGTGTATTGAACAAGAGTTAAATTATTAGAAATTTTAATTCCAAACACTCCAGAAAGAAGAGCAGCTGGCCTGCTTCATCTAACACTTTCAGCAACTGCTGGAACAAAGGAAAAAAGAAAAGAGGGTGGGGGAACAAAAAGTCAAAGATCTGGTTGGCGAAAAATATCTCTTTAGAGATCAATGATATGAAACTGAAGTAATAACTGCAGCATGTCATGTTGAAGCAGACCCATACAGAATAAATATTCCCAGACAAATAAAAAATTCCCAGCTATATATAATATAGGACAAGAACACAGAAAGAACTGGAATTTGCAGATGTAATGTTTCACACATTAATAGCACATCTCTCTCTCTCCTGTGTAAAACTTGTTCTCTTTGGGTTTTGTAATCTTTCCATATTATTTTGAGTTTGATAGTGGCACTGAAAATCCTGAGAAGGGCAGGGAGCAGGATGTGGGCTCTAAACAGCTCCTGTACAGGAATCTTACCCAAAACCTAAAGCATTCTGGAGATATAAGAGTAGGAGAGAAACAGCAAGATTTCCTTCCAAAACAACATGTTCCAAGGCAAGTGGAAAATGTCACCACATCTCTAGATTCTCAAAATGAGGAATCTTAGATTTAAAATATTTTCAGGCAAGTGAGAACGGAGGTCACGGCTCGATAAAGCGACGTGTGTACGTGTTGGTGCAGGCAGAAATTGTCTCCACTCCCACACCCAAATTGTCTCCAAAGGAACATAAAGCATCTCCACAAATGCAAGGTGAGGTTACATGGCAGACAAATCCCCTCTGGAAGTGACATGAAAACTCTGTTCTCCTCTCCAAGAATCAGAGAGCCATCATGTGCTTTTTAATGCTTACAAAGAGTAATGTAAAAATCTTCAAAAATGCGGGAGAAAAAAAGATCCATTCCACTTCTCACTGCACATATTCAATGCTGGCATTTTCAATCCCTCTTGGACAAACAGATCCCTTCAGCTGCAATATTTCTCCTACATCTACCTTATCATCAACCCTGAAATTCATGGCCTCATTAAATAATTCATTTCCCAACATACACCATTCTATGGATCATTGTTGAAGAGCACTGCTCTACATCAAGAGTACCAGAAACATTGGCACAAGGGATTGTGTTTTGAACACTGAGGATTTATATGGATCTCAATGACTTGAAAATGAACTTCCCCCCACAGTTAAGAGATGTATAATTAATACAAATACAGAATTGTATAGTAAGTGTATAACTAATTGTCTGGCCAACTCTCCTGACACAGAATACCGTTTTTCAGGGCAGGTGTCTTTTTAATTATAATATAAATATAAAGTCCTGTGCAAAGGGAAAATCCTAAGTTTACCTAATAATGACAATTTCTGGACTTGCTGCTAACTGCAGGAAATGAAATCTACAGCCAAAGTTCTCTAAAAATATCAGTTCAGTGCTAAACAGTAATTTGCAAAAATGAGCATATTGCATAAATCCCTGGTGACCCTTATCCTTCAAATTCTGTGGGCTCTCCAGGCTTCCTCATCTAGAGATGGAGATAAAATTAAAAAGAAAGGCCTGAAGAAAACCAAATTTGGGCCTTTTGGGCCAGTAGGGCCATGTTTGCTGTTGCATGTAGGAAACACACACATAACCAAAGTCAAAATTCCAGACAAACACTTATCATTAAACTCACCCAAGCTATTTTAAACTAATTAATCTACCTAGTCATTCATATTCCGCCTTACAGGATATGCCAAAGTTAACTACAGTCCTTAGCATATCAAGCCAGGGAACCAAAAGGAGAAATATACTATTTCTGTGTTTCCCAAGGTTTTGAGGCATTCAAAAGAATTACAAAATCACTGCCTGTGCTGAAAGCTTGTGTTGTAACATAACACTACCTATTGTTTAATTTTACTTGAGACACAGCAAGAGGTAAAACAAACAAGAAGCAGGAAAGGAAGGGAGAAGCAATATCAAGAAATACAGAAAGTCAGGAGCTTTAATTGCCCTCCCTCCTCTGCCAGTGCAGATCAGGAGTACTGTCATTCACAGGGTTTCAACAAAATTACATTCAGCATGGAATAAAAGAGAATTCAAATGGGTGACTGGAAAACGTCTGACTGAGCTAACCATGAGCTCCTGCCCTGTAAATTAAGCAGCACCTCTCTGCAGTCAAACAAGATTCTGTGACATTTAAGCCCCTTACAGAATGGGGAAGTCAAGGTGGAAATGCCATTAATGTGCAGTAAATCTGTCATTCTCTTCCTGGTTCTCTGAATCCTGCTGAGGATTGCCAGACCTGCACCTGAAATCATCATATGAAATGGCAACAATACAGAAGACTCCTGTTTCTAACTGCTACTGAACTGAGTATCTGTTCAAATAATTTGGAAAAGTACTTCAAATTATTTCTTAATCATATGATTTTAAAATTTTCTCTTATTGCTAGTATTTTCATGAAAGCAACTCTTTTAAAATTCGCTTTAAGGACAACAGAATCTATACATCAAAAAAATTAATAAAATATTTCCAATTTTTTTTGCTATGTGCATATTAAGAACTGACAGATACATAAGCAGTGTATCTCATATGCAACAAGAAATACAATGAGCTTCCTATAATTGATCCAGAATTTTTCCAAAGTTACTGACTCTACATTTAGTATTTTAGTCACAGTTCTTTACAATTGGCAAGCAGATTACCCAGTCTGCCTAATTTCTAAAATTAAACTTGTCGATATCATATTATTTTCTCTGAAAGTTCTGCAATTTAAAATTAACTCAGAGAAATTATTACAAAGTTCCGGAAGTTTACCAGAAATTAAGACATAAAAAGAGACTTTATAGCTCTGAGAACAATGCACTCAGTCATGCTGCTTTGCATTATTATTATCATTAAGTTAATCTTGAATCCCTCTGTAGAGCAGTACATTCCAAACCATCTCCATTTTCAGGGCTGACAGTGCCAACTTTGTGTTCAGCATCTGAACACCAGGAGCAACATTTTCCAGTTGTTTTTTTGCCACATTATGTCCCTTAAGATTGAAGTCACACAGCTAAAATTTCACAAGACGCTTTAAAAATTACCCACATCTCCAATGACCTTTGCTGCAATAAAGAGTAATAAGGATGTAAACTGTACCAAAAAAAGTCATGCGACTCTGACTCATGTGAAACTTCTGTTGAGGCACAGATCCTCTTAATCTAGTGCTCAGCTCTTCACCCCAGTTTTATACCAGTTTGGGAACATCAGTGCAGTTACACTACCTTTCCTTGCTCTTAATGTTCTGTTCTTGCTCACACCACGAGGATAATTCCCTGGTCTCAGAATAGCAAGTTCATATCAAGTCCCAGCAACACAGATATCACCACTAGAAAGTATTTCAGATCACTATTTCGATGCAGAACTGGTTACTTCACTCCTATGCAAAAAACTATTAACAGAAAACATTGTTCTGTTATTTTTCCAGATATATATCCATATACTAAAGCCAAATTACATGATAAGATACTACAGAAATTAGTATCCTTATCAATTAGTTCATCAGTGGCCCAAGAAGTAGAAGACGGCATCCTGGATAAAGGAGCAGAGGCAGAAACTTCTGCCTCCTACTGATGACATTTGAGCAGATTTCCCCTCTGCTTAGATCTGATGGCATGGCCTGGGCAGGTGCAGCTTTGCTGGGGACACAATTCATCAACAAAGATCCAAACAACTGAGAAGAACAGCTATTTCTGCTTGGAGCAGCTAAGGGAGCAACAAGCAACCTGAAAATCTGCTTCACAGTCAGGCACAGCTAGGGCAACTGGAAAGGTTTCTATTCAACAACATCCTGTTCTCCCAGTTATTTTTAATGTTGGCAACCCTTAGGCATTATACCTCACTGGCCATGACTTGCAGCCATGGTGCTGTCCTCTGAGCCTTCCCATTTTTCACTGTTATTCTGAGTTTGCACCGAGATATTTCACCTGCCACACAACCTTTGCTGGATCAGTTTCCCACAAGGAGATGTACTGAAAGACTTTGAAATTAAAATCCTTGCCATGTCATTTAAGAAAGACTGAACAAAAGTTCCATCTCCTTTCATCCCATGCTCCAACCTACATTCCAGGCAGAAATTAAATCCTGTGTGCATGTGGCTTTTACCCTGCCACCAGTCATCCACAGCCCGTGCCTTGCCAGATACATCCTTCAAACTGTTGGTAGTTCTTGAGTGCCTAAAATGAGTGAGAACAGGCACAGGAGGAAGATTACCCATCAGTACCCTGATACTGTGTCAAATGTAAGCAGTATCCACTCTAAATTCTTCCTACTTGACACAGATTTAGCACATGAAACTGAATCCAAGGCAGCCTGTGACAAAAGTCTGTAAAAATCATTCTTATAGGACACTGAAAATGTAACAGGATCTTCTCTTCAGGGATGCCTTTCTGTAGCTCTGATTCAGTATTTTTTTCCGTATTTTTGCATTTAAAAACTTTAAAATGAGGAAGTACAATATGCCTGCAAATCATGAAAAATGTTCATAATCCAAATATGAGACATTTCTCCCCATGTCAGAAATAGAGCCCTCTCCTGTAGACAGAACTTGTAATGATGGAAGAGTGAGATATATATGAAACAACTTTTAATTTTTTTTCCTACTGATAGAATTATTAGAGCATTTGCCCACAATGGATTCGACTGAGATATCCAAGTTAATCTGATACCAGAAATTCACCAAAAAGAGTGTTTTAATTATGGTTGTATCCTTCCTTTTCTCTTCTCCTTCACTGAGTCAGGACTATACGTTTCATTTTCTCACCAAACAGAAGTCAAACTGTAGCCAGTTTGCACTGTTTGGGTGCAAACTAAGACAAGTTAAATTGTCCCTTAGCTGACCATCACAGCAGGGTCTCCCCTCGCCCTTACCTGCCTCCTCTTCATCCTCGCTGGCACATGCCCCATGCTTGCTCCCCAACCCAGTTCTGTCAAAATGTTTTGGTTGGGTTTAAGTGAAAGTGTTTAAGCTAACCCAGATCAGTTTGACAGATCCAGGCTGGTGAGCTCCATGTGCTGTAATGCTGGCAAAGCTGAGGAGGCAGTAAATTTTGAAGACTGGAAAAGAGGACAAGCAAAGTGCAAAGGGAACATGAATCACTTGCAAACAATGCACCTGGCTGAGATTCAGTAACATGTTAACTCATGGGCTGTGCTACTCTTCTTCACTCAGATTTCCATAAACTACTGAAAATAAACTTCTGGAATTGCCCAGCTTCTTGCAAGTTTCCATGAGAATGCAGGGCCCAGTAGGTCATCTGCACTGCTAACAGTGGGTAACAGATGGAGTTCCATTTTGGCTTTTTTATTTTCCAGCTCTGCCTCCATCTCCTGGTGGAAAGGAAGGAGTTTTGTTTTCTGTGTGGTGCTGTGTCGAGAATGGCACTTGGCAGGGTGAATCCTTGATGCGAAAGGCTGAACACACAACCAGACCAAACTTCACAAAGGCTGAAGGCAAAGCTCTGAGTCAGGCTGTGCACACAACAACTGAACTGAAGCCTCATTTTATCTGAGCACATTAGGAAGAGTCTTGTGGGAGTGGGACCACTGCCAAATGGTTTTCCCAGAGAGCAGCTTGTTAAGATGAGTAAAAGTTAATAGCCAGTACTGAAAGGAAGCAAGCAGGACAGGCCAGAGCAGAGCTGAGAGAAAGGTGCTGGGCAGAGCTGCTCTACTGGCCAGGTAGGGGCTGCTTTCACAGCCAAGAGAAAGCAGAGAGCAGGAGAATAGCCCTGCGTGCTTCTCCATGGTGAGCTAGTCTAAAAGCCAGCTCTTTCACCCAGCATGCTCCCCTCACTTGTTTCATCCCTGCCACATGTACATGGCTCTGGAGTTGGAGGCAAGAGCTGCAATATAATAAAATATAATCCAAAAATATATTTTTTCCACACTGAAAATAAAATGCTGAAGCCATTGGAGTAGTAAACTGTGGAAACATACTTCTCAAAAAATTCTAGGACATTCATTAAGCCCAGAAAGGCCTCCTCTCTGTAAGTGAACTCCCACAGTCCTGTGTAGAAGTTTTAAGTGGTTACACTGAGAGAGATTTGGTGTCAAACCTATAAACACCCATAATTAAAATTCAGAAGTAGAATACAGTCCATCACATAAGTAAAAAATACTACTGGAAGACCAGGGCCAGTATGTGCAGCCAGGCAGGAAATGTACCTGCTAGAGCTTCACAGAGTTCAGTGGGGCTGCTGGAAGGAGACACTGGCATTTCTTACTGGCAGGGCAGGGAATAAAGAGAACATTTAAGAGAAGAGGAATCACCTTACCACTTCTGGAAGCACCCTCTTCGCAAGATCGTGGATGGCTTTGATCACAATACATATAGATGACAGGAGGAATATGACACCCAAGATAACACAAGCCCTGGGGAAAGAAAATAGAGAAAAATACAAAGAAACATTAAGAAAATATTTGAAGTTGCCAATTCTTCCAGGGTAACAGAGGGTGACAGAATATTAATAATAAAAAATGTCTTAAGGAGCTAAAGATAGAGGCTTAAATTAAAGAACAGAATGAAACATCCAGTTCCTCTTCCTTTCTTAAAACCTGGATTATGTATGAGAAGACAGGGCATACCAGATGATGTTTCTTTTTCTGATATTTCAGAGACAAAGACGTGCCACTTCTGCTCCTGATGATTTATCACAGAGTCCTCTAGAGAAGGACTGTTTCTCTGTGTTTGTTTTGCTAGGATCTCCCATTAGAAATAAGGAAAGGAACTTCATTCTCTTTACCAAGCCAGCAGAGATATTTGGTAAATGTGGTCAGTAGCATAACAGAACCTGGAACAGCTGTTTCCTCCCCTTTCCTCCCCAGTCAGGCATGACATAACTCAGGAACTGGCCCACAAAAGCTGGCTGATTTGCCTAAGGTCACTTCTGAGCCAGTGACAGCTTGATATAAAACACATGAACTTCCTGCAAGGATATGCTGACATTTAATCTGAGAACCATTCTGAAAGACAAGATTTCCTACCACCCCCAATGGGTTTAAACCAACACAGCCCCAAATCTGTGAGCTGCAAACTGTGGATCACACTTCCTGTGGCAATACACATGGTTGGATGCCCGTTCAGTGCACCATCCTCTTCCCTCAGCACATCTTTTATTCCCTGCACACTTCTGAGGAATACTGACAAACATTCCCTAAGGGGAATGCCCTGACCACTGGCTGGATTTTGCTCCCACATAAGAGAGTTTGGGGTTATCTCTGTGAACCTGCCAACCACCCAAGTCTAACAGCAAATATTTTACATATTTGCCAGCAGATACACAATGACTTCATCTATCTTGATTTGTTTCTCTTATTCTCCAGCTCAGTTTTACTGTGGCGAAAGAATTCCCATCCACCTACTTACCCAGAAATAGCTAAAGTAGACAGAAGAAAAGGAAGATGATAACAACAGTGACAAGGGTATTAATAGCAGACAGAAATGCAGTCTGAGGTTTGAATCAGCATTCAGCAGTCATATTTAGCAAGCCTAACTTCTCCTTTATATGCTGGCTTTTGGAATCCACAGCCATGTAAAATTCATGAGTATAGTACTTTAAGCAAAAAAATACATGTTTTTTTTCTTCCTGAGTGTATTTATTTATCTGCAAAACCATTAAAACACAACACTGCACAGTGTCTTCTTTTAATCTCATTTGCTAGAAAGAAATAACTTCTAACTAGACTGCAAATCACGCAAAATTCAACTACAAATGTAAAAATAACAAAACTCAAAAAGTAATCTGAGAAACTGTAGTGCATAATAAACAAGTTTCAATTGGTTATTGTAAGCACGCTCTACTTTCAGTGTACTAGACCACAAAAATTTTAATACAAGCCAGCTCACTTCCATCTGCTAACAATCACTGCTGTGTAACTAAAGAGTTTCCAACTGCACACCAAGAGTGTTAGTGCCAAGGTGCTTGGCAAATGCAGTTTCATTAATAACATTCAATTAAATCAGATGAGCAAACTGCCATTTCTAAACAAGTTTAAATCAACTCAGAAGTACCCATATGAATAGTGAAAGAAGAGTGATACAGAAGTGAGGGTTGACTGATAACACAGAGAAGAATTTAAAATCAGCTCTGATAGCTTCATCCTAATCCTTGACTCACATCTCCAGCACCTATTGAAGATCCTGTCCTTATTTTACAGCCATTTCTACCTGAGTTAGTGTCAGAGGTTCCCACTAAGTATCTACTAAATCATTATAATTTATCTGTAAAGCAAAAGAATTGATTGCTGCAAGTTTGACAGGCCACAGAAAAGCTCTAATGAAGAATGCATGAATCTAGAATCTTCTCCAGTCCCATGTAATATACTGCTTCTAAAAAGAGAAAATTTAGTCAAAACATTTAAAAACACAGTGGAAAAGCTTTATTTGGTTTTCAGAAACAATAAGCTTTCTGGAATCTTTCAGAATGCAGTCGTTTGAAGAATAACAGACTAATGCAGAAAGGACCAGGTGAGGACATCTCTCTGATATTCAGGCAACGACCAACTTTTAACTCAACTACAGCTCAGACTTCCAAAGTTGTTTTTTTCCTTAGGGCAATGGCATTTGGAATGCAAGAGTAATTAAAACTACAAGAGAATTTAATTTTATAGATTTAACAGTGAAACCAACAAGTCTTCTTTTGTTTGCTGTAGATGTTGGTAGTTGATCATGATCTGCCCAAGATACTTCTTGATGTGTTTCTGATGCAGTATTTGTATGTGAAAATCCAGAAGACTGTATGAAGTGTAATTCATTGTGTTAGAAATTACCTCATCAGTTTTGTCAAATTTTCAGTATAATTTTGTCACAGATGAAACACTCTTGTCAGATTGGTTGTACTGCAGCCTCAGGCATTGAGAATGAACTATTTAGATTCTCAAAACCATCAAAGACTTTATATAGCTTTGGAGCTTCGGTCACTGCTAGTTCACTTCTAGTGGAATTCAGACACCTGTATAAATCCTAAAAACTAAAGCTTGATTCTGGAAGTGCTACATCTTGGCAATTTTCAAAAGACATTTTCTTGAAAGCAGTATTACAACCCACATACAACCCATTTATATTTACACAGCCCTATAAATACCCATTTTGTATTACAGCAGCCCTGGATATTTGCACTCACACCCATCAGGAGCAGATCAGTGTAACTGCATTACAGCACACACAGCTGCCACCTCACCTCTTCCATCACATACTCCCTGTGTGGAGCTCTAATAGACACCATTCCTCATTTTGATGACAAATTCTCACAACTCATAAGGAAACCAGAAAAGGAAATCAATCACTATAAGTGGCTGATATTCTTTTCCTTAATCAAAAATTTGTTGCTTTGCATATGTCAGTGGCTTTTAAGCAGGTAGCTATAAAAAGTACTGAGATTCAGGGGCTTCCATCTCCACAAACTGTCAATTTTCAAGATGCTGTTAGTAAGTTAGCACTTTCCCCTTTTGTTTCATCTTAAAATTAATTTCCTAAGGAGAGTAAGTCCAATGATCCAAATAATTTGCATTTAGCAGATGCAGCAGAACAGCCTCCAAATTCCTGGATTTAGCCTTAATTCTATTTTATAGTTTGCAATTCTTTGTTGTAATTCCTTACAGGTAGTGATAAGATTAAAATTCTGTAATGTTGCCAACGTAGAATTAGAGATTAATCTCACTCAGATTTCTATGGTGATTAATCTTCTACATAATGAAACAATTTTACCTTTAGCATGATCTTGCCACACTAAACACCTTTCCCATGAGTTGACCCCTTTCAGATAAAGAGGCTGCTCCTCCAGGTAAGCAGCAGTCAGATTGATGTAAGACTGCAGGTTTAGATTCTCAGCTACTTGTTTGGTAACATTTTATAAAAAATAAATTGATAATAGTAATGAAATTACAAATATATTTGTATAAGTAAGAGTAATGAGTAATTAATTTGTAAGAGTAATGAGTTCTGCAATAAACTACCTCAAAAGTGATCTAGGAAATGCTACACGAGGGTGACTGCAAATGGAGTTTTTCTCATATCAACTGACTCCTATGAAATAGCCAATGCAAGAATTTTCCCTTCTTAATTACCATTCCATTCTCTTTCTGGCAAACCTTTACAGCAAAGCAGTACCAGCGAGGGTTTGCAATGTAACCTTTGGTAATTACTGCTCTCAAGCCAATGTGCTCTCATGCAGCAAAGGTGGTACGACAGAATTAAGGATTCAGAAAAAATTAGTGATGCATTTGAATACAATCTGCAGAAATGTGTTCACTTTCTCCAAGCAGCTCACAGGCAGTTGATTCAGGGCAGTGTGGAGGGGAAAGGACCTCATGTACTTGGTAGTTTGTCTGTTACAGCCTGGAAATTATTTCACCACCATCCTTCAAGTTCATTAAAATAATGCCTGAAACGTGATGACACCATGTGGAATAAAACAAGTTTGTCAGTAGCACTCTAATTACTTCCCAATTTTGTTAACATATGATACAATTAAAATGCAATATTAAAAACCTAACTTTCTTGTCAAATACTGCACTTTTCTCCCACCTGTTTCATTCATTGTAGTATGCCAGATTAGTTGACCTTTTTTGATTATATGGGTTGTTTGAGCTTTGGGTTTTTTTCGGGTTTTTTTTCAGTTTTACCAAAGTAAAGGGCTCACAGAACAACAGAATAGCCCAGGATGGAAGGAACCCCCAAATATCATCTGGCCCAACCTTTCATGGGACAGGGGAGCCTAGATGAGATTCTCTAGCACCCTGCCCAGCTGCACATTGAAGACTTCCCACAATGAGGACTCTGCCACATTCCTGGGGAGGTTGTTGCAGTGATTGATTGTTCTCACTGTAAAAACTTATTTTCTGGTACCAAGACTACTTGTCTTATTCATGGAAAACATTTTGATCATTTCAGCTGAGCTACAGGGGTAAACATGACAAAAAGAATTGGAAAAAAAATCATTGTATAAGCCACTAGGATTTGTATTCATATTCTTGAGATAGAAACTCGATTCTCACATTTGCAAAGCTGCCATCTAAACAAGCTTCAGTTCCTCATCCAACTCTCTGGCAGCCACAATGCTGTAAATAAAAGACAATGCTTCTAATTTCTACATATATTCTGGCTATCCTAAAAGAGCTGGTTGAGTCTATTTTAATTCTGCATTTCCTTGATTGTTAAGAATTTTACCATGCTATATTTTCATAAGAGAAATGAGATTTCCACCATGGATTAATAGTGGAACAGTTTCCCAGAGAGGCTGTGGAGCCTCCATCCTTGGAGGTTTTGGAGACCTGGCTGGATGAAGTTTTGAGTGACCCATTCTGACCTCACAGCTCACTCTGCTCTGAGCAAGAGCCTGTGCCAGAGACCTCCTGAGGCCCCTTCTGACCTGCATTATCCTGTGATCCTATTAATTTTTATTCACAAAATCTTTAACTCTGCAGCCTCTGTCAAGATCTTTCAGTACTAATGACTCCTAATAGCCCACAGAAAAGGAAATGTTAAAATCTTTGCAGGCTGTTTTCACCACTGAAGTGGTGAAAAATATTACTTTGCAAGGAGCTGTAACTTCACATTAAAGTGAGCTGCAGGCCAATAAGAGCAATATGAGCTCTAAGCCCAGGAGTAATGTGAGCTTCTTCAGCAAAGCTGAGAAAATCAGTTTTATGATGGATACAGAATTTAATCTCTGAATAAACCCACCAATAAAACCTCTAGAGTGAAAGTAAGAAAAAAATTATAAAAGCAATTATTTTAATAAAAACTGTAAAAGAGCTAAATCCTGTTTCCCTATGATTAGAGGGGATTTTAGTATTAGTGACTGACAGAGTGAATATCACATATGGGATCATTCAGGGGAAGTCACATGGTGCAAAATGGAAGACAATTGTCCAGGAGGTTTTTGCTGTCAGAAGTTAGGAAGATATTTTTGAGCATGAAGTATTCCTTCACTTTCTAATTCTGTATCTATGCTTTTTTTCTCAATTATCTTCTATGTCTAACCACATATCTCTTTGCCTTGCTGGTACTCATTTTCATTCTTCCTTCCCAAAACCAAACAAATTACATTCTGTGACTGCTCCTTCATTAATAACTTGGAACTTGTAAAAACCTGCACCACATTTCTTCTAGAAGAGAAGCTGTCAGCCCGTTTAAACACAGCTAGGACTGCTTTCATTTAACACTGGTACTATGGCAGCTCTCATAGCCTACTTGCAGTAGCCAAGTGTAAAATGCCAGTTACAGCCAGCACAGGATTTCTCAAACACAGTCAAAAACTGAATGTTAGAATCCAAAGGATAAGAATTTGGGAGGAAAATTTTCAAATCTGGTCACAAAAAAATTATTTTCTGAAGGCAAACCAGTGGGATCGGTCTGATGCAGATGATGAGAAGCACAGTAGAGGAAATCTGCTGTCACACAAGTGAGGAAGAGGACGAATTGAGCAAGGACCACTCCTGCCATGAAAGAAGGGCAGAGGGGATCTGTGCTGGGGATGTCTGTCAGCACAGCAACAGCACCCCTGCACACAGCCCAGACACAGCAGGGCCAGGTGACAGCAACAGCTCTATTTTGGGGACTGTACACCTCTGTGGCAGGAAGGGCCTGTCCAGTCTACAGCACACTGTGCCACAGCTCTGCTGCTCTTTGCTTTAAACAGAGGCATCCAAACTATAATGCAGCTGTTCACTAACATTTGCTGCTGTTCCCCAGCATTACTGAGACCGTTGTAGTCACATTTTTCATGAGGGTGACATCCAGGACTCTGACAACTATAACATCTGCCTCTTAAACTCATTAAAGACTTTCTCTAAAAAGAACTAGCCACTGTGACATATTATGGTAATACACAGGAGAAAGATGCATTATCAAACTCAGTCTTGAGACTCCTGCTTATTTGTCATGCTCTACTGCAAATCTAAAGCTTCCTTGTGTCCAATTAGGCAGTTATATTAGCTACTGGTGTAGCTTATCTGTTACCAGGTGTAGCTCCTGAAGAGGTTTTGGACAACAAACTGTTCAGAATTACAACTGTTCAGAGTATTTACACCTGCCTGGTGCTGGGTGAGGAGGGAGTAGAGTCAATTTAAGACACATTTTAAAAGGAACAAAGTGGGCTTGCTGTTCATCACACATGTTCCATAATCCACCCCCAACTGCCAGGATCCAGATCAGCATCATTACAGTTACTCCTTTTTTCTCATAATAAAAAAACACAAGCCCAAACTAGGTTACACAATAAAGAGAATACAAGTAATAGTCCAAATCACCACTGAAAATCAATTTTTCAATTATTGTGTTAGAAAAGTGTGCTGTGATATCACATGGTCTAACTTCTTAAAAGACATGGTAGGGAAATGCTGTTTATGTCTGAGACCCAGATCAGCTCAGCTAGGGAACCATTTCATGCTGAAAGTGTTACAGACCTTCTAAAACTTTTATTATCCCTTAGGATTTCAACTAGTTGCTGCAGAACAGCGTATTTACATACTTTAAAATCATGCAGCTGAACTGGGGCAACAGATCCATAAATAATTTGATACTCCAGGTATGGAATATCTGCCAGAAAAAGATAACAGACATTTCTACAACTGGGGGGAGTTTGAAAACTCTCATGAGCTATTTTGTAGTCCCTAGGTCTGCACAGACTCTGCAGCTGCCTTGGAGTACACCTGCCTTACAACCACCCTCCTGGCTCCAGCACTGCTCCTCCACTTGCAGCAGATGATCAGAGACTCTGCCATTCCCTGAACCTGGAAATTAAAGCCTTTTGAGAACTTCTATAATATTCATTTTTATGGTGATCATCAAATTCCAGCACAGGAAATATCCTATCCCTGATTTTACCTACAAAGGCCTCGGTGTAAATACTAGGCAAAACACACAAATGCTGCTCAAACAACAAGTAAAAAGAAAGGCTTCCATAGGTTTTGGATCTAGCGCCAGTAAAATCATTGCCAAGTCTGCAGATGCCACAGTTTTTGAAACAGATTTTAGAATATATAAATATATATATTTCCTGTTTCATATTTAGTATAATTTGTATGTGCAATGATTTTTTGTGTGTGTGCATGCACAACCACAGACATACATGCATTTCTGTCTGGGTAGGAGCAAAGTTTGTGATTGATTTACTTTTGTCTGAATATGGGATAATGAATTTCATGGAGAAATTATGATGTTAATTAAGTCAGCCTAATGAAGTGCCTCTGAAACTTGTATCTAGCACTGCACGTGGATGTAGAATTTTGGCCAAATATTTCAGAAGAAAGAATGGTTTAGAAATTTTCAGTGTGGTTAAGAAGAAACTATAAAGCAGATATCCAAGCACAGGTGAGCACTCCCTTTGAAAACTCTGCACTGTGCCTCATTCTGTGGGAGAGACATGAAAATGTGGTATAAGGTGAAACTCCTGGTCACTGAGAACCACAGAGAGGTAGGTTCTGAGCTGTGTGCTCTTTGCAGCTTCATGCATTTGACATTTTTCCAGATCACTTAGGTATTCCATTCACTCATCACAAAAGAGCTTTGCCTCCAGCCACAGAGGTTTGCCCTGAACTGTGGGTAGGTGTGGATTTTACCATCTGTGCTTCAAGTCTCTTTCGTATGTATGGTATAGATAAAATTATCTGCAGTTTTTTCAATGTGACTGGTATGTTGGGTCTGAACCCAGAGGATTATTTTCATTCAACACTGCTAAATAGACAGTGCTCATTTAGCTGGGTTAACCAGTACAGCAGAGCCAATCTGCACATGAAAATTTAAATACAACAAAAATATTGAAAATGTGGGTGGGATTATTTAATTCTGTGAACCAAGAGAGAATATGCACTGAAACCATATAGATCAATATGCTTTCTTTTAGAATCAGAGGAAGAGAGAAGAGCCAGACCTAACTTTGCACTATGACAGTCATAAAAGGTGGCTTCTAATTCTTTCAAGCTATGAATGCAAATGTAGGATACATCACAATCCCCATATGCCTAATTGTAATGCACATATATTCAGTATAACTTCTGCAAGGCTCCCCATCACCAGAAACCAGGGTAAATATTCCCAAGTGGTGTCATCTGAACATGAGCAAGAGAGAAAAACGGGTCACAATTACTTTGGAAGGAGAGGCTCTCTCTGTCTTAGGGTCTCATCACATTTTCTCATGTGATTCCTCATGTCATTTCTGATGAGAAGCAAATATCTTTCTTAGAGATTGCTTATAGCTGAAGTTAAATTAGAAATTCTTGGATTAAACTCTTACAGTTGTGTTCTGAATGTCAAAAGAGGTGAGAACCAGTTCTTCCTCCCCATAATTTAGGAACCTATTAGGAAGCAAATCCCCAGAATAGGCATTCTTCACAAAATATCAAATATCAAATCCACAGTCACAGCTGAGGTGTGGAGATGAAAGCTAAGTTACAGGCACATAGCAAAGTGTTTAGATGATGTCTAATTGTCAAATGACTGTTTTCTTCTGGCAATAGCTTTCTCAGAAGCAGGTGAAGGTATGACAGATATCTGCACCCACTTCTACCACACCGTAGATTTTAATTCCTGTAATTTTAGTATTACTGCTCATGTTTCAGACAACAGCTCCACCAATATTAAAAAAAAAAAAAAATCTGGATTCATTACCAGAATTATGGCAACATAGAGCACCACAAGTGTGTTTAAACTAATTAGTCCATGATACAATTTAATTTTCTTATTAGGTAATTAAGGAATGCATAGCTAGAGTCTGAAATACATAATCAAAAAACTCAAGCAAACAAACAAATAAAACAGTGAAAGAAATGTAAAATATATGTGTTTTCTGCTCTTTCCATAATCCAGAAGTTCATTATGAGTCAGGGTTCCTATTTACTCTGGCACCGGGTTAAGAAAGATGTTGACAGACTGATTCCTGGGAAACACAGAATTTAACTTGGTACCATCAACAAAATAATATATAGCAAACACCAGCTGCAACTGTCAAGAATCATGGTTTTAAATGTGCTGTACAGAGCTGGGTTTTGCAATAAAAAAGCCAGTAGCCAAAAATCCCAGAATTAATGGATGACACAGGCACAGGCAGATACTGGGTCCTGCACAGCATTGTAGAAAAGCAAGATCTTTCCAACCAACTGGACTGAAAAATTTCTGGTTTTTAAAGCTTTCCCACAAGGCTGTGAACATGTAGTTTGTTATTCTGTTTTTCTGACTTTTTGGTGGTATTTCTCACTTTCTCCTCAGATACATTCCTGCACTCCAGACAAGTCATTCATTCCTGAATTTAACAGAAGCTAAAAGCTGCCCTTGGCTGTATAGCCAGTGACTAGTTCAACATCTCATGAGACATTTTTCCAGTCTTCTATTAAGAAGTTTCTTCTACAGCTAATTTACTGAGTTTATTTAAGCAGATGAAAAAACATTGTTGCCAAACCAGTGCCAATAAAGTTCTTCCTTCAACAGATTTATATTTGCTTCAGCAACCCAATAAGCTACCAAGCTGTTAAAGATTTACTAAAGGGCAGAATATTCAAGGCATTTGTAAACTGGTTATGGAGAGCAGCCAGGGAGACCATTCACATTTCTTTGAACATCTTAAACACCTCAGTCAATTTCAGTTGTAAATTTTCATCTTTAGTGGAGATTTCAAATTATTTCTCCAGTTACTTCAGCACTCTTTTCTTTCTAAAAGTCCTTGATCATTGCTTTTTGATGACTTTTCAGCACCTTTACATTTCCAGCATGTTAATTTACAACCCAGCAGATCACACTGAGTAGATCAAGTATTCATGAACTATGCATGTACTCTGACTCTCTTCCCAGATATCTGTAGTCCTTCCTTCCCAGCTCTTGCATTGCCTCAAGACTTACAATTCTTTCAAGGACTCTTCTAAAAAGCATCAAATATTCATTCCACTCCCACATACTCTTTCATTAATGAGCCAGCAAGGCAGAGTCAAGCAGTGACTCAGGACCTACAATCTTGCAGTTGTTTAATTCCTGATCTTGGTGAACATTTTAGCCTCAGCTTTTATTTCATGTGGGCACCAATGATACATCCGGGAGCAGTCTGAGCAGCAGCAGGAAGGTGACAGTGGCAGTAAAGGACTCTGGAACAAAAGGAGTTTTCTCATCAATCCTCCCAGTCAGAGCAAAGAGATTTGAGCTGGCTGAACCTGGAGAATCAACAAATGGTTACAGGACTGGTGCCACTGCCAGGGGTTCAGCCTCTTTGAGCTGTGTGTTGTGGTTGACAGCCTGGAGGGAAAGGATGAACCAAAGGCATGAACACTGAGAAATTACCTTCTCATCTCACCCCAGAAAGCAAGAGAAATCAAATTATCTAATAAAAATGAAATGCATTAAATGGAGTTAAACTCAGCAGGACACATTTGCATGACGGTTTCAGCTCTCCAATTCCCCTGAAGTCAAATGGAAATGCATTGGTTGCTCTCAGCAGAATTTGGCACTTCTGTACTCTTAGGAGTGCCAGCCCATCAAATGCTGCAGCTCCAACTGCCATATGGCCACAGCTGAAGCAAGACTACGCATTCCTTTTACATCTTAGCATTTTATTCTCAGTATTTAATTCATAGCACATCATGAGTCAGGCTGTATTCTCTGTGCCTTTTCCTGGGGGTGTGTTTTTCAGTCTATCTGTATGTTCTCTCTCAATGACGTCCAAGGGCTAGGACTGAATCTTATGCTGCCTTTCCATGAGAGGCTTTACACTGATTTTAACAGATTTTGGATCAATCTCTTGCTGCCAAGTTTATGAAAGAAGAAGTTTTATAAATTTGCAAAACACAATTAATTGGCAATTCCACTTGGCTTTTGACAAGGAGTTAAGGATTTTTTCAGCTATGTTAGGATACACAGACAAACGTAATATTTAAATCAATAAAAGACAGACCTATAAACAAAGAATTAAACTGAAGCTACTCTGTCACACCTTAATCTGGTAAACAGACCTGCACTAAGGCAGAAAATGGCCAGGCACACAAAAACAGGAATAACACACAGCACAATTTAAGCACTCACACAAATTTGCACCACAGTGTCCAGGAGTGTGAAGGAGGAGGCCCATAGAAAACAGGGATTGTGCCAGAGCAGGTGGAGTTCGAGGCAGATATGATACAAACATTATTCATGGGCTGAGCAAGCAGCCAGCAGGCGCCATTGCAACATATTCCCAGTGTCGAGGTGGAAAAATAATTACATGCAGTGTTTCAAGCTGGAGATTGATTAAACACAACAGGAAATTAGAAATGTGCCTGCCTCAAAAATCTGACACAGTAAGAGTTGCCTTAAGCACCACAACCATCTCACCAGCTCTTTGCTGTCAGTACTGTGGTGGCTCTCCTGTCAGCTCTGGAAACAGAGAGATAACCAGGCTGACTATCCAGTGATTCATATTCGCAGCATATGGGAACGTTCTTTCACTTGATACTGAACTCATCATGTAACCTTAGCTGTCTTCAACCAATGGGCATGGCAAGAAATTCACTGACTTAATTCAGCCTTATGTAAAGCAGCAAAGCAAATTAAAAATAAGCATAAAAACCAGGAAAATATGTTTGCTGTTTTGCCTGTTCACTTTACTGACTTAGCCATAGGGATATGTTGAGTCTTCTTTCGTATGGGGATTTCTTTTCTCTTTTACATACTTTACAAGGTTCCCTTGAAAAAGCTCAACAGAAGGAGATTTCAAAAATATGCTAATTGAACATTGACAGGAATCTCTGTGGACACCCACAAAAGCAAGACACTAAGAAAATGTCTGTTAAACTCTCCAAATCTGTGCAGGAAGACTAATTTTAATCACATTTTTCTGACTTTATTTTTATGAATCAATGCCACATCAGTCTTTTATGGCCTTTTATTCCAAACTGTTCTGTATGGAGCCCTGCCAGAAACTCACTGCCCTGGCAAGCTGTTGCATGAGCCTGAGTTAAAGCATGCAAAAATACTGCTTACTTTTACCTAATTTTTAGAAAAAGATTGTGAAGATGTGATTGAGACCCTCCAGTGTGGCTTTTTGTGGTTGGTTTTCTGTGGGGTTTTCTTTTGATCCTACCAGTTATGCAATGTTCATTTTCATCAAGCTGCCCTTAATTTTAAGACACATCATTAGAGGTGTTTCAGCACAAAACCTACCTTATCCCCCTTTATTCTAAAATTGCAGTCCATTCCAGGGGACAGTTGAACTATTTTCAGCCAGATGGATTGCTGCCAGCAATGGCAGTACAGAGAAAAACCAAAAACAGGAAAATGTACTGCAATTCTCCACCTAGATGCCCAAAATTTGAGCAGGAATTTTAAATCTTCTTTATGCACTAGTTGGAAAAATTCTTGAGTCAATCTGCACCTGATCTTCTCATAGAAATGCTCCACAATGGTGTAGAACACAATTCCCACTGTAATCAATACTGCACTGCATATATAAAGACTTTTTTTTCCTCCATAGGATATATACACCAAGCATTAAATATGAAAAAAAATTGCTTGCAAAGTAAGCATAAAGAAGACATGCATGATTGGTATACTCTTACTTAAAAAAAAAAGTTAAAGTGATTCATATTCAAACTTGTTAGGAGAAATACAAATATAATACAAGCATCAATGTCAAAAAACATACTCTAGTAAGAATAATTCATTAAGATGCAAAATGAAAGATTTACAAATCTATTACAGATTGCAAATACAGTTCATTTGATACAGGTGCTGCAAGGGAAAACAAATTGCAAAGGCCTAACCATTGCTATGTTGGCTGAAAAGAAACTGAAAATCCCAATCAAAGGGAGGTTTGCCAAAGGACAGGCTGAGTGTTTGGGAGCAAGCAGTGAGCTGGCAGAAGGAAAGAATACTTGCTGATGTGACAATTTTTTTTTGATCAAAGCTCTGGAATGTGTAGCCTCCCAGCCTGAGAAGAAGAGCTGTGCAGGCCCCTGCAGAGGCAGAAGGAATTGGGTGTACTCACATGTACTCCCTGTGTGCAGAGTGCACAGCGGCTGCGTTGCTGTAACGCCACAAAACTATCGCTGACGACAAAACATCCAGGGTGGCATCAAACTGAAAGAGATACAGAGTCAATTGTTTTGTGGGCCATTAAATGTGCCCTGCACTAAGAGCAATGCATTTACCATCCTGCTGCACAGGCACGAAGCAGCTTCAAATAAATCACTTTAATGAAAGCAGGATTTACGTTTGTTGAATTGATCTTCACATTTTCGCCATGCATTATTGCACAATGATACACTTCAGAGCTCAGAAAGTCAATCAAGGGATTTAAAAAATTTGAATTTTTAATCTATCACCTGTGAAGATGTTAAGAACAAAACAAACATCACAGTCTGCCACTGTAACACTCCAAGAGATAAAATACTAACATGATTCTAATGCAAAAAACTGTAAAGAAATAAGTGTAGAAAAATGCCTGTCAAGCATTCCTTTTTCCTACAGTCACTAATTTCCTGCAATGGGTTTTGTTTCCAGCCAAGAAAATATTAACTTTTTCTCCAAAATCCCACCCAGATTTCATCCTACCTGAATTTATTATTCTGTATCATCAGCAGAATTGCTATGATTGTATTCCCAATTAATGCAGATGTGGTGTCAGGAACACTGAAAACCAGGCTTGTTCCATTGTAAGAACTTTCACTCTCATGTCAAACTTCCTACAGAGTCAATCTGACCTTCAAAATTGAAAGCTAAAGATAAATTATTTGATATGAGTCACTGCTTGTCGTTAGGAATTTTTTGCTCTGCCACTAATCCAGAAAGTCATGGCAAGGACTGGAGAGGAAAGCTGTCATTCCAAAGTCAATAGCAGTCTGACCATCAGCTTCAATGGGAAAAGTTCAGAAAGGAACTTCAGAATTTGGCTCAAGTTCAACAACAAAACTGATTTTTAATTGAGAGATTTTGGTTAAGATTTTGTATCTGGTAGATAACATCTGTCAGCAATAAGGTATAAGTTTGGGTGTTAATTCCAGGATAGGACTCAATGGGCAGAAACTGAAAAAATATAATTAGAGTATCTTTGCCACCCTTTCCAATGCTTGACTTTAACAATATTTTTTTCTAACCCATTATTGACTTTGCACAACTTTCCATGAATTTACCATAAGAAAAAGTGCAGTATCTAGTGTTCAGAAAAAGCTTTTGGAGAAGAAAGAAACAGTAAATAATATTTCAATTGTATCTCTACTTACAGCAAATCCAAAGGATGATGCACTGTATCTCATTACGGAGACAGCTGAAGGAAAGAAAATATTATTTAGAATCACTGGAAACTTTATTTGCATTATTTTTCTTTTTCTGTTGTTCAAAAGCTACAAACCAGTTTTAACACATGGATTTACTTTCACCCAATTCCCACTAAAACAACCTGACCCAACACTTTAAAAATGTCTACAAAAAGACCTTATGTCACAGGGAATGGTCAGAACACTCCAGAGATTTCTGCCAAAACTCTTATGGGGGAGATGGAGCAGCATTCAAAAAGTCTGCTCATGAAACAAGCTGTGTTTTAGATGCAGATTTGAGCCAAAACCTTTTGAAACCACAATATCAAACTCTCAGAAAACTGAACACATCTCAAAGTGGCCCTTGCTGCAGCCAGGAGTTTCAGGCCACCTGAACTGGATGACAGAAAACTGCAGAGGTCCATTGAGATTTCTTGAGTGCCATCTTTTCAGCAAAAAGCCCAAGGGTAACTCACACAGCCCCAAGAAATGCTTCAGGTCCCATCATTTCAGTGGCTTCCAATGGAAAAATATCAGTAGGAATAGTTTTGACCAATGCTGGCTTTGACCACATAGTACATTCTAAAACATAACCAAGACTGAAAATGGGCTAATACCTATGAAAAAACCCACAATTTTTTAGATTTTTCCTCACATCCTAATTTCATCACCTCAGTTTCCAATTCTAGGAAGGCCTATCAGAACAAATATTCAACAGCCCAGAGGAATAGCAGGGAAGAATCAGGGACCAGTGGAAGAGGAGTGCCCTGGAGATGGGATTTCATCAAATGCAGCTCAGACCCACAGCAGCCCCAGCCAAGCTCTCAGGCACTGAGCAGCTCCACCTGCTTGCTGTGTTTTGTCAAGGACCACCTGAACCTCTGCTCCCTGAATAAACTCACAGAACTCCAGCTCCAGTATTAAGAGGGCTTGAAATAAAGCCTAAAAGGACTGATTTGACTACTCTTATATGAACAGATATCAGCTAACTTAATAAGAACTCATTTTTTGTAGGAAAAACACCCAAATAAAACAAAAACCAGACTCACCAATGGCTTTGTCAATCTTAGGCTGACAAACACAGTATCTAATTCTCTGTGTTCATTAGAACAGCTTGGCAGAACAGAGACTATGATTTGACTGTTCTTTTCAGTAACAGCAAGCTGAAGTTCTGTGGCACTTTTCTGGATAAACAGAAATTAAATTCCTGGGAAAAAACTCCTTTTTTATGGATCTAAGACCTAGGTGTAGTCAGAAGCACACCAAATGTCACAAATATTTGGACTTTATCATTGCATTGGCCCAAAACACAAAGAAAAGTCATCAAGGTTTCTCTGCACACTCCAATTTTCTCAAAGTTGAAGAGTATTGAAACAGTGCAGATTTACATCTCCCTCTCATTTTCAAACCATGATTTCCCACTATTCTTTCCCTAGATAAAAAAAGAATCTATATTTCTTGGTCAGACTTGCCAGTGACCTGCAAATTTCAGCACTTCACTGCATAATAATAGATTGCCTATCAAATTTTCATTGTCTGCCTCCTTAGAGGCATGTAGCTTCAAAATCTACAGAAGTTGCAAAAAAAATGATGAGGATTCACAGGTACATACAAACTTGCAATGTTCCTGTCATTGCTGCTTCCATATGATACAGTTCAAAGCAACACTTTTACTCCTACTTCTATTTCTAGCTTATCCCTCTAGTGGAATTAACTCCTCAGTTTTTACTAAATTACCAGTTTCTTTCCCAAATCAGACCCAGACTTTAAACAAACTAATTTTATGGCTCCTTTAAAAATGAATATGCAATTTCTCTGGTGATGAACTGCATACAGATAGCCACACCTTAGGAATGCTAGAGAAGACATATTTGGTATATTTAAAGCACAGGGAATTCAGCATGAGAACTATTTTTATTTTATGTATTCTATCACAGCAGTAACACACAATCTGTTTGTCCTGAGCTATCTAAAACAGCAATGAAAAACAAGTATTAACTAACAGTGTCACAACTCTGCTCAAGTCTTTTTGCTAATTAGTGAATATGACTAGGACTGGCATCCTATAACACTAACTTTTAATGATAGAAGGCCATAATAAAGGTAATAAAGACCTTTTAAGCACTGGAAAGATGTATTTCTATATTATCTATTTACATACTGGCTTTCTAGTGGAATAAACAGCACATTTATTTTTCTTTCAGAGTCAAATAACAATGTTAGAGCACTTTCAGCCCTGACTTAAACACATTAATGTTTCTAGCTGGCAAGTACAGTCATAAAGCCCCCCAGTAAATCATCCTAGCTTAAAAAGGATGTTTGTCCACAAATCCAGGTTCTGTGGCACAGTGAAAGCAGCTCTAATATTGGATTACAGGGTATCAGCCAACACAGGCTGCAACAGACCAACCACATCCACTAAAAACAACTGTTCCCACTCCACACACTGCAGCTGAAAGGACTCTTGAGGACATATTTCTCAGCAGGCAAGAAATTGGGAGCCCTGGGCAAAGGAATAGTTGTGATCCTGAAGCCTCCAGTATCACTGCTGGGCTCCAGGAGTGATCAGGGCACTGCAGGGATGGACCACGGAGCTTTTGCTGATCCCTCACCTTCCCTCTTCTCAAAGTGCATTTTCAGCTACTCCCAGATGGAAATAAAAACCCCCAGAAGTTCCTAATCTCCATATGAGCCAGGACAATGTGGGAAACAATGAGGAAAGAGCAGAGCAGGCAGCTTAAAACCACTGTGAGGCCACATTTAGCAGCTACTCTGCCATAACAGTGGGAGCCTGCTTTTAGCTATTTTATTGGCTAAACTGGACAACATTTTATTACCTCTACAATAAAACAGATAATCCTAATGCATTTTCCTGACATTTGTAAACAGAACTTGCAAGTAGTCAGAAACTAAAAATAGAGCCAGCACAGTAAGCAACAAATCTTCCTCTGTCTCTACCTGCACAGCGATATCAATTTGTGAAGTCTGCCAGCCTGTAGGTCAGGTTTTGCTGAAATTCCTTCACCCCTTTCAAAGTGATTTCAATTTTTTTTTTAAATAGCCTATTTCCTACACATTCTACCCTCAACAAAATAAGGGTTTTACTCATTTCATGTGCTTCAGAAAGGAATCATGTAACTAGGGCCTTAAACTCCACAAAATAGTTCCAATTTAACTTTCCAGACACCTTGTCTGCCTCCAGCCTTTGTCAGGTTTAATCCATCTGAAATTTGTTCTTGGGTGAGGACCCTGCAGTTACCCTGGGACTCTCATTTCCTCCCCTGTGTTGGGAGAGCTCCCTGGCACCTTTTTGTACAAAGCTAGGAGACAGGAAATGGGAGAGAAAATTAACTCTCACTCCAGGTCTTTCAAACAAAAATTTTGGGATGAGTTTCACTACAAATAAGAGATAGTACATAAAAACTGCTCCTCCACCTGCCATAAAAATTGCCTCTTACCTACTCAGGATGGGAAAAATTATTTTTAGGCAGCTCCTCTAGATGGAACAATCACTCCATCATGTTTGCCTTGAAATTAGTCTTTCTGAAAGACAGGCTTGGATGTCAGCACATAAAATACCAAGGCTTCAAAAGCACATGACCTGGACTTGGCAGAAATCAGTCAGGCAATTTGAACAGTGCTGAAAGTGGTGGGTTTATATCTCTATATATTACCATGCAGATCTTGCAGGTTGTACAGTCACGAGCAAGAGGAACTGGAAGTTCTGTTGAATCAGAAATGAGAATGAAATACAGTCTGTTTTCATTGCCTAGTGTTGGTAAAACATCTAAAACTAATGTAACAACAAATATTTCAAAATAAATCCATTCCAAACAGAGAAAAAAAAATAAGCAGTTATTTTCTAAAAATCCTTGACAACAACTGAAGGCAAAGAACAGATATGTCTGATAATGTTAATACTTGTTAAAAATGCTATTGACCCAGATGAACAGGTACACATACCTTTCCTCACGTGCCTTCTCCCTTCCCCAAAATTCTAGTAGAGCAAAATTTAAGGATTTTTATGCACATGCATTAAATTTCTTCAATCAGCAGCTGCAACTGGCTGCCACATATTCTACCTTATCTACATGGGTAAATCCAGAGTTATCCATCAGTGTCATCCTTCTACATCCATATTTCTATCCCAAAGTAATTGGCCAAAGAGTACCAACATTATCTATACAAAATCTTTGGCTCATTTTCTAAGTTTATATTGTATCAACATGGTAAAGGCCCTCATTTCTGCTCAGTACCATCAAACTGTTATATATCTACCAAGTGAAGCCTAAATTTAATGTACATCAAACCTGGATCTTCATCTCATTAGAATTTATGACCAATTTAAAGAAGTCCCTAAGAGGGTTCATTTTTCCACCTGCCTGAAAGGTGTCACAGCAACGCTGTGCAGAATGAACTGCAGGAGAGTCCCAGGAGATTTCAGTCCTTGGGGAAGTTCAGCTCTGGGAATTGAGTGAATGGGGCTCTAGAGTCAGACATCAAGTCTTCAGCTCTGCCACTGCCTGGGGTATCACTGTCACGCCGAGAAACCACAAAAAATCCTCAAGCTAATCATTGTTTTGCAATGGTCAAATCTTCAGCAGTTGCAAACTTCCATAACTTCGTTTTCTTCAGTAAACCACAACAGTTGAATCTATTCCCCATTTATTATTACAGAAGCAGTAAAGTTTCAGGACTTTGTGCAAAGGTTCTCCTTTGAGTTTAATCAAAACAGTTCTTTCCAGTTTGTTCATGTTAGCAGGACATTTTTTATTATTTATTATTATTATTGTTGTTATTAATAATATTATTATCTCTGACTTCAGGATTTTCTATATTGCCATTCATTTTTCAAGGCTTCAATTTTAGAAGTATTTAAAACCTGTTTTTGTGGTTCTTGAAAAGAAATGCCAGTTCACCCCTGATTCCCTTTGCTTACATGTTTCCTGTTTCCACCTGAAACTGATTATCCATTTTACCACGGTGGTCAGCAATAGTCACAAAAACAGCAAAACAGTCCAGTCCTAAAGCCCCCTCAGGCTGGAGATTCACCTGTGTTTTGTTTGCTTTCACCTTCTTCCCTTTAGCCACCAAAAGAGCAGCCAGGCCTCCCCTGGCACAAAGGGGCCAGACTGGGCAAACTCACAGGACTGCCCAGTCCTGAACTGTGAAATAATCCTGCCACAGAAAACAAGGTATAACTTTTCAAATGATGAAAACATTCCCCTTGTGGAGAACACAGTGACCCAGCTGCAATACACAGCAAAGTGAGCATAAAGAAGCCTGATATAAAGGCCCTGAATGACAGAGACACACAGACACTGACAGTAAATCTGTTCCTTATTTCAGGAAAATAAAAAATAATGCCTGGGATATCTTTTAACAGCTGCTGAAATATCTTCTATCTACACCAAGCTTTCCCTGCCACCCTTCAGTGAGTAGAGCACTAATAAATGGTCAGCCAACGATACCAGAGCTGTCAATTTGCTATGGCACTCTTTCCCAGCGTCACTCGAGATGAACACCAGGAACCATTTCCTTAGGGAAAGCTGTTTGTAAACAGAAATGAGGTATCTCCATCAGGCAGAGTTAGCAGCAATCTCCAAGGCTGAGCCCATGCAGGAGCAATATTCCAGCAATATTCCAGCATGTGCAAGTGCTCTGCAAAGTACAGGAGAGAGCAGGATCCCTCCTGTCTGGCATCCCACTGCTTCACACACTCCTGTGCTTCCTCTCTCAGGTGCCAACCTTCTGTTTTCAAACAAGATCATCTCAAAAAAAATAGAACACCAATAAATCAGAGCAAAGGAGGACTTGGTCTTTTTGTTTAGCTTTGGCTTTCCAGGGGGGCCGGAATGAAAAGAGGGCCCATATGTTACAGCTCCAGTTGAGCTTTATTGGGATACTAAATGCATATGCTGGCATTTCAGAATAGAAATATTGAAACTTTTAGGTCTATAAAAAACCAGCTAAATACATGGTGCAAACTCGCTGCAACTGAATATACAGGTGCATACTTTCATCTGTTGTATTTCAAATGGGGTCACTTGAAATGCCCAAAATAACTCACTGCAATGACATTAAAGCACATTGTCTTTTAATGAAACTATGTATTATTGATGCCCCAACTCCAAATATAACAACTGAAATGGCCTAGAATGTTGCAAATGCTTGTAACTGCACATTTACCAGGAAGGTTTTTGCAGTTTACGCCTACAGTCCACAAGTTTTGTAATTTCGAGCCTGGAGTGAGCTTCCAAAACCAAAGGAAGCACTTTGACCCTGAACAGGGACAAGGAAGGAGTGGTACCTTGGCTAAAAAAGCCACAAATTACCACAAATGTTGGGGGATATCAGACACACTCAACAGCTGTTTCTAAAGCCCTCTGGCCAAGATTTGTAACTTGCTGTATCCAGAGCAGGGTTATTTAGTTTTAATGACCTAGGAGACTCTCCAAACACAAAATTTCTCACAATTTTTGTTTTACTGACTAGAGGCAAGAGAAGCATTGAACTTCTACTCAGCACAAAAGAAAAAAAAAAACAACTGTTCTTGGAAATCTTGAACAGTTGATTTGAAACAAAATTAACAGAATAATAGCCAGGACACCAAGGTGAAGAACATTATCTGACCTAAAGAGTTTCTGGAATCTTCATAGGGATTCAACAAACTCATGTTTTATAAACGTATCCTCAAACCTGTAACAGCTTGGACACAGATTAAACATTTTTGCCAGTCTGACGATTTTGAATTGTTAATCAAAGAGATGAAACACGGCCATTATTCTCAGGTTCTGGTAAGTTCTTGTCCTCTGGTCACATTAGAAAGATGAAGACATCCTTTCAAAAATACAATTAAAGACAGATATTGTACAAAAGCTCAGATGTATTAACATAGAATTTATATGCAAGGATTCAGGCTAACTGCAGCACAGCCAACAATAAATGTATGGATATCATTGGCTGTGCTACTGGATGCATATTGGTGTCTGTAAGAAAAAAATATTGTTAATAACTTTTATTTAGAAGCACAGCACACTTAAAAGGACATTACCAGTGAGAACTGCATCCCCTGCTCTTGACAGGGTCATTTGTCTCCATTCCTGTACAGAAGCCCACTGGTTGTATTTTAAAAAGATGTGCAATTTGAAGTTTGCCAAATTTAGACTAGAAGAAATCTATCAGATATATCTAAGTGCCAAAGCTCCAGATTTAGGGTATTTTTTATTTATTTTTGCTCTCTATTTTCAGGTTACTATTTCAAACTTGACTGTGAGCAGGTTGGGGTATTTTAGAACTCAAGAGCTTGAAAACTTTTCCTTTTAGTGTGTGTGTGAAGGAAGTTATGGGTTTTGAGGTAATTATAGACATGTAACTATATTTACAATACATTAAAAAAAAGTCTTCCTATTCCAGAGGAAAGGAAACAGAACTGGACCAGGGACCAGGACAGGAGATATTTGAAGATCAGCGATCCAGAATAAGCTTAATAATCCAGAAGAACTGGAGTCTGAAGAGAGAGTGTAAGTGTGTGAAAAGGCAGGTAGCTCCAGGTGGCTGGCACAGTCCCACACACCTTACTGCCAACCCTGAAACATTTCCTTTGCTAGGATTCTTATCTCTAAAACAGGGTGCAAGTACTTCCACAGACTAGAATGTTACACACATGGGAAATCATTTTACCCTATGAAAGGATGGAGTAATTCTGCAAAGAGTGACAGTGGGCACCCGCAATATCTTGTCTATTTGAATAAACTGTGTCATGCTGTGACCTGCCTTTTATATTGCACATTGTCAAAGCCTTAATTTTTAGAACTGTAGCCTTTACCCATGGAAAACAGTACTCCAATTAGAAACCTTCTGTAGGAGCTTTATGGCATTCTACAGCTCAACAGTTGTGAGAGACTATTTTTACACTAAAAGTATTTGAACAGGCTTCTGAAAATCAAAGCAGATTTCTTCTGTAGAGAAATATAGCTTCAGAAGTGTATCAAGTGCTGAAAAAAACATTAATTTTGAAAATTATTTTGCATTGTCCCTTAACTTGCATTAGTATAATGTAATTATAATTTCTGAAAATGATGTGACTTGTGCACCACTGGTAGGTTTTAAAGCTTGTTTTTGTCCTGCTGAAACTTCTAGAACACAAATGCAGTGGGAGCCATGAATGCAAAGGTGACTATTTTAGGCATCTCTCATTTTAGCTCCCTATGAAAAGTTCTGAATTTGGATCAGAGAAAAATGAGTCCATACAAAACTGTCAGCTGGACACCAAATAATGAATACACCTAAAAAAATGCAAAAGGTATTAAAAATTACATTCAAACTCAGATATCTGAGAACATAGAGGCAGGCTGAAACTTTTTTAAAAATACATTTCTAGTATGACCACCTATCTGTGTTCCATTTTTTTATGAAGGTAAAAGAAGATATTTGCTTGGAATTTTCCTTGATATTCTTGTCTGGTTCCTCCCTTAACTCACAGGTGGCTGTCTTGCAATACTGTTCTTGAGGAAGATAAACAGAAATAGAATAAATTCTCTCCATGTTTACATTTGGGATTTAGAGACCTAAGGCTGCTACCCTGGTTGGAGCCCATCCACACCTGACCAAAACCAAAACTGGAGGTTTATATTCATTTCTCTGTGCATGGCTCTCCTGAGTGTGCCAAGAACAGAACAAGGTGTGTGAGCACAAGACCAGAAGAAATTCACATTCATGACGTTTCATCTCATACAAAATGTTTGTTCTCTGAGCATTTTAATGAACTTAGAAATATGAAAACCAGGGAAGATCCAAACTGAAAAGCATTGGTTGTTGAAAGATAATTAGTTGCCTTCACAGCCCTTTTCATCATCCCTATTGATTTCAGAGACAAGACACGTATCAGGGCACCCCCATTTAATTAGAAGGCTGGTGAGCAGCTCCAGAGCCAAAACAAGCTGCCAAGTACAATTAAGCAGGCTGCCAGAATACAGCACAATCTTAGAGATTTTCCTTTTGTAAAGGGAGATTAGGAATGCACCATCCCAGACAGCTCAGTGACTTACAGGAGAAACTTTAAAACCTGGTTTTACATACATGTCTAAACAGAATTCCAATTTAAAGTTGCTTTTTGATGTAAAAAAATTTAGATACCTCAACTGGCTGTGGGTAAAGGACATCTGATCAGACTTCTCCAGCCCATTTTAGTATGTGGGAGCCTGAGGGCCTGTTCTGAGAAGTTAAGCACACCATGCTAAGGACACCTCTGCATCCTTCTTCGCAGCTATTCCATACCCCTTTAAATCCTTCTTTAATTTAATCTTCAGTTTTAACAAGAGAGGGTTCAATTCCTGCCATTTAACATCATAAACTAGTAAAACTCCCACCGAGGTGTTCCCACACTCTAGATCTGCAGTTTTAAAAGTGCAAAGTCGTTTGCTGTCCCTTTACTGGTCAGTTTGTTCAAGAATTTCTTTATGTGGCACATTTGACAAAGCACCAAAATTCACACATGGAAGGATTATATTGGAATAAAGTAACAGATATTTTCCAGCTGAGGGTAAATTGGGAAAACTATCACAATTCTAACAAATTTTGCTAATAAACTTGCAAAATGCCAAAACAACAATGGTCACCCTGAATAAGCAAGTTTATTCATAATTTAATCTCAGTACTGTCCTAGCAATATTTATTTACATTTATTGTATTGTCAGATAATCTGTGGCATTTATCACTTAGATTGTTACACTAAAAATTCATTTCTATGATCAGATAATTTGAAATAAAGAGATGACTGAAAATGTTACCTTGTACAGTTAGACCAAATGGCAGATTTTATCACCTATTTCCATATATTTTATCATGGGTCATGGTCAAAGTAATATTAAACTAACATTTCCATCTCTGGTAGTGAAAATTATGTCATTTTGCACAAAGCAGTGAAATAGTCCAGGTAATTCAAGTAAAACGGATTGATTTCAGCTCACCATCTAAAAGATAGTAGATTGGCTCTGCTTCTTGTACAGCTGCAAAATGCCAGGAAATCTTCAAGTTTGAAGTGAATTACTTATGTTCCTTTAATAAAAACCTCCAAGCAATGAAAATTCACCCTTCTTGCACAAATTTAATCAAACAGTCAAGTTCTGAACACAAACAATTCTGTTAAACAAATCAAAAGTCAGAAAGAAAAATAGAAAAAGTAAACCCTCTCTGCTATCTTTTATCTTTCTAAGCTGAAATATAAACAAACCTTCTGGGGAGAGAAGCAACTGTCTGCTGGTTCTCTGTTGAATGTAACTGTAAGGAGGAATTGCAGGCCCTTCAGACAAATCTCTTCCTCAGACAATGTGTTAATCTCAGCAATCTATTGCTAAGGGCTGCAATAAAGAGCCCTGTCATCAATCCTCCTTCAGTGCAGTAGCAGGGGATGCTCTGGCAGCAAGGATGCCACAGACACACAGCACACATAAAATAGCTCTGCACTCAGGCTCAGCCCACAGCTCAAGAGCAAACCTGATGTATCACATCAGCTGTGAGCCCCGAGTCATTAAGCAAAAATTAAAATTAAATGTGAGCCTTACTAACAAATTTCCTCTGCTCTGTGTTTTTTAAAACAAGCTCCGTTAGTAGCTTTTAAATGCGGTAATTCTAAATAAACCATCTTGCAACCTTTGGAACATTTTAGAGCAGTTTTCTTCCAATTGCATGGTATTGACTGCAGGCAGCAATAGGAAATCATATCCAGCCGTTCAAAGACTGGGAAGAGCTTCCCCGACAGACCCAGAGTTGTAAAACTGAAAGAAAAGCCACTAAGTGATTGACATACCACACTGCTCTGCATCCGCCCAATTTTAGAGTAATTGGCTTGACACATCTTCTGCTAACTCTGATCAAAGTAACAGAAGACTTGAAATCCTCTCTGATGAGATGAGCTTAATTCATTTGGACAGAAAACAGTCCAGATAATATCATAAAAAATGTGATGATAAGACAGAGGGATATTACAAGGCTGTATATTGCTATTTACAACATGCAATCATGTCAATAAAACTCAAACTACATCAATTATTTTTTGCTGTTCCATGCACAACAACTCTAAGGAGCAAACTCTTGAAAAGCCTTACAAACATATTCCCAGGATAAAGCCTGCCATGTTAAGCAGCATATACATGTTTTTAACATACAGGGAATTTCTGCTGTTGATCTTTTTGCTCTTCTTTCCTGTTATGCAGCCTTCAAAACTAAGATGAAAATGTTATGTGTCAGTATACAGGGAATGTTTAAAGCAGAGTTGATATGCACTTCACCTGGAGTCTAAATGACTTTTCAGTAGAAGATACTAAGCACCAACAACCCATGGAATCATCTAAAATATCCTGACTTAATTTTTCTGAAATGATAAGTATAGTCTCTGAAAATCCAGTTTCAAGATTTCTGCAGTTGCCCTTCTAAAAAAGGATGGAACTTTAAATGTGTTAAAATGTCTTCTACAATCACCAGAGAGCAAAAATTTTTGGCAATACTATATTTTTTTAAACATTTATTCAGATTATTGAAAGCAAAAAACCCAAACAAACACACACTTTTATCATTCTTAGATCATCACCTGCTCTTCTTTAAGAGATCAGACAGTATCTACTCATTCTCTGGCTCTACATACCAGTAATGATAGGTTTGGGTTGCATTTGTTTTGCTTTATTTGTTGTTCATTTATATATCATGTTGAGAATATTTGCTGGTTTTAAAAAGCAGAAACCTAGAATTACTAACACCAGAATACTGGACTAGTATTTACAAAAAATCCAATGGTCTGGACTCATAGTCATCAATCCTGACCCTTGAAGCTGGGATTTATTTAGTAGTGGATTTTGTGATGCCTGAGATTGTAACACTAGTGCAGCACTGCAGATTGAGCAAAGATGTCTTGCTGACCATTCCCACGGTGCCAGAATTGGTGTTTTCCTTCCTTGGCAAGGTGAGGCTTTGAACCTCCTTGGCTGATGCAGCAGAGCAGCCCCAGCCTGAGCCCCCGAAGACACAAATCCCAGTGATTCCAGCCTTGATTCCACTCGGGATTTCCCTCTCCTGCTGCCTGAGAAGGGGCAAAGCCTTCCCAGCCAAAACAGGTATTCCATACTCGGTGACAGCTCTAAGTGTGTTCGCTCAGCCACTGCTCTTGATGACCTCCCAGCCTCCCCCACAGGTGAGACATCCTTTTAAGTTTACAATTATTGCATTGTTTTCCCTGGGCTGCTCTTACTCATCCTTCCAGCTGCCTGGTGGGCAGGGCCATAAAACAATGCCAAGTCTGCTTTGCAGCAGCACAAAAGAGACTGCAGCAAGTTCATTCAGTCACTTTAAGAGAAAAAATCAAGAATAAAAAAATCAGCAGTAAAATGAATGTAAATAATTTGATGTTAATGCATACAAGCACACGAGTTGGTTATCTTTGTAGTCTTGTTATAGTAGAGTCTAACAAATGTTTTCCTTCTATCTCTGAGCATATTGACTCAGGAAACACTATTGCAACATACAAAAAAAAGTAGATTTAATTATTATGTTAATAGTAGCTTACTTTTGGAAAGCAGAAAGAACAACTTACTTTTTGTCACCTGTGCAAAGAGAATTAGAGTGACTTCCAGAGTACTCTGAATTCACCTCCCTGTGTATTTCATGATAACTTGATTGTGTACCTAGGAGGTAAGAGTCCAGAGTCTCAGACTGTGTAAATTTACACCAAGTTTCTCTAGATATGCTTGTTTATTTGTATTACTTGATTATCTTATCTTATCTTCATACAGTTGTATGTGTTCGTAACACTCAGGTGAAATTTAAAATTTCCCATTTTGAAAAGAGTATAGTAAAGAAGTCTAAAAATTTCCATGGAAATTATTGAGATAATGATAGTGCTGTATAAAAGAATACTTACAAGTGAAAACATTATTTTGCAAATATATGTTTGAAATGCTGAAAGATAATATCCTTTCTTCAATTTTTTAGCAGCTTCTTTGGTATCCTGATTACTTCCTTTTGTATACTGTCTCTTAAAAAATATGCTGCCACACACTACTTCATTCTGTCAAAAAATAAAATAAAGAAAAGGAAATTGAAAGAAATCTCCAGAGAGAAAAAAAAGTTATTTCAGAGCTGGAGCTGAGGCTCCTCTGGGGTAGGAAGTCGGAATGACACAGCTGCTCCAGATGGAAGCCATGAGATTAGTCACAGTTCACACATAAAGTCTTGAAAGGGCTTAAGAACAATTCTGAAAGTTCTTCTGCAGCAAGAATTTATCCTTGTACAGGAAAGGAGGTGATCACCCTGAACACACACAGTGCAGACACGTAGTTCTAATAATGTTTGTGAAGTGGATTTGCAATCTCCCATGTGTCAAAAAGCTCTTATGATGCAGTAAGCAATCTTTATAATATGCATATATTCTATTATATATATATGATATAATCTATAGGCTCATCATTTCAAATAAAATAATTATTTCTTTCCTTTGCATTTTTTATAAATGTATGACAAAAAAACGAAGGGCCATGGTTCAGGATCAGTCACTAGGTAGTCACTACAAGCCCACTTTCTGTGGCATTTAGTACTGCACTGTATTTTGAGTTATCAGCCACAAGACTGTGCCAACTGTCCAGGAGGGATCTTGGGGCACAGCTCTCCCACCTATGTTATCCAAAATGACCTCTTGGAATGTCAGTTCACGTTCAACAGACATTCCAAATGTCATCAAAATCCTGAACAAGTTTTGATGGATCCCAGTCAAAACAAGGAAAATTCAGAGGAGGAAAAGATCAAAAGCCTAAATTATACCCTAAATAGTCCATTTATTTTCTTTTTTTCATTTTTTTTCCTTCACATGCATGATCTTCCCAGGAACAAATAGCAAATGTACCGTTCTTTTGTATAAAAGACTTCTTTGGAATTTGCTTTTTTCATAAGCCATAACAGGAACAAAATGTCAGATCCGTACCTGGCCAGCTGTGTGTTAAAGCCAACACTGATTCCTATCTGATTTCACTGTTAGAGTTGAGCTTTGATTTAACAAATCAACAGGTTACAAAATTTACAGTGGGAATTATGAGCAAACTCACTCACTGGCATGGCTTTTAATTTCCAGCCTAGAAGGGAAATATCTGTGTTCACCTGTTCTTGTACAATTATAATATTTATAAAATTAATCTTGCCCCTTAGTAGCTCAAATACCTCCTCCCTATGACTCTGACTGGCACCCACACTGTCCAAGGCTGGCTCCCCTGTGCTGGGCTGGCCCAGATCTCATCAGACAGTGACACAGCACCAGCCCGCAGCTGGGACCTCACTGGTTATCTGAGCACAGAGATCTGATAATCACTGACTCATATGCATTTGCAGAACACTTTCATAACACTAATTTAATTGGAAATATTTTCAATATCAGAGTCTCAAAAGAAAATGACTTGTTGGGGTGTGATACTGATAAAGTAGAGTCCAAAATAAGCCATTTCCTTATCAACTGGGTAATGACTTTAGACCAGATATTGCTTTTGCTGCAAATGAAGCATTTACTCAAAAGCAAATACAATAAAGGAGTAAAAGGCACTTATCAGGAGTTATTAAGTAAATATGATGGCAAGAACTTTAAATAAATTTGTGAATTATTTTTGTTCATGCTGTACATTAAGACAAATTATTCTCTCAACTGTTTCTGCTATTTATGTCATGGAACAACAAGAGAGAGAGTGATTATTTGATCGATATCTTTGATGTTCTTTAACAAATTCAGGATTAAAAGTCTGCAGCTTTATACTGACACAAATGGAATCAATGAATTCTTCAATTCTGCTGTGAAAGAAATTGTAAAAACAGGTGTTGGCACTTGGGAACTGCAGTGCTGAACACAGGCCAGGTGATTAATTTCATCACAGGTACCATGGAGAGCAGTCTCAGAAAGAAAAGTTCATTGAGACAGCTAGAAGAATATATGCACAAATGGAAACAATTTTATAAATATTCAGTAAGATTAGACATTTTACATTCATTCAGATTGACTGTTTGTGCCAGTTTAGTTTCCCTATATAATTCAGGTTCCACCTATCTAAAATACAATCTTTCTCATTTATTGACACAACTAGTTTGGCACATATAGACAGAAGTCTGAAGTGGCATCCAGCAATAACCAGATTCAGATTTTTATACCTCAAGAAAAAGTTAATTACAGTAATTTTGATTATTTGCAAATTTGGATCTGACAAGAGTCAGGGGCTGGGCCTTTACCACTCTGTGATGTTCAGACAAATTCTCAGAAATGTAAAAATCTGCTGGTGTTAAACTTTTTTTTTAAATCTCTGGCAGCTGACCTGAAATGGATGTACAGCATCTGTTTCCTCTCAGCACCACTTTAAATTTGTACAGAGAACCATACCAAGAATATTTTAAATTCCTTATAAAATTAACTCTGTGAGTAATTTTGATCCATAGGCAAAATAACTGTCAAAATAAAGCACATCAGTAAGGTACCAGTTCATCCTTAAACTTCAAAAGAGCTACTTAAGAATGCATGTGAAAGTTTATCACAGCAAGGATAATGACAATATCCTTTCTTTCTTAAAGAAACTCTAATGTAGCTTGACGAACAATTTGTAACTCACCTTTTATTTTACAACCAGACAGAAATAAAATATCTAGAAACAGCATCAAAGGAAATCCTTCATCATTTCATTACTCAAGTTTGTACAGATTATTATGAACGTTAAAAGACAGAAGAGTGTCTGTATAGCAAGTCCTGCAGAGATGAGGTGATTTCCTAAAGAGTTTGGTCAATTAATGATATTCCTTGATGTTACTTTAAAGATGCAGGTCCTCTCTCTAATAGATTTTAGTGCAATGTGTTTCTTGTGACACATAACTCCATTATCAGAACAAGAAAATGACTCAGAGATGTATTCTTATTTTCCCTTTGGTTTCTTTTGGAACTACTGCAGAACAAACACCATCCCCAAAGCTGCTCAAGTACTGAAAAACAATAAAAACAACTGGCCAAAACCATTCCCTCAGCCTTTAGGTTGCTAAGGATTTCAGAAGCTGTAAGGAAGTATAAAGCAGAATTCACATCGAATCAAATGCAAACTAGCCACTTGTTTACATCTTCCAACTAAAGAAAGGGACAGTTTAGCTCAGGAAAGGTGCTAAACAAAAGCTTCCATGTGTTTTCCATGTGTGTGTAGGCACAATTACACATGCAGTGGGAGGAGGGAAGGAAACCAAACTGAGCTGGCAGATATGGCATTTGTGACATTTGTGGAAACACAGAATGGAAGAAGTAGAGCTGGCCTAAACCATCAAAGACAGGAACAGTCACACTTGTCAGCACCCACCACCAGCAGATCTTTGCTCAGCCTTGTGTCACCAGCAGAAAAGGCTTCACATGGGGGAAAACAAGGGGAATTGTCTGGAGGTTTAAAAAAACCTCTTCAAACTTAACCCCCAAGGCCAGCAACTCCTTCTCCCACCTCCCACAGCATCTGCTGCCTGAGCAGAGCAAGAGCAGCACAGTCCAGCTTTGAGAGGCTCAAAACCACAGGTGAGGTTTGGCTCCAGCTTGGGCAAGGCTGGACCTGCTTCATCCATCCTGCCACATCTTCATCTGTTGCCATGACAACACTGCCATCTCCCCATGCTGGGAAGTGCTCTTACTTTAAATATTGTATAAATGAACATAAATCTTGAATATATCTCGTGCAGCTTGTTTGTGGAATGGGGGCAGTATTCCTCTTAGTTTTATTAGAGGAAGAAATATTACACAGATCAGTCATACTGTTATTCACTGAACATTGAAGAATTTCAACAGTGCAAACCTGAAAAAAGTTAATATTTTTTATAAGAAGCAGCATAGTAAGGAGTTCTGTATCTTCAGCACAGACAAGGGCAGTTTCAACTAATTTTCAGTCCTGAAAAATTCTGCTGTATCAGAAAGCAAGACTTTCACAATAACTTACTTACAACTAAGAAACTTAAGGTATGTCAAGTTGTTTTTGTTTTATTTTTTTTTTGTCAAATGTCTCGATTTACAATTAACAGTTTTGGATGCTTTAATTTTAAATTGCTTTTGGATATTAATCATAAACATTGAACAGTTTTTTAGGATAATAACACTCCCATCTGTCTCTAGGTGAGTTTCAAAGAATCTACATGTAAATCTGTAACAGTGATTCCATTATTTTTAATTCTGCATTCATAGAAGTACTTGAGACAAACCTAGAAATAAATTAAATCATTCTAGCTTTCTGTTTGATTAAAATAATTTAAGAACAAATATGCAAACAGAGAGAAAAAAGAACAGCCAAACTCATCTTTAATCATTCCCTGCATTTATTTATAGATAGACAGATATTTCATCTTCTCATTTGTCTTTCAGGCCCACTTTTGGTGGCTGCTGTAGCATTTAAATAGAGTTAATCAGTTCCCTCCAGAGCAAAGGCAAGTACTATAAACAGAGCTTCAGGGCTCCAGGGATGTTCAGCAAATGTGTTCAATCAACACTTGCTCCTTCTGGAATAAAGAGGATGTGCCTCTGCATCAGATTCAGCTCTTGTCTGCTGTTTGAACAGTGTGGGGGCCTCTGCCTGTGCCACGAGGAGATTTGGGTTGAGGGGAAAAGGCCGAGGGGTTGTTCTAAAACCGAATTGCACCGCCCAGTTTCCATCTAATGAGGATTATCTCATTTCCATTTGAAAACCAGCACCCACCCCGAAGGTGAGAGTCACAAAGGGAGGCACGTGCAGGGCTGGAGCTGCTGGTGGGGAGGCAGATTTCAGTTTACTCTCCCAGGACTCTTAATCTGTATGAACATATCAGTTATTATCACTGAAATAAAGATTTTTATTAAGCAAACTAATACAATCTTGAAGAATAATAATATCTTTTTTCTAATTAAGTTAATTTTAATAGAAAATATCAAGCTTATGAGCATAGCAATTTTTGGTGCATGAGATGGTGCAAAATTTGCTGCTCTTAAGTACCATGGCAAAAAAAGTCATTTAGTCATAATAAGCATTAAAGAAAGGATCCTGATGAGTGCTACCAATAAATAAATATCAAGTGGAAGTCCTAATTCTGTAAACTACCACACAGAAACTGGCAATTTCAGCCATGTCCAATATGTCCTTCAAATTGGCTAAGATTACCCAAATTCTTATATGTAACACTCTCTCTCATTATTTCAGTAGGTTGTAGGTTAATTTTGAGAAGATTTAGAGTCTTCCCAACCTATCACTTTACATCCCAGAAATCCTTGAAGGAAAGAACACAGGGCCATTGTGCACACCAACACATAGGTTCCTTTCATCTCTTGAGCCAAGCTGCATGACACCAATTTCCCATAAATTAGATAATCTTTCAGAGGATTATTTGCTAATTATCCTCAGTAGGTTTTCAGCACATGAAAAAATACACAGAAGAAAGAAAAAAAATACTGAGATTTCTCTAAGAAACCTGGAATGATACTTGGAGAGCAATATGGGAATGCCCAAAGATACTCTGGAATCCTTTGACCACAACATTCCAGGTGTAACAACCTGCTTGTGTTAACTGCTCTGGGTAACAGATACCCGAGGTCTACCAGACTTCAAAGTCAACCAACATCAGACAGGACTTTAAAATAACATTATTTTACTAAAAAGTGTGTGGAAGCAACTCCTTGACAGTTTTGTAAACAGCCATAAAAAATAAGTGTGATGTCTAATAGCTATGTGTCATTTATTCGCTGTGGGAATTTCCTTCTTTTTCATTCTGTTAGCAGAGCTAAGGGCAGACACAGGAGGGATTTTTGCATTTGTAATGATCAAGAACCAATTCTTAAATGAAGCTAGTTTTCCACAAAGTCTATTCCTAAACAGAAACATTTGCTTGGGAATTTTTCGTCATAAACCTCCCTACGAGGAATTTACTAATCTGTCAGTTTACTTGTAATGTTTCATCCTGACATGGAATTCAAGCAAGACATATTTGCCACTTCCTTACTAATGAAATGCTATTTGTGGCAGTCTTATGATGCTGCATGATGGTGCTTTTGAAGCATGCAGCCCTTTCTGCCAAACCTAAAAAACTATTAACATGGAGTATACTAAGGATATATTCATCTGATGCTAACAGGATTCCCTCTGCCAGAACAGCTCATGTCCTAGTACATAATATGTATTTTGACAATCCCTTTTCACACAACATGGTTACTGCCACTAAGAAGTGCATGTTAACTTTTGCATACCATCAAAAACTCTGTGGCAGATGAATTGAAATTTGAGGATTCTGATGTATTTGGGCAAGGTTACAACTTTATCAGTATTTCCAGGATTTGGAGGGCATGAGTTTTATACACAGTCTTGCTGCCTGCATGCTTTTTGCAATGCCACATAAATAAAGGTATCAAAATGACTCAATCTACCGGGCAAATGGGCTGAACAAGAAATGTTGAACTACTTTCTCCATTAGTGCTGGACATGTGGTAATAAACAATCCTTCTTTGTCCAGCCTTGCATTTTTAGCTATTCATTCTTACAGACTTTCTTTCACTTCCTTTCTTTCCCTCACACAGTTAAACTGCAGTTGCTGGGTACTCGTGATCAGCTGGCATAAGAGCTGCCTGGTTCTGTGGTTTGAGTTTCTCCACGTCCACCCAGGGATTGCATCTGTAACCAGTGAATCTCTCCCAGACTGCAACTTACTTGACAAATTCGACATCTGTAGCCAGAAAAGATGAAACAGGAAGAAGGAGCTGTCAGATTTATCCTAGCAGCAGCAGAATTTTCTTCCCCCACCTACTCCCAGCTAACCAAAACATAGCACAGAACTCTGGCTGCTGTTCTTGGCTGTTGCAGCTGGTGGCTGCCATATCCTCCTCCATTATTTCCAAGGCATAGAAATGCCAGGTCTGTTCCAGGATGTCCCACACCCGAAATCTCAGCAGCCATGTGCAGACAACACGACTGGATGCAACTGAGACCAGCAGAATGATACCTCAGCCAGCTATCCAGAGAAAGGATGGATCAGTGCTGGCAGCTGCAGAGCACAGCCTGCCTTGCTGCTGAGCCAAGCATTTGCAGCGCTTTGGACAGCAGCAGACACAGCCCAGTGTGTTTTAACTTTCAGCAAAATGGAAACATCCTGCCAGCAACTCCAGAGCCACAAAAACCCTAACAAAGACATCATCCACGTTCATTAGCCTCCAAGTACTTACTGGTTGTGAACTTGGGTCCCTGAAGTCAAGACAGACATTCAGAGAAAGTCAAGCATTGGTTTATGCAATTGGAGAATTTCCTTTAAAGGAAAGGTAAAATCCTTAGATTCATAAATAATAATGAATGAATTCACAATGATAATAGATTCATAAATACATCCTATGTTACATTTCTGGTGCAATGTGCCAACGTTTTCAGTTACTGTAGATTGAGTAAACCCAAGAAAATGCATATTCTTTCCCTGTTGCCCTTGTACATAGCATACTCCTGCTGAGATAAATAGAAGATTTTTTTGGTTTGACAGAAAGAAAATAAAAACATGTACAAACTGCTCAACAAGGATTGATGGCTTTCTCAGAGCACTTAGAAACATCTGGATTAAATGTTTACCTCACAGAACTGCCTATACGTCCTTGAGGGATTTCTTTTATAAAGTAAGACACTCAATTTTTGAAGTTAAAATAATGAAATAAAAGGTACTCCAGTCTTATGTTCTTCAGTTGCCTGCAGTCTAAAAGTCCTTGTATCAGATCCAATATGCACATTAGGGAAAAAAGAAATCTGTTTGATTTCTATTTTTAAAATAACTGGAATAAAACAACGGGTAGAAAGTTTCATATGTATAATAAGCAGCTTGGAACAGACTTCATTTTCCAGCAGAATTCCTATTACATATGCAGACCTTGAAACATAAATATTAATGTCAACAACAAAACTAATTTGTATTTCTATCTGTTTGTGAACAAAACAAATGCACTTAGTAACACCAATCATGCCACTAGTCTACTGCAACACATAACTTTCTAAAGTATATTAAATACTCACCTTAAAGGTAGGGGGTTTTTTGAAGACTCATTAAAATCTCCACATATATACTGGATGTTCTAGTGGGTTTAGAGTCACTGTATTTTTGTAGTCAGTCCTTTCCCAAAAACAAGACATAAAACTGTAATACAGAGTAAGAGGTTGCTCAAATCAAAGCTAAGTTATAGAGAGTTTAGAATTAAAACTCTACACTTACATATGCCAGTTCTGTTCAACCAAACAAAAAGAACAACCATGTAGGGTCAAACAGATCAGAATTCTAATTAACACTTTAAAGAAAAAAACAGCCATAAAAGACCAGAGTAAAATTTCTACACAAGTACAAAACTCATCCTGCTCTGGTAGAGTGTAGTACCAGTTTTGTTGCTGAAAATACTTCTGCACACACCAAGTTCCTAGAAACTTACTTTTTTTCTACTCCTATTGGAGAGTCACTCACAAACCTTTACAGGATTTAACAACTTGCGGGCTAAAATCATCCTGGAGATGGCTAACACAACTGGGCTAAAAATAAATTCATATTTCGACCATGAAGCAGTTTCAATTCAAGCTCTAGCACATGCACTGAGGCAGTTCCGTTTGTGTAGAATGGTAACTAAATTTTAAAAATTCAAATAAGGAAATGTAAATAAGTAATATATATAATATTGCTGCTTATTCTGAAACTACCATTTTTCTCAAGCTCTCCCCTTCTACCCAGTCTGATATACTAAGAATATAATCCAGCAAACCTTGGATTTATCAATGAAGAAGCTAAAAAGAGCAATAACCAAAGCTGTATGGGTATGGTGCCCTTTCTTCCCCCCACTATACCTAATTCCCACCATCACCATATGAACCTCACACAACTATCCTCAGCCCTTTGATCCAGCCTGTCCAGATCCCCCTGCAGAGCCCTCCTGCCCTGCAGCAAATCCACACTCCTGCCCACTTTGATGTTGTCTGTGAACTTGCTGAGAGTGCCCTCGATCCCCTTGTCCAGATCATCAATAAAGATGTTAAACAGGGCTGGCCCTGGGAAGCACCACTGGTGACAGTCCCAGCTGGATGTAACTCCAGTCACCAGCACTCCCTGGGACTGGATGTCAGACAGGTTTTTACTCAGCAAACTGCACCAGTCCAAGCCATGAGCAGCCAGTTTCTCCAGAATTCTGTGGGAGAGGATGTCTTTACCAATGTCCAGGTAGAGACATTCCCAGCCTTTGCATTATCCACTAAGTGGGCTTTCCTGCAGAAGGAGATCAGGTTGGTCAAGCAGGAGCTGCTCCCCGTAACCCCATAGTGGCTGTCCTGCTCTAGGGAATGCTGTGTTAGGCAGACACCAGCCTACAAAACACCTGAACACTGAAGTAGAACTGCCTCCTGGTGCTCACAGCACTGACATTTTGTTTTACCATTACGTGGGCAATCCACCAGTATTTCAATTCTTTAGATTACTGCAGCCATGGACAGTGCAGTTAAACACAACCTAATAAAATATGTGGCAAGTACAGGAAGCTGAATTTAACACAACAGATGTTTGCTACTCCTCTGCCAAAAGAGAGCCTCAAAGGAGTCCCAATATCAAAAATCTGAATAAGAGGCAAGAAAAAATAATTTAATTGGAACCATTAATCTTCAGTGAAGGACTTTTACTGGTCAAAACTTATGGCAGCTGATGACAGCAGTAGCTATCTTACTACAAATTAGAGATAAAATCCTAGCTCCAAAGTCCTTGCCAAATTCCAACAGTACTTTTGAGCAATTCTTAGCCCTTCTGACTCAGTTTTTGAACTGTCAGTTGAGTGGGATGTGTGAATTGAGGAAATGTTTTCATGAGTTTCCTCATTTAGCCATTTTTCCATAACATACATTGGCAGAGCTCAGAGGAAAAAAAAACCCCACTCTGCAGACTGTTCACTGTTTTCTGAGTGAATTACTCAGCTCTTTAGCTAAGCCAACATTTACACCTTCCAAGGTTTCCAGAAATGCTGAAGGCTGTAATTCTTACTCCTCAACACAGAGAATCAAATCCCAGGACCAATCCTCTTTCTAAAATCCGATTTTTGCAGGTCCCTCATCATATAGATATCCACATGAAACCTATTAAACTTCAAGCTATTTCTGAAAGGAACAAAACTGCTTGGAGACTTTAATGTAAATAAGAAACAAATATCAATTATCATCATAACTTAAATATTTATCTTGAACTTCAGAAAAACTTGAGCAGGTTGAAGTAGATAGGAATTCCAGGCAAAGATTTAGCACTTAGGCCAGGATTTGGCAGTCTGACCTCTGGGTTCCCGTTTCCAGCTTTGCTTCTGCCTAATTCTGTGACTTCAGAGAGAATGATACAAAATGCAAAACATAACAATCCCTGCAGGGCCCAATGAGCTCTGTAAGTTTTGGCCTGCCTTTATGAATTCATAACAGAGAGAATAAGAAACATCCATCTGTCTTTGAAACTCCTACTTGAAAGGGGGTGAACATTCAGCATTCCCTGTCTATGAGAACAAAATGTCAGGATTCAAGTAATCCCTACAGGATTCCTACAGGAATGGTGAGAAGACAAACAAAGTGTGTGCCCAAAACTGGCTGTGCTAAAGAGAATGAATTAGGGGAAGAATGAAGAAACTTTTAAAACAAAGAAACATAAATGTTTGTAACAGCAGCAGGAAACAGCACGGGAGGAGCTGTAATCCAAGGTGTGCCTGGCACTACCTGGAGCAGCACCACAGCCCTGCCTCCTTGCCAGGCTCCATGGGGAGCCAGCACCCCAGGCCATGGGACAGCACCAGGAGCAGCACAGGGGGAGCCAGAGCACACACAGACCTCAGGGAGTGCCGAGGATGTGCCTTGGAGGACACACAGAACACCCACATCTGTCACCACTGGAGGGGTGGCATGCCCAGGGAAGGCTCCAAACTTTATTTCTGTAGTAAGGGATGGGGGTGCACATATAAACTTGGGGAGGTTAGGGTTAGTTATATAAGAGTACTTGGGAGTTTGATGTTGCAGAGAGACATCTTTCAAGTGCCTAATGTTGTGGTTTATCCATTGCACTGCTTGCATTGATCCTTAATGTGCAATTTACTGATTGCCAGCTAATTACATGCCATCAATAAATCAGTGAACCACTTTGATCCCTGTTTGATTTAATCCATGTTACCAGAGCAGTTTGTCCCTGAAACCGGCATTCAAATGAAGTGTCACTGCTGGAAGAAACCCAGAAGACACTATTGCCTAACTAATTACCCTAAATAATTTTGCATGTCCCCAAATAACAATTCCTTGCTGAGCTACAAAATAGAAGGAGAGCTCCAGGGCAGACAGCATTTTCAGTCAGAGCAGCTGTGCTCTCCAAATACACACAGAAATCCAGGTTATCATTGGATTGCTGGAAATCATTATGCATGCATACTATTATTTAAAGGTATTTGTATTTCTGTGCCCTATTTATAGAGTACTTTGCAATGTTTGGGGGAGTGCCCATAGTCTAATAAATAAAAAATCTAACCTTTTAAGGAGTCATCATTGGGAAAAGTGCTTTTTAAGTACAATGTACCACCAAGAATTTTTGGAATCTTCTCAGTTTGAGACAACATCACTTTTGCATAGCAACAGCCATCATGAGCAGTCTGCAGAGATGGATTTCAATGGATCTGTAATCCTATTACTGCTGATTTTATTTAAAAGATAATAAGAATGAAATTAGCAGGGAGATAAAAAATAAGTAGGAAAAAAAAAATCCAAATACATTTTAAACATAATCCTCTCCAGTGGGTCAAATTACTTATCTCTTCCATGTCTGCCATTATGAGAGCAGTCTTCTGTTACATTGGTTTACTAATTTCCAATCTCCCCACAAAATATTGACAAAACCAACCCAAAACCAATAAACAGCAGAATACACAGCACTGGTTTCTCAAGGGGCACGTATGTGTTGATGCATGACTGGAACATGAATAATTCAGAATCTTCTCGTCTGAAAACAGTTTTTGCATAACTAAGGTATAAAACCCCCTACATTCATTAAGAAAGATTAATAGCTACAACTGCAAATTCAGGGATTTCTTATTGTCATTAGACATTGTGCTTGGAATAGGAGTTTTATATAGGCAAGGGACAATTATCTCCTGCCCATGCTCTGCATCTTCTAAATAAATCACTCAATAGCTTCTCTGTAAAATGCATTTTAATGATATTGATTGTTCAGGTGTGCCAAATTAAAAATTCACCACTTAAAATAACATTAGGGTAAACAGCTAAATAAAAAGCTCAAAGGAAGCTTCTGCTAAGCCACAGACAGCAAAATGCCATTTTGTGTCATACCCCTGACAACTCTGAGCAAATGGGGTGTACACCTACATGGTCCACAGGGACTTGCCCTGGTCCAAAAGAAAAGGCTCAGCAGGAGGGAGCAAAGGCAGTGGATCTACAAAATCCATCTTCTCTTCTGCCAGGGAGAGACATCTCTATTCTCTGCTTTCAGGAGGCATTAGTAGATGGGGTGTGTTACCAAATCCTACACCGAATTTTGGCTAAGCCAGGGCACTCATGATTACCACAAAGGATGCTGAAATTGAGATAGGGATGGTGAGGGAAGCAAGAGACAGGAAATCCTCTAGGTTTCTGTTTGTGTGGTGCCTTAAGTCCAGTTAACCATGCTGCATGCTGTTCAAGTAGACACCAGCAAAATCCTGTCTGCTATATTCTGTCACTTGAGAGTTAGCAAAGAATGAGGTCCAACTATTAAGCTTTAAACATTTTTTATGTGAAAATAGAAAAAGTGTTTATGCTTTCAAAGAGCAGCCTCTTCCAAGAAAAACAAAGGACTAAACCATAAATGAAATATCCCATAACACTTTATAAGTGATTCTTCTCTGTTAAACAAGGTTAAATGAGCCTCACTTAAATGATTCTATTGACATATTTATGATTTGTGTCTGTGGATTTTGTCTTGCTCTGCAGAGTCCACTAATGATAATAGGGCAATTCAATATATGTACACTAGCTAGTAATATCCCATCAGCAAAATATATCAAGCCCAGCTCTCAAAAGATCTCTGATGATTGTGATTCTTAAATTGTAGCCCAAAAGTGTAAGGGCTGCCTATGCAACTCCATCAGATTTTTAAGCTTGTAGATGCATTAGAAGAGCAAATCCTGAAAGGTTTGCTCAGGTTCCTCATGCCAGATTGATTTTATCAAACATCTAAGTCCATTGCTTAAGTTTTAATTCACAGCACAAACACTGATCAATAACTTACAGAGTTTCCTTTCTTCAGAGTAAAACATTCTGTAAAAGGGAAGAACTTTAGATACTGTCACTACTTTCAGGGATTTGTGAATGTCTGGACAAGAAGTGTTGTCTTTGCAGACCCTTGAAATTAAACTACTGCAAGACTCCTTAGAGGCACAGAACATGAGCCAGACACCTCTTTCTGTGCCTGTTCTGTGAGACCTTCAGAAGCAAATATATGTAAAGAGCTGAAATGCATTTGATTGCAAATCTAAATAAAGCATGTGATCAGCTCAACAGAGCCACTAAGAAAATTTCTTTCTCCCAGTGAAGATTTGAATCTTCTCCTTTGCAAGGTTAAGATGCTCAGCTCAGTTCAGACACAGTCACCCAGCTCAGAGAGGGGGCCACTGTTTTAAGAAGAGTGAATGGTGAATGTTCAAAGGCTAAAATCAGCAGGAAAGCAAAAGACTGCTCCAAGGAAGCACCTCTTCCCATCTCATTTGCTGTTTCATTGCTTTCTTCAGTCCTTTTAGTCCAGGTCTGCACAAAATAAGCCCATAGGTCAAGTATATCTTGCAGCCACCAGTAAGGCTATACTTTATTATGTTATAAATGATATTTCAAGAACACTGAATAATTTATATCAAGTATCACTTGTACTTCCAAATGCTAAGACATCAGAAGGCACTACTCCAGGATTAGAAATAATCACTGCATAAGTTGGAAAGAGCTGTTCCCCTTAGGTAAAATATTAGCTACCAAAAATATAAGTGAGATTTTCGAGTTCCTCCAAATGTTTTCAACTTGCAAAATCAGAACCAGAAAAGCTATGCTATGGAGTCAATAGTGAAGCTCACAGTGCAACCATTCCAATATTTAATTGGTCTTCAATGACTACATACATATATATAGATGATGATGATGATTATGTAAAGTCAGTATTTGGAAAAATTATGGAAAACTTGGGCTAACAAAACTATTCAACAAAAATACTGCATCTGAGAGGCATAATTCACTATGGAGGGAAACATTCTCATATGAAAAGAGGGCAATAGGGTCTATTCTTGGATATATAGATTTTACAGAGCATACACTTAGTATCAAGGTTATAAAATATTTTTCAGTGATGAGAGCTTTCAGTCCCTCCAATTTTTATGCAGGAAAGATGTTTCACATACTTCTCTTGGTATGGAACTCCACAGTAGGCTTTTGATTTAGTTAAAAATTCATTTCCCATTTAAAGCAACAAGATGCTTTAAAGGGTGGAATTATTAAATTAAATTTTCTAGCATCTTTTTGTTGATATTTCTTTCAGTGTTCTTTCTTATTCTAGATCCATTAACATTTTTTATTGATACACACAATTTTAGGGATCAAAAAAGTACAGTATACCCCCAAAAAAGTCTCTACATAAGATCTTCATTTCCAACACTGCCTTAAACAAACTTTTACACTAGAATGGCTGAATGCATAATTACCATTTAATTATCAGATGAAACAGATCAGACACCTCAGAGGCCCTTTCTCTGATAGCCTTGCTGATTTAATAGCAATGCATCTCCCCAGCTGCCATGTGATGTGTGAAAGCTGCTGGAGTAGAACTCCACAGTGGTAGCACCTTCAGGTTCTGACACAAACACAGCTTTAATCTATTCATTTATACAGTACAGAGCTTGTTAAAACAGTTTGGTGTTTTGAGTTGGTATAAATTTAACTCATGGTGCAATTTTTAAAATTACAATTTCCCCCAGTAGATTGCTTCAAAGCGTAGTGGTAAATTTATAAGATTCCTCCTGAACTTCTCCACTAATAAAATAAATATTTAATTGGAAATCATTTTGCTATTTCTTTCTCTTTTCAAAAATCAATGCACATTTAGGACTGTTATTCATTGAACTCAATTATATTTATTACTGGAAGTACCCATGAGGACTATTACCATGCTCTGCTCTCTGTCTGATAATTACAGTGTTGTTACACATGGAAACCCCACACATGCCCAAGTCAGGCTGCAGGTCAGAAGCCAACAATTCATAAATGTTTGTCAGTAATTCATTAATATATTTCTCAGCTACACAAGCAGTTCCTAGTGAAATGTGCTTCAACCAACACCGCGTTTCCCAAAGACACTTGTTACAAAACCACTCCTCACAAGCAGTTGTTAACCAGCCCAGCCATCAGCACTCATGGGCTTCCTCCTGAAATTCTGAATGCTGACAGAGAATTGACTCAGACTTCACAACTTCATCGACTTCCATCCCTAACTTGATAAGTTTCTAAAGCTGCCTGTTAACACAGGGCACACTATGACAAACACAATTAAATCTGAAATCCCAAGTGGCTAATCCTCAGCAGTGGGTTAGATCTTGAAAACAACAAACTTAATGGAAGGCCATTGCCCTGGCCTATGAGTCTTTAAGCATTAATAAGCATAATTATAATTCTGAAAACATTGCAGAGAAATTTCCCTTGAAATGAAGAAGATATGGAAAAAAGTTGCAGTATTTCTATAACAACTCCTCTTCAACATTTTAAGAAAACATCATGTAGTGCAAAACAATCCACTGGGAGAATATTCAAAGAGGTGATCTGAGATACTAACAGTCAAAATTAGGCTTCTAAAATCAGTGTTCATATTATTCTTCTTCAGTGTAACCTTCTCAGTGGCATGGAATAGTAAACATGATCCAATTCACAGGAATTTAATGATTAACAAAGAACCAGAAACATAAAATACTGCAACACAGTACAGATTTGGGAACTGAATATACATTTTGAGACATGACAACAGCAGAGTTAGAGCCAGGGAAACCACAGAAACAAAGAGGAGCTGGTTGAAATGCTCTTGATACCACACAGCAAGGATATCAATGTTCATCTTCTTTAAAGCCAGGTAACAGCCTAAGAAGAGGTACCTGCCCCTGAAGTCCACAATCATTGTGTATATAACCAAGACCACATACTTTCACCTAAGAATGATAAACATGTAATAAAAAATACAGTTTTCAGTGATCAGGATGGTCTGAAATGCACTGTTTAAGCACTTGAACAAAGCGTAACTTGAGATTCAAAATAAGTGGGCAGTTGAAAAAAAAAAAAGAAACAAACACAAAACCAACAGGTATAGGGGGAAAAAAAGGAGGAAGAGAAAGAGAATATGCACTTCTTTAAAATTGCATCACTTCTAAAATAGTATCTTATATTACTAAGCATGTAATGTAATTCTAATGGAGTTTTTATTCTAAAGGCTTTTTATTCAGAAAATAATTTTTTTCCCTATTTTTCAGAAGATAAAGGTAAAATTAAAGAGAGGGAATATCAGAGGGGACAAGTTACCCACTGATTTGTATCCCAACAACCCACCATGTTCACCAGACCTGACTCTGAGTTTGTATTCATCTTCCTTTAAGAGTAAGAAGCGCCTCACCAGAAAATTGGAATTTGGGCTGCATCTGTGTTCTCCTTCTCTCCATCTGGAGGAGAGGAGCAGGAGCTACTTTTTTACTCCTTCAGGGGTTGAAGTGCAAGCAAACACAATTTTTGTCTTTCCTAGGACCCTCAATCTCTCTCTCCCTTCACAAACAGCATTTAGGGTAATGTGCTTTTTCAGAATAAGACTGCTTCTCCCTCTCCAACCTCTCCTTTTCAATCCTAAATCTCAATTACAAAACAATTGCTTTCTCAAGTACTTCTGGAGAACCTAATTTAATTTTTTAGGATGACAAGCCATTCAGTTGCTAGGGCCTGAAAACCATTTGAACATATTGCTTTGAGGTCTACTACATTCGAGGCTGACCTAGCTCTTGCTAAAGGCAATTAACCATATGAACTATATCAGCAAGACAGTCCTATATCATCAAATATCTGCACTATTGCATCACTACATTTGCAGTGAGCACAGAAGAGAGGAGGTTGCTTAATATTCTTGATCTGTTTGATAAACCATCTATCTTCACAATAATTTTTTTTTTAAAATTTAAAAGCTAAGAAACTTTTCTATTTGAAAAATTATTTCACTTGATTGCAAATTATGTAAGTGTATAAAGAATTCACGTCTCCAGGTTCTGTTGCTTTCCTATCCCTTAAAGCTAAATTCTCTCTTGTATAATCTAAACAAATCAGGGAAGAATGTAAAGAAATTGTCAATTAATTTTTGAGTTAGAAACTTGATAGTTGCTTGAAGCAGCCATCCCTACTATTTTTACTAATCTCCAAATTCAACATGTGCTCCATGCAACGTTATGAATCACTTTGTTATTTTCTAAAGCAGCTCAGATTTAATCACCATTTCACAAGCCAGCAAAGTAACAGGATGTTCTGCATCCCTCACCAGTGTCTGTGGAAGTGGGCACGGCACTAGAGGCAAACACTGTGTGTGAGTTTTCCGTGTGACTCAGGACCACAGCTGCTGTGAAATCAAACACAGAGCAGGGCAGCCCTTGCCAAAGGTGATGAATGAAAATTTGAGAAGATTAATAACTCTCAATGCCCAAACTTCCCTCTTTCCATCTGTCAAACAGACAAAAGTTTGTGTGGGGTAAGAAGGAAATCAGGGTTACCACACCCCTGTGTTATTGCCACTGAAAACAGTGGGGTGTGAGGGATTAGGTTTTGTTCTTCCACTTGGAGCTGACCACCACTGGAAATGAGCACTGCAAGATTAACAAGTGTTTCATGTACAGAAAACTGTTTTCACATTGAGGATTTCATCACAGCAATCAAAGGCAGAAAGCATTCCAGAAGGGCCATCTGAGCCAAGGGGAATGTTTTCTAATGGGGAAAACCAAATATTCCTTTCAATCACTAATACTGTTAGGAAATTAAATTCTGAACCTATTGAAGAAAGAGGAAAAATCTTACAAAACCACCTCTGAGGCCAGGGGGTTTGTCCCTGTCTATTGGAACGCTGAACAGTCATGTTTGGGTTTTTTTTCAATAGATGAAGCTAAAAGAGGAAATTCAACAAAATCACATGTAATTGCTTCTAGACCTCCAAGATCCTAAATACCTTTGTCTGTATTTCTTTGCTTTCTGTAACTATCCAGCACAGTCATATTTTGCCTAAAACTGGAGGAATTCTATACCATATTCTACTGTATCAGCACTTAGAAAATACTTTTTTTACTGAAAATTTCAAAGCTCAAGATCATGGATCTTATTAAAGCTCAGGAACACAATGCAAATAATCTCAATGAAAACAAAACAAATTACATCAGCAAATTAAAATTCTAATTTCTATTTAATTTCTAATTCTTCATCCTAAATCAGAATTACTAAAACCAAGTGCAGCCCTCAAAATCTAAGTGCAACATGGTGACAGAAAAGTTAAGTACCCTACCAGCACCAGAACTCAGATTTTCCTAAAGCCATGCACTTTTTTGCATGTCAAATTCTTCCCAGCTATTGATGTTGTCCTATGTCAAAGGATTTCTATTGATTGCAGTGAAGATAACGAATACCAAGTATCTCCCAAACAGAACCCCTTTATCAACATCTTCTGCCGACCCAGGACCTTGACATTCCTTATCTTAATTTCATCAGCATCACAAGACAGACACAGAAGCACATAAAGGCAAAAATCAATTCTGATTGAAGTTACAGAAGTGAAATCAAGGCAGATACATTCCTGGAGCAGGGGAGCTACACAGCATCATTAATGGCATATGTTTTATGAACTTCCCTGCATCTTACCTAACCTAGTGAAATCATTGTATACACTCATGGAAAGTTAGAGCTGAGAAAACAGACTGTAAATGTTTAGGTCTAAAATATGTCTTTGCACTGTAGTAACTAATATTTTTAGCAGTTCTATCTGCTAGCAAATGTGAAGCCCAGGCCTTCAGGAAAGGAGTAGCACACCATTTCCATTCCTTCCTAATTGGACCCCAGGGAGGGACACATTTAAACCAAAGATCAAATCTGGTGCTTCTTGGAATGAAACTGCTTTGTAACTGTCAAACTGCCTGTAAGGGACAGGTAGCAATATCATTTCTTAAACTAACTGCAAAAAGTGTCACCTGAATGACAGTTAAATACATTCATTTACAAGCAAAAGTCAGCTCCTCTTGTGACCTCTACTGTTCTTTATACTTGTATGAGAAATTAAAACCAACAAAACAGAACTGAATACAAGAAGCTCCAGAAAACTCAATTCTTTCCCTTCAAAAGTGTATTTTCTTCAAAGATTTCTGAGTGTTTCAAAGGCTGCCAGTGTAGGACACTCCTGCACAAAACCAGTCTTGCATCATCATCTGCCATAAGCACCCTTGCTCCCTGTGCCAAGCAGCAAAGAAACTGACTGTAGTGCACAAGAGTGCGAGCCTGGTTTTATAAACCTTGTCCCTCAGCAGCCCCAGCTCTCCTGAGAGCTTTTACTTGGTCTGGAACTGAGAACACGCTTTTAGAAGAACTACATCTCCTCAGAGTAATTTCTCATTGCACGGTACTTTTTCAGACCCATAGTTTGTGCCCTTACTTTAAACCACAGAATCTGCACGCTTATGTTTATACATTTGTGTGAGATTTCCAAACCTGATTTTTAGTCCCGCAGTTTCTTTGCAACCCAGTTGTGCAAACTGTTTTCCCACGTGTCCTCCTGCTATGTAGGGCAGGATGAAGGAACATCACCTCCCTGTTTGTGTTCTGCTGCCAGGTTTGATGGGTTTTACCCTGGATGATCCACTTAAGAGTCTGTCTCCACTTGTGTTCAGCACTGACATCACTGGATTCCATCTCTTCTTTCCAGCTGAGAGTGTCTGCTTTCTTCAATTCTATAAAAATCCCTGAATCCTCGGGCCCAGCTACATTTTTAAGACTGCCATTGAAAGAAAGGCTGATTGTGCTCACCGCCATACAACAGCACATTAAAACCAAGAATGCACAAAGGCAAAGCAAGCATCAAAACAACTCCCACCTCTAAAAGCACCCAAGCCATCTGCCCATATGAGGATTAAAGAACCCTTTGGCTTTTCCTCATTCTAGGAACACTGAGCTTTGCCAGTGCACATGAGAACAGCAAAGATACTGGGACTGAAAGCAGCTCTTTACACAAACTCTGTTTCAAAGAGTTGACAGCAGGACTTCGTGACAGACAGGACTGAAACCGTCCCAGGATTAACCTGCAGACCCAACAGATGCACTGTTAGCACATAATCCTCTGTTCTCAGAACTTCTCTGTATGACTTCCCTACTTCCCATCCACATCCTCAAATGCCATACAAGGCTGCAAAGATGCCACACAACTGTAAAGATAAGGCAAGACAACAATGCTTTAGTAGTTCTTCCTCAAACCATCTACCTGAAGTTCTTCTCCATGCCAGGCACAGGAATAAAGGTATAACAGGCTCAGGAAAGAACACAGCATCACAGAAACATGTCCTTTAAACAAGTGATGTGCATTTGGTCATGAAAAATTGATTTGATCAGTAATAAGCACCATCTACCCTAATTTTTAAACAAACTTAACCCAGCATTTTGGGGTGCTTTTTTGTTGTCTAAGTCATACCATATTTAGCAAACCTTTTCTCCTCTACTACAGAAGTTGGCTTATTATTTTGACTTGGTTTTTTGCAAAAGCAAGATTTAGCCAGGTATTTTACTGCTCAGCAGAAACCTGCAATGCAGCAGGAAGCCTATGCAGAAAATGTGCACAGTACCCAGCCAGGGTAACAAATCACCAACTCACTAAACTCCACTGTGCCTCACGGTCACTGCAGAACAGCATTTATTTCACAGTGAACTCTAAACACACCAGGGGGAGATATAAAGGGAAACTTCATATGCAGAGAGCTGTTTATTATGGTTCTAAGACAACATGGAAAGACTGACTTCTCCATTCTATAATACAGGAATACAAACTTTCAGCTACCTAAGAAAACCATCCTGTGCATGTTGGCACATTTCCTTAGCCTTCATGAATGGATTTTTGCTTATTTTTTCAGCTACAAGGGGCAGAGACACATCCTTCTACTGACAGCAATCTCTAGGGACATACCTGCTGTACCTAATCTGATCCATTAGACACCCATTTCACTTCCCTGTGTCATGCCCTGAAAAATATTCACAGCTCAGTCACAAATTACCAGCAGATTCTTACAGAGTAGTAAATGCAGTGACCAGTCTGTCTATATATTCTGTGAATAATGTAACTTACCTAGTTTTAGATTGACACACCTGAGCCAGCCAAACCTCAAATGTCTGTTCAACTCTTGGCAAAATTAATAAAAAACAAGGAAAACATTTGGTAACCTCAGGGAATCCAACTGCACTTTTTATACTTTTTCTACAGCTTTCAAACCTTACTTTGAAGTCTGGACTGCTGAGATTTGTTACAAAAACCTCCAGCTCAGTTTTTCCCAAAAAGAAAAAAAGTACATGCAACAAACCTAGCACAGCCCTGCAAAAAATAACATCAAACATGAAAAGTTACACTGAACATCAGGTCAAACAGATACAGGGCAAAATAGGTTCTTTCTTGGGAGTCAAGGCCTCACTAATGTGTTTCAGGCAACTGTCAAAAGTTAAAGCCATCTTACTTGCTGCTCGAAGATACTTTCAAATTTTTTAAACTGCCATCCTCGGTAAAGATTTCCTCCTTGATCTCAAGAACTTTATTCACTTAGGACTCAAGGCAGGTTATTTCCTAGAATTTTCCTGTCCTTTTTATTTCTCAATCGTACTCATTTGACAGCAGCTTCAAGTTCTAAAATCCTTTCCAACCTCTACCTGACCAATGAAAAAGGTTACTCCAAAAAAGAGAACAAACATAAGCTTGCCAGCACTGGAAAACCAATTTTAATAAAATTTACCTTCCTCTACCACCTACGAAAGGGAGAAGAAAAAAAGAGAAAGCAGAAAAAAAAGAAGATTCGAGCACCTAAGTACTTCAGGGACCTTGAGAGGCCCTGCACAAAGTGAAGCTATTCCACCAAAAGCCAACACTCTACTTCCCAACCTTCTTCTCTTACTCTACATTGTCTCCAAATTGTTCCAGCTCATCAGTAACTGGGTTAACTGCACCACCAAAATACATCAGGAATAGCACCATATTCCTCAAAACCCACCAGCCCAGAACACATCACTCAGCCATAAAGTTACCCCTGCACAGGCAACAAGAAGTCAAACACATCTAAATGCATTCAGTACATTACAGCATTAGAAATTGTGACTTTGAAACAGCTTCCACAAGTTAAACTACAACAAACTCTGGAAATTACCCCACAAATCAGTGGGTCCAATACTGAGATGGAGCAGCCAGCAATGCCTTCCTATAACTGCACATACAAAATTCAGAGCAAGCTGTCACTCTGAAAGACTTAGGTTGCATATAAACGTCTCAGCTACTATATAGCAAAACACTCCAATCTTTGGCAAAAAAATAAGTTACCTTTTCATTTATCAAAGCTTGATGTGTGCAGATGGAGAACAAGCTTATGGCAGTAAAATTATTTTCCCAAAGCCACAAAAAAATCTTGGGCTATGCCCAGGATCAGAACAGTCCCTGGAGCAAATTCTTGGCCCAGCCTCTATGAGCCTAGCAGGATCTGAGCTGCTAATTCACCTTTTTTCCCCAGTGTTTACAAATGCTTGTAAGAATCAAAACAGACTGCCTTAAGCAAATATTTCCTCACAAAAGTGAGAAACAACTTACTACCAAAACACCAAGGAAATGTTAAACAGAGTATGAAAACCCCTCATCTACTACAAGGTCATCCTATCTTATGCCATAAACTTTAGGGACTGATGTTTATTTGTTTCAAATTGAAATAAACCCATGTAAGTCAACAAATCTAAGGCCTCCAGCTAAAGATCTCTCCCTATAAATTACCTTAAGTGTATTCAGGTGATTTCAAGTCTAAAGATTCCATAAGCCATTAAACATCCCTTGCAACATTATCCCTTAAATCACAGTCTTGTTTTCATCCACCAGATGTTTCTCAGCAGGCAAATGTACACACAATAACAATAACCCCATGAGTATCTCTCAGTGGGAGAGTAACAGGAAATTTCACTTTGAGTAGGGCTTGCTCAAGTGGTAGGACCCAAAATACAAAAAATGGAATCCTTTTCCTGCCCACTTCTCAGTATCAGACATTTGTGGGTTTGGTTTTTTGACACATTCACAGGCAGTAACTACGGGTTTCCCACAATCAGAACTCATATGGTAAAGGGCACATAACTATGATTTCTACCTCTTTAACTAAAAATCTTAATAATTTAATTTGCTCACTTATTTTTCATGGCTAGAGAGAATTTTTAAACAATCTCTCCTTTTCCTGTTGCAGGCGATTACACACAGGAATGCTAAATGACAAGGAGACACAGTTTACTGTTCGTTTTTAATGTGCCACCAAAATGAGCAGATGAATTGGCTCTTTTGGGTACTATTAGTTCCACATAGTTAGACATTATAGCCTGATATATGTTAGCCTCAGCAGCAAGTCACAGAATAGTGATGTCTATCAATTTGGGAGGTACACAATAATCCTCTGGGCATACACACAGCCCTGTTTTACACAACAAGCTGAGACTGATGCCTTACATCTGTCTTCCTTATTCCTGGCAGCACGCTCCAGCACACATGCAAATTGATCCCCATAAACCAGTGCTGTACAGGCTATCTGGAGCTGCTGAGCAGTTTTCTCACAGCCCCTGAGCCATGTATTTAGGAAGTGATCTGCCACCACTGCAATCACCATCACTTTTGTCTCTGGCTTCCATGGTGTTGGCCAGCTCTGATGCTGGGTCTGTACTTTCTAAGGACCTGTTAGCAACACTTAACTCAATTCACACTAAATGTGAATTTAACATCAACACTTCAAGTGTACCTTAACCTGTCTATGGTTTCCTACCAGAATAGGAATGCATAGAGTTACTTTTCTTTTCCCCAGTTATGCATCCTAGCTGACACTGCAGGCTGCATTTCCATCCTATTAAATCTCCCACAGAACAATAATAAATCTTTCTTCTAAAATTTTTATTTTCAGAGCCTGGGGAAATACTGTCATTCTTTGGCCATTAAAATGTTTCACTAAAGAATGTGATCTGTGGACAATGCACTTAGATGTGTTTTTTCTTCACTTAGATATATTGAAAATATACATTGTACTTAACAGTTCCTTGAAGCAAAATCTTTAGTAGCAGAAGATAAACAATCCTTATATCTGATGAGAAAACTCCATTTAGGATTCAGCCAAAGATCCTGTTCTGCAGTAGATGTTATTCATTCTCAGCATCACACCTGGCACAAAAATGGCTCAGAGATCTCTCCAGAAAGGAGAGCTTGTGGTGCAAGTGCCAAAAGCCACTTATCCTGCAACAGTTCCTGGAAGGCAGATGCCTCTTGTCTACCTATTTTTATGGTATCTGTCAGACTATGCCACTTCCTCTGCAGTCTAGCAAAATACCAGCTGGTTATTTCTGGTCATTCTTCTTTGACTAAGCACTGACTAATTTTCTTTGAACTCTGAAGATAAGCTTCTGGATTGCTCTGGATAAGCAATATCCAGAGAGAAAAAAAACAGTAATGGAAGTCATACATGACATGAAAGTCAGAAGAGATACACAGGAGCTCTTTATGGTTTTTCTGCAGAAGACTGCTTTGCAAATGAAGGTTAGTGTCCATCAAAAGTTATCTTGTCTTCCCCAATCTCCAGACTTTCTGTTTTAGTCTTTACCAAAGATTGTGATGTTTATTTGAACCAAACTAATTCAACCAGGTTGTACCATCTGTTTAGTGCAAGGTACCAAGTTTTACAATCTTTAGATTTATCAAAGCGGGTTTTTCACACAGTATTAGCTTGCCTCCTCTCACAAAATGTCATGGCATGTGACCAACAGGAGCACCCAGGACACGAGGTTTATGCTCTTGCTGGTGGTATTTTCAGAAACCAGGGTGTCCTTCAGCTCACACTGGGTTATTGACCTCAGCAGAGCTGGTGCCACCTATTCACACAACCTCATTCTCTGTTATTTTCTCACCCATCACTACCATGGCTTCACATCCAGCTTCAAGGTATGGAGCTGCTGGGAACTCAAGTGCAGGGTAAAGAGCACATATTATTTATGAGATTATTTTACTAAGTCCTCCTACAGTGCAGTTTAAATAAAATGAGCCATTGATGAATAATATTCTGTACTGAGAAAGTATAAAAATCTAACAAATTTATACTTTCAGTGTAAGGAACTCACACACTGTTACTGAAAAATCACAGAAAATAAGTGTCAAAAAGGAAACACCAAGCACTATCAACCTCCCCAGTAAAGCAAAAGTTACAAATGTTAGCAAAAAAAAATTAACTGAGGTACAAGTTTATATTTTGTTGCTTACATGTTGTTGCAAATTAAGTTAAAAAACGTGAATATTTAAAAATTTCTGGCAGAAGAACCTAAGAAGAAACCTAAGACGAAAGCTGTGCACTGATTTTCATTACTTTCACTGCTGCCCGTGAAGATTGAATCCACTAGTGCTTTAAAAACTCACAGAATTCAAACAATAAAGTGAAACTACACAATGAGTATTAAACACACATTTTCTGTCACTAATATTGATTTTCAGCTCCAGATACAAACAATTACAAGTTCATCTTTGCCAATAAGCAAAGAAGTGCATTTTTAAATTGGGACAGCAGAGAAAATCTGTAATTATCTATGAAAATCAAATTATCTTGGTATATCAGGCATTCATAAAGAAATCTGTTCATACATTCTTGCCTTTGCACAAGCCTGCAACAGCTGAGGCACTACTTTGTGGAATTAATACTACAGTTATTGACTGAAAATACATTTGACTTTTCAGACTGCAGGGATGGTCCTTCAAAAGGCAGATGTACATCCACCTATGTGATGCAGAATATATAGCAAGAACAACAATTGAGACTTGTGCTAGAGGATCATTTATTTTCACTTTTATACATAAAATTCAAGCAGGTTTTTTATGGATAACAGTTAGCACCAATCACATGCAATAAACTTAATATTACTTTTTTCCCCCCTAACTATTTCCATCTACTTTTAGTCAAGATACACTCACTGCAAGCTAGGGATGGCTGCAGGGCACATTGTTCCCACACCAACCAGGTAGCACCAAGTGGCCTGCCTAAAACCCTCCCCATTCAGTGTTAAATTCTCCCACAAGAAAAGTTAGCCCTGTACCTACACCTGTCTGTAATGGCACAGTAGAATTCTCCCAGGGATAGGAGTAGGATCCATGATATCCATGAAATTACTTAACAATAATTACATGTAGTTATTTAAACTTATTTGTATATTGCACCTTGCTACACAACTGTATTCTGATCTTTGAAACCTCTGACCCATCAGAGTCACCTTTGACAGAATCCAAGCAGGCAAAACTGAAGACCAAATTTCAAATGTCTAAAACCTCCTGCTATAATTTAAATATAACATATATTACCCACATTACATAACATTGATATCAATTCATTTGAAAGATTTTACCATTCTTACTGGTCTAAATGTTGCACAGATTAATTTCAATCTTTTCCACACAAAATAAACCCCAAAAGGAAAGGAAAAATAAAGCAACAAAGGAAGGAACTGTGACTATGATTATTACACTAAGCAGCCTAGACAATGTACTTGCACATTTCTCACTCTTCATGAAGTTGTGTTATAGTGCTGATTTTCCCTCAGCACCCTGTTTTAATTCCAAAATTCTTTGGGATGATCTTCTCTCATGAGAAAAGAATAAAGACTTAACATCAGCAAATACTAAACTGCAATTTTCTAATGCAAAAATACAACAGACTAGTATCTTTTAAAGGTTATCATTTAAACACAAATTCAGCTGTTTTAGCAAACTTCCACCCCAGCAACAATTTTTCAGTTGTTTGCTGTTCAAATACACTATATCATTATCTAGCCTGTTCTAGATTTCACAGACTTCTACCATCATTTTCCTTGCCAGCTAAGGAAAAGATTTCATGAAGTGTGAAGCACTGCAGATTTTAGACCCACACTTCTGCTCAACAGCTATCAGTCTTGAACTTGACATCCATATGTTATTTTCTCCTCCCAAGAAAGTCGCTTAGAGCTTTGTATGACTGAAAAAAAAAAAAAAAAAAAAAAAAACAGACAGGCCCTTACTGGTCTCTCATTTCATTTTCAGTGAATGAAAATTGCATTTTGTCGTTATTAAGTACAGACTGACCTATACAAAAGGCTGTCTTCTGTCAGTGCTGCACAGGTAATGGATTTTTTGTCCTTTAGATTTTATGTGTAACATGGTTAGGACCAAACTCTATTTTCACTTGTAGTGGTGCAGCTGGAACAAGGATGACAGGGAAGCACACGAGTCACCAATATCAGAACTCTACCTTGGGAATTTGAGTTCCATATTTCATTAACGCTTCTGTCTTTTTGTATCTGAAATAATTAAACACCCTAAGAAACATGCAAAGTGAGGGATCTGCATACTGTCATGGAGGAGCTTTAGTCTGTATTTAGTCTTTACTTGGTTTTAAGTGTTTGCATGGTATTGTGACTTGACATGTAACTTTCTGAATAAATGTAATGTACTCTGCTCAAGAAAAAAAATCAACAAAAAAGTCTTCTCAGATCTTTAGAAGTGAGACATGCAATTCTGTATAATTCCTGGAAGAGAAAACACAAAGACCAAGACTTTAAAAATTTTCTGTCATCCTGGAGAGTTCTGTTTAGGTTCCCAGATGAGACACTCTAACCCCAGCCTGAGTGCTGAAGGCCCATCATATGTCTGAAATTAGTGACCTTTAAAGAATTAAATATCCAAACTAAAGAGCCTCAGAACCATGAACTTTCCCCTACATTTTTTATTAGTGGTGTTATCATGATTCACAGCTGAGCCCAGGGTATACTAAGTATTGTGTAAACATCAGGGAAAGCCCACATATATTTAATTTTTCAAGTATGAAATAGAATGAGCCACAGAGAAAATGATATATTCATCAAAACATTAATAAAGTCAGTCCTCATCTCAGTTGTCTGAGGAGTGACAGATTGCATCAGTACATCCATATGTGAGCATCCAGAGGACAGCAGCTTCAATTGCTCAGTGTTTGTCCCATGTAACTTTATTTGCATGCACCAGAGTAGAGGAAAACCAGTAGTCATGTCCTATAGCTAACCCATATGAGACTTTATGGCTCAGCGTAGTCATTCCAATGAAAAACGTGGGCCAGAATACACAGTTTCTAAATTTTGAGGCATTTATAACTGCTAGAATCCGAATTTACATAAAGCATTAATCTGAAAGCAAAACCTACCCTGAAATTTGTAAGCATTTGCACCACATATTTCATACAAAATGCCTGTCATTATGTGGAAGGTCCCTATGATAAATCGTTTTTCAGCAATTCATCTGAAACACATATAATTTTTAATATAAAATCAGAATGTCAGTGTCTGCATTTACATTTAATATCTTATCCATGGGCAAATAGCTAATCCTGTAAAATACTCTCACTCACAGAATTCTACCTACTGAGTTTCCACCTGAGATTTGATCCAGATAAATGGAATTCACCTTCTCAAAATACCAGCACCTCTTACCACACCAGACTAAACACTTATGAGGATGTGACTTTTTGCTGCAGTTATTTCTGTACAGCTGAACCTTACCTGTGCCTGTGGTGAGCTGAAAGGGGGGATCTCTAGAGCAGCCCTGGGGACAGATGTGAGCACCCAGCTGCCTGCTGTTTCCCAGCACTCTGCAAACAGCCCCTGTCACCCCCCCAGTGACCAGGGCCACTGCAGAGCTGGCCTGGCCATGCTGGGGCAGGCTGGCTGCAGTCCTTCACAAAGCTCGCATTTACAAACCCATACATTCAAATCTTCTCTCAGTCTCCCACTACAAAGAAAGCCTTCAGTGCAGAATTTGGTCTATACATTGTTTTGATGTATTGATAGGACTTCTCCATTCACTGTGAAACAATTTTGGACAATCAGATCAGGAAGATGAATGAGCATGCTGCTTTCTGTGAATCACAAGTCTATACTGGACAAAAAATACAAGACAGAACGATCTTGTTTTCTGCTTTGACAATATTATCAGAGATTAGCTGCCTGAGCAGAAACTGAACTGCAACAGCAGAAGCTGTATTTGTATATTTTTCAAAATTATGCTTTAGTAACATAAATGTCAAGAAACTAAGAATAATGGGTTTCAAAACACCAGAGTTCTATTCCACCTGTTCTTTATTATGATTCTTAAACTAGGCTGAGTATGAACACATAATACTGCAGCTATGGAGAGAAATAATAGCTGTTATTCTGAAATGACTGCAGCCTTATACTGCACAGATATACACACACACACACACAAAAAAGTTTTTATTCTGTTATCATTCTTTTCTCTGTTATCATTCTTTTCTTATATGACTGTATTCCAGAAATAATTATATTAGCATTATTATTCTGGCACTTACTTGGGGTGATAAGGAATAATTTAATGTTCATTTTAATAACTTTCATCATGTTCAGATTCTGTTTATTGCTATATGTTTATAACAAAGTAAATCCACTCTTGATGAGAGTTCTACAAGTATGCATATTTCAGGCAGCACTGAAATGAAGAGCAAAATTAATTTATTGACCAGGCATTGATTAGCATTTGATCATGAAAGTATTGCACAAAACAACACTGCCAGAATATTTTGAGAGCACCAGATTTTCAGCTACTAAAGATGATACATGGGGCTCTACTGACCTCAAGATCTCCCACATTTAATTCTATAGAGATTTTACTGAAGTCTTGTGCAATTTCATGTTGGAGAGCAACATCTGCAACAGCTCTCACAGCCATGAGACCACAGTGGTTACCAAAGAGTGCAGGAGATGCATCAGAGACAGCTGCTGGAACTTCCCAATGGTCTTTTGTAAGTATGGCATTTCTGCAGTAAAATTAAGTTTATTAAGTGCTTGACAGTAAGAGATCTGTTCTTTCAGCTAAGTGGAAAAGCTGATTTCATGGTCTAAGTCCTACTTGTCAATATTAGTGAATGAAAGGTTACAACTTCATTTTCCCTTCAGCAGTCATTCTGCTCCACACCCAGCCTAGCTTAGTTCAGCTTTCCCTGACAGGGTGGTCAGGCACTGAAAAAGGCTGAACAGGGAAGTGGTGGAATCATCATCTCTGGAAGTGTTCAAAAAACGTGGGAATGTGGCACTTAGAGACACTGTTTGATCATGAACGTGGCAGTGCTGGGTTAGCAGTCAGACTCAATGATCTTAGAGGTCTTTTCCAACCTTAAAATTCTATGATTCTATGATCTCAAGCCTCATTTGACATAAACATTACCTACTAAGGAAATTACTTTCATGTATTCAGATCAACATGAGATTTTTCAGACTCCTTCAAAATGACCAAGTGAAAGATCAGAGTTCAACTGGGGGCAGTATCATAATTCTGCCAAAAGTAAACACCTCATACCAATCAAGAAAAACCAGTCCAACTTATTCTAATGCTGGAAAAATATAATGTTGAAGGCAACTGGACCAGCCTTGAAAAGAAGGATGGTGAGTGGACCATAAAAAAGGAAAGGCACTCTACTTACAAACACTTGGTTAGAAAAGGAGGCTCCTGAACCTCTTCCCTGCTCTCCACATGGGCATCACTCCCCTGAGCATTTTTCCTACAGTCATCAAGTAACATCAATTCCCTAGCCTAGTATCTCGACTATATCATGTGGGATACACTTGCAAGAAAGTATTTTGAAGCTTATAAGGGGATAAGAGAAATTTAAATGAGGAATCTATAGGGGAGCCAGGAAGAGCAGTGAGAATAGTCAGTGTAGCCTGACAATTACCACAACAGGTCCCCTCTTTTCACTGAAATGGAACATCAGGGCTGTATTTCTAACACTTCACCATTACAGACAGGAGGTAAAATGGAAAAAGGATGCTTTAAATAGCAGTCGTGTGCAAAGAATTGTCGGTGTCAGATACCCCAAAGTGACAACTAGACATTTATATCAAACAGGCAGCAAACTCTGGTCACCTGGCACCTCTCCCAGCTCAGGGATTGGCTACAGGAGCCTGCTAAAAGGACAGCTCTGAGGAAGAGAGCAGCCAGTGCAAGACAACAAAATGAGCAGTATTTCTGAAATTGCATGGGGACAGCAAAGTGATCCCAGAAGTCACTTTATTTTCCTCAAAGACTGAAAATGTTTAATAGTGAACACATGAAAAGCCCTGGCAATGCTTTTGTGTCATGTAAGTTAACTGCCAAGTACCTATGAAGAGATTCCATGCAGATTTAATATGTATCTGTGTGCTGATTCCTCTTTTATTCTTCATATTTTTTGCCTCAGCAAACCATGGGGGAAGATACATTCCAAAAACATATAATTAGTCTGCTAGTGATTTCATCAGTTCAGTGCCTATCCTTTCCAGCTGAATATGCAGCCACAGTATATCCAGACAGGAACTACACTCCTTGCTGTTGTTTGTTTCTCTAAACACTACCAGAGTGCCAAAAATAAGGAAAGAAAGAAAGAATTGAGCCTAAATAATCTTTAAAAATGTGTTTAAGGATCCTTTTAAAAGACACAGTTTTAGTTATCTATATTACACTTAATTCTTAATTAACCCTGACAAATGAAAATGAGAAAGAAAATTAAGCCATAACTCAATGCTCCTAGAAACTATAGTGTTAAGAGGCAAAGAAGTTATTCTGTAACATAGTATTTACCTTTATGTTGTTTCAGTAGCAAAGACAGACCACTGTGTTACCATGAAGCAGAACAAAATGGAAACTTGTTTCACTGTCTTGTTAACATTCAAATTCTTCACAGTGTCAGATTCTGCTTTTAAGTGTTCCTCCTCTTTTTTCTTATTTCTGAACCAAGTTATTGTACCTGTGTTTCCATATAAATTGCTCTGAGTAATATATGTTGAGTTTTCAGAGACCATTTGGTCAGATTTTAATCACCTCTCCTGGGAGCTGACACCAACTTCCAGCAGCAGGTCATACAATGCAGATTAGAATAACAAAAGACATGGTGCTGTGATTCCCAAAAAAAAAAAAAAAAAATACAAGTCTGTCTTTATTAAGCTTAAGAAGAAAGAATGATGTTTTGAGACCCCTTTGATGTCTCCTAGACAGAACCTTCCTTTTGTTTGTATTAAAGCATAAATTCAATCACTTATGATTTTTCCTTCTCTAAAACAGAGAATGTGCCACTGCAAAGATTTTGTTCCACATTCCATGTTTCTTTTTGTCTTTAATGTGTTGCTTAATTGCCCAAGATAGAAAGCTTGTATTTTGCACATTTGCATTAAGCTAAAATTTATATTTACACAATGTTGCATTTTTTTTTTCCTGTTTTGAAATAAAATAAATAGATTTCATTTTTTCCCATATAAAAGTGGTTTGGGTTTAGTTTGGATTTTTTTTCCCCACTCAAATTCTTTGTTTAAAGGTAAACTAGGAAAATGTCATGAAACTTAGAGACAAACATTGGTCTAAAAAGAAAATGGAATTTCTCTTCCAGGTTAACATTGTCTTGTGTTGTCTTTCAGTGTAATACAGATAAATTGTATATTTCTCCCTTGCTATTCACTATTCTTTATTATAGCGTTCCCACTACAAATCCCAAACAGATTAGAATTTGTCATATTTGACCTCTTCGGTAAAAGGCAACTCACTGCATAATGATTTTTACACTACTCTCCAAAATGAACAGTTCCACATGTATAAATGCTTGCAGGAATCAACATCTCCTGTTTCTTTCTCTGACCTTCAACAACCTTATACTCTGCAGAAAAAAAACCAACAGTTTTACTAATTTATAAGCACCATGCAGACACAGCCAATTTAGAGAGTAACCTCTCTAGCAGTTGCAAAGAAAAAAAAAATGAGAAAGGTTCCACAAATAAAGAAATTTTGAGACACCAAAAGAAAAACAAAAAGGAAGAGGTGTGAAGATTTAAAATATTCCCAATACTCACTGAAAGCAGCCACTGCAAGAGCCAGTGTGACAATAATGGAGACCCAGGAAACCCACAATGCCTTCTTTCTGTAGCTTTGAGCTTCATGAGGTTTTAGCCTTGTACTGCTTTCTAGTAAACCTGATAAGTAATAAGCAAAGAATGTATGAACAATGCATTGCTCCTTTTAAAAACACAGCTGTGTTAGTTCAGCCCTAGAACACACATTTACATTCTATATTACACACAGAAGCAAGACAGAATCAAATCCTGCTCACATTATTAAGGTTAAGTGAATGAGGCCACCAGGAATATGTGAGTAAGCAAGAAGAGCACACAGAAGCTGTTTTGACTACACACAGAAAGACCCACACATCAATCTCTTAAAAAAAGCACTGCATGCCTCTTATGGAAATCCACAAATCATTATGATTTCCACCTGTACCTCTACACAAGAAATGGCTCAGTCCTATACTCCCTCAGATCAAAACTTGTTTTGAGGATCCTGGGGCTAATTAACATAAGAGAAAGAGTCCTGCTCACCAGTCCCTGTGGAATAACCTCCCAATCCCAGGGATGCACTGCACATATTGATCACCAAAACACAAGTGGGCATGCCTCAGAATCAGGGCTATCACAGCTGAAAAAGCCTCCTGAAGCACCTTGTCCTGCATTCGGGGTAAGAACACATTCCCACCTAGAACTACCTGCAGAACCAACTCTGTCCTTGTTGCAGTCAGTGCAGAAGGCTGTTGAACACAAGGAAATGTTATTGCTTTTTTCTTTTTTGATGCTTTCAGTCTGTGGAAGTCTTTTGTCCACTGATCTTTAAATTACAGAGAATGCAGGTTAAACATAAATTAACAACATTCTTTGGTTTTTATTCTCTCAGTCTGAGTCTTAAGCCACTTCTAAAATGCATTCCGAATTTCACATATTTCCATTCTGTATATCCTATTCTGATTATTTCATGCTTAATACATTCATCTAATTTGAAACATAGATTCTTTTTTATCATCAAAGTTTCAGCTCAAATCTGCTTAACTGCAGAGAAAACCTGATGGCTTTGAATTTCTTAATGAGTTACTCCAGAAGATGTGGGTGGCTCCTCCAAGATGATGAGCACTTTTCAGAGAGATTTGCCTGCACTGAGTGCACTGAACTGAGACACTGCTTTAACAGCACGACTTTCAGTAGCTGGTCCCCCACAAAAGGTGGGGAACAGGGGCTCTGTCAGATTCAGCATCAGATTAAAACGTAAGAGTTGAAGCTGTTACTATGCTCACCTTCCCCAGTTTTCTCTCTGATGGTTATTCCCTCTTTCAAGGCAGGGACATCTGATCTAGTTCTCAGTGTACTCCTGAATCCACACCATGTTTAACCAAGTTTATTAACCTTTTCAGATTTTAATTTCAACTGACTGTAATATACTGGCTGAAAACTGCAATGGTTTTGGAATCAATTCAGAACTGAATCAGACAACTCTGCCTCGGGGGCAGCAATGTGTCAGCAGAGGGGCAGGCATCCAGGGGTGGTCAAATTTCAGACATCAGATTTTATTCCGCCACTTGAAGTCTGTTAAAATTACTGGTTGTAATCCTAGCATAATTGGTGGGATACATGCTGTCTTGGAAACATTCTTTATGCTTTTTACACCTCAGTTACAATAAAGCACAGAGAGTTTCTCTATGGGAGTTCAGAAAGCCACTCTGAGAATTTCATGCTTGTATGGTATTTTTAGAAAATTTAAAATGTTATCACACTTTGTGCTACACACTCCCCCCTTTATGAATGGAAAAGAATCTACAAACTTGATGGACCAGGCCCTATACTGAAGTTATATATATTTCCTATTTACGTGCATTCTCTGTCTGTAATACAGGAAAACTGATAGATAACAACTCGAAAAGCTTTGAGTCTTTTACTGATAGTGTTGCACAGCTATTTCTCACATGCCTGCTTTCATTTGTGTGAAGAATTTTTTTTCCCCACAAAGGTTTGGCCTATCTTCTGCTACTATATATAACGATGTATAGCTTAATTGCTGTCTGGTATGAGGTAATTTAACAACACATCTTGAAACATAGGAGGGATTTCTACTAATATAACCATAGAGAAAACATATCTTCTCACATTTTGTGTATTCATCCCTTCTGTCCCCTCCCCAAACCAAGGATTTTAAATCCTTTTGAAACATAAAGCAAAGGTTTTCTCAGCCAATTTTGGCTCTCAATCTTTCAAACCTCAAATAAACACAGATGAGGATGACAGATATCCTCACCTGTTTCTTTCTTTTAAGACATCTTTTAATTCATGGCTACAGCTCACTATCACCTGGGAAGTCCAACATACGTAGTTGATACTAACAAATCAAACAATATCCTAATTAAACAGAGGGATGACTAATAAGCCCCAGAGGTAGTGCAGCGCTCCTGATCACTATTCACATGTCAAGCACATGTCCAGTATGACAGAGACTGCGGTCTGTGTAAAACTCAACCACTTCTGCCGTGTGTGTGTATGTGTTTCTCTGCCTCTCAAAATGGCTGGCATGTTCTGGCTGTCAGCGATGTGATCCCTTCCTTCTTGGAATAATTCAAATACATTTTCTGTATTTAAAATTTTCACCCCCAAGAAAGATCACATAATTGTTATGAGTGTCCTGAGGCCAGCACAGAAAAATACAAACTCATTCACATGATACCAAGCCCACAGAATGAAAATTATTTAGAAGCAACAACAGCTCATTAATTTACACACAAGAACAAAATTTGCAAGGTAAACATCCATATTTTTTCACTGATCATAAGAAAGCAAGTTTTAAGCATCCACAGGAGGATGAAAGTTTATCTTTCAGTATGAACTGCACTGCTACAAAAATAAAAAGCTAGCATCTACAAATGAAATTCCTCCGCCCTGAAATTAGCATACTGAGTAATCTTATTGCCAATAATTTATTTAACACGTGGATGCCATTAAGGTTTAGAAAGGATGGCGAACTGGTTAAATTCACTTGATTTTTAATTTATCTTTCAGCATCTTCACATATTAACAGATTTTCTTCCATAAAAAAATGAGAAGGAGAAAAAAACCTGCCCAACAGTTGCAGAACACAAGCTTGGCATATTTGTGAAGTGATTCTAGGATATTCTTTACCATATGCTGACTTACCAGAAGTACTTTTCTATTTGGCTAAGGGATCATTTTAAAATGTCAAGTTAGAAATTGTGTAAGAGATAAGGCTAATAAAAAAACCTGTTCACCTAAAGATGTTAATTTAAGGATCCCATCCACAAAATTATCACTGATTTTTGAATCTGGCTCATAAAGAGCAAATATCTTGTTCCAAAATTTAGGGTTAGTATTTATTTTTAGCAAACATGGAACCATCATCTCTATAACTGGATCTGTTATGATTCATTGGAAAGGATTGTAGGGAAAAAGTACAATCTAAAAGGACAGACTGTTAACATTTTCAATAGGGACAACCTGCAAAAAGCATACCAGATTTCTCTCTACAATGACTGTGAATTATCCTGGTATAGATGGAATCAGGAACTACAGGAAAGACTAAAAGAAAGGTACTGCAAAGGCCATAGAAAGAGCACGGAGGCAAGGAAGAAAATTAAATCAGCCCTTTAGCTTCATCTCCTTCACAGAAAGAGATAGGTTAGGTACAACAGACTCTATCTTTATGGAATTACCCTTAATGCCAAAAAGCACAGCTTTCACCGTTAGCTCTGTCATATTGGGCACAAATTAAAATTTTCTGTAACCAAACTTCTGTGTTCGAACCTTAATCAAAATTCCTCACTCATGTAAAAGAGAGCTCAGATTGCCCTCAGGCAGGCACAATGTCTGTCCTCAGCCACTGGCAGTGACAGTGAGGGCACCCCTTGACCAAGGGCTGTCCCCAGCCCCAGCATGAGTGGAACCTGTGGGGAAGGTGGTGAATGCTCTTCCCCCTCACGCCTCCACTTTGCGTCTACGATTTGTGAGCAGAGACAGGCTTCGGGAAGCGGGGCAAAGAACAGGACATAGAGGGGGTTACATGCAAAGGGGTTATGGATGAAGACTGAGAACACAAAAGGATGCTGAAAGCAGAATGGAAAAGGGAGAAATTACAACAGAGAGGCTAAGGGAAGCAAATAGATGAAATTAAAAGACGCAGACAAATAGTGTGGAAGAGGAGGCGTTGTGGCGGACAGGGCAGTGGGGAGGGAGGGTTAAAATGGCAGCTGCCTTTGTGGGCGGCAGGTGAGTGAGCCCTGAACAGATGTCCGGGATGGATGTGCTTCGCACTAAAGCGCAGAGCGGTTTGGAATCGGGCAGCCTTCCGTCCCTGCTCAGGTATTTCAGTAAATAACAAAGAACGAGCTGGGTAGAAGTGGACAGTTCGGTGGGGGAAGGAAGACAAGGCGTGAGACAAGTGCCCCGATTTCAACCCCCAGCCTGGCTGGGGCGGACCCCCAGGAACGCCCCGTTGTGTTCTGCTCGGGGAGTGGCTGCGGCCACTCCGCCGGCTTGGGCACCTCAGCTTTCCCGAGGGAACCCCCGGCCCTGCCTGGCCCTCCCGGGAGCCCCAGCAGCCCGGGAGCCCCGCGCCCACCCGCGCCCCTCGCCCGAGCCCTGTCTGTGGAGCCATGTGCCGCCGGCAGCCGCTCCGCCGCCAGGCAGGCAAGTTCTCAGGCGAGGTGGGAACAGCCACGAATAGAGTTTATAAAAATACTTCAAAGCTGTCGCGGAGCGCTCGCACGGGAGCTAAAACGGGGCAGAGCTTCGAAGGCGGCGCGGGGGGGATGTTAAGCGGCTGCCAGCGGCGGGATGAGGGGTGGGAGAACGGGGCTGGAGCGGGGAGTTAGGGGGGCAAGAGCCGGAGTGAGGCTGCCAGGGCTGGAGGGGAGGGGACGACAGGGCTGCGGCGGCTTCATGGGCAGGGTACGGGTCCAGGGGAGCGAGCGAGAGGATGATGCGGAGAGGGTACCGGAGGAGCCGTCGGGGTGGATGTCAAGCGCCTCGGGACGCAGAGGAGGTGATGGGGCTGGCCACAGCGGAGGGCACCGTGCAGGAAGGCGGGGGACGGACAGACGGACCGACGGACTGGCGCTCACCTCTGTCCTCCAGCCCCTCGCTGAACTGCCCGCTCTCTCCGATCCGCAGCTGCTCCTGCTGCTGCTGCTGCTGCTCCCGGGGGGCCCCCGGCGGGTTGGCCCCGGGGGGCTGCACGATGGCGGGGTCCGGAGTGGTGTCCAGGGGGGCAGCGGACGGCTCCATGTCTTGCGGGGCGGCGGGAATCGGCCGGCGGCTATGGCAGAGAAGCGAGGAGCGAGCGGAGCATCCAGCCCGGGTGCGAGCCCGGGGAGAGGAGGAGACTCCGGCTCAGAGCATCAGGGAGACGAGGACGGGCAGCTGAACAAACTCCGGGTGCTCGGCGCCAGCCGCTGCCCGCGGCCGCCTCATCACTGTCCGCGGCGGAGAGGGGCAGGTGGGAGCGCGGTGCCGCCTCCCGGCGCGGCCCGGCCCCTCCCCGCCCCGCCGAGCTCCCGCCGGCGGGAGCGCCTCAGGAAACGGGAGCCTCCTCAGCCTCCCCTCGCCACAGCGGGCTCTGCCTCCTCCTCTTCCTCCTCCTCCTCCTTCTCCCGGAGCCGAGCCCCAGGAGGAAGAGCTGTCCAGGGACTGTCCAAGGCCGGAGCCCTCCCGCCGCTCCCGAGGGCTCCGGCCCTGCAGCGAGGCCTCGTCCGCCTCGCCTCCCCTCACACAGGTAAAGACACGGCTCTCCTTTGCTGGGGATCTGCTCGTTCTCCGTCTGCCATCCCTTTTCCGGGATCATCGCCTCACACAGGCACCTCTCAGAGCCCGCAGCACTCACGTTCTGGCACACTCGGAGTTGCCTCAAAACTGCCCTCGAACACAGAGCAATCTCATGCTGAAGCACGGGGTTAGACCTGCTGCCCTTCACACAGCTCACCTGCCTTTCCTAGGGCTGCAGAAGAACACGGGGAAAAACCGAAAATCTCAGGGGCACAGAAATATTTTTTTTTTAAAGTAGAATTTTACAGATAAATCTGTGCCAGGGCTGCTTGCTTCTTCTGTGCTGGTTTCTAATGACTAGATGGAGAGGTGCAAATAAGCAAAGCGTTCTTTGTGCGAGCACAGTATCCCAATTGCATGCTTACTAGCGTGCAGATATATTTTGAAGCTGCATCATGTTTTGACTTGAAAAATTTGTCTAGGAAAATATCAAAAGAATTAAACGTTGCAGCCCTGGTCCTTTGATGATACATAAGGATACAATGCCCATTTAAGTTGTAGGAAGATCAGGTTGCCTTTCTCGTTTGAGAAATCTGTGAATTTGGGGATTATAGAAAGGCCAGTAGGAAATTAATATTTATGCCAACATAGGGACATGATTTTAAAAACTGTCAGAATCTTGCTGATGTCAGCCTTACAAGAAGTTTTGTAGTAATACCTGTCTAAAAATGGTCAGTGCAACATTGTTACCGAAATGTCTTAATTTTAAAAAACACCCCTTAAAACTGTATACTAATCTTCAAAATCTTTTCATCTGAATTTTAAATCATTAATTATTTGAAAAAGTGTAAGTAAAATATAAGTAAATGTTAAGTGCCATACAATACTAGTTTAGAAACTGATTGGCATTTTGGCAATCTTGTGAAATGGAGATGGCTGTCGTAATGTGAGGGATTGGTGTTTTTACGTAATCTTATGATTTCTTTGTGTATAGTGTACCATACCTACTGTATGAAATATTTTTGAAACCTTCATGCCTCTCACCTAAATTTCACTTTCACCCCTAGCTATCCTACTCTGCTTTGTGATCCCAGAGCTCTTGCTCTTCTAGTTGGATCAGCATTAATATGAATATAAACAATGCCAAAATTACTTGCTTTTTCCTCATGAAATGGATAGCCAATTACAACGTCCTTATTTGATGTTAATGTCAGAAGAGTTTTGTTCTCATGCACATAGGTTAACACTAGTGAGTTCTTTTGAGGGAACTGTTATTTTGAGGTTAGGGCTGAGTTGGGAGGGGTTGAAAACTAGTAACTGCATTTCAAAACCTGATTTTTTCTTTAAGGGCTCTTTATTAATCTCTGGTTACTTTGAACCTGCAAGATGCTAGAGCAGATGGATTATATACGTGAGAGGTGAATGAAGAGAAGAAAAGGCTCACCTTTTGTTGCTTACCATAAAAATAGATTTTGATGTGTCTCTTTCACTTAAAATGTATCTGTAAATTGAGAATCCTTAAATGAGTAGAATCAGTTTTGTAACCTGGTCTGTGACAAGGAATGGGGACCGACCACTCCTCAGGACCTTGCAGGGACACAGAAACCTCTGGTGACACCATCCCATGCAGAATGCAGCCAGGACAAACCATGAAGAATCCCTTGAAATTGCTGCAACAGATACAATGCTCCCTAATGCAGTTATTGCAGGCTCCCTCCTCTTTTATGGAGATAAATCCATATCTGATCCATTCCAGTAAGAACTTTCTTATTCCTTGCATAAATGAGAAACTGACCAGTGACTCTCTTTGAACACTACCTCCTTTCTCTTTGTCTCTCCAAGCTATTTTGGTACTCTTATAACTTCCAGAAATCAAACCAAGAGAAAAGTGCCTGGAGAGTCCTAATTCCATTTCTTTAAAAGGAGGTCAAAGGGGTAGGTTTCCAAATGAATTAGAGAGAAAAATAGGAACTAAGAACACCAAAGCACAAGTTTTAAACTTTAATGTGTTTCTTTCTCCTTTTTTCAGTTGCCCTCAATTGCTGTTCTTACATAAAACTGTGTCTGGCAGGGACTGGAGCTGCCTCTAATTGTATAATTGCTATAGTGTTCAGGCTATAGCAAAGAATATGAGGCCTGTAAAGAGCATTATAGTTTCTTTTAAATGACTCTCTTCAGTGCTTTCAAACACAGCTTCACATGAGAAGGGTCAGACACTGCATTTAGCAAATATAAATTCAAAACATTAAGCAGATCCACAATGAAGGGCCTTACAGATCAGACCACTGTCTATACAAACTGGCTACTAAGAAGCAGAAAGACTGTCATATGATAGCTGCTGGAAGCTGCTTTCCAGTATTGCCTCTTATTTCTCATGACATTCATACAAAGTCTAGTCCATTGGATAAAGATGCAGAGCTAGATTTTTTTAAGGCATGGATCCTATTTTCCACCCCTTTTGGACTTCTTGTGTATGAAACCTATAGGCAGTCAATGAAGATAAGAAACCTCATTCTAATAGCCATATTAATACATTATTTTATTTCTTGGCCCCTCAAACCTCCCTTTGTTGGATGGGAGTCATGGAGAGCCAAAATCAATTAAAAAAAAAAATAAGGCATGTCTGGATTCAGTTTAACTAGATTGACACCATCCCATCTTCTGTAGCTGCTGCAAGATTAATACACACTTTGTTCCCAGCCCTTCCTTCCTTCCTTCCTTCCTTCCTTCCTTCCTTCCTTCCTTCCTTCCTTCCTTCCTTCCTTCCTTCCTTCCTTCCTATAAATGAATAATATCAATCAGATCTGAATTTCTGTACAACTGGCTGGAATGGTTTCACTGGAATTAGAACACAGTGGTGCACTCAAAGGCTCCTGAGAAAGAATTTTGCTTGTTTCATTGATATTAATTTGTCCATATTGACCAACATCTTAAGTGCAGCACTTAATTTAAGAGCACTCTTGTGAATTTGGAAAGAGTTGCTCGGCTGACCTGGTGATTTTTTTTTATTGTGCTTAAAAGCATAAGAGCAAGATAATGCCATACACCATTCTGTTTGCTGGGTTGCATTTCACACATATGCTAAACACAAAACTTCCCCTTTTTGGCAAAAAAATCTTGTGTTTGTCAGTGGCATTGTGTTGCAGTATCAGGAAGTGCAAATGTCAGCCAGGATGGTTTATTAGTTTGGTCTATCAGAAATTTCATGGCTAAAGAAAATGTTCACTTTTTACTTGATCAATATATGCCTTTCATGGCCCTACAGCAGGAGCAGTTCTGCAGGGAACACATCTCAAACAAAGCTAAGAACCAATCCAGTTCTAAAGGCACAGGTAGCCACCAATCCATAGTCCCAGGCCAAGTTCCATAGGGTCATCACTATAGCTCATCTTCAGTGCCACTCCTCTAGGACCAAAGTCTGAAACTGAGTTATCCTGATATTCCAAAAGGCAACATCTTCAATAGGTGTTTATGGTGCTTAAATAATCAGAAATTTTGCACTACAGATCCCTATTCATGTCTGTCTGTGGATGAAGTGATAAGACAGTTGAGATCATTTAGACATGTCCTTCTCTGAAGACTAGATAAATTATGTCTCTTTACTGATAAAAACCTTTAGATTCTATATTTCACATTTTTTCGCAAACTTAGTAATTTCTTTTAATAGACCCTCAACCATTGTGAGACATTGGCTGCCATAGTTTTCTTCTCCTACAAACAGTTTTCTTCTAGAAACAAGTCAGGCTACAGGCTGTAGGATGTTTTTAAATTCTTTGTTTGTTTGTTTGTTTATTTGGTGGCATGCAGGCAGAGGCAGACACGGTTATTGCTCTTGTTCTGTAGCTCACCTGTAGCCCCACAGCATCTTCTGTGGTCAATAGGATAAGAACACCAGGTTCTTTTAACCTGGTCTGGACACTTCTCAGTCTAGTATTACCTTGTTTGTTAAATTTTAAATTTTAAATAAAATAAAAAATAATGTTGATGTTGGTACACAACACTACATTAATTTTTAAAACACAGAGTGTGTTTAAATTATTATTCAAAGTATGTCGGTGGTTTAGTGTTTTTCTCTTGCACTGGGTTAAATAGAGTTCAAATTGAAACTGTCTCTCTTCTTGGCATTTTTAAACTGAATATTAACTTGGGTCAAAAGTAAACAGAATGCTATTTTGGAAAAACGCATATGATAACTCAGTAGCTTTTCCTTCAGGCTATGAAGAGTGCCCATAATATGATTCCCAGAGAATACAGCATGCAGTGACCTTGGTAAGTAATGGATGACACCTCACATAAGCACCTACAGTTTCCCTATACACTGCTATTGTAGGATCATATTTGCAAAAAATGCCACAGCCAGCATGAGCCACAAGCACTCATAGATTCCATCGTGGCAACAAAGGAGGAATAAAAACAGGCTGCAAAATATTTAATCTGAAAATGAGCAGAAAATCTTGGAAAAAATTCTTTACATTGAGCATTTTCCAACTATTTTAAGAGTTGTTCTTAATTCAAAATAAAACTGCTGTGTAAATATGGGAAACCATAAAAAATAATATACAGTTTTGTTCAGAGAAATATTTTGCTGTTAAGCAAGACTGAATGTGTCTATTCCACACAACGCTGTTTCTTTATAGCACTATGACATCTCATTTCCAGGTTTTGTGTAACTGAATAAAACCGACTTATTTGACAGTGGTTTTATTTCATTGTTAATATTCACGAGTATTGAAGAGAAATGGAAGGGAAAATTCATTTTCAAGAGGTAGCAACCTATTATTTGAATAATAATCTTCCTCTTTTTTACTTTCTTCTGCTTTCCAAACTATGTAAAGATCTTATTTCCAATGAGACTCTAACCATAGCCTAATTAACAATGTGACTTTAAGAAGCCAATATTTCATTTTTGCATCAAAGAAAAGAAAAAAAGAAAGCTAGGAAATTCCTAGGAATCAAAATAATATAATTTTGTAATAAACTTATCCAATTTCTTATAATTGCTTGATTATTATTCCCATCCTAAAGCATCTTAACCACCAGTCAATTCCAACATATTTGCATCATTTCAATATTCCCACATTTATTTTAAAAATTTATACACACTTTTCCATTAAGTTCATCTGATTAAACATGAGATAAGTGAACTATAGAAATCACAAAACATTCTTTTTATCATATATAGATTGAGTCCCTTTTCCTCCTGCTAAGTCCATTCCCCCTGATGCACCTATTTTCCTTTTCCCACCATGCCAGACCCAGGTTTTGTTTAAAAGGCTGCCTGAAAAGGTAGATACACACCTACTTCATACTCAGACTCCCCCCATGCATGTATGAAATATTTATAGTTTATAAACTTTACCCTGTGCATTTAAGAAAAGAAAGAAATTAACCGTGGTTATCCCTGCTTTGAAGGTAATGAGAAATCTCATTTCCTTATGGGGTTTGCCTGTGTCAGAAAAGACACGCAATAGCTTTTATGGGGAATAGTGCCCAACTCACATCTTTTCTCATATTTTAAGCTCTAATTTGTAATTTGGTTTGGTATGTTATTCCTTGTGTCATCAGCAACACAACGTTTTTTTCTTGCTGTATTTTTATCTTTATCAAAAGGCCCTGTGTGAGTGTGTGAGGGAATTACCTTTCTACTCCTCTCTAGCAATAATACTTAGATTGCTTCTTCTCTGCCCTGAGTACTCCACAGCTCACTTTTGCTGTAAGTTGTTTGATAAACTCTATGAGATGATAATATTTCTGCATTTGATTGAGGAGTATTTTATCCTTTTCTGATGCCAGATGAATTGTTGCTAGGGTTCTGCACATTCCCACCTCAGTTTTTAGCAAGGCTAACTATAGAGAATGTTTGGAAAAAGCCTGATAACCACTGCCAAAATGAGGATTTGTAAAACATGTTCTTCATAGCCAAGAAACCATACACATTTCTCTGGGTACCGGTTTTGGAGGCTTTTCTACACCTTCTCAAGCAGATGTTTGGCACTTTAAATCAAACTCTGCTAAGTCTTGATGGACACCAAATTTCTAATAGCTAGAGGAATTCTGTTACCCACTTAATGTTTTTTGCCTGTTTGATTTAGTTACTGATTTTTTTTTTTCTGGAGGAAATAAAATTAGTTTCCTAAGTTCTGATGTTCAAACAATTTGGGTTTGAATACTTCATTTTAATGAAGGGAGATGCTGTAGGTAAAATAATTCTATTCTCTAGGTACTAATTTTTTGAAAGAGGCAGAAATATTGTCAACCACATACAGAGGAGTTATAATAGATTTCTGCATTCTTTATTCTCACAGTATATTGCTTGTTTCTCATCTTCCTAAAGAGTGAATAACATAATTCTTGTCATTCTTCTTGTAAGAAGAAATGGGGGCCAATTTTTACTGGAATTCAACCCCAAAAATTTGAACCCAATAGCCAGGCCCTTCTCTGTGTGCAGCAGTAGGAAAAGCAATGGATCTCTGTTTAGTCTTGCATGGGGAAATACAACGTGAATATTGACATTTGTCTATGCACAGCAAACACTGTCAGATCTGGATTTATGGAAGATTGATAAGGTACTTGGTTAATAACCCCACTAAAACATTTATGTTATATTAGCAGTGATGGAGTTGTGCATGGCTGTTAGCATTTGCCAATTTTACAAGGGAGAGGAGCATCTTTAGGAAATTGAAGAACTTTCCTCTGTAGAATGAAGAGTGTTAAATCCACTTCACCTGCAAATGCCTTTTTAAACAACCAATAAAATTGAAATTTAAATTCAATTGAAGTTTGAAGCTCAAAATGCCAGTGAAATTTTGAACTTCTGCTGCAATAAAATTGTCCTGTAACCAAAAAGAAAGATGACAATGTCAGTCATATAATTTAATCAGACTATGATAGAAGTCAATTTCTGCCTCTTTCAGATTCTGTCTAAAGCTTTTGATGATGCCTAAAAGTTATCAAGGGACAGGCAGTCACAGAGTAATGCAGACAGCTCCCTCTCCATCATCAAGACCACTGAGAGTTTTGGTATTGGGGTGCAGGGATGCCTTAATAACCACAGAAGTTTCACTTAATTTTCACATTCTTCTATTAGAATATGTGTATTTTAAGAGATTGTATTTTACTAACAGAAATGATATAGTTTGATTACTTTTTTCTCTATCCACTGACTAGCAAAGCTGATACTGGACTATACAAATTGATTGTAGTTATATATTTAGGCAAACAGAGGCACTATTTGTAAATAAAAATAATTTGTTTTATTAAACCAACTCGTTTAATTAATTTCCAAATAATATGCTCAGGAAGTGTAGCTAGGTGTACAGTCTTCCTGACTTCAGGGTTTGCATGTCCAAAAGTACCTGCTTGCTTCACTTCTTTTTCTAATTAAAAGCCTGTCCCAAGACTTTGCCTTATCTTTGTACCAAAGTGTCTTCATTTCACATGTCTGGGTTTTGTCATATTTAGGAAACCAATGTATAATTTGTTGGCAGGAGATGCATCACAAAGTGAATTTTCCACTTGAGTCAACTACAAGCCATATTTGGGTCAGAAAGGATTTTTTGTGTGTCACAAGAAAAGAAGTTTCTTCCTATAAAGTCTGAAATTCAGCTAATGGAGGCAAGGTGATGTGCTTTTTAATTAGCTGGACTTTTAACAAGTGGACCAATATTGTAACACAGACATGTGAAGCAGATAAAGGCCTCACTGTGGCAGTCACAGCCTCAAAATGCTCTCACAGACCCACTGCACATTCCATGTACAAAAGGAGCCCAGTTCCTGCTCTTGGAGCAGCAGAGCACACTTCTTGCACCAGACAACACTTGTAAGAGATTATTAGTGTTTGGGTGTAGTTGTTATTTAGTTATAAGATAGATCTGCCTTTTTGCTTCATGTTTCTTTCACTTCTCTAACTTTGCTCTGGATAGCTCTTTCTTGGCTTACTCATTTGAGCCTTACTTGCAGGCTGAGAATTTGGGGGGGCACAGTTCCTGCACATAAGATCATTTTTTCTCCATTATTCTGCTGTGCAAAATCTCTTTTACTTCTACAGTAGAATTGCTTGTTCTTCTTCCCTTTTCAAAACTGAAGAGGGAGAATGAGAATGAATGGCCAGAGCCAGTCACAAACTATGTCATGAGAGGTTCAGATGGTTCATTAGGAAAATGTTCTTCACTATGATGTCGGTGCATCACCAGAAGAGAGGTGGTGGAATCTTGCCTCTGAGGATTTCTAAGCTCAGCTACCACAGAAGCCCCAGGTAACCAGAGCTGACCTGGGATAGTGGTGCTTATGACTGTTCCCAGAGAAGAGAGTTGGACCAAATGATCTCCACAAGATCCTTCAGGCCCAAAGTTCTTTGGTTTAACCAATATAAACATCAGGGGTTCTATTGCTGTTATGTTTTACTTTGTGAATGATAAATAAAGTAATATTGACACAATGTATATTGACATATGTGCAGAGGTTTAGTGAAAGTTATAATTCCAGCCCAAGAGCAGGTTAATTTGCCAATAAAGGACAAGTGCTATGTTTTCCTGAAGGATAAAATACTGATGACTTACTCCTCTTGGATTATTGCTTTACTGTTGATTTTAGATGGGCTCTCAATAGAGTACATTACTTATCTGATTGTCTATCTAAGCCCCTTATTCTACTCTATCTTTTTATGATAAGCCTACTGCCTTTATCTTATATAACTTTGAATTTTGGTCACTTTGTTTCCTTTTTTATTTATGGGTACACTAAAGTGATCTCATGAAGATCATTAACTGTGAAACTCTCTGGAATTATAGGTTGTTCTGGCTGATGTAACAGTAAACTTTGAATTGTCTCCTTTATCAGCCTGAAGTTTGTGTAATTGTGTTTACCAAAAATTCAATCTCTAAATGAAATTTAATCAGGAAATAAAATCAAGAAGCTACCGAGGTCTGTTTCACATCCCATAATCATTTTAAATAGAAGTTCATTGAGATTGTTTTGCTTTTCTTAACTTTGAGGATAAAACATATTTGGAAGTCCTTTAAATTTTCATGGAGTCATAGAGCAATTTGAGTTGGAAGAGACATTAATGATCATCTGTGAAGATTTGTTTTTGTGGAGGTTCTTTTGCTTTAAACTTATTTCTGTATTAAAACTGTCCAGTGATTGCAACACTAATTAGATTGATATTGCATGAGATATCCAGACTTGTTGCATCTGGACTTGTTGATTTTTCCACTAGATGCCATTATGTGTTAAGTGCAAGTTAATTTATAGGTTGACTATAATTGCACATGCTAAAGATTTTAAAAATAAGCAATTATCTATTGTATTTGCTGTTAGTCTATGCTTAGAACTGTGGCTTAAAAATCACTTGACCTACTTCTACCTAACAGCAACCCAATCCATCCTTAATGCATCAAATATGGATTTACTCAAAGCAATAAAGGAAGTCAGCCATGGCAACAATATCTGATCATGTGTGCAATGTGCTTTTTAGAACAAAACTTGTCCAACCATTTCTGCATTTAACATTTAAAGAGTGACTTTAATGCTGCAGATTGCTTCCTTTCTGCCTGCATGGCTTCAGCTGAAGTGATAGGAAGTGTCCTAAGTAAAGCTGCAGTGCTGAAGACTGTTTTTAAATAAAGATCCCCACATGAGCTTTTTTTCTTTATTTACTACCTAATTCAGGATAGGTAATCAGAATAATTTATCACTTCAAGTTTAAATATAGAGATGCTGCTGTTTTCTCCATTCAGATGAACTATTAGCAATCCCCTGACAAAATTATGTGACTCTCAAGACTGAGGCTTCTAGAACCTAAGGTCCTGACCAGTGAAGCACCATCTGAGGTGGAGCAGAAGTCCAACACCTTCAAAAGAACCAATCACATACGTGTTATCCAGGGTGCACTTCCCTGTATTTTGTATTCTGAGCTGTGTATTTTCTTTATTCTTCATGTAGAATGTAAGAGGCTCCGGGCTGGAAAGGGATAATCCAATATTGCAACATTTTACTGTAAGAGAGGTGTAGAATATGAGCTGGATGAACCAGTTCAGTTAGCCTGGGACAACAATGGAAAAGTGTCCAAGAACAAGAAATCAAGTAAATATTAGCTTAATATTAAAAAGGTGTTTTAAATCCTCATGCTGTTGGAACACATAATATAGAAAAGTAGAACCTGTTCTTTTTTCTAAATTGGTTTGTGTGGAGAGGACAGATTAATGCCACCTGGAGAAACTTACCAAAAGATTGTCATGGACTCAGGCTGTTGAACTGTTCGTGTTTTCTGTTTAAAACTTTATTTTACTCATGCTATGCCCTGAGGTTCAATAAACTATGATTTTAATTGTCCTGTGCAGTGCAGGGCTGTAGATAATGCAATGTATGATTCCTTGACATAGAAGTGTTTATGATTTGTATTTGCCTATGATGGGTGATAGGATTCAATCCTTTTGTAACACTGCTGTAAAAAAATATCTCATGAGAGCTGCCTTCAACCAAATTGTTGAAGTACCTACAAACTGCAAATATGAGCTAGGGTATAGATCCACTGAATTAGAGCAACTGGTTTCCTCTTGTCACTTGAGATGAAGAGATTGAATGTAGCTTTTAGATGGTTAGTAGTAATATAAATAAGTAGACATTTATTATTGTTAATTGTATTATTGGTTAATTTAGTATTCATTACTAGGATCCAAAACTTGAGAGTTTCACAAATGGTATGAAATCTTATTGCTAATTAACATTCTCATATGGAAAGGTTAGTGACAGAAATTTCCTTTATTATTTAGTCAATGGTGAACACTTAGTGAAAATCAACATCCCAACGCTGGTATTTGAAGCATGTATTCTACATTGGGATCCTAATGATTGTGCTCTAAGCCCTCAAGGGATTTTGATACTCCCAGTTGTTCAATAACATACAGCAGAGACAGGCAAGCATGTTAGAAAAATGGATATTGGGAGGCATGTGGCGCCTTTCAGCTCCTAAAAAAGCTGAATTACTAGAGACAAAGGGATTTTAAAACACCCATTCACCACCCAGTGCATGCCATGAATGTGTAACACACTGATGATAATCACCACGGGGCTCAGCTCACCCCACGGCTGCTCTGACACCGCAGCGCCGGTCACGGGGAGGGAGCGCAGCGGCGTCAGCTCCCCCAGGCAAAGGCAGCAGGAGCAGCAGCAGCGGATCACAGCTCTCTGGGACCTCTGCAGCCACTGCTCGCTGCTCCACAAACTGCAGCCTGCAGCACTCACCGGGAGCTGCACAAACGTTATTAACAAATTTCGGATTGATAATGCACATCTTGCTTTTGAGGCACCAAGCTGGCATGGGCCATCAGACCTCGTCCAAAAGCAGCACTCTGGTGTTTAATTACTGAACTCCAGGCAAGGTTTACCTGTGATTCCTCATTTAAATAGGTCTGTCTTTCCAGGGGCTCGAAATTACTTTTTGAATCTCCACTTGATTGATCTCTTCTGTAACAACTAGCTTTCCTGGAGACTTAAGGAGTCTTTCTGTTGGGTCTGAAAGTATTAATTACCATAGAGTTCTTCTAAAACACCTGCAATTTTTTTCAATTGTTAAAAAATTTACATGAAACATTAGATGGAGATGAGTGGTAATATCCTGAAGGGGAAAATATATCTTATTTAGGAACAGCTTTTTTTCTAATCTTCACACTCAGAAATTAACACAAATGTTTTGGTGTATCTGCAATATAGTCCTGGCTGTAGTTGTGACCAAGAAAGTGCCAATTTCCTCATCTTTTTTAGCAAATTAAAAAAAAAAAAAATCAAGCATATTAGTAAAGCACATTTAAACACAGCCAGGAAGTCATGGATCTATTTTAGTAATCGTGAAGAAGGTGGCTCATCCTCAGAGGGTGTTATTGAATTCCTAATGTCAGAATAAAAAAAGAGAAAAGGCAGTACCTGCCTGTTTGTAGCTGGACTCAGCAAGTGAAAGCAAGCTCCAGAAATGTTCTGTGGAGGAGTTCTGCCAAGCTGCCCACTCCAGATGGATGAAGAAATGCAGCTGCAGCACAAAACCCCAAACATTTACACCACAAACATCTGCAGAGCTGGAGACGTCTTTGCTTTGGCACTCACTTCCTCTCTGAAGCAGTGAAAGCTCTGAGAAGACTATCCTTGTCCCCAAAATTCAGATGTGCCCAAAGAGTGGCACAGAGAGGCAAAGAGGGAAAATGAGGATTTGACTATCTAGCACCCATGAAAAAAAGTTGTTGAGACAACATATGGCAGGAGTTACTATTAATTTGTTTTAGGCACCAGCCTTCTAAATAATTGAAACTATTTCAGATGTTACCATGAGGTATTAACTTCAAAATTATGAATTTTTGGTATCTGTAAGCTTCATTCCATCTGTTCTTTCTGGCCCACATTTATGCTGCTGGTATTTGTGTGGTTGTTCCCACTGCACAGGAGTGACCCTTGGCCTGGTACATGCTTAAATAGAGTTTTTATTTTTTACTTGAGTCTACACATGGGGGAGAAAAATAAAGTTCTATTTTTCTCATACTGGCATTTTAGAAAATATCTATTTAATTAACACTTTTAGAAGTGTTTAGAAGTAGATTTTTATGCAAGATAAATGCACGGTAAGTGTAAATTGCAGAACTGCAGTTGTAGTGTTTTAGGAAAATAATTATGTTATTTGAAGGTTAGCCATATAATTTTTTTTTATTCTTTTAGAATGGCAGTTGAATTTCATCAATGTAATATTTTCTAGAAATAAGGATTTTTTAATGGCTTCACTTAGGCAGCAGAGAACACGGTAATGGTCACGAATTTGGCAGAGGACATTGTTTGCTTTCACCACTATGTGATTCATCAGAACTCTGATAGCATGGTGGTCACAGAGCAGTGCAGGGCTGCCAAAGGCATCAGCAGACTTGGACATCTCTGCACTACAAATTTTAGTGACACAAAAAAGACTTTGGCAGGTGTGATAAAGAGCCCACCTGGGGAGCATCACCCTGAGCTTGTGCAACCGTGAAGCTTCACTATGCAGAGTTCCTGGCTGATAACTTGGGAGCATTAGAGAGGCAGCAGTTCAGCATCACACCTGAGATAAAAAGCCCAACTTCTCTGCAAGGCTAAATGAACTGAGGATACAGAGCAGCAGCAGCGCTGATGTCTGTCTAAACAGAGGCTCTCACAGTTGTTTGTTTCTGCAAAAAGCTTTTTAATAACAAAGTGAAAAATCTACTGCTCTTTAGCATTTAGTGATGAGTACACCTGCACTGCTGCCATCTTGAGCCGGTTTAGCTGGCAGTAGATTGGAGATTTATGTGCCTTTTCAGCTGCATTCTGCAAATGTGTACAAAGGAAACCCGGGCATTGCAGTCCAGCTGGCTGTGTGAGCCACCAGGAGCTCAGGTAGTCACACTGGAGTGTTTTGTTTATTGGTTGGAGAACAGGGAATCATAATACCACCCACTCTCTGGGAGACATCTTGATTAAGGACTTCACTGGTGTAGCTGTAGTTGGATATGTCCTCCTGGTGTAGCTCTGCTATTTTTCCTGTGAAAAATAGCACTTGGGAGCTGCACATGGGAAGTGCTGCATGGGAACTGCACAATGTTATTCCTCATTAGGAGGGAAACCATAACCATGGCTGTTATTCCCTGCAGAACTCAGACCACACCACTCCCACTGAAGTCTGTGTTCTTTAGAGTCCCAGAAGACGTTTAAGTTCTGTGATCACACTAATTTAATAGGAGAGGTTTAATTATTTGATACCATAGGAAAAAAAATAGAATTACTGACTTTTGCATCCTTTCCAAATCTGACATTTCCAAGCAGGTCTGTAATGGCAGTCTCAAAGGACCCATGCAGTCCCCAGCACAGCCAAAGGATAACCTGTTGCTAAGCAACCAATATAAGTGTGCTGCTCAACATTTATTTCATTTGGAAAAGAACCTATTCTTTAAGTACTTCATCTTAGCTACTAAGCACAAAGAGTTTTCCACTTGCTTTTCTGTAGCTGTGCATATGTGTAAAACAGCCCATTTGCACAATCAAATGTGCACTTCCAAGAACACGTGCCAGAGAGGAACATGCAAAATGGAAGGTATAAAAATTGGCACGAATACTTTAGTCCTTTCTAAGATCAGCATCCTGAATTTGCCTCTTTGTGTCTTTGTTCAGCCTAATTGAAAATGGGCTGCCTTGGAAGCATGGATGTGGAAGCATTTCTTGCAGCATAGAAAGCAGAGCTTTCTGCAGAGCTTACAAGTGTTTGGTGATGCAGCCTTTTTCGAAGATGTCAGGGTTTTCCCACTGATACAAGGAAACACTTTTAACCCTGATAAGCAAAGGCCAGAAGACAACACTGAATTTCAATACTGAAGACTCCAAATCTCAGATTCTGCACTTTTTTCAGAAAAGCAGCTAAATAGCTTTGGAAAAGAGCACTTAATGCCCTACAATTAACACCATTTTCACTTTAGTGCTTGTCCCCACAGTGAAATAAAACCCTATAGATCTGCTAGGTTTGTGTGTGTGTATCTGAAAACAGCCTTGGCTGAATAGTTTATAGCTAGATTGTCCTTGAAGGAGCTGTTAGTCATGTTTTCCAGTTTAGAGTACATTGGGTGCCTGGGTATCTGAGGAGCTTTTTGTTTCTAGCCAGTGAAGGTCTTTCTGCTGCTGACCCAATGGATCGTGTTGGATGTAGACAGATGTCTCACTGCCCTTTAATCAAGTGACATGGATACACACTTTGCCTTCATCTGGTGTGGTTTCCAAATGATGTGTTTTGTCAAATGAAATGCAGTGTGGGAGTACTACAGTGTTTGCAAGCTAAGCTGTGTCTTGGGAGCAGTAACTAACAACCACAGCTTTTTTTAGAGCTGAGGAAAATTAAGCTCAGTGTTAAAGAAATCCAGCTGAGCTCTGCATGGAATCCTGCAGCTTTGGTGACTGAAAACTCTTGGTGTCTTAGACTACTCAGGTGGACAAATCTCCCTGCCCCTCTCCCTCACTTCACTCTGCTTTCTATGCTTAAGGAATTGTCTTCTATACATCTCTTCGTTGGAGGACTCACTGTGTTTGCCTCCAGTCTGTGCACTCATAATACAGATCTCCCAGAGCTGAATCAATCCTTCTTTCTTCTGTCAGCTGTAGTCCATGCAGAAACACTGCTGTCAACAGGCTGACACTGCTGTGCCACATCACACAGCATGGCTGTCACATCTGGGAGCAGGAGAGTAAATTTACTGCTTAACCTGGCAGCCTGGTCATGAAGAGATTGATTTTGGTTTTGAGATGGAAATAATTGCCATTTTCAATCCCAGAGTTTTGATCTGTTAAAGTAAATTGTTGGCTGTCTTGTTTTATTTAGGGAATACTCTCCCAAAACTGCTGCTTCCCATTTCTTTGGAGCACTCAGTCTTCAGTGACCTCTTGCTGCAGAGAAGTATGAGATCAACCAACCAACCAACCCTGTCACAAGAAGCTGACATGAAAAATAACTCCTAAGAAAGTTATCTGACCAAATCCAAAGCAAACTTGCTTAATGAGTGAACAAGCAGAGAAATATAAGAGTCTGGGGTTCCTTTTTTTTCAAGTCCAAATAAAATAGGGAAGTCAGAAAAAGGATAAAACAGAATGGGCCACTTATTTTTCAAGATCCTTGATTTCAATTTGCAAGATTCACAACAGCATTTGGGTTTGGGAAAAAAAAATCAGCATTTTTCACTAAAAAACCCAATCAGGGAATGGTTAACAAACACTCACAAGAGGACGTTGTGTGAGTAACATATACTGAAATAAAACTACAGAGGGAATAAATTACAGACAAAAATACAGCACAAATAAAGAGCAAGGGTATCTTAAGCAAAGTGTAATTCTAAATTGAGTAAAGGGCAAAAGATGAGATGCAATTTCACAGGAAATCTGAAATAGCTCCAGTTAAGCTTAACTTAGGCTGCAGAAGCTGTTATATTTGAAATACATCTATGTATTACTGTATAATTGAGGCAACTTGAGAGGCTGTAAACACCATTATGCAGTAGCTTGTGTAAATATCCTGAGTGAACCGATGATGAGGAGGGAGAATATAAAATGTAGAACATAGATTTGGCTAAAATTCAATATTTTGGAGGGGGTTTAATACAACTTCAAAGAAACTGCAAGAGAAAAAATGAGAATAGATGAGGATGTGTGACTCTGCCAAGGGTATATTATATGCCTTCTACAAATTATTTCACAACCTAAGAGGGAGAAAGGAGGAAATTCAAGTCAGCATGCTTAATACATTTATTCTAGCTCGATTTTATTGAATTATTTTCGACATTTTAGATTCCGTGTAAAATAAATCCCTTCATAGTGCCAATATAAACAAGTATTTTTCCTTTGCCCTCAGTCAGCTGCAGTTTATGCATTAACAGGGACTTTCTGCTCGAGGCTGTTCTTTTGGAGAGCCACTCCTCTGGAATTAGGCTCCCTGGTTGGCCACTGTACCTGGTTCTCCTGATAGGACAGCAGGTGGATCTGGAGAGCAGCCAAAGTGAACAACCTGTGACCCAGGGACAGGAGGGATAGCAGCACTGACACAGAAAACATTAGCACTGAAGGAGTATTTCTCCTCTTCAAAAATGAAAATTGATATTCATAGCCACATTCTACCTAAGGAATGGCCTGACCTAAAAAAGGTAATGAGAGTTTAGATATTCAGTGCCTTATGTTATCAGCAACCATTTTATCAGCGTGGTCTTTGAAAGAAAAATGAGTGAAGGGTTCTGTGGTAAATACCTCTAGGTTTTTGTCTAATTTGGGATTCTTTTCCAACTGTAAAATATTTGTGTTGCACTACTTTGAAAAGCAAGAGTCCAGTCAGAAGGAGATGCAAAACTGGGCTCTCTTCCCCACTTTTTATTTATTCCAAAGCAATCCATAAAGTTTTCCTTGAGTTTTTTGAGACACAAAAATTTTTGGATGATAATATAAATTCCACTTTCTTGATAAAAATAGAGCTGCTCTGTTCCATTCCGAAATGGTATTCACTTCTGTTTTAAATAAAATAAATAATCAAATATTAGACTAAATTAATGTTAACTAAGACAAATTAATTCACATCATTATACCCACAGGCATGAAATCATTAACTTCAATGGGAGTGGGGTCACTCTAAGAACAGCTAATTGATGATGATAATTTTACTAATATCTGTTATTTTTTCAGTTACTGGAAAGAAGTAGTATTGTATTTAAAATAGAAAATCTCAGTTGTCAGAACACTGAAGCTATAAGTGAATTTCTGTTAACGTACTATTATTGTTGTTGTTGTTGTTATTGTTGTTGTTGTTGTCATTCAGTAACATAATTATTTTTTTGTCCACAATATTTTTCATGATCGTGTGAAATGTATTTTAGAATGAAAAATGTCATTTTGGATTTAATGTAATCAATCTGAAAGGGTATCTTATCTATTAGCTCTGCATTTCTGTGATTTTAAGCAGTCCAGTTTCAGTCAATATTAGAGAGAGAGCAGCTTGGAAATGTAAACAGCATAATAGGAAAAAAAGTCATGAGAAAACCTGGCATTAAAAACATATATAGCATTATTTCTTCATTAATTGTGAAAAATGACATAATTATGCACAATACCTCCTGGAAAGGAATGTTTATTTCCTTGTTGAGCTAGAATGGTTTTTATAAATATCTATTTGAACCTTCTATTTATAATAATAACAGCTCCTGATGAAAACCACATCTACTGGATAATGCAGGTGAGGATACAGATATTTTTAGAATAATTATGCCTGTCTTAAATGGATAGGAGTTTAAATATCCAGACTGCAAAGACAGGTTACTTTTTACTTTCAGATTTTGTTGTATTTGTGCAATAACTTCATAAAAACACTTATAGAATACCTTCATTCTGATGTTATATGGGTTTGGGGTTTTTTTAACTCAATGTTTTGTCTATAAGTACTTTAAAAGGGCAGTAAATTCACGGAGATAAAATGACCCCAAGAATTCCTTGATGTTCAGAGATGTACATCAAGACTCAATTCACTAATGTTAAACACTGTGGGCCAGCACTGCATTTATTAAACAGAGATAAAGAAGCAAATACCAAATTTTTAAAATTTAATTTCCACCTGCTAAGTTTTTTTCCTGTGTTCTGAGCGAATCAATGGTTTATTAATGGGCTCAGAGTAGAAAACAACGCTGGGAATTCCCTGGAGTCCTCTGGAAATTCAAGCCATTAACACAGATCTCTCCATTTCATGCAAGGAAAACCAATAAGGCATCTGAACATGCACAGATTTAATTAGTGCTAAACTCCTCTTTCTTGTTTCCAGCTTTGTAAATACTGGACCTTCAAACTAGAAAATTCTATTGTCAAGATACTGATTTAACAGCCTAGGAAAATATCACAAGTATAGAAAATCACAGAAAAAGCAGATATGGACTGTCAATACCTACAACTAAGAGCTGAGGGGAAGAAAGAATAAGTTGATAATAAGTTCAAAATCAGACCAGTGAGTTTCTCTGTTGCCTATGGGCTCCTTCAGTATCCATTTCAGGTACTTGTTTTCTGCTTAGCTTACAATTGCAATTAGCATGGATCTAGTTTAAAGTTCTCATTAGTTGTCACTCATTAATCTTACCCAAAATTTCAGTATTTTGTATGTGTATAAAGCTATAAATGTATAAATTTAAATAAAATTTACATAGTTGCATAATTACACATAGCACGCAGCCTCAGTGACTGCATCTCTGGCTGAGGTCAGGAGATTTGGCTCTTCACAGCCCCATTAGGAAAGCTCACAGTGACATTAAGTACTGGTGGTATCACAGGAAATTCAGGACTGTGTCCAAATCATTTTCACTTCAGTGAAACAAATGCCTGTTCTTAGTTTCATTTTAAATGTTTCTTTTTTGAAGAAATGGGAATTCTGAGCATTGTTTTCACTCAGAGATTTCAAGAGTTCGTTCCATTCTAATTGGTATTTTATGAAAGTAAAAGGAAATCAGCGCCTTATGTAGGTTTTGCGTTCTTTGCATGAACAAATCTGAATCTCTCTGGAAGAATCAATGAGCATCTAAGCTTCTCCTTTCTAGCTTCTCTTCCCTGTTTAAATATTAATAGACAAGAGGCTGACCTTCACTCCTGCTGCTGAATCATGGAAGCTGAAGAGTGGAATCAATGCATCTTTGTGCTAATGATTAACTGATCACAGATTGGAAAGTTGTCAGCTCAATTTTCACACTGCCAGATGCTTAATTTAATATTTTCTGTTTGAAAATTATTTCAGTTATAACCTCAGTGTAGTAAGCAACTTTAAGCATTTTTAAAGCAGTTGTTTAAAAATGTTATTGAACTGGAAACTAAAATTTAGCTCTACTAACACCATTAGTCCAGTCCAGCTCCACTTCAGCACTTCTGCTGAAGTCAGTGAGGCTACTCTGGCTCTAAGCTGAGCATGTGTAAGTGTTTCTCCTGAATGAGGTATTTTTGTAAGAACTGCAATTGCTATTATTATTATTATTACTATTATTATTCTTTTATTTTTATTTTATTATTATTATTACTGCAGAGAGCTAACTAGCACTGGCTTTCTCTTCTTTCCTCCACAGAAATATGGATATGGTGGATGGGTACAGCTGGATCATCACTGCAAGGTTTGGGTTGTTTGGGGCTCATAGCAGATCTTGTGTCACCATCAGAAACTCCGAGTAGATCTATTAAGAAGCAAAGTGGCAATAAGATTGGCTGTGTCTTTGGTACAGATTTCTCTAGAGGTCTATTTCCTATGAAGCAGTATCAGGCCAAGTCCTAATATACCTCAGCAGAACCTTTTGTCTGAAAGGTGAAACTCACACTCTCTTGTATGGACCAGCATCCATTCTTCTTTACCATCTCATTTTAACACTTGGAATGGATAGCTCTGAGAAAGTCTTTTCAACAAGAGAGGTCAGGCTAAAGCAGATTACATATAGCTTTGGGTTGAGTTAAATGCAGTCATCTGTATGAGAAGCAAACCCGAAAAGAACTGATATTTTAATAAACAAAAGCCACCTGTGGAACCAAAGCTTTTGGGATACCTGGCAGCTGCAGGAAGGAGACAAGGACTGGACACATTTCTGGTGATTTTGCTACAGGTCTGATGCTAAAATTCTGTGCTAAAAATAGTTTCCAGAGGAGCTCTGTGGCAAGTCAATAATGGCCTTACATGATCTGCCAAGAATTCTATCTGGCCTACTTCCCTCTGGAAATTTTGCATGACAAAAAGTGCACGGCAAAATAAAATCCTGTTCAGACATGTGGAGCTGGGGATGTTAACTCCTAAGATTAAAAAGAGACCCCAAAGGCTTCCCATAGAATTCTCTGAAGAAGTACCAGGGTCAAACTGGAAGAAAATAATTATGTGCATATTTTGAAAGTGCAATTTGGGAAGTGACTGAGTAGTTTAGTGATGGGAGACTTTTAAATGTGGTTTGCTGAACCAAATCAGCCTGCAGGATTTAATTTTTAAATGTCTCCCTCTTAATTTCCACAGACGTTAATTAAAACGTTAAATATTAGATTATTTTTAGGATGGGATAGAGAAGTATAAAATAGAATGGAACAGTAAAGGCCATATAATCTATTAATATGTGATGAAGCGCTCAGTTCTACTCTGCCTTTTTCTCACACCCCAAATATTTTTTGTTTATTGGATAATCTGCATCAATGCACTAGACTTTTCTTAATGTATTTGAGTGCATGGCTACAGTAAACCTCTCCATGAGGCTGGAAAACCAGTTTTACAAGAGCTTGAAGTATTTCAGCAGGGGATCAGGACCGTGTAGTTGTAATATTTCAGGTAATTTTCACAACCTGTGATACAGCTAACAAGTAACTTGACAGGTTGCCAAGGCAGCATACTTAGATTTGTTGAGGAGGGCTTTAAAATATTCATTAGGACAGTATATTTGTGAACGATATATGAAGTTAATAACAAATTCAAGGTTAAGAACAGTTTGAGTTCTCGGAAGAAGGGGACAGTACCCCTCCTGGTTGAGCACACTAGTAGTAAATATTCTGATTTAACAGGTTCTTTTCTTTAGAAAAAATGACAGGATACTAAATAAGACCAATTTTGTGAGGAAAAATAAAGTGGTTTTTGGAGAGAGAGAGAGAAATCCCTTTCTCGAAGGGCCTGAAGCCTGCCTTGCCCTCAGCTCCTGTGTACTGGGAAGGCGAAGGAATAGTTGCTGTGTTTTCTTGTGTGGGTTTCAGTTTTCACCTGCAGATGGAGTTTGTTCTCTGCCCAGTGCCTCTGCTGCAGGACTGCACTTACCCACCCCACGAGCAGAGCAGGGATCTTCTGACTTTCCAGCTACCCCCACAGTAGATTAAAACAACCAAGAAATACTTAGGGCTTGCAGGTGTTGGTGAATTGTATCTCATCCATTTGTGCCCACAGAAATCCTGTTGTGTCTGTAGCAGCTGCTGGGTACCCCTAATTGTAACAGACAATTTGCTTAATGTGGAGACACTGTGCCTCTCTTTGAGCAATTCACACATCAAACAAATATGAAATTTTAAAAGTGTCCTGGCTGATAAAGGAACAGTATTAAATTTCATGACTGTGATAACGTTTTGAACTTCCTAAATCTGGAAATTGGTGGCATATGAGGAAGGTTTTACACTAATTCAGGTCATGGATTTATAGTGTGCATAAGTTTTGTTTGGGAAGTTTTTTTCCCAAATTCTTCAGTATTTTTTTCTTCCCAAGGAGAAAACGTAATCTGAAGACAACACAATAGGTCTCCTTTTGTCTCAGTTTCACTGGTGATAAGAAATTATTGGACTGAAATTAACTGTGTTGCACAATTATTTCTGTAGTTACTGGAATCACTGTGATGCTATTGACTTTAAAAGAATACATAGATACCCAAAGGGAAAATTTAGCTCAGATTTAATTAAAGCATTGTTTTGAGGTCAAAATTTGGTTTGAGGATAAATTTGAATTAAGGTACCTGTTATCTTTTCCAAATAAATATAGAGGGATGTACATTGCAAAAGGAAGGGGATTTTTTTTATTATTCTGAAGAATTAAATCTGAACTATAAATGACTGTTTTATTCATGTCTACTTTAAAAATAGTCTTTGTTTAAAAATATCTACTGAATAGAAAAAAAATCAAAATTTTGCCACTGAATTTCTGTAAGGAGCACAATATACTCAAGAGACTATAAATTAGCACGTACTACTTTGTCACATTTATAATATATGAAAATGTCATTTCACAGGGACAGGCAAAGATGATGAAGGATGGAAAGGTTTTTAGAGTTATTCAAGAGAACTGCTGGGATCCAGAAGTACGGATTAAAGAGATGGACCAGTCAGGTACCTCCATGAAGGAATTCAAATCATTGTGCTTCATTTAGGTTGACTACTTACTTCTCTGACAGTCCATCTGAAAGTGCTCAACAGCAATATCAAAAACAAGGTTTAGGATAATAATTCCTTGGTTTAAATCTGTTGAAAGTAATTGGAAATTGATATGCTTTATACTCAGAAGGAACTTGTGCCCATAGCTTTCCTCATTCTCAGTAGCAATTTATTCCCCACTAGAATTTATTAGTTTTGGTAGAATTTAAGGCACTAAGGAACTCATTGGCAAAATAAGGATGACAGACCCTGGACTTGAAATGGCACCATACATTCCAGTTAAAATGTGATTCACATAAAGGAGGAGGAAGCCCTTTCATTTTTGTTCCAAATATTAAAAATATTCTTTTTACACATACAATTTCTTGTATGTCTTTTTCTTTTTCTCATACCTTTTTTCAGTTTAGCCATATTGCAGCTTCATTCTGTGTTTCTGCTGGAGGACTCTGAGCCTAGAGAATTGATACACTTTGTCAGAAAATGGAGTGTTCCTCAACTTAACCAGATGCCAAATTTGCAAATTTATTTTCCATCATGTTACATGCAAGTCAGTAATAGGGCTGGTAAGATGGGAGACTGAGGATGAGGGAAGGAATTTCTAGGCTGGTCATTTTTTTTTTTGCTAGTTCTTATTAACACTGTAATTCCAAAATACTCCTGGTAAAAGAAATATTATGTTACTAAAGATTATTTTTTCTTAGATTGAGGCTTGAATAGTTCCTACATCAGTTTCCCAGTAGACACAACTTGAATATTTTCAACTTTTCATAAGGAACAAACACCTGAATTGCTTAAAAGAGCAGATATTGTACAAGTAGCACCTTTATGATTACTGTTTCCTCCTCTCAGGTCTTATCACCCTCGACAAACACATGAAAGAGGTTGTAGCCAGTGGGGAATTGATCTCTTCTCCAAGATAAGGAGTAATAAACAAGAAGAAATGGCCAGAAATTGCACCAGGGAATGTTTCGATTGGATAATAGGAAAAATTACTTCACTAAAAGTGTTGTCAAGCCCTAGGACAGCCCTGGTGGAGTTCCATCCCTGGAGGGATTTAAAGGATGTGTAGATGAGGTTCTTGGGGACATGGTTCAGTGATGGGCTTGGCCACCACTGAATTAATGGTTGGAATCAACCATCTTAGAGGTCTTTTCCAACCTAAATTATTCTGTGATTCTGTGTTAGGAGATACTCTGGGTTTTTCTTCTTATGGAGGTTTAGTGCAACACATAACATAGGCTAACTTAGGAACTCACCAGCTAGGGGGCAATTTATGTAAATATAATTTGGATAATTTTCATCTACTTCATTTTCACCCTGGAAAAGGAGTATTTGAAACTCCAACCATTAGACATTTAATGGGAATGCCAGAAAGCCTTTGCAAACTCTGAAATATGCTGCCTTGTCACAGAATCATAGAATCATGCCTTGACTAGACTGTAATGTTTCTCTGAGTTAGCTCAGGGATTTTGGGGATTACAAAATCACTCAACTACAGAGTGGATCATAAATAGCCTTTGGGCATCTTTCTCTTTCAGATATTTCCCTCAGCACTAATGGCAAGTTTCTACAAAACAGTTCTGCCCCATATATTTGTTGTAGACAAAGGGAAAACACAGGAGGATGGTTTCTTCAAATTTTTGCAGCAGCTCTTCAGAAAAGAAAATGTATCATGAAAGCAGCATGACAATGTTTCTTCATGAACTAAACAGTGCTTGCTTGGTTAAAAAAAAAAAAAAATCTAAACCTGTATGTTACAGCACCATCTGGTGAATTGTGCCCTAAAAATTTCCCTTTTTATTACAGCACTCCAGACATACAGGCATCATCTAATTAGGTGGGGGGAAAAAATGGGCCTTGGTGTTTTTCATTCTTTCATCCTTACTGCTCAGCTGAAGATAAAGACTATGGACCACATTTATTCCTTTCTGGTTTAGAAAGCTGTAGATACTTAGTTCAAAGACTGGTTTCTCTCACACAGGCTGAGATAGATTATACTAAAAAATTTAACCTCTAAACATGGCATAATTTTGGGACAAAGATGCAAGGAGTGTCCCAGCTGAACAGAACTAGAATCAGTCACTGAAAGGTATTTTTAACTCAGGGAGTTAACTTAGAACTTGGCTGCTAAAAGGTTTTGTTTGTGCAATGCCCAAGAAATCTTGCCAGTAATAAGAAATGGTCTCCAGTGGACCAAAGACACTCAATTAGTTCTCCTAATCATATGTCCTAGGTTTAATTGATGTACATACTTCTGTCTTGATCCACTCAATAAAACAAGCTATCCATGTAACTCAATAAAACAAGCTGTAAAAGTAATTAACATTACAGTTCTGTTACACAAATCATCACAATTTTGTTTGAGAAAACATATCAGTTCATCCTAACTGCCTTTCCTTGTTATTTTCTCCTTTTTAAAACCCTCTGAAGAGTGTAAAAAAATAGAGGTTTTTCTGTCCTGATTCTTCTTCCTGAAGCTAATGTCTAGCAACAGTCAGCTTGGAAATGTACCTTTAAGGTTTGTGTTAAAGTTGCTCAGAAATGTAAAAATGGATTGAAAGCAGATACAATGATTATTGTGGAAAACATGGAGAATGTTCTCAACAGACTAATCAACTATCCATATTGGTGGATGATCCAACTTGGATAATTCAGTATTTATGTAATTCTGCAGACCTAATCCTTACCCTTAAAGCACTGCTGCTGTACATAATATTAATCAGTTCTTGTCATCTGAGTCAGCTTCTCCTCTTGTTTCCTTTTTACACTTCTGAGGAAGAGGAGAAATCATTTTAATCATTCAAATGTTTTGGCAAGTCATTGTCTTTGAGTTCTCCTAGAGTTCATTCTCCTGGAGTTTTTTTCTGCCATCTTTTGTTCTAGTAGTTTTATTACTAACAACCAAATTAAATTTTTTAAAGCATGACAAGATATGAGCAAAAATATTACAAACAGACCTAACAAACAAACAAACAAACAAACAACAAAACAGTTTTGCTTGTAACTATTTTGTGCATTCCTAATTACTGTTTATTGTTTATTTTGTTTGTCTGCCAGGTTTGTTGTTTTCACTCCTGTAACCTGTCACACACAATGTTATGAAATAGATTTGTGTTTGAGCAGAAACAAAACAACATGGACTTAATTCTTTTTATTTTTAACATCAAAGTTATTTCTGAAAACAGGCAGATATTTTATATTTACAATCTCAGTAGTCCAGACACAAGATGAATGAAACCTAACACAATACAGCTTTGGGAACACTTAGGAAACCATTGTTTAACAACCATTGTTAACATAATGTTATTTCTCTTTGGGCTAATTCATTTATTTATTTAATATATATGACAAATTAACCCCAAAGTAAACTTGAGTTACTGTATTCTGTTGGTTTAATGTCAGTTTCATTCATGGGAGAGTAATACTAAATTGCTTTTAATTGTTTGTACATGTGCATACTAAATACTTCTAAAATAAAAAAAACTAATTTCACAAATTATCTAGTATGAATATGGCAATGTTTTTTCTTTCTACTTAGCAAAAATATCCAAATCCTAATAACCTGATACACTATAAGGTTTATTGCCATGATCCTTAATTAAAAAAAAATCTCTATGTTACTGTTAAATTAGTCTTTCTTATAATTAAATCTTTTACATTCTGCCTCTCAAACCAAAGAACTTTCTTATTTGTAACATTTTATCAAATACAGACAGCAAAAAAGGAAGCATTAATATTTGCTTTTTCTTACTCAGGAGTCACCGTCCAAGTCCTGTCCACAGTTCCTGTAATGTTCAGCTACTGGGTAGGTTCCAACTAACATATTTTGTAATTCATATGTAGCAACATTTTTAAAATACAAAAGCATCTTCCTACAAACTGAAATAGTCGGTAGAATTGTTCTGCTGTGAAAACAAAAAGGCAAAAAAGGAGTGCAGGCATGAGAAGGTGTCTGCAGGATGTCCTGGCAGCTCCACACAGGAGCACACACCGTGAGAAAAGATGACACAACAACTGAATTTCTTCTGGGGACCTTATGGAGGCAGCTGGAAACGGAGAGAAAAAATATATCCAACATGAATCCGTGGTTAGCAGGCAGACATATATGTACACATTCTACGAAAGCTAGATATCAGTCACTATTTTCTCAGGGACACAAAAAAGATGTATTTGTGGCTTTGTCCCACTTCCTTTTCAATGTGGCATGGGACTCATTAACCTAGAATGCTTTGAATCTTAAAATTCAGGAGCAAATTTAAGTTCCTATGCTCCCCATGTGGTGATCTTGAATGCTTCAAAGAAATAAAGGCAGGCTGAGGAGATAAATCACAGCACAATGCTGCTGTAAATACATTCTGAATGTGGCTACTTAGCAATGTGTACAGGTCAAGATGTTTATATGTAAATGGATTTGTGCATTAAGAACCATTGTGTTAAGCCCACATATAAGAAATACCATTGATATTCAGAATTTCTCGTTAGTAACATCTCTTCAAAATTTTATTCTGGTATCTAAGGGAATATTTTCCATTAAATATGTATTGAGGCAAAAAAAGCAGATTGATTGCACGGATATTGCATTTCCTTATTAGAATTATGGATGTTATCTCCTTCTAAATATTAGAGAAGTTTACTCAACTTTCTCTGTAGAATTCATGTGCTCCAGTATCTCATATTTCTTATTTTTATTTCTTCAGCTGCAGTAATAGGAGAGTAAATATTCATTGCTATGTATAAATTTATATACTGAGGTTTTTGCATTGGAATAAACAAAACGAGGGGACTGCTTTACACAAAAGACCAGGTACTTACATGCATCAGCAACCTGGGCTTTATCACACTCATCCTGAGCAGCAAAGGCAACAGCAGCTGATCAATTTTCAAGAGAAAAAGCAGAACTGCACCCAGAGGTTTTAAAGCAAGGCAGAATTTCGCCCTACTGTTTTCCAGAACTGTAAAGCAAATTTGGGTTCAAACACTATCAGTTGTTTGCAATGACATTTATCCAGTAACTTCCAAAGGTGATAACATTTGAGAATTATATTTAAATGTACTGTTCTGCTTCATATCTTACCAGGCCAAACCTCAGGACACTTTAGATCTCGCCCAGATATTAAACAATGACTTAGCTGCTACGGTAAAAAAGTACCCCAAGAGGTTTGTTGGGCTGGGCACGTTACCTCTGCAAGCTCCAGAGCTGGCTGTGAAGGAAATGCATCGCTGTGTGAATGAACTTGGGTTTCCTGGAGTGCAGATAGGATCTCATGTCAACGAGTGGGACCTGAATGCCCCAGAGCTGTACGATATTTATGCTGTGAGTAGCTGCTGCTTTCCTTCTTTGGGGGAATACTGTGGTATGGAAATCCGTCTAAAAATATCTTGGAGCACATTCAGTCATCATTTGAGCCTTCTAATCTGCTTAGTGATCAGAGAGACTCAGCTTTAATTGTAAATGATAATTCTTTATAGGATGTAATGGCAATAATGCAACATATTCTGAAACATATTTTATAATAATGAATAGCAAATTTCATTTTATTATACAAGTTCTAGCTGTACATCTGCCTTCTTAATCTGTGAGGATAAATGCAGTATCAAAGAAAACATTTCTGCAGTATTTGCATTTGAGTTCAAGTTACTGTATCCAACCCTATTGAAAAAATTGATAAAACTCCCTGAGATTATTATAGAGATACCTATAGCATCAAGATACCACACAGAACTATGTAAACAAAATTTCCAAACTGAATGAAATTATTATCAAATGAATTAATAGATAACGTTTCTTAAACAGCCTGAGGTGCAGATAAGGGTGGTCATTTGTCTAAATTAGGGGTTTAATCAATGTCCATTCTGAATCTCTTTCTCAAGTTATTAAAGCTGTCAGCTTGGAATTGATTCACGGAGGTCATTTTGCAGGATGCTCAATTTAGCCAAAAGCTCTGTTGGTGCAGCCCCTGGACTGTTTTCATAGCCATATAGAGTCAGGTAACAGAATCTGCTGGGAGATGCCCACATTTATGGAATCACAGCGTGGCTGAGGGAGGGAGGGGCCTCTGGGAGCCACCTGGACCAACACCCTGCTCCAGCAGAGCCACCTACAGCCAGATCCCAGGACTATTCCCATGGTTTTTAAACACCTCCAAGGATGGAAACTCCACAATCCCTCTGGGCAACCTGATGTTTCCTGATGTCCACTGAGCCTTCTCTTCTAGGGGCCAAACTGTCCCAGTTCCCTCAGCATTTCCCCACAGGAGAGATGCTCAGTCCCTTCATCATCTTGGAACTCTCTCCAGTAACTCCATGTCTCTCTGCTCCTGAGATCCTCTGCTACTACTCTATCCCAGAGAGTTCTGGGATCTCTCTTATACTGCACATCCTTCAGCTTATGTTTCACACATGTAGGAAGTAACCCTTTCATTTTTAGAAACATCTCTGGATAAGACAGATTATGAAATTAAGCCATATTGGATAATGAACTTTGCCAAACTACCAGGCCAGTTATTGAATTGCTGTTTTTAGTTTACAAATGTAGATGGCAATTATTCTCCACGATCCAAAAGTTGCAGCTTTTATTTATGCATGTATGGGTAAATAAACCCAAATTTTTTGAATGTGTGATAATCTCCTTGGCAACAAGAGCATGTCCAGAAATACATCTGACAAAACGAAGCTGTTAAATCCTGGTTAAGCATATGAATGACTCTGATGACTATGTATTTAAATTTAAGCACACAGTTAAATTACACAGTTAAATTACTAGTCTTCTGTTTTCCTTTCCAAAGATGTCAGTAGTTTTGGAAAATTACCGTACTTGCATAGAGATGGATTAATGATCAGAATACAGCCAGATTTTGAACTCTTAGGAAGGAGTAGGAATATTTTTATATTTTTTTTAAGCCAGGCAGAAGGCCAAAGGGGACAAATGTAGTGCAACTCAGTAAAAATTTCTGAATGCAGCTGGAACAACTCTGCAAAACCATCCTCAAATGATTCTATAAAACATTATGGGAATTCATTCTCATACGTGTAATGAAACCTAAACAGTGTTTCCTTGAACTGAGTTTTATACTACAGCATGGCTGAAAAACATAGCTGGAAAAGCACTTTTGTACTGCATTGTTCTGAGAAACACTTGGTTCACTAAAGAGATGTTATCACCTATGCTTCCAGTCCTGTAGTCACAGGAGGAGCTGTGAAACTGAGTGAGGGCTACAGAATATGGCCCAGAAGAATAAATATAGCCAACTATTGCTTATAGTTCTCACTTGTATTCTCCTACTTTCATTACTAGTGCTACTGCTTAGTAGATTTGCATTGAAAAGCATGACTAGAATCTAAGATGTATTTTGTTACGATTAGTCAAGATTTAGACTTTTTCCTTTTGCTGCAGGCTGCTGAGAAATTAAATTGCTGTCTCTTTGTGCATCCCTGGGACATGCAGATAGATGGGAGGATGTCCAAATATTGGTTTCCCTGGCTAATAGGTAAGTGTATATTTACTTTGCTTAACCTGCATTTATGAACTGGATTATGCCCAGGAGATTGTTATCAAGTAAGGTACAAGTACAGAGAAAATTACATTGCTTTTCTGTCAAACTTTCTTTTTTTTTCATCTAGTATTATGATTAAGTCTGTTGTGTAAACTCAGCAGTCATTTGTTTCTAAGCTTGTCTAGTTTTTCTTTAAAATGTTTAGAATTAAAATTATTCAGACTAGCAGCAGAATATAGTATTCTCTTTTGCCCTAGATACAAAGAGTAGATAACAAGGAAGAAGTGAATAATCTCAGAAATGAGCTCCTCAAAAATAACAGGAGTAAATGAAGGCATAAGCAAAACCAAACATTACTTCCTAGAATTTCTTGAGTTATTTGTTAGAAGCAGGTTGATCAGAGACGAAATAAATCTGACTTTACATCAGCTATAGCTGAAACAACATGTACTTTGAAAGCTCTCAGTAGGTGTAGGATATTATCTAGTCTCCACTCTTATCCTGTTTGATAGGTAAATCATAACATTGAACAGGAGCAGGGCTTTTCTGCTACCTAGAAATGTTTAGACCTGATTCTACCCTCATGTATTTTGTTCTGTGTTGGTTTGTTTTGCATGGTTTTGCACTGCCACCAGTTCTGAAAAACATACACAACATACATATAATACACATTCTGCCTGGAAAATCTTGCTTTCCCAATCACCAGTGCATTATCTTACAATAATATCAGTTACTGTTAATCAGAGAAGGCTCAACAATACAGATTTAAGAAGAAAATAAAATTATTGCATTTACTTAACAAAGTGTAAATAGAATCTTTTCCTACTAAACCTAATAAGGCTTTGCATCTGAGCATATGGTAAATATTAATGAAACATAACCCTTTGAGCTGGATAGGTGTTGTTTCCCCCATAGATTAGAGGAACTCCATTCCTAATTTCCAGCTGGATGTCTGAAGTTGGATGTTTAAAAATGGCAGGATATTCTAAATATGTTTGGTGTGATCAGAAGCTGACACCTGTTGTAGGAATATAAATTCCTGTTCTGTTCCTAACTCTGGGCAACCAACTCAGCCAGGAGCAAAATGAGAGACAGGTTAGTTCTAAACTGTAGGATCTGGCATCATGTCAAAACTAAACCCCAAATGTGTGTTGGAATATCCATCAATTAATCTGCTCCACTTTCCACACAAAAGAAACCCACAAGCAGAGGTGAGAAGACATCCTGGCATATTCCAGACTTATCCTTGAGCAAGGATAGTGGGAATCAGGCCTGTACTGGGTATTTCAGGACATACCCAACCTGTCTATCATCTGTTCTAGTGGTATGGAGTAAAAACTGGACTTAGAATTCAGAAGATCTTCACTTCCAGGCCTGCATCTTCATTTCAGTTAACTTGAGTCCAACTCTGTGTCCCTCCAGTAGAAATAATGCATGACCTTTGGCAGCTGCCTTGCAACTATTACTTTTTCAGATGGCTCAAAGCTAATAGAAGAAAATTAAAATAACATGTAAAAATCAAATAAGAAGTTTAAAACATAAAGCTCTTTTACAATTAAGATGTTTCTCTTCTTAGGCATGCCAACAGAAACAACCATGGCAATTTGCTCCATGATTATGGGAGGAATTTTTGAAAAATTCCCTAAGCTGAAAGTTTGCTTTGCACATGGAGGTGAGTAGTGTACCATGTGAAACTCCTGTTCTTTGGCTGAGCATGGTACAGTTGTATTTTCTGGTATCTCAACTAATGGGGTCACCACTTGAAGCCTGCCACCAGCTGAGCACTGTCACCCCAAAGAAGACAGTCTGACAGATCAGCTGCTTTTATGAACACTCTCTAGCCTGCAGGGTGTGAAGTGATACAACAGCCTTTAACTGTACAACAGCCTTTCAGGGAAACAAAAAGGAAGGGGAGCAGGTGGTTTAAGGAAAGGGATGAGGAAGCAGCAGGAGGAATTTGGGCATCACAGCAGCGAAGAAGTGAGAAAAATAGAAAAATAAGCTAATGAAGGTAAAGGAATAAAAAACCACTGGTGCAGAGCACTTTCTTTCTAAAGAGCTGACAGGAAAATTTATGAATCTTTGGTGATATGGTAGCTTTTTTCTCTCTTACATATTTTCAGCTTATTATAAGTTATTAAAAATTCCTTCTCGCAGGTGGAGCTTTTCCATACACAGTGGGTCGAATCTCCCATGGATTCAACGTGCGCCCTGATTTGTGTGCCATGGATAATAAGGTGGATCCAAGAAAATACCTTGGCTCATTTTACACAGACTCTCTTGTCCACGACCGTGGGGCACTAAGGCTGCTAACAAGTGTAGTAGGAGAGGTGAGTTTTAGTGCTTCCAGAAGTGGGTGAGTCATCCTTCAGTTAATTTTCCAGGAAAAATCAAAAGGAGAAGAGAAGAAAAAAGCAGGAAGAAGACAATGTCAGGCAGTGAAATTAATTGATGGGCTTCTGGATGTTGATAATGCTTTTACCATACAGATTTATTGAAATGGTGGGTTTGATCCAGGAAATTGTGCACTGTCACCCTTAGTTCCATCCTTCTCTAAGCTTGTTCAGGATGGGACTTCAAGCAAAGACTGCTTCAATCTGGAACCTTGTTTTCAAACAGCTTAATTTTCAAATTCAAGTGCATGCTTGAAGAAATCAAATTGAATTTCCACTTGGGAAGTTACAGACAGAAAAAAAATCAGTAATAAGAAAAGCTTTTGTGAGTATCTCAGAGAGACAGTTAATCATTATGAGTTTGCAGAAGTATTTTAGTTGTTTGTAAAGAAATATTTGTAGTTTAGCAAACCATTTAAATGAAGTACAGCATGGGGTAGAAAATCCTAAAACATTCAAATAATCCTTCTCATTTAGTAAATGCTCAGGAAGGGATTGAAGATGCCATCCCTCATGCCAGCTTCCAGTGGATCACTGCAAATTAACAAGATGCCTGTCTTTGTGCCTTGATCTCTGCACCTCACCCTGCAGCCAGAGGCAGATTCCTCCCAGATGTCAAATCAGAAATGCAAGCTCTGACAAGAATTTTCTTGTCTCAACAGCTGCAGTCCTGTTTCCTGTACATCAGTGTCTAGGCTCACATGGTATGGGGCTGTTGCTGTCATCAGGGCCTCCTGTATCACCAAACTTCACAAACACCACTTTAGCTGATTGGGTTTTTTCTACACAAAAGAATCTGTTGATTCCCTAATTTCCTCTCTAATACTCTGAACAGGTTACTGCAATAAATCTGCCTTAGAACTGGTGCAGAAATGACTTGCCTAGACCACACAAAAATAGCAATGCAGCACTATTGCTTTCTTTATTGTGGTACTCTGAGCTCAGGTATCACACTTGAAAATCTGGGGGTTTTGAGTTCATGCTGAACAGGAAGTCTGTAGCTTTGTGACTGGACTTCTGCCTGCAGCTCCCCTGCAGGACTTGTGCCTTTTAGAAAAACTTTGCATTTGAAGATTCATGGAAAATTCAACCATGTGACAGCACAACTACAGCTTGAAACAATAGTATGGAAACTTTTGTGAGGTGTATATGTTTGTACGGTACAGTAACACTGCAGCTCTAAGGAGTAGAGACAATATTTTTTTTGTTAAAACCACCCTGAACCAAAAATAGTTTTATGGAAGGAGCCCCATAAAATGTGCCATGGATCCTACTTCCATTAGAAACGAATAAGATAGAACCCAGGTCAATTTACTTTAAAAAGATCTGCTAATAGGCTGTTAGTACTGGAAAGTTCTGATAACGTCAGTGGGTATTAACTCAGGTGACATTTGCCATCTCTGTGCCAGGGATTAGTTTTAGACACCAGATGGGTTACTAATACAATACTAGGGCTCCTGCACAATAGTGATTTCTTTTCATTTCTGTTACCAACCTCTAAATAGCAAATAGATCATGGTCCAGAGCCCAGTAGTTTTTGATATGCATTATCTTTTGAATCTAACTGTAGCTTAGAGTAGTAGGTAAATGGCTTTAAGGTGTTTTTTAACAATAGATTTTCAAATTTTACTCTGTGTGGTAATGTCCATGTCCATTTTGAAAAACACTTAAAGGTGTATGGAGTAACAGTCCAACACTTGCCTCTGTTACCTCCTCTTCTGAGAAATCTCCCCAAATCCAGACCATGTTCATTCTAAGTATACTTTTGTTCCACAGGCAGTTCTAGCACACAAGGATGAGTCTAGCTCTTGAATTTAAATTGCCAGTGCAAGGAGAAAAGGTCACTTGCTTGTTTCTTTTTACCCATTTTAAAATGTTGGGAGACTGCTTTGCCATTGTTAGAAAGGCCTTGGTAAATTACCAGCTGTGTGACTCAGCCTGGCAGAGACCATAGATTCTTTTTGTCATCAGAAGCTGTTAAGCTGAACTGTAGATGTCAAGAGCAAAGCAGGAGGGAAAGTACAACAGGATGCTGAATCCATTGCTGAAGAATTGAAGTTTTTTTTCTGTCTGAGCTTGTGTAGCACACAAATCTCAGGGCACCTCTGCCTTAGAGTCAGCTTTGCATCTCAAGGCTGCTCTAAACTATTGCTGTTGTGGGAAAGCTGCTGTCTTTGCACCACATTTTAGCTTCTCTACTTTTCATCCTAAGAAGCTACACATAGACTGTGGTCCTTAATTATGATTAGTCTTTGCAACTGGAATTTAGTTTTTTTAGGAGAGAGAGATTATGGACTGTAATTTGATAATCTAAAAGTGGCTCCACGTTAGCCTGTCTGGTGTCTTATTTATTTTGTCAAAAGACTTTTAAAATTAAGAGTTTTAACACAATAAATTTGGCCAGCATAGTACACAGGATGTTGGTGTCTTCTTTAATTCTCCTCTGAGTATTTTGAGCTCAAACAATGTGACATCAGGTGCAATGCCAGTACTGAAAAGTCATGAGTCAGATACCAAAAACATAAATGCTTTTTACACTCAGAACTTTCTTTCTCTTTTCAATAGCCTAAGGCATCTTGTCCTTAAAAACAAAAACATTCACGTCACGATTTCAAACTTTACTTTATAACCATAAAGATTGAAAAGTTTCCTCTTTTTTCTAAGGAAAGTTGACATTCTCACATAACACCCTTCCATGAGTCAAATGCTTAAAGAAACACCCAATATCTCAGCACTTTCAGTGCAGTAATATGTTGGCAGAGTAACACATATAAGATTAATAAATGCTGGGCTAAAAACAATGTGATGGAGTCTTGAGGCTGACACTGTAACTTTGTGAGCTGGAGGTTTGAAATAGGCCAGCTCTCCAGAGAACAGCTCAGAGCTGTGCAGGAAGGGCATCAGTGTGAGGGAAGATGTGCTTGGACATGGCCGTGGGTCCCTGGGGAGCAGCCACTGCCTGGCACCAGCGCGTGGCGTGCTGGCCTTGAGCTGATCAATGTTAAAATCCACTGACAGCTGTGAGGAGTCGTGTCCATTTAACCTCCTCCCTTCTTAGTTTGGGGTGTAAGGTTAATTGGGGATGGAAGCAGAAATACACATTTGTGAGAAAGAATTCTGCAAGAGTGCAGAATTGCTGCAGTCCTTCACTCCCCCCGTGATGAGGTAGCATGAGGTGAATGCAAATAAACACAAAATTCCCAACATTGCTGGCTGTAAAAAGGGAAGAACTGGGTTGACATGGGATTAAATGATTCAGAGCATCTCTGCAGAAACTTCCCCATGGTGATTCCTCTGGAGCCATCATCCAAAGGCAAAGCATTCTCTGGCCAGAAGTTGGAGCTGAACTGACTGTAGCATTCTGGACTTTTTTTCAGGTGTATCATGGTACTAGGAAAGAAGGAGAAATTCAAGGCAAATACAATTTTTCCTTATGTAAGAGGATGCTTAAAGCTTTTTAAGATTCATTTTCAGATTTGGGTCCTTATTACAGTGAAAAAAAGTTGTGCTGAGTAGCAGCATCCACTGAGGTTAATCATTAGCCCCATGTACCTCTCTAATAGGAGAGATGTGCTAATTAAGGAAGCGACCTCCAAGTCTTCTAGGGAAAATTGACTTTGTTGATATGGTTTGGAATAATATAACAGTACTTCCCTTATGCTAGCAGCATTATTCATCTGCAGAGGCTTCACAGCACTCCTGTGAAGCTCGTTGCTGAAGACTTGTGTTGCAACTCCCATTTTATAGATGGGTACAAAACCGAAGCTCAAAGGGTACAAATAAATAGCTAAGATCGCTGGGAGCACAGCAAGAATGCTGCTTCTAAATTTTTCTTACTGATTTACAGCTCTTAACTTTACTACTAATGAATAGATCCCATGATTAGCTGTGAAATACTTTCAAATAAAGGGAAAAACATATCTACATAGAGATGAAAAGAAATATATTATCCCAGTAAGGATGTGGGATTTCATTCTGGTTTAGTATATAGGAGATGTAAATAAGAATATACAAACCTTACATGACTTTCCCTAATAAACAGATGGACAAATTCTATGTTTTCTTCTCTTTTACTTAGAAATCCACTTTCTCATATAAACCTGGTATGTTTTTTAGTTGGGATGTTTTATCATAAAATACATGATATTTGTTTTTCTTATCTGAATAAAGCGTCTTGGTATTTAATCGAATATTATAAATAAATGAATATATTTAGCTCTTCAAAGTGCACACATCCCAATCTATTTTGTATAGTCTATGCTCAGAACTGGATTTATTAGACAGAGGGTATAAATTTTCTTATGTTAATCTTATGTTAATTCTTCTATAATAAATTAGAACACAGGACAGAACATGGGAGAGAACAATAGAATGTATCTCTTCTGTTTAGATTTTGGGTAAAGGTTTGTGTAGGCTCTTTCAGAGACCTTTGGGTGACATCTAGTGGAGATTTTTAAAAAATTTAAAAAGCATTTGACAAGTAAGAAAAACAAACCATTCCAGAAAATAACTGAATGATGTTTTCTTCACCCTATTTCAGTATTGAACTCTGGTAACAGAGTTCAAACATTATAACAGGTGTCCAAAATCCATCATTTCAACTTCAAATCCACGAGACATTTAAGAACATACATTTTTAATGAAAACTCAGGTTTTTCAAATACTCCTGTCTTCAGGAGATGAAGAGTAAAGGAAAATAGACTTTTGATAAAATCAGGAGAGTTGGCAGTATACACTCTCCAAGGCTGATAAAATGGGGAAATATCATTCCAGAGAGAAAATGAGCCTGGAACAATATGGTCCTATTGAGGATCTGCTCATTTCTTTTCATCTCTGATAACAGGGATGTTGCACACAGATTTTTATTGAGTTTTCTTCTCACTGACTTACTTTCAGAAACAAACCATGTCATGTCACCCATATTTTCAGGTCCATGTTTCAAACTCACAGTTAATATCCAGTCCCAGCCAAAGACAGTGACATTTTTTAAAAGCTGCAGACTTTCAGAAATATATGAAATTTTGTAAACGAGATTTAGGTTTTGTTGAATTTGAATTTTGTTGAAGTTGAATACCAGTTAATTTTTTTTAAAATTTAAGTATTTGTAGTAATTTTATACTGTATCATGTTTTCAGTAGTACCCTATTGTCATTATTACACCTTTTAAAATAGCACAGAGAAGACAGTTTTTATTGTTTTGTATTTCTTATTACACATTCTTCTCACCCATTGATAATTTTAAATTTGTGTGGGTGCATTCAGCCAAAAATTTCAAATTCAGGACTGCAGATCCAAGCATCTTTTCTGAGTTTGGCGGAGAACTTCCTGAGAGTCTTAAAGAAATGTATCCAAAAGTCTCATTTTGTACTTCACACACCAGTGCAGAGCATGGAATGAGTAAGTCAAAACTCAGAAGGAAGAATTCTGTGTATCCTTTATTGGCCATTTAATTACAGCAACACTTAACCAAGATTAACCATTGCAGTTTATGCAGACCACTTGCAGGGGCTGTTACCTTTCAAATTAGCACCACAGTACAGAAAATCAGTCTGAGTAGGAAATGTGTTCTAAAAAAATTTTTTTTAAAAAGCATTTGACAAATAAGAAAAACAAACCATTTCAAAAAATAACTTAATGGTGTTTTCTTCACCCTATTTCAGTATTGAACTCTGGTAACAAGAGTTCAAACATTATAACAAGTTCTGTTTTATTCACCCAAGCAATAGACACTCATGCACAAGCCTGGGATTTGCATTTTTAACTTTATGCTTATCAGAATTAAAATACCATAACTTCAGTTAGACACCACAAAAATGATTAATAAATAACCTGCATTTTTTTCCCAAATAAAATTCATCCAAAAAAACTCTTTAGTCATTGTTTTTAAGGTTTGTTCTTTTCCTAGTGGAAGTTATGCTCTTCATATTCACTTTTGTAATTATCAGTCCAATATATACATCTAATTTCTTGTGCTTCATTACATATTCCAGAAAGCATGTGCCCTATTGCTTAATGTTAATTGAAACGAAATTAAAAATCTGAAAAAATTAAAGTTTACTAGTTTAAAATATAATGTTAATGTTACTGTAATGCTGCATCATGTTAATATTAATATTACAGTAACTCTACTGTTTAATGTTACCACAAAACGTACAATTTTTTTTTATTACCAGGACAAAGTTATTTTGGGGACAGATTACCCTTTTCCACTTGGAGAACTAGAACCTGGAAAATTGATTGATTCAATGGATGATTTTGACCATAAACTGAAGGTATGATTTTTACATTTGAGGGGTTTTCTTTCCCTCTGTTTGAGACATGAGATAAAACACTGAAAAATCAGTGTAGTACACGGATTTCTGCAAAGACTGGAAGAGGCCCTTCAGTCTCTTTGCAGCAGTTCTTTTTAAAGCACGAGAAAAAGCATTTGAGTTGAATACAAGCTAAGCACAAACGTATCTATGTGTTTTGTTTTTACAGGATAAACTCAAGGCTGGAAATGCTCTGGAATTTTTAGGTCTTAGCAGAAAACAATTTGAATAATTATGAAGTATCAAAGCACCTAAACTTCAGAAATAATATCCTTATATTTCTATTGACATATGCAATTGTACACATAAAAAATAAAATTGACAATTATCTGACAGTCTCCTGTTATTTCCAAAACAAAAGCAAGGGTACTGGAAATGAGTATGCACAGATATTGCCTGAGGATTTAGACTGTTTTTAAACAATTCTGAAATCCTTGCTTTCATAATAAAGGAGAGATTTCATCTTTTGCAGTTGTAATAAGAATCTCTGAAATATAATCAATGCCATGTTATTAGGACTTGATTCTCAGGAATGAAAGAGCTGAGAAAATGATGTACCCACTACATTTCTGCCTTTGTTACAACAGACAAACAGAATTTGAAAGAATATAAAAACAGAATTTAAACAATGCCCAGTAAAAGGCAACATTTGCTTTCATCCACTGGTGGAAAATGCAGCACACCACGCTCAGCTCAGCACTGCAGGTGCACTCGTGCTTTGTCAATGTTGTGACAGGATGGAAAAGGTCTGTGTGGGGACTTTACATTTTAGCTGCCACCTACACCACTGGGAACTTATTAATCAGAAACAACTGAACAATATGGCTGTAGGTGCAGAAATAATGTATTTGTGTGGGTAATACTTGGTGTGTCACTGTCACTGTCACAATAAATACTGGCAAATATATAAAGTGTTTGGCAACAGTATGAGTTAATGTTCTATTCCTTACAAAATGCTTCCTAAAAATAAGGCTGGAAACTTTAAATGTGGAAGTGCTAATGCTCTCCTTAGCTTGAGTCCTGCTATAGGAATGGAAAGATGATTTGCTTCATAGACTATTGATTGAAGCAGGTTTTCATTATTATCCAGTGAGGGCACAGGCATCCTCCTCCTGAGAGAACTTTGTGCCAGTCAGAGAAATGTGGATCAGCACTTACAGTCTTTGTTCTCACGGGAATATTGGCTGGCTACGTGTGGTGTCACCATTCTTCTGTTCAGTCTTGGCACATTCCAGGCAAAACAGTATTTTAAAATAAAATAAAGTTGTTTTTAGCTGTGGCCATAGCTGTCACAGAATGAACCTGAAGGATGTTGAACATCAGCAGTTCCTGCTCATCCCAGCCTCTGTTGGACTACAAAGAAAGCTCTGTCCTTCTTTACAGTGTCAAACACACACACACACACACACACACAAAAAAAATAGTCAGCAGCCCAGAGGTTTAGAACATCAAGTTTTTATGTAAGAGGAAAACAAGAGCCAGTAAACAGCTTTAACAATATTTATTGTCCTAGGTTCACAAGACTTCTGTTGACTGTTTTTATTTAAATATCCACATGCAAGCATTGAGTTTTCAGCATGTATGATTTTTCAACCAGATTGTTTTAAATAAATTTCAAAGTCAAAAGGCAATCTCATTCTCATATTTCCCTTCAGTATACATGATTCTCACAGATGTTGAAATGGATTTAAGAGGAAACTACATTGTGATTCCTCCAATACATTTTAATTGGATTAATTCTTCAATTTTTTAATGAATGAAGCCAGTTAAGTTAGTGAAAATGCAATGTCACACCTTTGGGGACCGAGGTCTGGAACCTCTCCAATAGCAAGAACAGTATTTAATTACCTTAACCTATGACTAAATGGGTGATTGCAATACCCTGCATGGGAGTTAATTAATGTGCATACCCTGCATAAATCATATTCATTATGCACTGTCATTATTTAATGATATTCTACCTATTCTTGATATGTTAAGATTTTTAACACAGGAATATATATACATATATATATATATAATCTTCCCTCCATCTTTTCATTTCATTAACAAAGCTAATGTAAAATTCTAATTGCAGTCAGATGAGAACATTCTTAATACTACTCCACCAATTACTGCAGGAATAAAGAATCTAAGTTGAACACCCAAACTCCATAAGCTTTACACAGTGATTTAAACAATAAGGTAAAACATTGTACCTTGATTGTTACAGACACAAAAATATGAAGTCAAAGATCAGCTAATTACATGAGGAGTCTTTGAGGTTAAATTTCCTCTGCACATGGAGGATCTTAAAGATGATGCACATTTGGGAAGATCAGGCAAGTAATTCGTGTCTGTGCTGCATTATATATCTATATATTTCATCAGTATTCTGTCGGGTCCAGTTCTAAGATTACAATTACTTATACAAAATTGGCACCGAAGTTGTAAAAGAACTCATTGTGATGTAACTTCAGGTGAACAAAACCACTGCAGACTGCTAATGGCACATGTACTGAACATGAGCAGAACACTTGGAGCTCTCATTTTCATCCACGCTGATCAGAACTGTAAATACCTTTTTGCACCCTTTGAACCCTGAATCCATAAACTCAAAGCACTGCTGAAAATCCATAGCTGAATACAGAGTGCACAGTGAGGACATCACTGACATCCTGGAGCTGATCACCTGCAGTAACACAAGGGCCGTAATTTCCTCGTGCATTACTCAAGTGTTTCCGCGCTGATATTGCCAGCAGACAGGAATTTTCTAGGAACTATTTCTGCACTCTAAATCTTTTCTTCCTTCCTTCCTTTCCACGTCCTCCTACAAGTAGGCTATTCTTGTGATTTGCTTATATTAAAAAAGGAATCTTTACTTCTAACACTTTTTATCTTTTTTTTTTCACTTTATTATGCATAAAGGTATCCAGACCGAGGCTGGATATTTGAACTATCGTATGAAATAGATACGCAGTTATAGGGCGGTCAGGCAATGGGGTAGGTCCTCCCGGGAGGTGGCGGAGTCAGCATCCCTGGAAGTGCTCAAGGTGTTCAACCCCGGCACCGGGCGATGGGGTTCGCTGGTTTATAGGGGTTACAGTGGCGGTACTGTGAAGGTCCCTTCCAGGCGCCACAGCACCATGACCGCCACGGCTCCATCCCCGCACGATCCTCACCCCGCGGCCGCCATGGCCGCCCCCCTCATGCCCTATAGGCCACGTGACCCCGCCCGGCGCGCGGCCGCCCCGCCGCGAGACTCTATGGCGGAGGGCGCGCGCGGGCCCGGGAGCTCTCGCGAGAGCCGCGATGGAGGCGGCGGGAGGCGGCGCCGGAGGAGGAGGAGGTGTCATGGCGGCGGCGGGCGCGGGCTCCGCCGGGTCCGCGGCGCGGGGCGGCGGCGGCTCCTCGGCCGCTTCGCGCTGGTTCTTTAGCCGCGAGCAGCTGGAGAACACGCCCTCGCGGCGCTGCGGCGTGGAGGCCGACAAGGAGCTCTCGTACCGGCAGCAGGCGGCCAACCTCATCCAAGACATGGGCCAGCGCCTCAACGTGTATCCGAGCGGGGCCGGGCGGGACGGGCGTGAGGGCGGCGGGGGCCGCGTGTGGAGGGGCGGCGGGAGACATTTTCCCTCGTGTGGGAGCCCTCCCCGGGGCCCTTCCCGCTGCTCCGCGGCCCCGGCCGGCGCTCCCGCGGGATGGAGCCGTGGCCTGGAGCACAGAATGGGAGGAGGAGCCTGGCGAAGCCCCCGCGCCGCGCTCTTTGTCGGCGGGTGAGGGACTCGGCTCCCACCTGCCCTCTCCGCTGCCTTCGTGGCCGTGGCTGCGGCTCGGGGCACTTCTGTAGTAAATCCCAGCTGCTGTTTTCCCCGAAATGGGCAACTCCTCTTTAGCCATTCTTTAACGTGATTTTTAAAAGGGAAAAAAAAATTCGATCAGAGCAAGGCCAAACCCTCGAATCCTTTACTGAAATAGTTGAACTGGAACAAACAAAAGCACTTGAGAGAGTGTTTCAGTGTAGGTCGCCCATTGAGGAGTTTTCATTCCGTGGGTGACTGTGCGGAGCCCGGCGTAGGAATCTGCACATGGTCTGCGAGGCAGATGGGAGCGATACGTGTTAATATCAGATAAGGATGTGTTAATATCAGTTAAGTTCTGAAGTGTCACGTCCCTAATCCATTTTCGGCTGAAGAAAGTATGTTGAGAGCAGTGATTGATGTGGAAAGCGCGTGGCTTTCAGTTCTTGTAGACAATTTTCTTATATGTAGTGTTTCCTTCATTTAATCCTCCAGATCTCAGCTTACGATAAATACTGCAATTGTTTACATGCACAGGTTTTATATGCATCATTCCTTCACAAAATTTAATCGAAATGTAAGTATGATTTTATGTTTGGTAATAACATGCCCATAATTTTGGTAGTTCTGACTGAGAAGTGTTACATGCAGGAGTGTGAAGTGTGATTTGTTTTTAGGAATTCTACCTTCTTATCAATGGTTTAGAAGCATTACTGATACTTGTTTTCAACTTTGGATTGCTTTTATCTTCTGCCATCAAAATTAAAATAAATAAATAGGCACCATCAGCAAACACATTTCAGATGTGTGAAGAATACATTTAGATGTTTCAAATGTGGCTGGTGTTTATGTGCTGAAGTTTGAAAGGCTAACGTGTAGGAGCACACATTTTTCTTGGTGAAGTCAGTGGATGTTCTGGCATGGTGTTTCTGACAATGATAATGTGGTTGTGTGTGTATCCATATGGATTTTGTAGCTGTTCCTGAAGCAGTGTAAATTCTTTTAGCTAGTCTCAAATGGTGTGATAAGTGGACAAGAAAAATTCTTACATCTGATGAGGTAAATCTTGTTTTACCAAATAACCTGGACGTGTTGACTCTGAATGCTGAATATGTTGTTAAGAAGAGAATTTTTCAGTAAAAATGCTAGCTGTTATTGAGGAATATTGTAACAGGTGTGGAACTGGAGATAACAACCTGGAAGTGTCAGGGTTTTTTATTTAATGTCAAATACTGGATGCAATAGGTGGAAAAATAATAATATAACAGTCTAGATGTTCTTGGGGTTTGTTTGTTTTTAAGGAAGAGGAGTTAATAGTGATGGTGGTTTGTCATGAAATGTTAAGGATGAGTTTTCTTAGATCTTTTAATGACAAAAGAAACAGATTGAGGCTGTGACAGATGTTAGGTCTAGGTCAGAGCAGGCCTTTATCTACCAAGGAGTAGACTGTTGCAAAGCTTGCACTGTCTGCAATTGGGGCAGGTACACAGTGGGGTACAAGGAGAGTCAACTCTTCTTCTGGCATGAATTTATTATTGTTGGCTGAGCAAGTGGGCATCTTATTTGTTGCCTATTTAGCTGGAAATACATATTTTTTGTAGATACATTGGTACATTTCAGAAGTGTATATAATTATTTTTCATGCAAAATCTGAGTTAAACTGAAATTTCCAGCAGCTTGTTACCGAAACTGCAGTGTTCATCCATACAGGTTCCTCTTTCTCCACTCCTGCTGCTGTTCTGCCCATGTCACAGTAACCTGGAGCTGGTGAAGCATCCAAGGTTTTCTGGGACTATGAATGGCTTGTGGGCTTAATAAACTGGAGCTGCTTGGAGTGGAGAGATGGCTCAGTGTAGAGCTGCTGTGTTTATATATAGACCCCCATACCTGTTATATCACCTGCTGGAGTACTGTTTGTACTGTCAGCTGGTAATCTGGGCTACATTTAGGCAGCAAGAAGCTTTGGCTGCTGTGTTTGCATTTTCACTGGGTACTGGTAAATGACAGTCATGGAACTGGCAGCACAGTAGTGTTTGAATGTAGAGTGCTCTTTATATGAAAACTGTGACTTAAGTTAAATTATGAATCTTAACATTCTCAAGTAGGCTAGGTAAGGGCAGAATGCCATGGAAACTGCAACTTTTACAGGGGAGGGAAGTGTAGTGTTCAATTAATTCTCAGGTAATAACGTTCAAAGTTAAAGGCAAGTGAACTGCAGGTTGTACCTCAGTAACACTGATTCTTGCTGATTTGTAATTCTTAATGAGCATAAGGCCAGAGAGTGGCTTTGTGTGTGTGCTGATGGGCAAGAGCATTTTCTTTTTACAATTCTATAGGGTAAGGAGGGTCTCAGTGAACGGAGTCACTTTTAAAATACTCCCAAACCATCCATTAGGTCCTCTGTAGAGAAAGCAAAAGCCAAGAACTCTAATAAATACTTAATATCAGGTCTCCAGAGTACTTGGCAAGCTAAAAAATGTAGCAGTATTCATCTCTGCAAGAAGAAAGTAACCTTTAGAAAGGAATAGGAAGGTACTGGCAGTTCAAAGGTAAGACCTAGATAAACTATCCTACAGCATATACAGTATATCTCTAATGAATTTCTTTGTTGTGTGCACATGATGCTGTTTATCCAAGGCAGGAGGAAATCTGAATGCTGGGGTTAGATATTAGTTGGCCATTAGTCAGAATGCCTTATGATCTTCATCTGAAAAAAATGTGGCCCATGTTGTCTTGTTTTATTGATAGATTAATGTAATGGTAATAATTTATCATCGTGTACAACTGCCAGGTTATACAAATATACATGTATGTTATGTATGTGACATGCACTTAATTGTTAACAAACAGGGTTTCTAATGGAAGCTCAGTTGTTGAATAGATGCTGCCTTAATTTTATGGGTTTTTTTCTTCAGTTACTGCTGAACAATTTTACAGGCTTTCAGGAGTTTGAGTCATCTGTGAACAGGGCACAGAATTCCCAACACTATCTTCAATCTGTAGAGCCACAGGAGTGGCATGTACCAGTTAATGTAGCCTTGGTTCATTGGGCATGTGTTACATGTACTGCTCTAATGGCCAAATGTCCCTTTTCTTGTGAAGTTACTGTGAGCTAGCAAGTCATGAATTGCTCTGGATTACCTACAGAGTACATCCATTTAGGTACAAAGAAGAAGGTATTGAGATTTTGATGTTGCAGTCAAGACAGGGGAAGAAGTCCTTGCAAGGTTGCTGTGCCCCAGTGAGGATGGAAACCTGCTTCACCAATCCTGGGAAGCAGAATTGGATGCCCTGAGTACTAACATAGCCACTCCCTGGCTGTGCAAATGACAGGAGATGCTGTGGATCTCCTCAGCACAAATTTTTTTTTTCTACACCAGGGCATAAGAACTTTGGGTTGCTGAGTATAAAGTTAGTCTGTGCTGATATTGGGATGGGGAGGCACCTTGCTGGATTTTTATAGGCAGTACTAGCCTCAGTATTATACTTTAAGGTATCTTCAGAATTAAAATTCTTCTGCAAATACTCTTTCTATAGTACTTGGTGTGTTGCATTGTTATATAGCAAATAGTTCTTTTAGATGCTTATTCTTCAGTACACTGTGGTTTGAAGAGCAGGAAGAGGGAAAATCCTTCATATGCTGGCAGTGAGAGGTAAGGCACCCAAATGGTACCTGTGGTTTTTACATATAGTCCTTGGAAATGTCGTGGAATACCAAACAACCAGTTGGAAATAGTCTTGATGATGTCAAGAGGCTTTTATGACATGCAGTGGGACTTAGTGAAGGGCCTAAAGAAGGCTGCATGAGGAATTTTTTTCCTTCAGGTGCAAGGTAGGTGAGTTGTGTGGAGGGTATTTTGTTTCCAGTCTTTCTGCATTCCCTTCCTTGTGCCTTGTCCAAATAACAGTATTAAACAGTTGACTTTGCAGTTTTGCAGAGTTCTTGAAACTTTCATAATATGCTTCAAGCTCTAATGAGGCTGTTTTGGGTACTTCAGTTCTGGTTTTAATATTGCAATTTAACATATTTGCTGCTTTTATGCAATGTGAGCTCCTGGTTATAATAAAAAAAATTCCTCACAGCTCTTTGTGTTTGAACTTGAAAACCCTCTCATAGACTGGAAGCACTTAATGTCTTAGGCTAAACCGTATCAAATCTAAAAACATATTAATATTGGCATTGGAAGGGAGAGGGAGATTTCACATCATGCATGCTGCTGATGTGTTCTGAGATTTTTCTGAATGCCTTTGTCTTTACAGTGGTCTTGTACTTTATAAGTGACAAAGGACTTGTACCAGAGTTCCCAGTGAAACTTGCTTTATGATGCTTTTGGATTGTGTTAGCAAAGCTCTTATGTTTTGGGTTTTTTCCCTTTGATTTCCAAGATTCTTGGCTAGTAATAAAGTGGGATTTAATGTCATGTATCACATGTGTTCTGAAGATTTGTCAAAGTCTTAGACTATTTTGGGTGCATAGTATAAAATTACTCTAAATTATTTTGGTTGGTATCAAATTAAGATATTTATATATAGGAAATATATTATTGCTTTGTCAAATATGTTTCTTTAATTTCGCTTTTCTTGTTCTGCTTTGCTTGGGTTTTTTGCCATTTTTGGTAATTGGAAATGAATGAAAGCGTTTGAGTAACTTTGCCAGTTATACACTTAGCAGGGTGTGTTCACTGCAGACTACATTTGTGCCAAGTCTGGAATTTTACTAGGATGTCTATTTTTCTGAATCAATACCAAGGGAGCTAAAAATAATGGCCTACTCTAAACAGGGAGTGAGAACCCTTGTCCTAGATAAGACAAAGACCTGAAATTCTTTGGCCAGAAGCCAGCACTTCTTTTTGAAGGAAATAGTTAATTGGGCTGTACATAGATTTCTGACAAACCAGAGTTAAATGTCAGTTAATCAGCTTGACTTAATCAGCCTCCAGAGCTGTGTTTTGTGTAAGGTCTTGGAGATCAGGAATTGTGTGGAGACTTCTTGGCCAGATCTGATCAGTAAATCAGAAGAGATCCTGAAGTCAGCCTGATGGTGCCTTCATGGAAAGAAGTAGAACTTTGGTGCAGTCAGACACAGAGTAACAGTGAGTGAGAATTTGCTGATGATTTAATTGTGCAGTCATTGGTGACTTGGTTCAAATAAAAGCTCTGTGAAATGGAAATGTTTTCAGCCACGGCAGTTGTTGAAAAGTGAGTTCTGTAAAATACCTTTATATGATATGTGTGTGTGTTGGGTTATGCCTGTGTGTGCTGCCTGGCATCTTCTGCATTTTCTGCCACTTCAGAGCCGTTGATACTCTCACCTTCTGAAATCCAGAAAGTGTTTCCATCATACTTACTGTTTAAAAGTTTTATCTCCCAGTGTAAGACACATTTCAAGTAGGATGTCCCTGGCAAAAGAAATTCCTTCCAGAATTTCAGATCATTACCTCAAGCAATGAGGACAGGAACTTCTACAGAATCATCAGGAGTATTAAATGACAGTGCTAATAGGGCCTTGTTCAGCAGTGCTTCACTTTGGGTTTTTATTTCATTTGTTCATCAGGCTTAGGTTACAAGATTCTTGAAAAGAAAACAGCGGTTCTTGTCTTCCTTGGAAAAGAATTTGCTCCCTGTGACTTGTTTTGGGTGGGTGGTTTTTATAGACTGAGATTTTTGCTAGATTTCTCATGGCACGCTTCTGCTCCTCAAAGGGTATTGTCTTACCAGGGTGTCAATTTTCAAGTCTGCCAACTTTATTGTTTTACTTAAGATCCAAGCAGACATTTTAAAGTTATTTAAGGATGCAAAAAGTACTTTCAGTACATTTGAAAGATTCTGAAATGTAATCTCTTAAATGTTTAATTAGTTAATTGCAGTTTTGCATATATTGTATATATACCCAATGTTTCATTTTGGTATAAAAAAAGGCTGCTTACTGGCAAAAAAATGCAAATCTGACTTTAGGGGGCTATGCCTCCTATTTAGCCTAGTTCTATTTGGTCCTTGAATGAGAAATCCAATACCTGCACTTCTTGCACCATGCATTAATTAAATTCTCAGCAAGCAGCTATTTCAGTCTCTGAATAAATGCTTTATACTAGTTTAATTTTAACCATTTTAATCAGCTTTTGTCTGGATGATTTCTAGTATCATTTTAATTCCTGGTTAACATGGGCAGCTTTTGCATGCAAAGATAACCTAATTAATCAGTGATTTGTGGGTTGCTGTGCTCTGTCTGCACCCATCAGTCACTCTGGCTGATAACAGGCACCAAAATTGTACTTCACACCTAACTCTCAGTGATACTGAACTGCCACCTTATGATACCTAGAGTTTGATATAAATTTTCGTCTTTAAGTGTAATGTGTAGTCTTTGCTAACATTTGATATAACTGTGTTTTATGAATCCTTATGCTTTGCTCTCCAGATACTGCTGGGCATATAGTAAAGTTTCTAAGAATATATGTGTATATATAAAGTTTCTTCTACTTGTAGAGCCTATGTTTATATAATAAGCTGTTTTTATTAAAGTTCTCTGCAAAGTTTCTCACTCTTTGGTGATGAATGCTAGCAGAACTTGTGATCAGCTGTGTTACTGAAAAGATGGTGTAGTGACTTGCTCTGTGCAAGAAACTGGATGAACTTTCTCATGAAGTATATTTAACTTGAAACAGCCTGTTCTGCTGTGACTAAGTCTTCTGGGCCAAAATACTTTTTTTTTTTTAATGTTGAACTAGAATTAGTTTGACCTCAGACATCTTACTCACAAATGTAATTTACCATTCTGCTACTCCTTCCCTGTGCTGCCGAGAGGATTGCATCGGTTACAAAATAAAACATGACTAGTTATATTTTTGTTGCCTTGCATGACTTCAAAACTGAAAAAAAAAAGCCACAAATCCAACTTCTTAAATTTTTCTATGCTAGTTTAGAATCCATAAAAATTAAAGTCCTGCTTGTAAAATGTTTAAAAATACACGTTTTTCTTCTTCAGATAATGTCTCCCACGGCATTGTTTTTGGCTGCAAAAGTGGAAGAACAGCCACGGAAACTTGAACATGTTATTAAAGTAGCAAATGCCTGTCTTCATCCTCAAGAGCCACAACTGGATACAAAGAGTGATGTAGGTGGAAGTTATGGTTTCAAAGATATATGGTTTGAAAGATGACATTTCATCTAATGATTTGTTACATTGTCTGACTGGATTATTGCAGTCTGCAGCCTAGGAAAAAAAGCCTTTGTTTTTACACCATTTAAGTCTTTCTGTTACTTAATGCAGTTTCTTAAAGACTCATTTATTTGTTATGAAACTTGAAGAGATTGCTCCATCTTGAAATTCTTACAGCATTCACCTGACCTCCCAAAAACGCTTTGCTAGAGTAGATTGTCTGAGATCCAGACTAAGGAAATCTTCCTGTGAAAGGCAGCAGGTGGAACTGAATTTATAACAGTGCTTGTACTAGTGGAAGGAAGTAAGCCCACTGTGTTGTGAATTGTCAGTGCTCAGGCAGGGATGCTGCTCTTGTGTTGCCAGTGCTGTATCAGAGTGTGTGAATGAAGTTCTGGGGCAAGCCATTGCTGTGTCTTCACCTGTCTGCTTGTTTGTTTCAGGCATACCTTCAACAAGCCCAAGAGCTGGTTATACTTGAAACAATAATGCTTCAAACTTTAGGTATGTCTTTCTAAATACCTCCTGTGCAGCCAGCTTGCCATGAAGAGCTAGTGGGACCCAAATAACTGGATTTTTGATGTGCTATTGGTACACTAGAATTTAACTGTATAACTTCTGACCTGTGAATTTAGTTTTGTGTTAGCAGTTCTGCTGTGTTCACTGTGGAGAAGAAAGGTGTGTCTGTACTTGTGAAAGAAATGTTTCTGACAGAGTGAGTTAGAAATGTGTAGGCTTCCAAATAGGTTTTACTCCAGGTAGTAATTACATTGACATTGTTTCCCATAAGGTAACATGGTGTAGTAGGCTGGCTGTGTGTGTGTCCTGAAGCAGTTGGAAAGAGCTTTGTACCAAATGCTCTTCCCCACTCTGCCTTTCCATAGAACACTGTAATTAAGCAGGTGCTGACTCTGAACAACACAAGTTGTAGTGTAACCATTTAATGGATTCGGATTATTCCAAAATTTGAAGTGGAATGTTCTGTCCAGACACTCTTCTGACTAAAATACCATAGAGACAATTACAGCCAGAGGCCTGAAAACACTGACTTGCTCAGATATTCTTAAATACCACTTGGGGTATTGTTAAAAAAAATAGCTCACAGTAGTGACCTAATTCTGAAAACGGTGTCATAAACCAAGAAGGGTTTCTTAAGTCACTGCTCTTCATATTAACTTACTTTCTAATTTCATATATGCAATATGTTTAAGTGCTAGAAATCAATTTTAAAAAGTAGATATGCACACACATATTTCATTGTGTTTGCAGTACAATTTTTACTGACTTATTAACTTGCTAGGAATTGTTCAGATACATTTAGCTTTAAAAATATAGTAATTTCTCAGGGTATGTGTGTACAGAATTTGAGATTATTGGAGGAGTATTTTAGGAATGGATTACAAAGTGGCTTTACCACCTGCCATTCAGAAGTATGAAAAGGTAAAGAATGAAAGGCACTTAAATAGTGTTACTTATTCTGCAGTGCAAAGGTTTAGCAAGTATTTTAGGTCTGTGGGGAAACATAAGGGGTTTGCTTTTTATTTTACAGGTGGAAATGCATAATTCTAAAATGTATTTGTAACTCCTCAGGTTTTGAGATTACCATTGAACATCCACACACAGATGTTGTGAAATGTACACAGTTAGTGAGAGGTCAGTGACTTTTAACCACTTCTGTAAGTCCTTTTTTACCTTTCTAGTAAAATTTGAAAGTAATGTTATTTGTATCATATGATTTTTCACCATCTATGTTCTCCAAAAAGTATGTTTAAAATTATTAAAAGTTTGATCTTAACCTTTAGAGATTCATAAAGTGTCCAGTCTTTTGTCCTTCATAATTTTTTTTGTTTTCTTATTAGCTTTGATTTTAATAGTACCTGTTCCATGTGTTGGAAATGACAGAAGTAGTCAGCAGTTGCAAACTCATTGGCCAGATCGATAGCATCATTCTGAGCTGATGATTTTCACTCTGAAGTAGTTTTGCCCCCTGATAGTTAATGCCAGCTTTTTGTCTTAGCAAATCTTTTCAGGTAATGGACTGAGGGATAAAGAGTGCATGGCAAGTCTGCTGTCACATGCAAATAGGTGTGACTAATTATTTTTCTGGAGCAGTGTGTCCTTACTTGTTTTGAATGGTAGCACAAAATCCCGAGCCTTTAGTTAAACATGTCATGTACCTTGTATGTAGCTCATTAATGTGACTGGCTAGAAACCTGTTTTGTTCTCTATATTTTTTGTGGCATTTTGGCACATCTTCTTTAATTCTTGAATTGGTTTCTTTTGGAGCTTTAAAAAAAGATTAAAACAACTTCTTACAAGATGTAGGATGAAAAAAATTAGAATCAGTAAAAGCATCTAAAATAAGCTTTTCACTTTAATTATGTTTCTTATAAAAAGTGTTTCAAAATGATTAGACCATGGTTGTTAGTCTCTAGTCATCAGCTGGTTTTGCAGTGAAAAATGCATAAATGCTTTGAAGTTTTTGGTGTTTTTTCTTCTCTCTCTATAAAATATATGACAGTTAGGTACAGCCTAATCCTGTTAACTAGATTTGGTTTGTAGTAACTCTGGAATTAATGGTGTTCTTTTAAAGAAGAGTGTCTCTTACTTGCTGTACCTTCCTGGTGTAATGTCTTCGGATACTGAGTAGGGCTGGTGCTGTAACTTATTTGCATATCAAGTAGTTTTATTGCTGTCCTTGCTATAAGAGAATGATTCTCTGCTTTCTGCCCAGATTTGGTTGTGACTTAGTGCATGACCTGAAGTCTCAATAGTCTGCACCAGTGCTCTGTAGGGTTTTGCTTTGGTTTTTCTTAGCTGTTGATCACTGTAAATGTGAGCACATTTTACTGTCTTGGGGAGCCCCTGTGCTTCTGTTTGTGTTTGGGGCTGTGGGGAGGGGTGGGGGCAATGTTGTATTGCCTCAGTATTTGCACATCAGTGTGTGTCACTCAAGCCTACAGGCACACTGCTACACAAACTGGATTTCCTTTCCTCAAGGGTAGATAACCACTCCAAGGAGTTCAGCTTTTCCCTTTGTGTTTTGCAAGCTAATTTTTTGTACTGGCAAAATTCAAACTTTGAAGATACTGTGATTTTTTAAATTTGACATCTTTAAACTAGTATTTAATGTCAGCAGACTTGAAAAAATACTTAGAAGTGTTTAGAAATCTGAAGACTTCAGTGAGGGTTGAAAATCCATGTAGCCCAAGAACTGGTGCACAGTGAATGTAATGTCTCTGATGTTTGAAAACCTGCTCACTGGAGGAGGTGTGCTCAGTGTGTGTGTGTGGAATCCTTGGGAGCATGTGTCCCTAGGAAAGGTGTAGACTGTGAACACAAGATTTGAGTACCTCATAGTAAAATAAGAAAAAAGAAGCTAATTAATTCATTTAAAACATCAGGCATGAAATTCATGCATGCAAGTCTAGCAAGGACAGAATAAGTGCCATGGAACACTGGTTTTATGTGTTGAGAGGACAGAGATGGGCCTGTGGGCACAGTGATTATCTTCAAAGACACAGTGGTAGGAGTTTCGTTTTCTGTCCCTGAACATTTATTTATTGGACAGTGTCAGTTTTCAGTGTCAATAGATGCAACACTCTGATATCTGAGTCCTGAAGCTTCCAAAATATATCTAAGATTTGTCAGTGTTAAACCTTTAGTGCTAAAGGGATTGACTGAGAAGCTAAATAAATCCAAAGTTACTTCACCCAGTTCTGGTAATGTCATCTTGAACAAAAAGCACCATTTCAGAAGGCAGAGATACCTTTTTAAAATAAAGATGATTAACTTATCCAAGCCTGTTATGATTAAAACCTCCAACTGTATGTTTGGAGAGAGGAGGAAGGGAGGAATGTAATGTCTAATAATCAAAAAGAGGCAGCAGAGTTAGGTGAGGTTTGCAAGTGTGCTTCAGGATTTGGCTTAGGTTTGTGCACTGCATTGTCAGGTGGTGAGAAAGGGCCCTTTGGCTGACTAAACAGCAGTGCCTCAGAGGATGGCTGACTCCATCACTTTCTGCTGTCTTGCATCCAGAGTAATTTGTTTTATGCAGTCACCTGCTTATGTTATCTGTTATTAAGTTGTAAGCTATCCCCTTTAAAAACAAAATGAAAAATAAAAACCCGTGTTGTGTTGATGATGCTCAAAAAATTCAGCCAAGTCGTTTGTCAGAAGACTGTCTAGTCTGACAGTGGCACACCAGAATCAATGCTGGAAGCTGAAGATGAACTAGGAAGTGGGAATTGGTTCAAATAAATATAATTGCTTCAACACACAACTAAAGAAACAATGAATTCTTCTCTAAGATTGAAAGCCCTTTTGAAGGTGTTATAAGGCAACATATCCTTGCAGAGAAGGGGTGACTGGATGGACAGATAATGATTCATGGTGTTCAGGAATACAATATCTAGCTGCTCCTTCTGGTGTTCAGAGACTCATGGGTTAATGAAATTGTTCCATCTTTGCAGTTTGGTCAGTATAGCAGACAAGGAAAATGGTGTGGGCTTAGTATTGTTTCTGCACCATTCTTCCTCAGTGTCAAGAGACTGAGAAGAGGAGACAGGACCATCATTCCTTAGGATCCCACAGGTCCAAGGAATCTGAAGGCAGTGGATATGTGAGGGCCTGTCAGCAAGCTTCAGTGCCCATTCCAAGAATGCTCCAGTAGTGAAGAGAAGAAGGAAAAAAAGAAAAGGGAAAAAAACCCCACAAAAACACCAAAAACTATTCTGGTTTTGAACCTTGTTGTCTTCAACACTAGCTGATTGATCAGCAGTGCAACTGCCCTGGTGCCAAGACTGTGGCGTAGTACTCTTACACTGTGGTGCAAAATCAGTCTGTTCTCAGCCTGCTTCTGGTGAAACTTGGAATCTGTGTCCTCATCTCCATCTTGGGAAGTCTTCAGTCCCTCCTTTGTCTGTGCTGGAACACAACCTTTTGGAACTGAAGATGAGATCTCAAGGATTTCTAGGATTGTTGTCGCTACTCTGCAGGTTATCAGGTATCTTGAACACCCATGATCCTTACTAATCTTTGGTGGAAATTGCACTGTCAAATCCTTCAAATATCCCATAGTATCCGTGTGCAGATGCTTAAATCAGGCTGAGAAAGACAAAGTCATCAGAAGAGGAGGTGAAAATGCATCAGCTTTCTCAGAGGGTATTCTCATGAGGAAAATTTAAATCTTAGTGGTGTGGAAAGATGAGAAACACCAGCTGCACTCCAGCACTGCTACAGGCGGCCTTTCCATTCTGAACTTTGACCTCAGGCTTTTATAGGCCTGTTCCCAAGCTTTAAATACTTTCAAGAAAGTAAAGCCACTAGGACTGCTCAGACCTGACTGCCTACACCATGGCCTCCTCCAGCCCTTTCCAGATACAACAGGCACCCTCCAGCATCCCTCTGTTCAGAGCCTGGGGCTTTTTGCTTTTGCCAGAAGGACTTCAGCAAGCTTCTCTCTTCTCATGCTGACTGGCTTACCTGCAATCTCCTCTTTCTGGGGAATGCTCCCACGTTGTCAGGGTCCAGGCATAGCCAATTACCAGCTCCTAATGGGGACTTAGCAGTCACGTTTTCATGAGCATCCCAAGATCCCAGATAAGCTGTGCTGAAGAAAAGACTCGGGTATCTTGGAATTGCAAGCGGTTCAATTATGTGGCTATGCCCAATAAAAAGCATTTTGGTTTCCAGTTGACGGTTTCTCGGAGACAGCCTTTCAGAAGGTGTGTCAAGACAGCAAGTCCTGTTTCAAAATATTGATTATTATTTCACTAATCCGTGTTTTATGGCTGCTTCTGCAGCAGTGAGACAGGATGGATGTTTTAAATCACTCCTGGATGCTGAAATCTAAAACTGATCATTCATGGTTGGTGTTGTAACCATCAGTCCTGCAGCTTGTGAGTTATAAGAGCAGCTCTGCTGGCTTGTTTTAGCCCCTGCTTCAAGATGATTTAAATTTTGGAGATGCACTTTCCACTACTGTAATGGAAATAAACCACCAAATTATATAGGAACCAAAATTCGTTAGATTTAATTTCCCTGATGGATTCTGCTAAACCAAAGCTGCCCTGCATAGAAGAGTTTGGGATGGATATTTTCAGTTGTGCCTTGTGTTATCAAAGGCTTTAGTTGCAAGCTCAAATTTCCTGCTGTTTTTGGCAAGGATTATTTAGCTGTGAATAAGTTGAAACAGAATCATACTGCTCATAGTATAGGTCAGGTATTTAGCACAGTAATTTTTGATTGAGGCTAAAGGGTGTGTTTCAAGATGTGATTCTTTTCCTCCAGGTGTGTGTTTTGATTTACTCATCTTTCAAGCTGATGTTAAATAGAAGTTTTTCTGGCATCTGCTTTTCTTCTTTGTCTAAAAGGGACATTTCAGTGAGAGTAGAGATGCTTCTTTGTCTTTCTCCCTTAATTCAAACATGTAATGTTACAGAGTATATAAACCATTGAAGATCCTTTAGGTATTGCTTTATGAAAAATGAAGAGCAAGACATCAATTTCAGTCTTTTTCAACCATTGTGTATTTTTATTTGTTATGACAGTCTCATTTCACTTTTTTTTGGTAATTCCACCTTCCTGTTTTTGGATGGGAGGGAGAGGTTGAACTCCTTGCTTTTTTGGCATGCAATTGCCATTACAGCGTGCAAACTAAATACTATAGCATAACATATTGTCAGTTCACCTTTTGATAATTATGGATTAGTAGAATTTGTGTGTAGGAACAGATCCTGTTACCTTGCAACTTCCACATTCTTCTCAGATTATGGCACTGCCTGGCTGTGTAGCATAAAGACAAATCTGAATTTTATTCCTTGGCAATTACTAGAAGTTGAGTTAAATCACATTTTAATATGCTTTTTAAAAACTAAATTTTAAAAGCCACTGTAGTATTTATCAAACTTTATAGAATTATTATTATTAAAATTAAAGTTTAACAGTATTCCCTTTGACATAAAATTCAACACTACGCTTTCTGCAGGTAGCACTGATTTCAAGTGATAGTGTCAAAGTAAGAATTCAATGAAGGCTGCATTCAATCTGCGGTTAAACCCCTTGTGCCCAGCTATTCCATTAAATGCATGTTACAGTAAGTTCTCTTACCTGAGTGAGGAGCATTGGGGTGTCACTCTAGGGGTCAGCACTCTGGCTGTAACAGCTCAAGTCAGTTTTTCATTTCTGGCATGTTGCAGTCCTGTGGTTTGTTTCAGTATTTTTTTTCTGACTGATTCAGATGAATTTATCTGTTTCCTATCAAAGCTTTGCCGTAGGTTTAACAAATACGGAGCAAAACGTTATGACTCCAGTGCTCTTAATTAGAAGGAGCAGAAAACTGAATTTTTTTCCCACATAGCTTGGGGGCTTGCTGTGTTACAGGGCTTTGGGAAAGAGACGTGGCTGTTTCTGGGGAGGTGGGAGGGTGTCCTGCCATGCCCCTCTCCAAGAGCAGGACAAGCACTGTGCTGTGAACTGCCTGGGACTGACTGCCTGCTGCACTCCCAGGTCAAAGCAGGGATCCCCTGCAGGTGAGGGTGGGGCAGCAGTGCTTCCCAGAGGAGAGTGCTCACCTGTCAGGTGTTGGAGGGGTGCAGCAGCAGAGGGGGAGGGAGGGGCACTGAAAGGAATGACAGCTCCAGCTCCACTACTGAGTGTGTCTCAGTCTTCTGTGTCTCTGAAAAGATTATTTTATACACTAGTTAGCTAAGGCCAGATCAGTACTTTAGAAATACCCTGCAGTGATTTTTGGAAAGTAAACTGCTTGAATTTTGGAATGAACCCGACTAGTGCAGATCTTTAATCTCTCTGTTTTTCTTTTCTTACAGCAAGCAAGGATTTGGCACAGACATCCTATTTCATGGCTACCAACAGGTTGTTATCCTGAACCTCTTTGTTGCACTGTTGTAGCACACTATAGCTTCCTTTACTGCAGGGCCCCCTGATGTGTCTTACCCTTGTTGCAGTGGGGGACTGGGCCACCTCCAGTGGTGGTACCTCCCCACCTGCAGTGCGGTGTATTGGACAAGGGCCTGACGGCACAAAGGGCTTAAATGCACAATGAGAAGTGTAGTGGTGCTTTCTGATGACTTTTTCTCGATTGTGAGTGCATAAGTCTAAAATTGGTAGCCTGAATAGCAGCTAAAGATTACAAAGAGATAAACTTAACCTAGAAATCCGAGCATCTTGGTAAGTACAAAACTATTTTTAGTTTACACTTGTAGTTAATGGCAGTTTTCTCTTAACTTTAAGTATATTGATCCAGTCTTAACTTATAAAATTCTAGTGGGCCTAAGATATTTTTAACTAGCTAATTTTTCTTTTTAGATAGACTAGTACTAGCTCAATGTTATTTCTTTTAGAAACAGCTCTTTAATCTTAATATATAGTTTTAAAACTTAAGTACTTAGATAAATTTATAGTTCTAGGATTTCAAGTGGGTGTTTTGTAGACATAGCCTGTCATAGAAAGAATTAGAGAGCAGACTTTAGTCTTGATTTCTTGATTACTTCAATTTGCCTCTTGCAAAACTACTTTAACCTTTATTTAAGAGGATTACGTTATGTGTAGATACAGTCTAAACAGTATCTGAACTGTTCAAAAATAAATAAATCCTGGCGGTTCCTTTATGGGCAAGATTCTGTACTTAAGCAGTTGTTAAAGAGAAGTTATGCTAAAGCAGTGAAGACACACCACAATGTATTGTGCTGGAAGCTGAAGACAAGGTCACAAATGTCACAAATCCAAGCCTGGTGAAAGCAAAGCCCACAAATAACTCACCTGGCTGCTGTGGAAGTGCCAGAGGCATTCTGCTTGTCTCATTCAGAGACTGCACAATCAGCTCTATGCATTCTACTGCAGAATTTTAATTCACTGTATTATACTGCCCTTTTTAGTACTTAAGTACAGTAGAATAATTGGTAAATCATCAGGCTTTTGATAGCAAAAACAAATTAAACTTTTCTACCAGATAAATGCCCTGCCCTTTGTTTTCTTAGGGCAGTAAGATATCTTATGAACTTATTCAGCAAAATGTTTAACTGCTGTTGATTGGTAAGCTATCTCATTCTGTATGTTAATGATTGATTTGTTTGGGTTTTCTGTTTTACATGTTTGATTTCCTTTGGTTCCTCATTACGAAATTTGTGCAACAGCCTTCACCTTACCACATTCTGTCTTCAGTACAAGCCCACAGTGATAGCATGTGTGTGCATTCACTTGGCCTGCAAGTGGTCCAACTGGGAGATTCCAGTATCAACTGATGGAAAACACTGGTGGGAATATGTAGATCCCTCAGTTACTCTAGAACTACTAGATGGTAAGTCATGCTCCATTCTCATTTTGAAATTCAAGAGTTTATTCATGTAAGGATGGAGCATGGTATATAGTGAGAGCTTTCAGCTGAAATTGTCTCACTTACTTCACGTGCTGTATCTTCAGTGAAAGAAAGGGTTAGGAGTGGGGAGAACGTCAGGAGACAAACTTGGTTTGGCTGTTGGCTGGGGTGTCCACATACCTTTTGCAGGTGCAGGATAGAATCCTGCTTTTAAATGCTTTTCAGAAGCAGGACAGATGGAAATCTGTCAGTGCAAATTCATGCAGTCCTGATTGTTTCAGGTACCTCAGTGTTGTTTCAGTGACAGTGTTCATAAGACTGTACATAAAATTGCCATGTTTATGCAAACAGTTCTGTGTTAACACTTTGGTGTAGCTTGAGGGATCTCAGACTCTGGTAAGGAAAAAGCATATGCCTAGAACACCTTACATCTAATACGACTTTTTAAGATAGTATTTACTACAGTGGAGTCTGAATTTAAGGGCCAGATATGCTGCTGTAGTGGAGGTGGGAACTCCTGGGGCTTTCAGATCTGTGTTTGGACTTGGTTGGTCCTGGAGTGAAACATTTGTTTCACAGTAGTGAAGGAGATCTTCGGGTTTCACATGGCCCAGCACTGACTCTGTGCCTGCTGCTTTCCTCTGCTGAGCTGTTCTTTCTTATTGGCACTCTGGGGAGGGAGGGTTTGAAAGTGAGAATTTGAGTACATGTCACGTGAAGTACAGAACTAGAGAGAGCTTCAAAGTGTAGGTTCAAACATCTCTGTCTTACTGAGCTTCTTGAAGCTGTAGCTGCAGTTGCAAACACCACCCTGCTTCCTTTCCACCTGGCTGTGGCTTTGGTAAACATGCATCGTTTGGATTTGTAAAATCCCCCAAGGGAATGCTGTGAGCTCTTTGTGAACATCACTTAATCCTTCAAGTATTTATGGAGCTGAGGTCTTTAATAGACCCAGGTAGACAAAAGAGCTGAGGTAGTTTTGCACTTGGGAGCAGCTTAGGTTATAACTTGGAGAATTCTGGAGAAGCCAGTTCTTCCAGATCTGTAAAAGATGTACTTTAACATTCAAATTCTGACTGTACCCATCTATTTTTACCTTATGACTAGAATTAAGTCTCAATGAAAAGTATTTTATTTGCAGCGGATAAGCATGGAGACCTGTGTTTTCCTGTGGGCATGCTAGTTG